>JAQPZY010001653.1:2375000-3100000 GCA_029931535.1 Margaritifera margaritifera | reverse complement strand
TTTGCCTCTGGCTGATTTGTGGATTATTCTTTAAAATCTGTAGTGATATATTCTAAATATCTTGTATGTTCAAATAAAATGGAAGTAGTTTTCTCCTATCTCTTTTCGTTGGTCGATTATTTTTTGTCAATTTGGGGGTAGTGTTCCAGGACTGCGCAACTGCCATGTGCCAACTGTGCTTATTAGCACAAACAACATGGAGTCATTGCACTCAGTCATTGCAATTCACTACTTACATAGCAGTGGATGCTGACATTTAAAATTGCTATCTTGAAGAACTAAACATTGCAAACATACTGATGGGATTTGCTCTGGCAGTTTATGAGTGCAATTTGTGCTTATTTCACTTTTGTTTGCTTACAATGAATACAAATGCCCTGATCATGAAAGGGAGGCAACTCCTTTACTGAAGCATGTCATCAATTTATTGACTTGAATTTACTTGATATCCATTAATATTAAAATGCAACAGGCGAATACTGGAGTAGGAAAGGAAATTATAATTCTCATGTAACTTGCTATCTTGCACCATTGTTCATGCCATGGTTGATGTTTATGGGCACTCTCACTTGCAAGTTATTGAGGGAGAGGAGTATGTACGCATGTATATACAAGGTTTAATGGCAAATTAGCACAATCTTGGCTATTAAGTGCTGATTAACGGTTTAATAAAAGTAACAAGAGTCCCTCAAAGAGACTGATTCTCTACTAACCAAAATGAGTTTCCAGGAATCGGAGATAAGACAGTTTCTTCTTTTCAACTATCATATTGGATGCATCAACATCATTTTCATTTAGGACCCACTAGACATCATATAAAGTCTTTTGGTAAAAATCCCATGTTGATATCAGCATCCATTAGCGCTAATATCATTTTCAAGATACCCAGCGTGGCAGCCATTTTGGCTGTCAGATTGGCAACATTTTCATTTAGGACCAACTAGATATTGGAAGAAATATTTTGGTGAAAACCCCATGTTGATATGACCAGCCAATCAGGAAGAGTAGCAATAACAAGATTTCCAAACTGACCACCATGGTGGCCATACCAGATATCAGATTGGCACCATTTTCATTTAGGAACAACTAGACATAATAAATGGTGAAATCCCCATGTCAATATGACCATCTGTTCAGGTTGAACAGCTAAAAAAAAGATTTTCAAGATGGTTGCAATTGTGGCCATACTGGTTGTCAGATCAGCACAATTTTTATTTAGGACCAAACTAGACAACATACAAAGTCTTTTAGTAAAAATCCCATGTCAATAACACCATCCATTCAGGAGGAGCAGTGATAAAAAAAAATTCAGAATGGTCCCCATAGCAGCCATAACTGATGTCAGATTGGCACCATTTTCATTTTTGACCAACTAGACATCATGTCTTTAAGTGAAAACTCCATGGTGATATGAATAGGAGTAGTAATCGAAACATAATAGAAAGACAATAAATTGGATATCTGAGTGGCACAATTTTCACTTAGGTCCAACTAGACATCATAAGAAGGCTTTTAGTGAAAATCACATGTCAATATGACCATCAATTCAGGAGTAGTGATAACAAGATTTTCAAGATAGCCACCATGGCAGCTATACTGGATATTAGATTGGCACTGTTTTCATTTAGGACCATGCAGACATCTTAAGTCTCTTAGTGAAAACCCAATGTCGATATGACTATTTGTTCAGTAGTAGCAGCAAAAACAAGACTTGAAGATGGCTGCCACGTCAATCATACTGGATATCCAATGGGCATGATTTTCGTTTAGGACCCACTATCCCTTGGGATGAAAGTGTTTGTAAAGTTTCATGGCAACCTTCCCAGTAATTTAGAAGTAGCGATAACACACCTGTGCAAAATGATGCTGGATGCCAGACAAAAGGCCATTGCTTAAGCTCTTCTGGTCTATAACCAGAAAAGCTAGAAACTGCTGGACTAGATGCCATAATGAGATTGTGTCATACATTGCTACAAGGCAACACCAAGGGCAATAAATTCAACACAAATTGCTGGAGCAAAGTGATTTGTCAATATGCTCATCATTATATGATGACCATAATAATACCAAGTTTCATGGCAATCAATCAATAAGAGTACTGTAAATAGCACATTAAATGCCCACCTGGTGCTTAGTAGTCCTCTATGTTGATAAATTAATGTGTGCACAAATCACTTTTCTTCTTTCAGTTAGTGACCTCGACCTTTGACCCAAAAATCAATAGGCTGCTTCCTTACCTCAAGTGCAAGCCATCCACAAAGTTTGGTCCAAGTATGTGATGTAGAACTAATCTTATTGTTCAGAAACCATTATTCTTCTTTTAGTCAAAGTGACCCTGACCTTTCCCCTTTTTACCCTAAAATGTATAGGGTTCTTCCTTGCCTCAAGCCATCCACAAAGTTTGGTAACTATATGGTGGAAAACTTGAATTATTGTGCAGAAATAAAATTTGTAACAAACAGATGAATGCATAATACGCTCCACCTTATGGTGGGCATATAAAAAGTGCAGGAACAGTTGCGCTAACGAATGCCAGATGAAAGGACTGACATGAGGATTACTATATACCCCTGCATCGCCTCTGCAAAAAAATGAGCATTTTGTGCTTTGATCCCTCCAATGGACTTCAAAACAGTATTACCTGCAAAGGGAGGAATTTTGTATTCATGAGATTAACATGGGCCAAGCCCACAATGAGAGATGGATAGGAAGGCAGACATGCCACAACAAAATATGAAAATACAAATTTACCTAGAGTTGGATGGAAGAATACACATGATGCATAATTACATCACAATAACTTTATCTGTTTGGTGATAATTAGGACCCATTTGTGCTTGTGTGAATATACTTATTTTTGTGGGTATACATTTTTCTGCAACAATTTACATTTTTGTTGGTTCATAATTTTGTGGATTGGGGAATAGGGACATACAGTCTTCATAGACAAACATTGCTTGTAGAGATTTTAAATTTTGGCGGAACCACAAAATCTACGAAAATTGGTACCCCATTAAAAATAGTAAAATTCACAGTATTTACTTACGGACAACATGTAACATCCTCAGTGTACAAAAATAAAATACATGCTGTTCACAGTGATGTTGCATTGCTTTGCACAAATGATAACAAGAGATACCTGCACCTATAGATAGCTTGTTACCTCTTTTTTGGCCTCCTCTGGGTCAGCAAAGGCAGTATGGCCTTCCTGCCACAGGAACTCTCGTGTTCGCAGGAAAGGTTGTGGGTGTTTGAACTCCCATCTCTGCAATTATAGCAAATACTCATAAACTGTACGGGCACTAAATATACATTTTGCATCATTAACCTGAATCAAACAAAAGATGGGTTTCTACGAGTGTGAAAATAACTCAAGAACAGTTGAATATATTTTTTCCATGAAGGTTGGTAAGATGATTGAGGGTGTTACAAGAAGAAAAAAGATTAACATGAACAGAACTTTCAGTGTTTTCTCCAATATGCATGATTACCCCCTAAATTTAATGAATCCCCATTAACAAGAGTTCCTCGAAGGGACGATCTACTGAGTGAAAAGAATTTCCAGGATTTCAAGATAAGACCATTTCTTCCTTTTAACTGCTAAGTGTTGAAACCATCTCTGATTTTCTTCAGCAATAACAAGATTTTCAAAAAAGATGCTGTGGTGGACATACTAGATGTCAGATTGGCACCATTTTCATATAGGACAACGTAGAGATCATCAGAAGTCTTTTGGTAAAAACCCCATGTCATAATGATCTTCTATTCAGGGGGAGTAATGAAAGGAAGATTTTCATGACAGCTGTCATGGCAGCCATGTTGGCTGTACGACTGGTACCATTTTCATTTAGGACCAACCAGGTATCACAAGAAGTCTATTGCTGAAAACTCCATGCTGATATAGCCATCTATTTGGAAGGAGTAGAGATAACAATATTTTCGAGATAGCCACCATGGTGGCTATATTGAGGTTTAGTCAAATGCATTTAGGACCAAGTAGACACCATAAGAACTCTTCTGATAAAAACCCATGTCAAAATGACTTTCCCTTTAAGTGAAAGCAAGATTTTCAATATGGCTACATACTGATGTCAGATCAGCACCATTTTAATTTTGGATCAACAAAACATTATAAGAAGTCTGTTAGTGAAAACTCCTTCCTGATATGACCATTCAGTCAAGAGAAGTAGTGATAACAAGATTTTCAAGTTGGCCAATGTGACAGCCATATCAGACTCCAGATCAGCACCATTTTCATTCAAGACCAACTAGACATAATAAGAAGTCTTTTGGCGAAAACCCCATATCAATATGACTTTCCATTCAGGAGAAGTAGCGATAAGAAGATTTTCAAGATCGCTGCTGTGGTGGCCATATTGGATGTCATATCGGCACCATTTTCCTTTTGGACCAACTAGACATTATAAGAAGTCTTTTAGTGAAAACCACATGTTGATAAAACCATCCATTCAGGAGAAGTAGTGACTATATTTTCAAGATGGCCTTCATGCTGACCATAGGCATTTTAAGTTCAGCACAATGGTCATTTAAGACCAACTGGACATTATAAGAAGTCATTTAATGAAAACCATGTAGGAGGAGCAGCAATAACAAGATTTTCAAGAAGGCTGCTGCAGCAACCATATTGGATATCAGATCAGCACGATTTTAATTTAGGACCAACTAGACATCATAAGAAGTCTTTTAGTGGCAACTCATGTTGATATGACCATCCATGTAGGAGAAGTACAAGATTTTCAAGATGGCCACTGTGACCGGCCAGATTGGATGTCATATCAGTACCATTTTCATTTATGACGAACTGAAATCATAAAAAGTCTTTTAGTGAAAACCCTATGTTGATATGGCCATCCATTCAGAAGGAGTAGCGATAACAAGATTTTCAAGATAGCTGCTGTGGCAGCTATATTGGGTGTCAGATTGGCACCATTTTCATTTAGAACCAACTAGACATCATAAGAAGTTTTTTTTTAGTGAAAACCCCATGTTGATATGACCATCAATGCAGGAGAAGTAATGATAACAAGATTTTCAAGATGGCCACTGTGGTGCCCATGTTGGATGTGCGAGCAGCACCATTTTCATCTAGGGCAAACTAGACCATGGGATGAATATGTGTGTAAAGTTTCATGGCAATCCTCCAAGTAGTTTAGGAGGAATAGTGATAACAAACTTGTGCTAAAGGATGGACAGACAATGGACAACAGACCATCCCATAAATTCCTCTGGTCTATGACCAATTGAACTAAAATGAGTGAGCATGCATAAATTACACACAATATTAACAAAACTCATTCTGATGATGAAAGCAATTTACTTCTAGACCAACTGCCATAATCAAGCACTTAATAAGTGACCGTTTGCATCTGAGGAATGATGTTGTTGTTGTTCTGGGTTTAACGCCATATTTTTAGTACATGAAAGGCTATACATGGCGGCCAGTATATTTGGTGGAGGAAGAACCCGGGAAGAACCACCAACCCATGGGAAGCTACTGGCAAGCTTTCTCACATACCCACGTTAGCCGAGCCCAAGACTCGAACCCATGCAGACAAAGGTGAGATGTGTGAGTGATCTGTAAATGCAAGCGCAATAGACCACTCGGCCACCCGAGGCCCCAACTGAGGAATGAGATGCTTTGATTGATTATCTAGTGATTAAAAACATTTTACCAGCTGCACTTGGCTAGATTGTACAATGGCAGACATGCAGTTTTCAGTATTCAGGGTAATGTCTTATCAGCACAATTTTCATTTAGGACCAACTAGACATCATAAAAAGTTACTTGATAAAAATCCCTTGTTGATATGACCATCCATCTAGAAGAAGCGATAACAAGATTTTTAAGATGGCCTCCATGGTGGCCAAATTTGAGGTCAGATTGGCACCATCTTCATTCAGAACCAACAAGACAACAATGCACATATTTCATTCCTTCGCCTCACTGATGCTACGGAAGGAAGGAATATTTTTTTAAGGGTAAGGTTCTCAAAGCTTCATAAGGAGGTTTAGATAGCAACCAAAGAACACATGAGAGGTTCCACCTTGTTCCTCTAATGAGCAAGAGACTGGTCTCTGGAGCTCAAAGTACCTAATCAGTTCTGAAAACTGTGGGTCTGACCCTATACTGGAACCCACTGCTCGATAGCCCTTAATGGTGGATACTAAGAATCTTTTTTATTGAAGAGAAAAAGAAGAAAATCTGCAACTGCAGTTAAAGGGGGCACATAAGATCAATGCATTTCCAACTGCACCAATTACAGAAAATTATCCACTTGGCATCATAAACCTTGTAGGTCAATTTCCTTTTAGCTGATTGATGCATTTGGCAAACTTACTAAAAAAACTGGTCTTGACGGATAGATAATTTGATATGATCGAGGCATGAAGGTGGAGGATTGGACGAATACTGTGCATAAGGGACCCTCTGTGCTGCAACAGTAGATCCCTCCTCAGCAGCAATTTCCTGGGATCATCAACCAGCAGGTCTAGGAAATTGCTGAACCATGATTACTGGGGCCACATAGGGGAGCTATGAGGATGAGCTGTGATTTGGATGTCCCAACTCTGCAATGAACCTGAGGAATTATTCTGAAAGAAGAGAATGTTTAGGCATACAGATAATCCAACCTCAGATAGAAGGCATCCATTGCCCATGCCCTCTGATCTGGCACTGAAGAGAAATAACGAGGTAGCTTGTTGTTCATCTTCATTGTAACATGTCTACCATTGGCCTTCCCCACAGATGAAAATATGTGTCTCTGCAACTGAATGGTGTAGAGACCATTTCATGAGGACTTCTTGTCCCTGTCTAGACAAGATGGCCACCAGATTATTCCTCTTGCTCGAAATGTGGCTCCTCCAAAGTTGTCTAATTGAGGAGGTTCCAAACTTCCAAGCATAAAGAAGGGGTGTGATTGCCCCCTTGGCATCTGAGGTACATTACGACAGATGTGTTGTCTGTAGTGACCATGATACAGCGATATCTTGTGCAGCATCTGCATCCTTGCAGTGCTAAAATAACAGCCTGTATTCAAGACCATTGATGTGATGGGAAGCTTCTTACCGAGACCACAGGCTCAGCAGGACTACTCCTCAGGCTCTAGGTGAGCTCCCCAGCCTAATTATGAGGCACTGGTGAAAAGGTAAGAGTGAGGTTCTAGAGCTTGCATTGGAAGTCTGGTCAGAAATCTGTCCCGGGTTTTCCACCAACTGAGATGGTAATGACACCTGGATGCCAAGGGGATCCGGTCAGACAGGTGGTCTTTGTGAAGTCTGCAGTTCACTAGAAGCAAGAACTGAAGAGGTCGCATATAAAGCCTTCCTAGGGGATCAAAGTCCGCTTCCACATTCAGAGTCTTCAGGAGAAAGTGGTACAGATGAGCAACAACGCTGTCTTCTCATCCAGTCTAGCTAAGAGAGCAAGTATTTGTGAGAGCCTGTTAGGAGGAACATGAACTGTTTCTTGACAGGTGAGAAATTTCATCCCCATGTAAATTAAATTCTGAGAATGGATAAAATTTGACTTCTCATGATTGGGGATTAGGCCTATGTCAAGTCACAGTCTCCCAACACAGAGACAGATCCCTAAGAGCACATGTAAGAACATTAGCATCAACCAATCATCAAAGTACTGAAGGATAGGAACCAGTAATGACCTCAAATTAGCCGCTATTACACCATCACCCTGATGAAGGCTCTGGGCTAAAAGGAAGAGCCCAAAATTGAATGATCTCCTGTCCCAGACTAAACTGCAGAAATTTCCTGTGGACTGGGAAGATGGGATGTGAAGATAAGCATCCTGTAGATCTATGGAGATTGCCCAGTCATTTGTAGCTTGATGGCATTCCTGACTGAGGCTGCTGTCTCCATCTAAAACTGCTTTTCCAGAAGGAATTTTTTCAAAACAGAAAGATTATTGATTAATGAAATATTTCCCCCTCTCTTTGAAACTTATAAAATCTGGAAATAAAATCCCCGACTTCTCAAGGTGTATACCTCTTCCTGTAGAGATACCAGCTGGTACTTAAAGAATGAAATGGGGGCCCTTAAAAGAGGTGGAGGGTCCTGAAAACCAAATCCAATAACCCATGCATCAGCTAAGAATTCCAAATCAAGCCTCTGCAAAGGGGCTTCCTCTGGCACTAAATGGGACATTAGGAATTGGGGGACCTAGCAGGAGAGGGTGTGACTCCCTAGGGGTGATTGCCTCCCTCCTTTGGGAATAGCGAGGGACCCATAGATTTCTTAACCTGACCCCTCCGGCCACATCGTCAGAAGAATAATGGGCGAAAAAAATTTTTTTAACACTGGAACTGATTTTGATTCTGTTTCCCCATTGAAACTGCTAAGGAGGGGCAATCAAGTACCTTCCATGATAGGGGCATTTCTCTACTGGTTTAGTCAGGCCCAGTACTGCAGACAGGGATTGGTGTTGCTGATCCCCAAAATCCTGACAGACAACTGTACAGATTGGCCCTCTAAATAGCATGTCCACATTAAGGGGGACAGCCCGCAAAAGGCTTTTGCTGTGATCCAGCAAAGCCTTGGGTTCTTCAAGGCCGCATCCCTATGGAGATGAAGCTCTGCAGAGAGTGCCATAGACATCAAGAGCACATCTTGATTTCTTGGCCATGGCCTCTAACAGTCTCTGCAAGGCCTCTGAAAACAAAGATTGCTTCTTAGCCAGACTGAAGGAGGCAGCCAAAAAATTATGGGCATGTGAGGCTATGGCAGCTAGTGTCAGCTTCAGTTCCAAAGTCTTGAAAGCCTTGATGGGGAACCGGGCCCAGGTCCCTGCCAAAATCACCAACTGGGAGACACCAGAGTCCATGGTGGGAGGCTTAAGGGGCAAAGTGGGCAAATGGACCTTACAGCTATTGGCTGAGAACAGGGGCCAAAGCGTAGGAGGTGACAGACCACCCCTTCTGCTGTCTGGTCCTTTCTTAGCCTTTAGAAAATTTGTGAGTCAGCTCCCTCACCGTCACAGAGTGAGGAGGAACAGCAGGTTTGGCTTGGGCATAGGGGTTGGTAATTCCCTCTCAGTGCTGGAGGTGGTGAGTGGTGATCTAGGTGTGTGGGCTTGTCCAGTGTTCCAATCCATGGAACCATGGCAAAGTCATCCATGGTGGCATGGTTAGAAAAGGAGACATGTCTGACTCAACACTGGGTGGTGGGATGTCCCCAAGTAATGTAGGGGTTAAATGCGAACATTGAAAAGGTAGGGATGTTGAGAAACATCCCTTACCCCAGACTGGTTCTCAAAACTCAAAAGTATGTTTTCCACAGGGACTGAATGGAAATATAAAATATGGGGGATTAATGACCTAATTTTTCCCTCTAGATCAATGGTCAAAACTAGGTACCCAGTCCAAAGAACGATGTCTGGTCCCCAATGTATATTGAACAGTGCTTGGTGCACAGCATTCTGTGTTCAGCTACTGATGCTCTGTGTTCGGTGACCTGAGCATGACAATATAAGATTGGCACCGGGCATCCATGTTCAATGACTGATGCTTCATGATCGGTGACCTGTGACCAAAACCAAAAAGATCACCACCATGCACCCACCATACATGGTTACTGCCACCTGGTGCCCAGTACCTGGTGACAGAAACTTGGTGAACGTCACTTGGGACATCACCCAGTGACCAGTGCCTGGTGTCAAATGCCCAGTTCCCAGCACCAGTGATATGGTGCCTGGTGACCAGTAGCTGGTGCCAGGTTACAGACCTTCTATGATAGTCAGTAGATACATTTCCCGATTCTCAGTGACAGATCTTTGCTGAATGTCACCTGACACATTACCCAGTGACTGGTGCATGGTGACCCAGTGCCCGATGACTAGACAATAACCAGTCAGATGATGTAGACCACATCAGAGATTTCTGTCCTATTAAACACAAAATTATGAAGATGGCACTGTGGTGGCCATGCTGGATATCCAAGTGGCACCATTTTCATTTAGGACCAACTAGACCATGGGATGAATGTGTGTGCAAAGTTTCATGGCAATCCTCCAAGTAGTTTTAGAGTAGCAATAACAAATTTGTGCCAACAGACAGACAGATGATGGACAACAAGTCATCCCATAAGCTCTTCTGCTCTATGACCAGTAGAGTTAAAAACTAAGCACTTAACTTTTCTGAAGATAGTGCAAGTAGAATGATTTGTCAACCTGAATATCTTCAATTGATGACAATAATATGTACTAAATTCCACATCAATTGACTAAAAACTGCAAGTGCAGCTGCAGTAACAAACTTCTGGCATACACTGCATCCAGCTGTAAGTCAACAAGGGCACTAACTCTTATAAAAATCAAGAAAGCAGAAAGATTTGTCAATATATGCATCATTAGATGATGACCATAATATGTGCAAGACAAACTGTGGGACTAGCTGCGCTAACGAGATTGTGAGAGGAATGTGATTTGTCAACATGCGCATCTTCAGACAATGACCATAATATTTACCAAATTTCATGGCAATCAATCAAAAACTGTGGGACTAGTTGCACAAACGAGTGCTGCATGGAAGGATGGACAGATGGATAGATGGAAGGACAGATGGACATAATGATTATTATATACCCCATAGAGGCAGGGATATAAAAAAAATTGGAAATTGGGTATTTATCCACAGAATGAGACCAATAATCAACAATGATTCTAGATCCATTAGGCCAGACCAATAATCTACTAGTGCACTGACATAAAATGCTGTACTTGATTAATATCCGAGTTAGTAATGAGCTCAAGTTTAAAGATGATATGAATTCCCTCAACACACTTACCACAACATTACACCACTGGTTGAGTTTGAGGGGCAGGTCACGGTGAGATTTAATCCACTTCGCATAGGATGGGTACATCACAGTTTCACTGGTGGGGCGAATAGCAATTGGTTCTGCCAGTTCCGTCTTCCCAGACCGTGTCACCCATGCAACCTGAGAGCAGAGACATTAAACAGCACTTAGCTACATTGCACACAAATTTAATTTCTTGTACACTGGAGAGAAATACACTGAAATTTGTTTATAAAGAACACTCAAAGATCCAGACAGATGTCCTATATATCAGTCAACTTAAGAAAAGTTCATAAATTTTGTCTTTTATGAGCAGGTGTCCTTTATATAAATGTGCCTGCGGATTTCACTGTACCCTTGAGCAGTAGAAAATCTTTTCTCTCATTCCTATATAAGTGTTACACAGTCTGCACATGTGAGAAAGATATGCGCAGTAAGTGTATCCCATATGAATGCCTCATTGACACTGTAGATTACATCATTATGCTTATGACACCATGAAAGTCTGGAATGTTTCTTGCAGCATTTAAATGACAAATGTAGTCTAAATACAGTAATCTTTGTTCACAACAATTGTGTATTTCTAAATCTTTATTGATACTCAGTACTATCTTTTTATCTCAGCACAATTTCCTAGTGAGAAATGAGAGACAAATAATCCACCATAGCATTGTTGTGAGTTAGGGAAATGTCATCTCCAGGATCAGAATTTGTAGGCAGGAACTTGGCAAAGTCTCTTTTCTGCCTACAATTTCTGACCCTTGGGTGGAATTTCTCTATCCCAGGGCACAAGATACATTCTATTAATCTTACCAATTAGATATATAAGCATTCAAATGGGAACTTCTGTACTGAGACTCAGATATTTTCCAACAAGGACTTATATGCAATGATGGAACTATGTCTGGAAATCTGAGGGGCATCTAGGTCTTCACTTCAGAATGACCGAATCTGTCTATGATAATGATAATATAAGCTTATTTACCAAGCTGGAGCAAAATCCAATTGGAATTCAGTCTCTGAGTGGTAATAAGGTAGCCAATCAGATATGATATAATCAGATATAAGATTACCTCATTAATGTGTGCAGATCTTTCTAATAATCTAACTTAATCAACATCCTGATAATATGAGGCTTTTTACCAAGTTTTATCAAAATCTGATCAGAAATATAGTTGCACGAGTGCTGACAAGCTCAACCAATCAGTTGCAAGGTTATGTCATTAATATACATGACTTCCTTCATAATCATACTCATCAAGATGTTGATGACACAGGGCTATTTATCAAGAATGATCAAAATCTTATAAAATATAGTTGATAGAGTGTTAAAAAAAATCCTCCACCAATCAAACACAAGATCACCTGATAAATATGCATAGGTCTCGCTCAAAATAACATGAATTCAAAATAAGACCATTTCTTCTTTTAAGTGCTGAGTGCTGAAACCATATCTAATGAGCAATAAGATTTTCAAATTAGCCACTGTGTGCAGCCATATTTGGTTGAAAAATTGGCACCATTTCCATTTAGGACAAAACAGACACCAAGACACCATTAGAAGATGTTTGGTGAAAACCCCATGTTGATATAACCATCTATTCAGGGGACAAGATTTTCGATACGTTCATTGTGGCAGCCATATTTGACGTCAAATTGGCATTTTCATTCAGGATCAACTAGTGATCATAATAAGTCTTCTGGTGAAAACCCAATGTTGATATGTCTTTCCATTTAGGAGTAGTAGCAGTAACAATATTTTCAAGATGGATGCCATGGTGGCCATACTGGATGTCAGATCGACACCATTTTCATTTAGTACCAATTAGAAGTCTTCTGGTGAAAACCCAATGTTGATATGACTTTCCATCTAGGAGAAGTAGCAGTAAGATTTTAAAGATGGCTCCTGTGGTGGTCATATTGGATATCATATCAACAAAATTTTTATTTAAGACAAACTAGGTACTAAAAGAAGTCTTCTGCTGAAAACCCCATGTCAATATGACTTTCCGTTCAGGAGCACCAATAACAAAATTATCAAGATGGCTGCCATGGAGGCCAGACTAGACGTCAGATCGGCACCATTTTCATTTAGGACCAACTAAACATCATAAGAAGTATTTCAGTGAAAACCCAAACATCATAAGAAGTATTTCAGTGAAAACCCAATCTTGATATGACCATCCATTCAAGAGGAGTACCGAAAAGATATTAAAGATGGCTGCTGTGGTGGCCATATTGGATGTGTGAGCAGCAACATTTTCATTTAAGACTAACTAGACCTTCCAATGAATGTGTAAAGTTTCATGGCAATCCTCCAAGTAGCTACAAGGAGTAGCAATAACAAACTTGTGCTAATGGATGGATGGATGTCAGACAACAGACAACATACCATCCCATAAGCTCTTCTGGTCTGACATCTTTATGATATCAGCCTATTTGTCAAGTTTGACTAAAATTAAAGTCTCAAGTGGTAAGAAGCTTGTCCAATCATATGCATGATAGCCTCATTAATATGCACAAATCTAGCTACTAATAAAACACATTTTACATTTTGATGATATAAACCTATTTACAAAGTTTAGAAAAAGAGGTATTAAGTGTTGACAAGTTCAGCTAATCAGATGCACAATCACATCATTAATATGTATGGATTTGCTCCTAATTGTACTTATCCAAGATCTTGATGATTTAAGCCTATTTTTACCAAGTTTCATCAAAATTGAATCAGAAATACAGCCTCTAGAGTCTGAATCAATCTCAGCCAATCACATGCACGATAAACCAATTAATATGAGAGGATCCAACACATTACTGAATTCATGTGAGATCTTGATCACACAAGCCTATATTCGAAGCTTGATCAAAATCAGTTAAAATAATATGGCTCCAGACTGGTAACAAGCTCTGCCAGTTAGATGCAAGATCACCTCATTAATATGCATGGATCTAGCTCATTATCAAACTCATCCAAGAGCTTGATGATATAAGCCCGTATTCCAAATTTGATCAAAATCGTATCAGAATTGTGGCTTACAGAGTGGTAATGAGCTCAGCAAATTTGATGAAAGGTCACCTCATCAATATGTATGGACTTGCTCATTATTGAAGCCATAAGTAATCTTGATGATATAATCCCATATTTCAAGTTTGATCAAAATCTGATTAGAAATATGGCTTTAAAGTGGTAACAAGCTCAGTCAATCAGATGCAAGATCACCTCATTAATATGCATGCATTTCACTTATGATCAAAGCTGTCCAAGATATTGATGATATAAGCATATATTCCAAGACTGATCAGAATTGGATCAGAAATATTGACTCCTGAGATGGGAACCAGCTCAGCCAATCAGATGCAAGAATACCTCATCAATATCCACAGATCTCAGTCATATTCAAAATTGTACAAGATATTGATAATAGAAGTATGTATATCCAAGTTTGATGGTAACAAATAAATGTTGACAGAAGGATGACACATACATACATGGCCCATACCTGCCAACCCTTGCAGACATATAAGCGTAACCAAAGTGGCAAAATAGCGTAATCTGAGCATAAAAAGTGTAATCTATATATTATACGCCATAATTACAATAAACTGTATGAAACATGTACATTTAGTTTTGCTACTAACCGGGATCTGCAGCTGGTTAAAGTTCTGGTCACAAATGGGCAAAATCCATGTGGGTTAGTACCAGAATACAAACACAAAACATACTGACAAATTATATATACACAACACTCACTTTAACTAGCCTACATGTCTTACTTTTGTTGAGTGATCATAAAGTCAACTCCACAAATTCTGCAATGATCCTGAGTGCTGTATTACCCCTCTCATGTTCTTCTTTCTAAATTTAAAAAGCATTATTGATTTGTCTTTTTTCTGATCCTACATGTTTTAAAGTTGAAAAAGATCCCTCTTCTCTAACATTTTTCAGTCATAAAACATCCGAGAGTCACATCAATAAAACCGGTTTCACTTAACCTGTGCCACCATTTTTTAAAGTATAGACTGGTTTGCTAACAAATTATGTCTATTAATATAATGAATCTGTGAGAAAAGTTTTCAAATTGAAGAAACCCATCCATTTTCTTGGAAATGTGCTAAATACAGCTGCTATCAATAGAAAATAAGGAAAGTACATGGAGATCTATGACAAATGTACTCTTACGCTATTCTTATGCAGACACAACTTTTCATTGCTTTATTTTTATTTTTTTTAATGTACCAATAAAGCATAATCCATATACAGGTGAGCGTAAGACGTAATTAGGTAAAAAAAAGCAGAATGATTATGCCAAATGTGTAATGGTTGGCAGGTATGCATGGCCATACCAGAAGCTCACTAGGCCTTAAGGCGAGGTGAGCTATAATTTCTGACTTGCTCTTGTCTGTAAACAGAGTATTATTAGATCTATGCAGACCAGTCATTATCAATAATCTGTCAATTAACTCGGTCAATTAGGTCTGTCTGAATTAAGTGGAACAATGCAAATAGAAGATACAAATAGACATGCCACAGATTTGTGTACAAGTGAAATATTATATGATCTCTCCATAAAGTATGGAAAGGAGCAGACAAACAAAATGGAAAACAACACCTCAACTTCAAGCTACATTTCAATTTCAAGAAACTATTACTCACCTCTGGCGCAAAGTCTGCGATATGGGTCTTTTCTTTCTCCAAGGCATTACTTGACACAAACATTGGAAAGTATGCATTTTCCACACCAAGTTTCTTTATTTCTCTATCAAAAAATTCCTTGATAGCTTCCCAGATGGAATATGCCCATGGACGGAGAATGTAGCAGCCACTAACATCATAGTATTCTATCAGCTCGGACTTGGTGATTACCTGAGAGTACCAGTCAGACAGGCTTTCCTCTTTCTTGCTTTCAAGTCCCAACCTAAATAAACATCCAGATATCTCTAAATTGTAACTATTATAATATACACTCTATGTATGCCAAATATAACAAATGGCAAAACTTGGGCATAAAGTGGTTTCTTGCGTGAGACCAAAAAGGCAAAAAGGCATAGAGTGATTTCTTGGGTGAGACAAGTGGAACTACCAGAGAAAAATATCAACCATATTAGTCACTACAGATAAGAAATAACTTTTGCACATTACAGCACCAGGACCTAACTCAGGTCATGCATTATCAAGCTTGTTTGATATGTATTATTACAAACTTCTTTGTCACAGCCTGACTCTGAATCTAATATTATGGACAGAATATCAATAAACAATAGACAATGTCAAAATACCAACACATGCTAATTTGGGTTATAGCTGTAATTAAGAAAAAAAATTTAAAAATGGGGGGGGGGGGGATTAAGTTATTTAAGTGGCATTACTGAACGCATTCTTCAGATACACATATTCGCAAACAAAGTTTGATAAACAAGAGGTCCAAGTTGGCTTGAGACCACTCAACTTCTTGACATCTGCCTAACAGCCAAATCCAAGAGCAGTTGGCCAAAATATCTGGTTCAGCAGAATGCTTTGTCTTGAAATTTCTTCCAATGCTGTTGATTGCATATGTTAAGAAAACGTTGTTTCAAGGTTTCTCAACTTTTTCCATCTACATCCATATTTGATTGCACATCAGCATCATCTGTCCAATACTGTAAGGCCCCTGTCAAAGTTCGTCAAATTTTGTTCAGCATATTTTTGTTGCTAAAAGATGTGTACATGTTTTTCGACTTTTAGTGTTGGATTTGCATCATTTGTACCAATTTGAAACCCCTTTATGCCAGGATGCTTTCCATGAAGTTGGGTCAAATTCTTTTCAATTAGTTTTTCAGAAGAAGTCATTTAAACGTTTTTTCAATTTATAGCAAGTTTTAATCAAATGCATCAAAAATCCTGATGATATTTACAAATTTATAGCAAGTTTTAATCAAATGCATCAAAAATCCTGATGATATTTACAAATTTATAGCAAGTTTTAATCAAATGCATCAAAAATCCTGATGATATTTACAAATTTTATAGCAAGTTTTAATCAAATGCATCAAAAATCCTGATGATATTTACAAATTTATAGCAAGTTTTAATCAAATGCATCAAAAATCCTGATGATATTTACAAATTTATAGCAAGTTTTAATCAAATGCATCAAAAATCCTGATGATATTTACAAATTTATAGCAAGTTTTAATCAAATGCATCAAAAATCCTGATGATATTTACAAATTTTTATTTGAAATCAGATTATAAATTATTGCCTCTTGAGTGGGAACAAGCTCAGCCAATCATATGCAAGATCACATAACTGATAGGTGTATATCTTACTTATTGTAGAATCTATCTAGTACCCTGATAATATAAGCTATTTAACAAACTTTTTCAAAATCCAATCAAAAATAGTCTTGATGATATTAGCTTATTCACCAAGTTTGT
The DNA here is from genome assembly GCA_029931535.1 of Margaritifera margaritifera. Classification (NCBI taxonomy): domain Eukaryota; kingdom Metazoa; phylum Mollusca; class Bivalvia; order Unionida; family Margaritiferidae; genus Margaritifera; species Margaritifera margaritifera. Next base: position 3,082,758 of record JAQPZY010001653.1, on the reverse strand, counting down.
TCAAACTGAGTCAAAATAGTCTCTTGAGTGGCAAGAAACTCAGCCAATCAGATGCAAAATCACATCATTAATATGCATAAATCTCATTCATAATAAAAATCAATAGAAATATTGATGAATTAAGCCTATTTAGCAAGTATGATCATAATCTGATTAGAAATACAGTCTCTAGAGTGGTAACAAGCTCACCCAACCAGATGCAAGATCACCTCATTAATTTTCAAGTATCTTGCTCATAATCAAATTCATCTGAGATCTCGATGATATCAGCATATATTCAAAGTTTTATCAAAACTGGACAAGAAATATGGCTTCCAGAGAAGTAACAAGCTCAGCTAATCAGATGCAAGAGATCACCTCAAAATTATGTGTGAATCTTGCCCAATATCGAACTCATCTGAGAACTTAATGATATCAGCTTTATATTTCACATTTGATCAAGATCAGATCAGAAATACGTCCTCCTGAGGGTTAACAAGCTATGGTAATTAGATGCAAGATCACCTTATTAATATGAATGGATCTCATTTATTATCAAAATCATGAAAGATCTTGACCATATCAGTTTGTATTGAAAGTTTAAATAATATGAAACCAGAAATATTGCCACCAGAGTGATAACAAGACAAACCAATAAGATGCAAGATCACTTCATTATTATGCAGGGATCTTGTTCATTGTCAATCACTTCATTATTATGCATGGATCTTGTTCATTGTCGAACTAATCTGAGATCTTAATTATATCAGTTTATTTACCAAGTTGACCAAAATTGGATCAGAAATTCAGCCTCCCAAGTGGAAACAAGCTCTGCCAATCAGTACCCATTATCAAACTCAACTGAGATCTTGATGATATAAGCTCATATTTTAATTCTGATCAAAACTGCCTCAGAAATATGGCCTCCAGAGTGGTAGCATGCCATTGTTGATGGATGCACAATACATTATGAATTACCAGTATCAGGTGATTCCATTCATCTCATTTGGTCTTACAGCCAGGTGAGGTAAAAATTACAACTGGCAGTAAAATTACAACTGGCAGTAAAATTACAACTGGCAGTAAAATTACAACTGGCAGTAAAAATTACATGGCAGTAAAATTACAACTGGCAGTACAGTAAAAATTACAACTGGCAGTAAAAATTACAACTGGCAGTAAAATTACTGCAAGTTAAGATAAAAATGCTGATATTGCTAAGGTTTTATGAATATCATCAGAAGAAAATGAAGGTTAAGGTACCTTATCTGAGAATCTGAGGCCTGGCAATATGTAGAAAGATGGTTTAGAAAACCCCAATAATTTATTTCAATGGCTTGCCTGAGGCTGAAGCAGATTAATTCTCCACACACTGTTCTACATTCATATGCTGACCAAAATATTAGGGGTTTGGTGATCTCAAGTTTGAAATACCACTAAAATTTACAAATAAGTCACCTTACGGCTACTAAAATTTGAACGATACTTGGGGCACCGTCTGATATGTGGAACAGAATGTTACAGGGAATAGTCCTGTGCACCACAGTGTAAGTCTGTCATAAATATTAGTTATTTTGCTACAACCAATAATAATTAACTGAGGTCCTGCTTGGATTATCCCATAATTTTTCCTGGAGGGATTGTGGATGGATCTCTTTTGGCCATGAAAATGTCCATCATATTTCCCTCAAAAAAACTCCTGTCAGAATCCAAGTGGGATCCCACATATATTTTCTCTGGAGAATACAACTTTATTCATGTAATTCATGTAATGCAATGTGTCCACTAAAATCTTGAAGATTGATTCTAATCTGAATAAAATTATCATGAATAATTGCTCACAATTATGTGATTTTTTTTCTTACCTTGTGATCTTCTTTATTTCCCTACCAGATGTGTCATTGTCCTTTGCTTCCTCCTTTTCCTCTTTCTTGTCTGGTTCAGAAGGTTTTTTATCCTTGTTAGATTTCTTGTCTTTCCTCCCACCACCTGAATACCATCAACAAAAATGGCAAATTAGGTGATCATGAACAATAGGTTATGGACACACACATGCTTTTAGCACGCGAATTATTTGTAACCATCAATCATAAGTACAGTAAAGATTGTTTATAATTTTTAACAGGGTACTGGGATTTTTATAACATTATAACCAAGAAATGTTATATCCAATTTCATTGTTTAGTTTTCAAAATGTTTATGTCAGAGTCTATGCTGATGTACATGTTGATGATGTTGGACATGCATGTCGTAAACAAGTTTTACCATCTGTTGATTGCCTCAACATACATGTACATGGACAAACCTGAAACAAATTGTTAATAGTCATCTGTTTTTTTATGAATCTGATAATTTTTGTTGATACATTTCTTAGTGACATGCAAATGCTTATTAAGAATATTAGGTGTGTCACTCTAAGCTTGTAGGTACAGTCTGATGTGTGCTATGCTATCTAGAACCTTGCTGGATATGGGTACAACAGTTGGTATTAAGTTATCATCATCGCCACTTCCAGAAGCAGAAAATCGGTCTCTTCTTGGCAATCATTAATTTCATAAACAATATCTTCATTTTTTGTGTCGCATATGTGACAATGTCACTATCAGAATTAACATAATCTGGAAAATTACCATCCTCGTTACCAGATCAAGTTGGCGTAATGCGTTACATGCCGTAGCAAGGGGTAAATCATCATCATTATCACTGGTAATGACATCTGTTTTCTCACTACACCTTGCCTTAACAAGAGTTTGCAACACAATCTGTTGAAATATCATGCCATGCATGATAAATCATATTCATTGCGGACAATACATTTATTTCAAACTCATTATTTTTGTCAAGGCTTGTGGGGTTAAATTAGGATTATAGCACGTCAGTACTTTGATTTCAAATTGAAGATGGCTCCTTGGAACATGAGAGAAATTTACTTCCAGCTGTACTCAATTATTCAACATATAGGTATAGAACGATAGCTAAAGGATCTTCTCATGCTTTAATTGGATTGAACTTGCAACCTGTGATCATTCTAAATTACCAATTACCTTCCACCTTTGTTATGCCATTGCTATTTAGCAATTATGACTGAGGTGTGACTAACACACCTTGGTTACCTGGTGCCTTTGTTATGCCTTTGTTGTTTAAACGAAAGCCAGTGTTTACCTGGCTTCGGCACATCTGGTGATAAAAACATTATAATTGAGCTAATTTTCTCTGGTGGACCACACAAATTAAATGCTATAATCAATTAAATGTTGTAAGAAAGGAATGCTATAACAAAGTCTTTGGAATATATATATAGTAATTAGGAATTTGGCCAGGGAAAGTAAACTCGAACATTCTAACAGAGAAAACATTTTATCCAAGAATGTAATAAACAATCTTTACTGTATATATAGTGATCCCTCGATATATATATACAGAGGTCCCCCTCTTATGAGGCCATCCCTTCCGTAATGAAAATCTGGCATTATAACTGAGGTGACCTTTATTTTGGAGGACAAAATGATGAAAGTGTACTATATTCATTCTGCATTTCATTTCATTTACATTCATTTGCATTGATTCTGCATTCCATCTGCATTCATTCTGAATTCCATTTGCATTCCATTTTCATTTCACTGGTAAAATTACTCATTTCATGGTCTGTGCAAGTCACTGTGTTCAAAAGCTCAATGAAGTACAAAAATGCAAACAATGACCTTTAACTTGACCCGAATGTTAACTGGGTCTAATTTTCAAAACTGTCTGTTAGGCCATCTGTTCCAAAGAAATAGTCATGAGATTTTTCACATTTTGGGAGGTCACAATGGTTTCATTTTCATGTAGGTCCAACTATATATAGTGAAAGTGTTTTACGGAAAGCTCCATGTCAATATGACCATCCCTTCAAGTGGAGTACTGAGAACAAGATTTTCAAGATGGCCAGCATACTAAAGGTCTCATCAGTACCATATTTAGTTAGGACCATTACCCTACTCAACTGATTTCTGCTCTTAATGTCTAAGATAACCAAATTATTAGGGCTAGGCAACCTAAAATCTGAAAGGCATTTACAATTTTCGAGTATGTTGCCCTATGGCTACTTGGAGCATTGGTTTCTAACCTAGAAACCAATTTTGTTTTTTATTTGAAAGAACATGTTATAAGATATCAATACACTTTTCTTTCAATGTGAATTTCAAATTTTTTTAATAAAAAAAAACAAATGTTGTCCTATATGTACACATTTTCACACCTTACCTTCAAGATTTCAGTTTTCTTAATTACTGTGCTCAATGTTATCTTTTTCATGTTCAAAATATGTCTATCAGATGTAATTGATTTGGAGTAATTTTTTAAAATCAATTTCAAGACACCTTATTTTTCACCACGTTTGGCCATAAAAAAGAAAGCCTTAGAATGTAATGTTCCTTTTACCATATATACTCGTGTATAAACCAGGGTTCAAATGCAAACAACATAGACCCTGATCTGCCGTCACATAATGCGCCGGCAGATCAGGGTCTATGTTGTTTGTTTTACTGATTAGTCCTTACAAACTGCACAGACCCAGATCTGCCGGTGCATCATGCGACGGCAGATCAGGATCTATGCAGTTGGTATTGACTTATACGTGAGTATAGACGGTACTTGCTGAAAATCAGGCTGACTAAGATTAGAAATGAAACCTCCCATTAAAATTTGAAAATCTCCTGATTTGACCGTTCTGTGTTGTCACATGTATGTGTCAGGTCAGTTCATTACCTGCCAAGTCCTCCCCAGTCAATTCCTTGTATTGAGTCTTGAGTGAGAGCAACTCCTTCACTGCCTTGTCTATTTCTTCCTGTAAGTACAAACACAATGCATTCTGCTGAAAAGCTTTAAAAGATGTTAAAATGTTTATCTACTTAAAGATGTGATTTTAAAACCAAGTGGTTGCACACATACATGTAAGAGGCCAATCAGGTGTCTAATCAAAGGTCTAATGGAGCAAATAACAGATGAGTTAATCCTCCTTTTTTTTTTATACCCCAGCTCTATCTTTAAGTAATGGCAGCAATATTTGCTGGATAATCATAATCATTTGAACAAAGATATAAGCCTTAATGCCAGGATGCTCACTGACAGATTTTATGGACACTGGCCTGGCTGCTTTTTATTATGAAGTTAAAAATAGAAAATATTAATCAGTGACCTATATAAATAAGGGCTATCTGGCAGCCCCTACTTTTTTGGCCACCCACAGAATTTTATTCTGAAAAAATTCCAATTAAGGAGCTGAACTGCTAATTGCTAACTGAGCAGGGAACCAGTCTGGAAAAATAGACATAATACTAAGTGTAAATACTTTGAGATCATGCCACTGGCAATAATATCAGTGTAGAATTTCTCTTTCTTGATTTTTGCATGACTTTTATCAGTATTTGCAGTGTCTACATGGATTCTGTCTGTGCACTTACATGAATTCAGTTTTTCTTCCAAAATGAAGAAAAGCACCCTATTTCATTTGTTCAGAAAGTCTGCAATTACTTCAATCAAGAAATGCATCTGCCGTGTACAAGTGCACACAAATTTTATTTTCTTGTATGTTAACATTCATGTTTATCATTATAATAATGGAAAATGAATTAGTGGTTTGAAACCTTAAACAATGATAAATTGGCTTACTGGAATTTATTCTTCTGTCCCAATCCATAAAAGATGTCTAGATCACAACCAATATTTTGTTCTTATGGAAAACAGAATTATCGTCATCATACTGATGTTTGATAATACTGTCTAGTTGAATTTATCTAGCTTTAATTTCTCACACAATCGCTTTTATCTGACAGAAATACTTGGAATCATTTTGCTCCATTATATTTTGTGTGTCAATTGCCAATATCCCTCTACACACTATGTGATAGTGATATTTTTTTCAACCCTACTCCAATGTGTAAAGCTGCATTTTAATACTGTATCTCCTGGGTATTATCAGCTCATGCTACTACAAACAGCATATACACTGCTACTACAAACAGCATACACACTGCTACTACAAACAGCATACACACTGCTGCTACAAACGGTATACACACTGCTGCTACAAATGGTATACACACTGCTGCTACAAACGGTATACACACTGCTACTACAAACAGCATACACACTGCTACTACAAACAGAATACACACTGCTACTACAAACATCATACACACTGATGCTACAAACGGTATACACACTGCTACTACAAACAGCATACACACTGCTACTACAAACAGCATACACACTGCTGCTACAAATGGTATACACACTGCTGCTACAAACAGCATACACACTGCTACTACAAACAGCATACACACTGCTACTACAAACAGCATACACACTGCTGCTACAAACGGTATACACACTGCTGCTACAAATGGTATACACACTGCTGCTACAAACGGTATACACACTGCTACTACAAACAGCATACACACTGCTACTACAAACAGAATACACACTGCTACTACAAACATCATACACACTGCTACTACAAACAGCATACACACTGATGCTACAAACGGTATACACACTGCTGCATAATAGACCAGTGGTAGCACATTATGCAATGACATCTGATTCTACATCATTGCCAGTCATGCTTTTTTAATACCCTAGGAAACAGATTACTGTATGGCTATTCTGATAAATCATGCCAGCAGGTAATTTATAATGACAAGTTTTTATTTATTATCCTCTGACGCTCCGACAGTATCAACCATCAGCACTGGTTCCTAAAAATCTGAATGTGACTCCTATATCTGACACCTTAGGGTCAGTTGACTCCTAATATGGAACTGCTAGTGAGAGCTCTGGATCCATACCAGATGGAGAGTGTGTAGTTGGCATATGCGAAATATATTGCTATCTTTATGTTTATTATTGCTACTAGCTAAATCTGGGTCCGACAAAATACTGTGTATAATCTGATACTGAAAACAATATATGTTGTGGTTAGTTAAGTTAAAGTGTTTTGCTACAGGGTATCTCTCTATGTCCAAATATCCATGAGGTATCCAATAATTCTCACTTGAAATATACTTTTTTTTGAGGGTGTGTGTGTAAAACTAATTTTAATTATGCAATACTCACCAGTCACTATTACTTTTTCATGCCAAAAACCTTGTTTGTTTGATGTGAATACATCCTCCCACAGAGTGGAGAATTGTCAATAAGACACATTTGACTCGTGCACCTCACATGCGCACGTGCAGAACAGTCATCTTTTTCATAGACGAAGATTACGCCAGGACATCAGAGCAGGGTGGGCAGAGGGCATTCGACAATAGCAATGGGTGCATTCAGCAATAGCAATGGGTTAAGTATTGCATACTTAAAACTCACAAAAAACTACATTTTAATAGCAGCAGTATCTTACCCATTGCTATTGCATAGCAGAATTTGTCAGTTAAGTGATGTGTTAAAACTGATAAAAAATAGAGAAAACTGGAAAGTACTCACCATTTGAGGGAGAGATCCACTTAATGAATGTTGGTGTCTCTCTGGGCTACATGTTGTGCCACAACTGCCTGCAATCTGTTGCGCTAAAGAGCGGAGGTAGAAGGAGAAGGTAGTATAGGTCGCCAAAATGCTGCCTTCATGACATCCTCCAAGGAAGAATGATTAAAGTATGCCCAACAGGCAGTGACAGCATGAACCTCATGGGCTTTTAGATTCATAAAAGAAAGGTCTCTATTGGTAAGGGACTGATATGCTCTTTTGATGGTAGTGACAATCCACCATGAGATGGTGGGAGCCCAAATATCAACAGAGCCCTTAAGAGGAAGGAAAAGATGTGTCCTACCCATCTGTTTTCCTTTTGTGGCATTAAGATAGAAACACAGTGCCCTAACAGGGCATAAAAGCCTATCTTGATCGTCCCCAGCACAGATTCGACTGAGACTGGGGATCTCTATAGGTAGTAAAGCTACTGAGGGTAACTGATTTTTTGCTAATCACAGTTGACAAAGGAGGGAAAATGATTTATAATTCCCATTAAACTGGAGACAACCAGTATAGACAGACAAGGCATGAATCTTAGTCCATCTTCACGCAGAAGCCAATGCGAGTAAAATAACAGTCTTGAGTGTGAGGTCCTGAAAGGAAGCCTCACTCAATGGTTCATAAGGGGTTTTGGTTAAAGACCATAAAATACGAGATACATTCCATCTGGGCATAAGAGAGCGGGAGACAGGTCTCTGCAGCTCAGAATACTTATTGAGATCAGCATGGTGTGAATCCAAACCGATTGCCATGCCCTAAGAGAAATTAAGTGTGCTGGAAATGGCAGCTCTATAGCCCTTGATAGCTGATACTGAACATCTTTGTTCTTGAAAAGAAACAAAAGGAAATCAGAGGGACAGCTATGTTCAATGTGTTTCCTACTGCACCAATCACAGAGATGAGCCAAGCATGAAGATCTAGAATGTGTGGGCAATTGTGTAAGAGGGAGCCTGCGTTGTGACAGAAGATCCTCCTGTGAGGTAGAGACCTGGGTTGATCAATCTATAGGTTGAGAAGATCATTGAACCACGATCATTGGGGGGCACAGTGAGGCTATTAGAATGAGATGAGCAGCAGAAGTTCTGACTCTTTGTAGAACTTGAGGTAGCAGTCAAAACGGTGGGAAGGCGTATGTGAACAAACAATCCCACTGGAATCTGAATGTGTCCACTGCCCATGCTCTCTGGTCTGGGACTGGAGAAATGTAAAAGGGAAGTCTTTTGTTAAACCTGGTTGCAAACACGTCCACCAGAGGCTTTCCCCATGACTGTTTTGCCAATCCTGGACAGCCTGTCCATTAATACATTCTTCTTTGCTAGAATGTGGCAAACTTGGAGGGTGATATTCTCCAAGGTTTCCCAGAGGAGGAGGTTCCAGACCTCCATGCAAAGAGAAGGGGCATGTGTGCCTCCTTGACATCGGAGATATGCTACAACGGACGTGTTGTAAGAGGAGACCATGACACATTGACCCCTAACTCTGTTGATGCACCCTTGCAAAGCTAGAAATATGGCTTTCAGTTCTAGATTGTTATGTGGAGGGACGATTCGTCCAGAGTCCAATGACCCTGGAGTAATATACCATCCGGCTCTAGATGAGTGCCCCAACCGGAATCTGATGCATCGGCGAACAGATAGGAGTGGAGGTTGGATGCATGCATGGGGACCCTAGTCTGGAATCTGTCCTGATTCATCCACCGCAAATGGTGATGAAAATCTGGTCCTAGTTGAATCATACCTGATAAAGAATCTCTGTGTGGTTTCCGCCTTGCAGGGAGAAACTATAGAGGGCACATATGGAGAAGTCCTAAGAGAATCAGATTGGTAGTGGCATTCAAGGTTCCCAGTAGGGATAGGTAAAGCCGAGCAGACAAAGATGTTTTTGCTCATAGTGTCTCTAGAAGTGACAGAATTCTATCTATTCAGTCCTGTTGGACCCAGACTAAGTTCTGGTTTGTGAGGAAGTTCATTCCCATGTAAACAAAGTCCTGAGATGGAATGAGCTCTGACATTTCAAGGTTGGGTAAAAGACTCAACCGGGTTACCGTAGACCAGCAACAGAACATATTCTGATGTAGGGACTGTACCCAAACATTGTGAATCAGCCAGTTGTCAAAATACAGAAGAACTGGAGTTCCCAGTAATTGGAAGTATGCCACTACTACTTCCATAACTCGGGTGAAGACTCTGGGTGTGGAAGCGATTCCAAATGGCAGAACCTGGAATTGGAAAACTTCCTGGTCCAAGCAAAACTGGAAGTATTTACGATGTGGGGGAAATATCGTGATGTGTAAGTAGGCTTCCTGAAGATTGATGGACACCGCCCAATATGACAGATGCATTGCATTCTGGATTGAGGGTGTGGTCTCCATCTTGAAAAGTTCCTCCAGAAGAAACTGGTTTAAAGGGGAGAGATCAATTAGGAGATGAAACTTCCTGCTTTTCTTAGTGACCAGGAAGATTCCAGAGTGGAATGCTGGAGTCTGATTGTTTAGGACCCTCTTGACTGCCCCTTTCTGCATAAGGGTGTGCACCTCTTCCCTTAATTTACCAGATTGGACCAGTGAAAGAACATGCGAGTCCTTGACAGAGGGGGTTGTTCCCAAAACTTAAGTTGGTAACCCTTGCTCACGATGGAAAGGACCCACCCATCATCTTTGATGCTTGACCAAGCCTATGAAAAGAGGCTTAGGCGAGCACCTATGGGACATTTGGGAGAGGAATGCACAGCAGGAGAGGGTTTGAGTCCCTAGGGCTGCCTTTGGAAGCTAAAATGAAAGAAAGGTGGGTTAGAGAACTTCCTCCTTGGGTGGGGCTCTTCAGTGACCATGCCCTGAACACAGCTGTCAAGGAGGAGGTCTAGTTTGAGGTAGCAGATTGGACTGAGACTGCGACTGTTTTAAGAACTTTGTTGATGGCCCCTGGGGGGGGGGGGGAGATGATTCAAATTAGCACGCTTTCTGGCCAACTCCCATGGATCAGGGGCAGTTGTGAAGGATCTATGTTGATGATCCTTCAAATCTTGGGAAGCCATGGTAGGGATGACACATCCAATGAGGGTTTTAGCTTCCAAAGGAGCAGCCCTTAGAAAGTCTCTACTATGGTTAAGTAAGACCTTCAAGGTGTCCAATGCAACATCATGGCGGATGTGCAGTAGTTCCTCTGATAACACTATTGTGACGCCCAGCGCATGCCTGGACATTTTGGCCACAGCTTTCAGCACATGTCCATTCTGCCTTCTATGACTTCTCTTAATCTACTTTCACATCTAAAAATGTGTCTGATCCACTTCTTCCTCTCAAGTATAACATTCAATAAAGTTCTCTTTTCATCTACCAATCTTATTACCTCTTCATTTGTCTTTTGGTCACTACAGCTAACTTTCTCCATGCACCTCCATATTCACATCTCAAATGCTTCTAGCCCTTTTTCTTTCTTCCTTTCTCAGCATCCACGTTTCTGAGCCATACAGTGCTACACTCCATACAATGGTTTTGACAATATTTTTCTTCAGATCTTTCCTCATTTCTTATGTTAGCAATTCTTTCCTCTTGTTGAATGAATCTTTGGCCATTCCAGTTCTTGTTTTTACTTCATCTTGGCACCTTCCATCATCTGAGATCAAAGATCCTAAATATCTAAACTTTCTCACTTGTTCTACTCTTTCTCCGTCTATTGTAATATTCAGATCTTTACCTCCTTCTCTGCACAAGTCATGACATTGGTCTTCTTCACATTGATCTTGATGTTGTATATACATCTTTCCATATTTGTTCAAGGAGCCCATCAACTTTTGCAAATCACTTTCTGATCCTGATATTATTCTCTGATCATCGGCAAACCTAACATCCTTCGGTAATTGTCCTCCCACTCTAATTCCTTCTTCCATTGCTACAATCATCATCATCTCTGCATAAATGGAAATGAGTAAAGGTGAAAGCAAACAAACTTGCCTGACACCACGTCCAATTTGTCCTGGTTCAGAACTACCATCTGCCACTCTTACTAATGCTTCCTGTTGTGTATTTAGTAATGAGTCTCCTGTCTCTCCAATCCACGCCAATCTTCTTCAGAATTTCCATCAGCTTTTTCCACCTAACCCAGTCAAATGCTTTTTTCAAAACTGACAAAGCAGATGAAAAACTCCTCTTCATGTTCTAACCTTCATTCACACAGGATTCTCTTCACGCTGTTGCTTCTCTTGTTCCACATCCTTTCTTAAATCTAAACTGAGTCTTGCTGATGAAATAATTTGTTTTCACCTCTAACCGGTTTATCAATACTTTTAACATGATTTTGGATGCATGCGAAAGCAGACTGATTGTTCTGTGGTCTGCACATTTTACACCATTTGGCTTCTTTTGTAGCGTAACTATTATAGATTTTGTAAAAACCTCAGGCCACTCACCTTGTGCATACATATCTTTGCACAGATCACTCAACTCTTTTTCAGCTTTCTCTTCGATAATTTTGATAAACTCTGCTGGTATATTTAGTTCAGGTCCTTTCTCATCAGCTCCAACACTGTCTTCATTTTCGAGATGTATGTCCTCCATTCTAGGTTTGCCTTCTTTATCAAACAATTCTTCAGTGTACTCATTCCATCTGTTGTGGATCTTTTCAACTTCTTGAAGCAAGACACTATCTTTGTCCTTAATCACTATGCTTTTGGTCACAATCTTTCTAGATTCGGTAAGCTCCTTGACTTTCACATACATAATATCCATTTTACAGACTGTTTATAACGATTTATATATGCTTACAACTGAAGGATTTGTGAACACCTTTTTTTATCCATTTACTTAATTATCATCTAGTCACCTTGAAATCAGTGACATGCATCACAATATTTGACAATCGATGTTTGAGATTGAGAACACTTATTTTTATCCATTTAATTGTTTGCCAAGCAGTAAGTATGTATCAGTCTCCTGTAATTAGGACATAAACAATAGATCATAAATACCGCTTGTGAGTGCTAAATTTTTGGTACATTAATCATGCCTTGAACAAAATCCTCCTGGTGGCTAATCGTTAGAGACAAGTGCCTTTTATTTCCAAACACACCTGTCAAAGAAATCTCATGAGTTACATTGTTAACAATTAACAACTACTCACTTTAATATCAGTGACATGCATGAAATCAATCTCTGACAAGCCCATTGTTTAGAGTCAGCAAGCACACAAACTGGCCGTGGCTAGGTTAGGAAGTCTGCGAATCCCGGATACATACAAACATTATGATAAAAATATAACTTATATGAATATTTATTCCTTTTTTGTAAAAACTTGCTTTAAATAGTAAATATTCACATTATCACATCTGCATGAGAAAATGTGTGACTTATAATCACACTGACTGCAAGATGGAAATGACATACATTTGATGAAAGAAACTGGCCAGTTATGTAATCAAAGAATGCGATACATATAAACACTAAATAAAGGTGCTGATATATATATATATATATATATATATAAAATTCTGGCAAGATCCCAGGGTATAAAGCTTGCAGAACATAAAGCATATTATGAACGGAACATGACCGTTTTTACCCCTCTCTCTAAATTGTTCAGACTTGAGCTTGCTTGAGCTAAATTTGAGCTTGTCCTGGGAGCAAGGCAAGTAAATTTGTAAATCCATGACAACAGATGCAGGGCGATATCTCAAGCTCACTCTGCCTTAAGCCATGTGGCCTCAAAGACAGACACTGCATCACCTCTGTTTAAAAACACTAAATGAGATCACCTGAATCTCTCTGAATTTCCCTTAAAGAAAATATTTTCCTGCATGACTTTTGCCCAAAATATGAATATAAGGAGAGCCGAATTCCCACCTTGGGTGCTCCAGAGTTTTTCAGCTGCCGTACTCTGTCCCCCTGCATGTCAACTTTAGCCTTCAGATCGGTTGTCCCTGTGGTAATACCTGCCATATTGCCAGGGGATATTTTTGTTGCTTGATTATTAGTGGCACCTGTCTGAGATGATGGCTTCCACTCTGTGCCTGTCACAGCTTTATATTCAGCTTTCAGTTCCAATAAAAGTTTCACGGCTGGATCAATCTGCTCCTGAAATTCATTGTATTACAAGTTAGATGTATTCATTTTTTACCTGCCTTGCTTGGCCACAGATGGAGATTAATTTAATCAACTGGGCATTTTACTCCTTGGTTTTAATTTTTTTTAAAAAATCAATATGCTATCTCGTGAACATGGTCAGGCCTTGAAAAATTTGAAGTTGACTACCTGTCCTGCATCAATTTTATTCATCCTACTCTGTACATGATACTGAATCTGCTTCAAATGCCACTCGTCCAATCAGACTAGTAGCTTGGAAAAGTGACTACAAAAGGACAAGTGGAATTTCTGAGCCCTGACCATGCAACGGCTAAAACACGGTATTGGTGCTGATAAAGGAATTTTCATGTTATATGCATGAAATAGAAAAATTAAACAAGATATGAACCAATTTTAAAGATTGGTAAGCCTGGCATATACCTCTCTTACTTTCCTGAAAATTTCAAGAGGTTAGTGTAACCCATTGTTGAGATATGCATGGAAACAAGCTCTAAAAATGGCCATTTTTGAGCGTTATGTAGTCTCACTCGAAAAAAGCTTGAATATAAAATAGAGAATTCTCTAAATATCATACTGAAATTATGCATTTATTGGTCTGGTTTTATGCGGAATTCTATCCTGCAAATATTGCTTCTTGAATTAAAGAAATCGGTAAAATATTATGGATTTTATAAGCAAAATACCGTCAGTAGAAGTTTTGTTTCAACACTGAAATTCAAACACTAATCTGTTGTTATATGCCAACATTTTGTACAAAATAACATTCATTATAACTTTTATTGACATCTAGAACTCGACTTTATATTATAATAAGTAGTAAAACCATTTAAATCACATGGCTAGCCAAGATATTCGATTGAGAGCTTGTTCTTTGTCAAACTTTCCAGTTCTATATTTTGTAGTGTCTGTAACCTTTACAAGTTTATATGGCAATAATTTTGTTGTTTCATTATGGAAAAGTATAAATCCTACAAAGGCTCATGTGTATCCATGTGATGTCTAAGTTGGCCAAAATTGGTGGTGCTGTATTGTACCATTAAAAAACAGCAACTCAATAAAAAAAGTTACAGACACTACACAAACAGGTATAAAAATGAAAGATAAAAGTATTGTTCTACTTGTCATTAAAACATTGTTTTTCTCAATAGAAAGTTCCATCTTATGTGATGTAATGTTGCATCATCTATTTACCTCTGCAGCCAAGAGCAAAAAAGTGATGCAATAACTCTCTTGATTGAATATTGCATCATTCTTGCAGCACTGTCTGTTTGAGTAATTTACTACAAGACAATGTAACCTGAATTTCTTATCCTAGAAGAAGCTGCCTAATTACTTTTTCTGTTCTTTACCATGGTACATCCCTAAGACATGGGAAGACGACAAAAGCAAACCTCTGGGAACAACTCTGGTAAGTTTGTATTGAATGGTAAACCACACTCTTAAATTGTAGTGTCTGTAACCAATATCCCCTTTTTATACTGTCTATGACTTTATCCCTGTTTTTTTTTTTAAAAATGAAGCCAAATTATGTTTCCTATTACAGTATTGATGTGTAAGGCTAAATTTTGACATATTGTCTGTCTGCAATTTGTAATATTTTGGTATATTTATAGTTTCTTTCATCTAGATTTCTGATAACAGGCAACATTTTCAGTGATTTCTTACAATATGCAATTGAAACTGAGTATTTTTGCATTCCATATCATTAGACTAGTAAATTCAAACAGAAATATTATGAGAATTCAATGAGCTCAGACTTAGTATTGGATATATTGCTGATATTGTCAAATGGTTACAGACACTACTAGACATGTGAATTGACCCGACTGTTGTTTACATTATTAAGGAAAGTGTGCAATCATTGTAAATGCTAGAACATTGAATAATCATCAGGTTTTATGCTATTTCTTTTTCAATCAGATACTTTTCTTTAAGAATCTACAGGTTATTCCAGTTTGCTTATGTATGAAAGCATATTGCGTACTCATTACAAGTATGTTTTGTAAAGTCTAAATTTCATCCGTATACATAGAGGAACAAAAATGAGAATGAAGTTGTTTGCTTTTAGGAAGCAAAGATAAGCCAGAAGAAGATGAACAGAAGATTAAAGCTAGAAGGGAGAAGACGAGGCTAAAGGTACAAGCCTGGAGAAAAAAACAGAGGGAAAATAAGGCGAAACATGAGGAGCTAAAAAGGGTTGATAGAGAAAGAAGAAAAGATGCAAGACTACTAAAAAAACAGCAATCACTTTCCGATTCAAATCTTCAACAAGAATTAAGAAGGAAAAAACGTGAAGAAATGAAAAGGTATCGCCAGAAAAAGAAAGAAAAAGCAGCCCTGGCAATATCGGTTAATAAGAGTGTTGATTTAAGAAGTCCGAAAACTGCTGAATTAAGTAGAAAGAAGAAAGAAGCTGTGAAAAGAACCCAAGCATGGAGAATGCGTATCAAACTGAATGAAAGTATACAGCAAGAGTGTATTCAGACTGATTGTGAAATAGGAAATACTGGGTCAGCCAGAGATTCACCAATGAATAAAGTGTTACCTAAAGCAACTCTGTACAGACAATTAAAAAAGGTAAAGGAAGTATTACCAAATACCCCAAAGAGAAAAGCAGTCATCATAAGTAAATTAATTGAATCTCCATCAACATCAAAGTTTCTAAATAGGAATATAATGATAATGACACCGGATTGAAGAAAAAAACTTGAATTGACAGATACTGTTATACAATCTGTGTCAGAGAGCATTTCAGAAGTGAAAACAAGGAAAGGGGGTGCAAAGAAACATGCATACAACATCATTTGTGACGCATTACTGAAGAAATATAAAAGACACAGACTAAAAAAGTATTTCAAAGTATCAGTGAAAGGGCAAAAACCTAGTTCTACATGGTGGGAGACGAAACAAAGAAAAAGAAGAAGGGATGCACTTAACTCTCCATTAAAGAAATCTGTGAAAGATTTTTTTCTAAGTCCAGAAATCAGTAGGGAAGTGCCTAATAAACGTGAAACTGTGAAAGTAAGAAAAGGTGGTCAAAAAGAAATACTTCAAAAACATGTGATGACTATGACATTAGAAGAAGCCTACAAAGACTACAAGTTAAGGAACCATAGTCACAAAATAGGATTAACTTCATTTTCTAAATTGAAACCAGTGAATGTTAAAAAGGTGTCTGAAACAAGCAGAAGATCATGCTTATGCCAAAAGTGCTGTAACGTGGCCCTAAAAAGTGAGGCACTAACAAATGTAAAAAAAGCAGTGAAAGAAAATGGAGATTTGGATGAAATTTCAGTAGATAAGAAAAGCTTAAGTGATGCTACTTTTTGTAAATACGACACCAATCCAGCTATTAAATGTTTAAGAAGAGAATGCAAACAATGCGGTGTGAAATGTTTGCAGAGTTACCTTAAACCATTTGTTGAAAAGTATAGTGACAGGCAGATATCATGGCATCAATGGGAAAGTATAGAAATAGCAAAAGATGATAAAGTAAAGCGTTGCGTCTCCTGTGTGCCTAAAGAAACAGACATAAAAACATTAATTACATGCTTAGAAACTGACATGCAAGAGTATCCAGAGCATGTTTTCAGGGCCAAATGGCAACAGCAACAGATGGGAATTTGTGTTGATAGAATTGGTGAGGGTTCTATTGCTATGGTCATGGACTTTAGTGAGAACTATGGGTGTGTTTTTCAAAGTGAAGTACAATCTGGATTCTTCGACAGGAACCAAGTTACAATACATCCAATCATGTGTTACTATACAGAAAAACAGGGAGAAAAAGAATTCAAGATAAAGCATGCCATTATTGGCATCAGTGAAGAAACCAAACATGATGCAGACTTAGCTATCACTTTTGAGAACAAAGCTATAGAAATTCTGAAGAAGAAAGGTGTGAAAGTAGAGGAGATCCATGAGTGGACAGATGGCTGTGCTGCCCAGTATAAGGGGAAGAAAGCCTTTGCTGACATAAGTCTGAGGAAAAAGCCATCTGTAACACGAAATTATTTCGAAACATCACATGGAAAGAGTGTTTGCGATGGTCTCGGTGCGACAGTCAACAATGCTTGCTACAGAGCTGTAATCAGCAATAGAAAGGTGATAGGTTGTGCAGAAGATGTATATCATTTCTGTACAGAGAAACTGAAAATGGAAAATACAGATAATGAAGCTAAAACAGTTTCGAGAAGGGAGTTCATCCTTGTTAAAGATGTTGAGAGAAATAGAGAAGAAACTGATGTGCAAACACTGCAAGGTACAAGAAAATTACATGCTGTAAAGTCAGGAAGCAATGATTATGAACTGAGCATAAGAAATCTGAGCTGTTATTGTGAGCAATGCATGAAGGTTGACGGGAGATGCAACTTCAGCGAAAATGTTAATGCCTGGGAAATGAGAAAGTTAGTACTCAATAAAGATAATTTAAGTCAGAAAGGAAAACAACTTAAAGACAAGAATCCATCAACAATAGAAAATAATGACAAGAAAAGAAAACAAGGAAGTAACCAGAAAGATCATAACTCAGCAACAAGCGAAAAGCCTAATAAGAAACGGAAGTCAACAGAAAGACAAAACATTGTGACAAAGAAGATCAAAGTTGACAAAAAAGCACCAACCAACACAGAGAAACCAATAGAGAAATACCACCCTGGAGAATTTGTTGCTGTAGGACTTAAGCCAAAGAAGGGACCTCTAGATGTATACTTAGCAGAAGTAATAGACATTCTTCATAACGAAGTTAGACTTAAATACATGAGAAAGTCTGGCAACATGTATGTTTGGCCTGAAAAAGATGATTATTCACAAGAGGCTCTAGATGCTATCTTGTACAGGGTAAAAGCTCCACAAATAGTCAATGAAAGGGGTCATTTCAAGTTTAATGCAGCTGAATTGTCTAAGCTCAAGTCAAATCTGGAAAAAAATCATAAGCACTTCTATTTGAAATGACAATATAAAGTCAAGGTTTAATGTGTAGTGTCTGTAACCTTAAGATCAATCACATATGGGTCTGTGTTTGAGTCAGCACCTTGGGTTGAACAATACTTTAGTGACTATGATTTATTGAACATTCATTATACTTCAATATTTTACTCTTACAAACACTATTTAGTATTAAACTTTCAAGTGCTATTTACCAGTTCATAATTTTAACACAAGTATTGGACATATACCTGTTACAATGTGGTTTTATCATTTTATTAACTAATCAACATTCATTTAATGAATAATTCTAGTCAATGTGTTCATGTTGAATTATTTTTGAAGTGAATTTTATGGAGATATGTATGGTTCTGCAGCTGTATTGAAATGCTATAGTTTTGTAGTGTCTGTAACCAATTTTATGGACAATGTACTTCTGACTCTTATGGAAGTTTGCAATACTTTTGGCCAGTATTAATGATTTTGTTTGTTTAAATATTCTTCTTGGTGTTAGATAAATGCCTAAATAAGATTATTCTATGTCTTTTATGTTTGTTATGCAAAAGTTTCATGGTTAGGTTTTTTTTCTTAGTGATACCTTTGTCATAGATGTTTTGATTTTGTTATTAAGTTGTTTACCACTTCCAGTTATGTTGTTTACTTTAAATGTTGATATCCTGTTACTGATGTTACTGTGAAAAAAAATAAAGTTTTAAAGTTTTCATGCTGTTTTTCTTGCATGTTATACACCAAGTGTAGTGTCTGTAACTGTTGTTATACCAATGAATTGAAATAATGGTTAAACAAAATCGCATGCATGTTCAAGCTAAATCTAACTTGATCTGACTAGGGGACACCCTAGGGTATATAATGAGCTTCATTGAAATGTTCTATCAAACATTTCAATTTTTTAAGTGAGTGAGACTACTCTCAGCACCAATACCGTGTTTTAGCCGCAACAAAATTTGTGACACTAGGCCGAGTCCCAATATGCCTATGAGAATGCATTAAATGGCTTTGTGAACAAGACTAACATAAGATGCACTTGATTATATGGCTCTATTTGATTAGTGTTCTCACTGGAATAGAGCACTATCCTTTCAAATGTGCACTGAACATCAGAAATGTGACCTAAGCACAAAGTTAATATTGACTGATTGCACTGTTATAAACATTGACTGTCCTTATGGCAAAAGAAATACTGACACTATTAGATTAAAAACTTAAAAGTAAACTGTTTTACATGCTTTGAATGCATAAAAAAAATACTCATTATGCAATTTTAGTCCATTTATGTAAATTATGGGAATATATTATGCTTATCAAAAGCTCTGCTTGGTAAAATACGCAAGGTTACAGAATAGTCCGATGTCCATCTTGTGTCTGTCCATCCATCAGTCACCATTGTGCCCTTTTTTACTTCTCAAAAACTACTGAGCAAAATTCAATGAAACTAGGTAGGAATATTTATAAGTATATGCATTACCAAAATTGTGGTTTCACTAGCAATGTTACAACTTCCATAGCAACCTGGTGGAAAAAACTATTTATGACTTTTTCTCCAAAATGGCTGAGTCAGTTGTAAAAGTTTGTTCAAATGCTCCTTTGGACAGACCCTTTCAAAAGTATGTCTCGAGTAACTTCCCAAACAACCAGGCAGAAGATCTATTCTCTACATTTATAGAATGACAAAGCCATATGACACTGGGTGTATAGCCCAAGCTCTCCTGCACTTCAATATATGAAAAACAACAACAAAACATGAATGTCTTGACAAAAAGTTGTATGTGAGTACATGCTTTCTGTGTGTGCATGTAACAATTGAATTGTTGGCTTGTGTCAAAAGGTCAGGGATGCAATCAGTGAAGAGCAGTGACTATACAAGGGCTAAAGATCCCCCCTTGACCTTGACCTTTCATGTAGGAAGCATGACTGGTGTGTGACACACTATCTAGTCATGCTGTATATTTGAGCTAAGTTTCATTAAAGTAACTCCTGCAGTTTTAAAGTTACAACCAAGACATGGAAATAGGTAAGAGAGAGCCACTTTCACTTGCATGACCTAGATTTCAAAGTTACGGGGCATGACTTTGGTACACCTAGGTATCTGCTGATGAATAAGTTGTAGTCTATTTCGCATGGTTATATTAACATCCCTCCTTCTATACAGTTGATAATTTTGGTGACTTCCTCCAAGGGGCCGAGACCCTGCTGGCTGAAAAGAATTTCATAGAATCCATTATAAGATCATTTCTTCTCTTTAACTGTTGAGTGCTGAAACCATCTTTTATATTATTGAGCCATAACATGACTTTCAAGATGGCCACCATGGTGGCCATATTGGATGTAAGATCAGCACAATTTTCATTTAAGTTTGGTTTGATTTTGTGGGGTTTAACACCATTTTTCAGCACATGATAGGCTTTGTATGGCTTTAATTTAGGAGCAACTAGACATCATTTGAATTCTTTCAGTAAAAAAACACTGTGCTAATGTCAGCATCTGTTCTGGATGAGTAGCAATAACCAGAATTTCAAGATGGCCACTGTGGTATCCATATTCAATGTCCAAGCAGCACCATTTTCATTTAGGACCAACTAGACCATGGGATGAATGCATGTGTAAAGTTTCATGGCAATCCTCAAAGTAGTTTAGGAGAAGTAGTGATAACAAACTTGTGCTAATGTACAGACGGCCAATGGGACAACAGACCATCACATAAATGATTCTGGTCTATGACCAGTAGAGCTAAAAATGACACGAGATCTAACGACATGGGATTGGAATGTGAGCACTGCAACAAGATGCTCATATCTATAGCCAATGTTTAGCCGAAAGATTAGTTTTCCCAATAAGGTCCATTTTACCACAAGGCAAATAGTCTATGTGGAACTTGTGATTGTCAAATGTTGTGAATAGTAAAAATAAAGTGCAATTTTCAAGCTCAATGTTTTTGCTATGTACAAAACTTGTAGATCCTTGGTGAGTTTGTAATGTACATTGAGCATGGAGTATGGTACATCCTGGCATTCTTATAATGAATAAAAACCAAAGTTGTAAGCTGCTTGGTTAGATTGACTTGTGTGTACTCAGCAAAAGCTGCAATTGATAGCATGGATGTATCATTTTCATGTAAAAACAGCTGCTCTGATCAACTAACGGCTTAGGTAAGCTGCTAAAATAGTGTTTGAACAAAACTATCATTTTTATAAATACCTAGTTTTCTGAATGTCAAAAGCACTGAAGAAATTATGCATTCACAACATCTGACAGCCCATAGCTCTGTGCCAACTTGTTGTGTAGTGCAGTAACAAAATATAGCTCTAATAATAATTTAAAAGCATCCTACTATGAATGTACATGCATCCTATTCCAAAACTGGCTGGGGCCCCGGGTGGCCGAGTGGTCTAAGGCGCTCGCCTTTACAGATCACTGACATCTCACCTCTGTCCTCGTGGGTTCGAGTCTCGGGCTCGGCCAACGTGGGTATGTGAGAAAGCTTGCCAGTAGCTTCCCGTGGGTTGGTGGTTCTTCCCCAGGGTTTTCTCGGGTTCTTCCTCCACCAAATATACTGGCCGCCATGTATAGCCTATCATGTGCTGAAAAATGGCGTTAAACCCATAACAACCAACCAACCAAAACTGGCTGAACCACCTAGTCCTAAACTGAAGTATCTACCCGGTACTTTGCAAATCTAGTTACCCCCCCCCCTTCACACAGACATACGGCTAAAACACGGTATTGGTGCTGATAAAGGAATTTTCATGTTATATGCATGAAATAGAAAAATTAAACAAGATATGAACCAATTTTAAAGATTGGTAAGCCTGGCATATACCTCTCTTACTTTCCTGAAAATTTCAAGAGGTTAGTGTAACCCATTGTTGAGATATGCATGGAAACAAGCTCTAAAAATGGCCATTTTTGAGCGTTATGTAGTCTCACTCGAAAAAAGCTTGAATATAAAATAGAGAATTCTCTAAATATCATACTGAAATTATGCATTTATTGGTCTGGTTTTATGCGGAATTCTATCCTGCAAATATTGCTTCTTGAATTAAAGAAATCGGTAAAATATTATGGATTTTATAAGCAAAATACCGTCAGTAGAAGTTTTGTTTCAACACTGAAATTCAAACACTAATCTGTTGTTATATGCCAACATTTTGTACAAAATAACATTCATTATAACTTTTATTGACATCTAGAACTCGACTTTATATTATAATAAGTAGTAAAACCATTTAAATCACATGGCTAGCCAAGATATTCGATTGAGAGCTTGTTCTTTGTCAAACTTTCCAGTTCTATATTTTGTAGTGTCTGTAACCTTTACAAGTTTATATGGCAATAATTTTGTTGTTTCATTATGGAAAAGTATAAATCCTACAAAGGCTCATGTGTATCCATGTGATGTCTAAGTTGGCCAAAATTGGTGGTGCTGTATTGTACCATTAAAAAACAGCAACTCAATAAAAAAAGTTACAGACACTACACAAACAGGTATAAAAATGAAAGATAAAAGTATTGTTCTACTTGTCATTAAAACATTGTTTTTCTCAATAGAAAGTTCCATCTTATGTGATGTAATGTTGCATCATCTATTTACCTCTGCAGCCAAGAGCAAAAAAGTGATGCAATAACTCTCTTGATTGAATATTGCATCATTCTTGCAGCACTGTCTGTTTGAGTAATTTACTACAAGACAATGTAACCTGAATTTCTTATCCTAGAAGAAGCTGCCTAATTACTTTTTCTGTTCTTTACCATGGTACATCCCTAAGACATGGGAAGACGACAAAAGCAAACCTCTGGGAACAACTCTGGTAAGTTTGTATTGAATGGTAAACCACACTCTTAAATTGTAGTGTCTGTAACCAATATCCCCTTTTTATACTGTCTATGACTTTATCCCTGTTTTTTTTTTTAAAAATGAAGCCAAATTATGTTTCCTATTACAGTATTGATGTGTAAGGCTAAATTTTGACATATTGTCTGTCTGCAATTTGTAATATTTTGGTATATTTATAGTTTCTTTCATCTAGATTTCTGATAACAGGCAACATTTTCAGTGATTTCTTACAATATGCAATTGAAACTGAGTATTTTTGCATTCCATATCATTAGACTAGTAAATTCAAACAGAAATATTATGAGAATTCAATGAGCTCAGACTTAGTATTGGATATATTGCTGATATTGTCAAATGGTTACAGACACTACTAGACATGTGAATTGACCCGACTGTTGTTTACATTATTAAGGAAAGTGTGCAATCATTGTAAATGCTAGAACATTGAATAATCATCAGGTTTTATGCTATTTCTTTTTCAATCAGATACTTTTCTTTAAGAATCTACAGGTTATTCCAGTTTGCTTATGTATGAAAGCATATTGCGTACTCATTACAAGTATGTTTTGTAAAGTCTAAATTTCATCCGTATACATAGAGGAACAAAAATGAGAATGAAGTTGTTTGCTTTTAGGAAGCAAAGATAAGCCAGAAGAAGATGAACAGAAGATTAAAGCTAGAAGGGAGAAGACGAGGCTAAAGGTACAAGCCTGGAGAAAAAAACAGAGGGAAAATAAGGCGAAACATGAGGAGCTAAAAAGGGTTGATAGAGAAAGAAGAAAAGATGCAAGACTACTAAAAAAACAGCAATCACTTTCCGATTCAAATCTTCAACAAGAATTAAGAAGGAAAAAACGTGAAGAAATGAAAAGGTATCGCCAGAAAAAGAAAGAAAAAGCAGCCCTGGCAATATCGGTTAATAAGAGTGTTGATTTAAGAAGTCCGAAAACTGCTGAATTAAGTAGAAAGAAGAAAGAAGCTGTGAAAAGAACCCAAGCATGGAGAATGCATATCAAACTGAATGAAAGTATACAGCAAGAGTGTATTCAGACTGATTGTGAAATAGGAAATACTGGGTCAGCCAGAGATTCACCAATGAATAAAGTGTTACCTAAAGCAACTCTGTACAGACAATTAAAAAAGGTAAAGGAAGTATTACCAAATACCCCAAAGAGAAAAGCAGTCATCATAAGTAAATTAATTGAATCTCCATCAACATCAAAGTTTCTAAATAGGAATATAATGATAATGACACCGGATTGCAGAAAAAAACTTGAATTGACAGATACTGTTATACAATCTGTGTCAGAGAGCATTTCAGAAGTGAAAACAAGGAAAGGGGGTGCAAAGAAACATGCATACAACATCATTTGTGACGCATTACTGAAGAAATATAAAAGACACAGACTAAAAAAGTATTTCAAAGTATCAGTGAAAGGGCAAAAACCTAGTTCTACATGGTGGGAGACGAAACAAAGAAAAAGAAGAAGGGATGCACTTAACTCTCCATTAAAGAAATCTGTGAAAGATTTTTTTCTAAGTCCAGAAATCAGTAGGGAAGTGCCTAATAAACGTGAAACTGTGAAAGTAAGAAAAGGTGGTCAAAAAGAAATACTTCAAAAACATGTGATGACTATGACATTAGAAGAAGCCTACAAAGACTACAAGTTAAGGAACCATAGTCACAAAATAGGATTAACTTCATTTTCTAAATTGAAACCAGTGAATGTTAAAAAGGTGTCTGAAACAAGCAGAAGATCATGCTTATGCCAAAAGTGCTGTAACGTGGCCCTAAAAAGTGAGGCACTAACAAATGTAAAAAAAGCAGTGAAAGAAAATGGAGATTTGGATGAAATTTCAGTAGATAAGAAAAGCTTAAGTGATGCTACTTTTTGTAAATACGACACCAATCCAGCTATTAAATGTTTAAGAAGAGAATGCAAACAATGCGGTGTGAAATGTTTGCAGAGTTACCTTAAACCATTTGTTGAAAAGTATAGTGACAGGCAGATATCATGGCATCAATGGGAAAGTATAGAAATAGCAAAAGATGATAAAGTAAAGCGTTGCGTCTCCTGTGTGCCTAAAGAAACAGACATAAAAACATTAATTACATGCTTAGAAACTGACATGCAAGAGTATCCAGAGCATGTTTTCAGGGCCAAATGGCAACAGCAACAGATGGGAATTTGTGTTGATAGAATTGGTGAGGGTTCTATTGCTATGGTCATGGACTTTAGTGAGAACTATGGGTGTGTTTTTCAAAGTGAAGTACAATCTGGATTCTTCGACAGGAACCAAGTTACAATACATCCAATCATGTGTTACTATACAGAAAAACAGGGAGAAAAAGAATTCAAGATAAAGCATGCCATTATTGGCATCAGTGAAGAAACCAAACATGATGCAGACTTAGCTATCACTTTTGAGAACAAAGCTATAGAAATTCTGAAGAAGAAAGGTGTGAAAGTAGAGGAGATCCATGAGTGGACAGATGGCTGTGCTGCCCAGTATAAGGGGAAGAAAGCCTTTGCTGACATAAGTCTGAGGAAAAAGCCATCTGTAACACGAAATTATTTCGAAACATCACATGGAAAGAGTGTTTGCGATGGTCTCGGTGCGACAGTCAACAATGCTTGCTACAGAGCTGTAATCAGCAATAGAAAGGTGATAGGTTGTGCAGAAGATGTATATCATTTCTGTACAGAGAAACTGAAAATGGAAAATACAGATAATGAAGCTAAAACAGTTTCGAGAAGGGAGTTCATCCTTGTTAAAGATGTTGAGAGAAATAGAGAAGAAACTGATGTGCAAACACTGCAAGGTACAAGAAAATTACATGCTGTAAAGTCAGGAAGCAATGATTATGAACTGAGCATAAGAAATCTGAGCTGTTATTGTGAGCAATGCATGAAGGTTGACGGGAGATGCAACTTCAGCGAAAATGTTAATGCCTGGGAAATGAGAAAGTTAGTACTCAATAAAGATAATTTAAGTCAGAAAGGAAAACAACTTAAAGACAAGAATCCATCAACAATAGAAAATAATGACAAGAAAAGAAAACAAGGAAGTAACCAGAAAGATCATAACTCAGCAACAAGCGAAAAGCCTAATAAGAAACGGAAGTCAACAGAAAGACAAAACATTGTGACAAAGAAGATCAAAGTTGACAAAAAAGCACCAACCAACACAGAGAAACCAATAGAGAAATACCACCCTGGAGAATTTGTTGCTGTAGGACTTAAGCCAAAGAAGGGACCTCTAGATGTATACTTAGCAGAAGTAATAGACATTCTTCATAACGAAGTTAGACTTAAATACATGAGAAAGTCTGGCAACATGTATGTTTGGCCTGAAAAAGATGATTATTCACAAGAGGCTCTAGATGCTATCTTGTACAGGGTAAAAGCTCCACAAATAGTCAATGAAAGGGGTCATTTCAAGTTTAATGCAGCTGAATTGTCTAAGCTCAAGTCAAATCTGGAAAAAAATCATAAGCACTTCTATTTGAAATGACAATATAAAGTCAAGGTTTAATGTGTAGTGTCTGTAACCTTAAGATCAATCACATATGGGTCTGTGTTTGAGTCAGCACCTTGGGTTGAACAATACTTTAGTGACTATGATTTATTGAACATTCATTATACTTCAATATTTTACTCTTACAAACACTATTTAGTATTAAACTTTCAAGTGCTATTTACCAGTTCATAATTTTAACACAAGTATTGGACATATACCTGTTACAATGTGGTTTTATCATTTTATTAACTAATCAACATTCATTTAATGAATAATTCTAGTCAATGTGTTCATGTTGAATTATTTTTGAAGTGAATTTTATGGAGATATGTATGGTTCTGCAGCTGTATTGAAATGCTATAGTTTTGTAGTGTCTGTAACCAATTTTATGGACAATGTACTTCTGACTCTTATGGAAGTTTGCAATACTTTTGGCCAGTATTAATGATTTTGTTTGTTTAAATATTCTTCTTGGTGTTAGATAAATGCCTAAATAAGATTATTCTATGTCTTTTATGTTTGTTATGCAAAAGTTTCATGGTTAGGTTTTTTTTCTTAGTGATACCTTTGTCATAGATGTTTTGATTTTGTTATTAAGTTGTTTACCACTTCCAGTTATGTTGTTTACTTTAAATGTTGATATCCTGTTACTGATGTTACTGTGAAAAAAAATAAAGTTTTAAAGTTTTCATGCTGTTTTTCTTGCATGTTATACACCAAGTGTAGTGTCTGTAACTGTTGTTATACCAATGAATTGAAATAATGGTTAAACAAAATCGCATGCATGTTCAAGCTAAATCTAACTTGATCTGACTAGGGGACACCCTAGGGTATATAATGAGCTTCATTGAAATGTTCTATCAAACATTTCAATTTTTTAAGTGAGTGAGACTACTCTCAGCACCAATACCGTGTTTTAGCCGATAGTACAAACATATATATACACTTTTGAATTGACTCCTTAAACAGGAATTACAATGTTGAGGTTACTCAGCATTAACATATGTGACAAATACTCAGTGTGATTTGAATGCATTACCATAGTTTTAACAGCATTTGTGTACATGCTCCCCTCAACATTTTATAGGGATTGTTTCAAAAAAAGTTTGAAAGGTTTTGTTCTAATGGGAGTTTATTAAATAAATGAACCAAGTTGTACTTGCAATAATGCAATCTATGTACTGCGAGCAGTTAGAAATCATTACAATGTAATAATGTAATCTATGAACTACGTGCAGTTACAATTCATTACAATGTATCGTTTCTGTTGTGTTCATTTGAAGTCGTGTGGCCAAATACATTGTGTAATGATCAAAGTGGTTTGATGAACCTTAATGTGTTAAACTGGTCAAGCGTATCAATGGAATTACACTAACAGAGATATATGTTTGAATACTCCGTTAGCAAAGAATACTCGATTCTTCTGTCTTGATAGTTGCAGGTGGCCGGTTACAATATCCGATTTTCGACCGTATTCTGTTTCCTGTCGAACGTTTAATATACACCACTTCCGCTGGTAAATCGACTTTGAAATTCATTGAAATAAATTGTATCACTGCAAGAAACTGCTTTCAATATCAGTCAAATACCTGCTGAGTTTAACTGAGTAATGTTGCATCACCTACCTGCTAGGATTATTATTATATGACATGTACACGTGTGTAGAGAAACATGTATTAAGTACATGACCTCATCTGACCCCTACCTGACGATTTGATTGGCTACGAACTCAAACAAAGCTAGCAGTTTATTCCTAGCGACAATAACTTGATTTACAGTATTAAACACTTTTATTCGAAATACGGACGGTAACACCATAAAATCAGTGTGGCAACACCAGGAACATGATTTTGCAGAGATGGGACACGAGCTTTAACTTTATGTTTCGTACGGGAAAGTGACTGACATTCAAAAATGCCTGTTCCTGATGCTGGTGATATGCGTGTAACGAGGCAAGCCTTCTTAAATGAAGCGAAAAAACTCGAGGGTCAGCAGATATTACTAAAGCACTAGAAAAAGTATGGCCATGGAGATGCACAGGTGACCGACGCAAGCTTTATATTGGAGAAAGAGAGAGAGAGAAGGAAATAACCTGAAGCAACAAAAAATAAAAAATAAAAATATAAAAAAATCGGCTGTTCCTCAGATCTATGCTATAGCCCGCCCTGACATTTGACCCTACCTATAATACTATAAAAGAGTCATGGTTGGTAACTTCAAAATACTCCGTTCCACAAATGACTCAACTTCTGGCTGCTCTTTACGTGCATGAAGGCACTAAATCATAATCTATGGCTTATTTTGCCCCAGAGATATTTTTCTATCCATCAAGCCAATGTTTAGTTTTCTGCGCTGGATCAAAGTGAAATTACGGGCTCCAAAATTCGACAAACTCGAAGACTATTCTCGTTGAAACAATTTGCTTTTCTGTGGAATTCAGGGAACTGCGAACAAAAACTGTGACGGCCGTGAGTCCAAAGTGAGGTCCTTTATTCTGTGTGCACTTGATCTGCCGCATTCTGAGTATTGACATAGAGCAGGGGTGGGCAAACTACGGCCCGCGGGCCGCATGTGGCCCGCCAAGAGTTTTCATGCGGCCTAGGAACAAGTCCTATGTTCACGCTATTTAATTTTCTCAAGGGTAAAATTTCTTTCTAATTTTGAGAGAAATGTAACCACGCGATGCCAAATACCCACCCAGTGGGAAAAGCCATAGAAATTTCAATAGAACTTTGTTTGGCTTGTTTCGCATTCTATTCATATATCTATGATTTTTTCCCACCGGGTAATTCGATCGAGGTGCGCGCGCGCATGCGTTGTCTTTCACTGTTCACACGCTCGTGATTGGCTGAGTGCGTCGTCAGTGTGTCTTGACTGTGTGTCATCGGAACCAGCGCGCTTACGCGCCAAAAAGATTTTTTGAACAGTGTATGCACCAGGCATGGCAGACGAGTGACTTGCAGTTAACGCGAAATTGTTGAAGCGAAGAATTTACCGGGATTGACAGTTCCGTATCGATCTACACATTTAAAAAAGCTTTTATTATCTGCCAAATTTACCCAAAATGAGTTGTTCGAGGATATCTAGAAAGCGAAAAATTGAAGATGAATGCCGTGCGTTTAACAAGGAGTGGACTGACAAGTATTTCTTTACTGATGTTGGAGTTAAAGCTGTGTGTTTGATTTGTCAAGACACTATTGCCGTTTTCAAGGAGTTCAATTTGAAACGTCACTTTCAAACTAAGCACGGTAACTTTGGAAAAAATTTATCAAAACAAGAACTGCAAAAGAAAGCATCTGATCTGCTAAAAAAGTTGAAACAACAACAAGCTGTGTTTGTGAAAACTTAATCTTTACAAGAGAATGCAACAAAGGCAAGTTTCGTGTTGGCCAACAAAATCGCAAAGCAAAACAAACCATTTTCGGAAGCAGAATTTATTAAAGATTGTATGATTCATGCTGTCAGTGTTGTGTGTCCTGAAGCCAAGTTAAAAGTAGAAGCCATATCATTATCACGAAGAAGTATTGTTCGTCGCATAGACGCAATTGCAGTGAATCTTCAAGAACAACTGTCAAACGCCAGTGATAGTTTTCAGTGGTTTTCGATTGCTTTGGATGAGAGTAATGATCTTCAGGATACTGCACAGTTGCTTATTTTTATCAGAGGAATTGATGCAAACTTTGACATTACAGAGGAATTGTTATCTATGGAGTCTCTCAAAGACACTTGTACTGGGAAAGATTTGTACAACAGTGTCATTAACAGTTTAATCAGATCTGGATTAAGCTTAGATAAACTGGCAAGTATTACAACTGATGGGGCTCCTTCACTCACAGGTAAACATTGCGGCCTTGTGAAGTTAATGAATGATAAAATTAAAGAAGATTTCCCACTGCACAGTGTACTGTCCTTTCACTGCATCATACATCAAGAAAGCCTCTGTAAGTCTTCTTTAAATCTTAAGCATGTTGTGGATCCAGTCGTGTGTGCAGTGAATGCAATAAGAGCAAGGGGACTGAAACACAGGCAGTTCCGAAGCCTGTTGGAAGATATGGAAGCTGATTTTACTGATGTGCTGTACCACACAAATGTCCGCTGGTTAAGCATGGGAAAAGTACTAAAGAGGGTGTGGGACCTCAAAGCAGAGATTCTCATGTTTTTTTCTATGAAAGATATCTCTTGTGACTTTTCAAAACAAATGCAGAGTGAAGAATGGATTTGTGATTTTGCATTTGCTGTGGACATAATGCAAAAATTGAATGAGCTGAACACTAAACTTCAAGGAAAAGGTGTATTTGCTCATGAATTGTACGTGGAAGTGAAATCCTTTCAAATGGGGCTTAAACTTTTTGCCAAGCAGCTGAATGAGCAGAACTTTGCTCATTTTCCTCTTTTGAAGACGCAGACTGTTTCACAAGCATTATCTGACAAGTACAGTCGTCAGATCACGGCTTTAAAAGAAGAATTTATCAGGAGGTTTGCTGATTTCAAGGCAATGGAACAACAGTTCGACCTGCTCAGCTCACCCTTTGCTTGTGACATTGAAACAGCCACTGAAAAACTGCAGATGGAACTGATCGATTTGCAGGCCGACAACTCCTTAAGAAGAACTTTTGAAACCAAACCCCTGATTGAGTTTTATGCTTCTCTACACCCAGGAAAGTTTCAAAATCTGAAAGAATTTGCCAGAAAGATGTTTGTGTTGTTTGCATCAACCTACATTTGTGAGCAGACTTTCTCTACTATGAAAGTCAACAAGTCAAAGAACAGATCGCTTCTCACAGATTCAAATCTTCACTCAGTTTTAAAGATCAGCACGAGCAACATGTCACCAAATTTTGACAAACTGGTCAATGAATGTGATCAGCTGCATCATTCGCACTGACTCTGTTTATGTTACTCTGTTTATCAAATAAATGTGCTTCTTTTGAAGTTTAAGTTTTCAAATATTAACAACATATTAACAACTGAAAATTAATTATGATGTTATTTAGAAAAACCTTTTGTTTTTGCTATTTCAAATATTAATTATTTTACTTAATGAACTATGCGGCCCACTAAAGTTGTAAATTTGTGTATGCGGCCCTTGCACTGGAAAGTTTGCCCACCTCTGACATTGAGCGTGCCCGTAGATTGCCGTTCAGAGACAAACTGACATAGAGCGTGCCCGTAGATTGCCGTTCGGAGACCATAAGCCTGATCAACCAATAATTGAGGAGTTTCACAATCGCCGGTAATTAAAGGCGACGCGTGTTATGTCACTATCTCACTGATCAAAAGCAAGGTTAAGGGAGGACTATTATAACCGAACAGCCTACTTAGCTTTGTTATTGGGAATTAATTGTCCTAGTTTAAGAGAAAGCCTTAAAAATCAACTGAAAATTATAAACAATAAAAAGGTGTCTCAGTATAAATATATTCAAACAGGTAGGCATTATACGTTTGATTCCATCCCAGAGGCCAACAACTCGATCGATTGTGACATGCATCATTTAAAAAAAAAAACGCGCTTCAGTTGACTTTCACAAAACTGAATTACATGTAGTGACTTTTCAAGGTTGAAGATTACATTAGATAATCGCCATAAATGATTTTCTCAATATAACATTCATCAGCTGTTTGACGTATTAGTAGTGAAGACATGGAAATACGATTTAAAAAAAAAAATTAATGATGTTTGCTACGAGAAACTGAGATTTTCTATGAATTCTTTAAGGAAGATCATAAACTAGTGTGTGGAATAATGGGGATAAGGAAATAAAAGTGTTTGAAATTAAAAGTGATTGCAGCAAGAAAACGCGAAATAAAGAGCTATCATCGCCTTTGTGACTGAAAATATTTTGTATGGACCTGAAGTGTGCGCACTCTCCGCCTTTATTGACTGTCGTACAAAGTAATCATATGCATACTAATAAAGGAAGTAAAATGTACAATGCATATACAAACTGCGTATCATTAATTTCAATGAAATCTCAATGGGAAAAATAAATCAATAAATACAATTTAACTTCTGGGATTGGGGGGCAAAGGCGGAAAGGGCAGCAAAACGCCTCTGTGTGTGTATGTGTATATATATATATATATATATATATATATATATATATATATATATATATATATATATATATATATATATATATATATATATATGACAGCATCATACAATGTTTCATCGTGTTCTTCCTGTGCACTGCTGTCAGGCAGTGGCTTGACACCCTTAGCCTCATTCTCGATACGCTCCTACTGTGGAAGACGAGGACTTGAGATTATGAAGAGGGTCTATAGTCAAATTCAATCCATACAATAACAAGGAAACCGCGCTGCCAAAAGCCAGTGAGCAACTTGAAAGAGTTTATCGAAATATAAACAGTAATTTAGTTTTCTTCAATATTGTTCTAACATTGTGAGCTTTTAATAAACCGTATTAAAAAAATAATAAACCGTATTAAAAAAATAATAAACCGTATTAAAAAAATATTACTAATGTATCAGCATTATAAGTAAATAAACCTGATGTTGAGAATTGTGTAATATGCACTACAACCAATTCTCGTCAACTTCGGCTCTTTCCTAGCGATGCCACACTCAATGTGAAAATCATGATACGTTAAGACACGAGTCCCTCGAAGGGGCTGATGCTCTCCTGTCTGAAAAGAATTTCCAAAAATTCAAGATAAGGCTGTTTCTCCTTTTCAACTGCTGAGTGTTGAACCAATCTCGGATATTCTTGAGCGACAAGAGTTTTAAATTAGCCGCTGTGGCAGCAATACTGGATGTAAAATCGGCACCATTTTCATTTAGGACAAGCCCATGCCAATATAACCATCCATTCAGGAGAATATTAATGACAAGATTTTCAATATTTTCATTGTGGCAGCCATTATGGATGTCTGCGGAGCTCCCTTTACATTTAGGACCAACTAGATATCATAAGAAGTCTTTTCGTGAAATCCCATGTTTATATGACCATTAATTCTGGAGGAGGAGAGATAACAAGATTTCCATGATAGCCACCAGGGTGGTCATATTGGATATCAGAACGGCATCATTTTCATTGAGGACCAACGAGATAGCTTAATAGTTATTCTGGTGAAATCCCCACCTCGATATAACTTTTATTTATGAGGAGTAGCTATAACAAGATTTTCAAGACGTATGTCATTGTGGACATACTATATGTATGTCATGGTGGTCATACTGGATGTTAGATCGGCACCATTTTCATTTAATACCAACTAGACATCATACGATATCTTCTGGTGAAAACCCCAATGTTGATATGACTTTCAATATGGCCGCTGTGGTGGCTATATTAGATATCAGATCTGCACAATTTTCATTAAAGACCAACTAGATACCGTAAGAAGTCTTCTGGTGAAAATGCCATGCTGATCTGGCTTTCCGCTCAGGAGGTGTAGCTAATAACAAGATTTTCAAGATGGCTGATGTGGTCGCCATATTGGATGTCAGATCAGTACCATTTTTATTTAGGACAAACTAGACATCATAATAAGACTTTTCGTAAAAACCCACGTGTATATGAGGATCCATCCAGCTGGAATAGTGATAACAAGATTTTCAAGATGGCCGCTGTTGTGGCCGTCCTGTATGTCTGGACCGCACCATTTTCATTTTGGACAAACCAGATATCATAAGATGTCTTCTGGTGAAAACTCCATGCCGATATGACTTTACGTTGTGGAGAAGAAGCGATAACAAGATTTTCAAGCTGGCTGCCACGGCGGCCATACTGGACGTTAGATCTGCATCATTTTCATTTAGGACCAACTAGATTCTTTTTTAATATCAATGAAATGGTGGTTAACTTGGATAGAACAAAAGTAATCGTGTTTCCCAATTGGAGGACCTTTAAGAAAAAAAATTCTTTCTGTTTTTCTTTTTCTTTTTAATGGGGCACAAATTCGTAGTTCCATTTTACAACAAGAGTCTCTCCAAGGGTCTGACGCTCTACTGGCCGAAAAGAATTTCCAGGAAATGAAGATGAGACCATTTCTTCTTTTTAACTGCTGAGTGCTGAAACCATCTGATAGTTTAGAGCGATAACATGATTTTCAAATTAGCCGCTACTGCAGCCATAGTGGATATCAACTGGCACAATTTTCAGTTAGGACCAACCAGACATCATTAGAAGTATTTTGGTGAAAAGCCTATGTAAATATGATCACACATTTAGTAGGAGTAGCGATAACAAGATTTTCAAGATGGCAGCTATGGTGGCCATGCTGGATGTCAGATGAACACCATTTTCATTTAGGACGAACTTAACATCATAAGAAGTCTTTTGGTGAAAACCCCATGTCGGTATGATCATTCATCAAGAAGGAGCAGCAATAACAAGATCTTCCAACTGGCAACCATTGCGGCCATATTGAAAGAGTAGCGATAACAAGATTCTGGATGTCCAAGCAGCACCATTTTCATAAAGGACCAACTAGACCATGGAATGAATATGTGTGTCAAATTTCATGTCAATTCTCCAAGCTGTTGAGGAGGAGTAGCGATAACAAACGTGCGCTAACGGACGCACAGACGACAGATGACGGACAATGAAAGAGCCAAATGTATGGGTCATGTGTTTACACCCAAATTATCTTGGATAAAGGCTAAAGAAACATTAGTAGCACAGAGTATCAAATCTGTGAGGTCTAAATTTTATGACCCAAAGAAATGTGGGTAGTTCAGTTTTGAAGATGCCTTTAAAATAGTTGATACTATGGTAAAACCTATACCATGTAATGGTTCTGAAATTTAGGCGTACACGTATTGAGAATGTATCGAATGTGTCCAAAATCGCTTCTGTAAACAATATATGTGTCATTACGTAATGTGAATAATTATCATGTTGTCTTTGGAAAATGTGATAGACTACCGTTGTGTGTTACATATTATTCTAGTTGTGTTAAATATTGGTGTAAAATGTTACATATGGATAGGATCAGATATCCAGTAGAATGCAACAAAATGCTTGAAACATTATATGCTAACGGATGAGTTACATGAGAACATGTGTGAGAAATTTATTATTTAGCTACGATTTTGACTTTATATGAATCTCGCAAGATGTTGGAGATGTTAGTGTATTTGTAGCAGCATTTTCTCAGAATGAAGAAATTGGTATGATCTTATCACAGTCTTCAAAATGTAGGCATTATCAAAATTATAAAACTATTAAATATTGAGCAGTGTCTTTCCACAGAATCACCATTTTATGTCCGTAAAGCTCTTCTGAGATTCATATGTTCTATTCATAAACTTGTTATAGAGACAGGTATACATTATGATGTTACTGCTTCATATCGTCTGAGTAAATTTTGCATCGTAGTAAATTGATGCTTGTTGAAGATGAATATTATGCATTTTTCATGATTTGTAAAATTATCAAAATCTTAGAGGAAAGTATTTAGACAAACCTCGGTATACTAATCCATCTCTAGAAAAATGTAATGGCTTCATGTCAACACAAACTCCTTTTGCTATTCACAGAGTTGCATTATTTACCTACCATTTTCTGCCTGAACAAGAAAATACATACAATATTTAGTATAAACACAATATGTATATGTGCTTAGCGGATAATTTTTTTTAGTATATATTATGGGCCGGTGGCCTAGACTACCAATTAAAAGACTCTTTGCTCTAGAAATAATGCTGCAACGTTCTTATTTGACAATATGCTTACGATATGTGAAAATTTACGAATTTTTAAAAATATCAATAACTATCCTTCAGAGTTTCCATATCTTTTGCAGATCATTGCTTGTGATGTGACGTCATCTAGGTCAATCATGAAAGCCATAATTGTAACTTCAGGTGTGAACGCATTCTCGTTACACCATCGGCTTAATCCTTGTACCTCGTATTTATCTATATATCTATCTACCGACTACTGCCACACATTCGTATATCCAGTATTATGGGCAGGTGTGCTTATGCACACTACCGGGTGAGGGAAAAAACGTCCGTGGCGGCGACAGGTACATTCTCTTTTTCAAATACCACGTGAGGGATCTTCAACCAGTACAAGGGACGACCATCATTTAACATCCCCATCCAACGGTCTGAACAACGTTTAGCATTATTCTCGCCAATTATGCCATTGGAAGTGTTCAGAAATACAACTTCTTGCCGCCTCACACGGGGATTTGAACATGGGATCTCTAGCGCCAGAGGCCAATGTGCTAACCAATTGGATACCACCTCATCTGAGGTACAAGGATTAAGCCGATGGTATAACGAGAATAGTGCAAACGAAAACTATAACCTGTACTCTCTCTCTCTCTCTCACACACACACACACACACACACAAACACACACCTTAGAAGAGAGTACAAATAATTACGTGACTGAATACGTCGATGTAGTATTTTTAGCAGTAAAACTGCTATCGACATACATAAAGTGTCTATTCCATGTTGACCTTTAAGTTGTACCTATATGTTGCAAATAAATGTCTTTTTTGTCCAAACTTTATAAATACATAAAATAGAACCTTGACATTTGTTTTGTTACCTAACTTAGCAATACAGTCTTACTGCATGCTTTCAAGTCATTTTCGTTGTTAAAAGTGATCGAGTTTCATTTCCTCTTCCCTGTTTGCTAATTAATATTCAAAGCTATAGCCCACCCGATGGTCCACAGCTAATGTGGTTGGTTATTTAAAAAAAATAAAAAATAAAAACATTTTACTATCTTTTCTAAAAACAAAAAACCTCTCTTGGGAAATACGTGAAATCATATAATTTATCAATTGTTAATATTTTCCATATTACCTTTAGTTTATATATATATATATATATATATATATATATATATATATATATATATATATATATATATATATATATATATATATATATGACAAAATGCTTTGTATATTAGATCATTCGGTTTATTTGTGGGCGAAGATTGAATGCGGGCTTGTTGGAACTTATGTATGGCATGTCAACTCGCAGTCAACATGCACGAATTAGACTTTATATATAGTCTACGAGAAGGGTCAAAACTATTGGTACCGTTGCAACGGTATACGGTATCCAATTATCGTTGCACCGCTACATTTTGCTTATGCAACGGCGATGCAACTGTACATTTTTACCGAATGCAACGATATTTTTAACACCGGTGTCGTTTCAACGGTGTTTATACGAGGGTATTTAAAATGTTTTGAATATTAGTGCGCTGTACAACGAACTTCTTAATCAGTAAACAGTACGTCGGTGCATTCCCTCAAAGTACTCCCCATGCAGCTCTACACATGTTCTCAGTCTGATTATCAAATTAATAAATGCCATTTTGTATTCATTTTTTGGTATGTTGTTCATACACTGGAAAATTGCACTTCCAACCGGATGGCCGCATTTTCAAATCGTCTACCCCTCAGCGAATCTCTGAAAACAGGATTCAGCCCAAAATCACTGGGAGCTAAATCAGGGCTGTATGGAAGATGTGGCAAAGTTCGGATGCTGTGCTCCTTCAAGAAGTTTGTCACGACGGCGGATTTATATTGGCCGGTGCGTTGTCGTGTACTAGATGGATACCCCGGGTACCGGTGCGCGGATGGGTGATTAGGTAATGTTCCACAAGTTTAGTAGCTCTTTGGAAACAAAAAAATGTTCAATGACACTAGCAGAGTCAGGCACAGGTAACTGGATGACGGGGCTTTTTGAATTGAAAAATAATGCGTATAAAACTCTCTTGACAGTCCAATTATGTCGAGCGATTTGTGGCCTCTGCTCGCTTTATTTATTCCAAACTTTATTATTTTCTCTTCAGTCGGGTTCCGAAAAGTAAATCCACATTTCATCATATGTGATAAATTTCATTCAAACGTCTCTAGTGACTATTTTCACATTCTGCGAGTCACTGTTTGGTGATTTAAACCCGAGTATGCCTATGATCAGCCGTAACAAATGCGAGGGGACCTCAGGTTGCCGAGTCGTCTAAGGCGTTCGCCTTTATCCGCGTGAGTTCGAGTCTCGGCTCGATCAATGTGGGTATGTGAGAAAGCTTCCCAGTAGCTTCCCGTGGGTCTGCGGGTCTTCCCGGGTCCTTCCTCCACTAACTGGCCGCCATGTATCATGTGATGAAAAATGGCCTTAAACCCTACACAACCACACAACAAATGCGAGATCCATCTTGCACAAACCTTTCTGAGTTTCAAATGATTCGTCAATATATTAAAAACTGCTGACGAATTAATGCCCGTGATAACAGAAGTATCTTCCACTGTGTAACAAGCATCTTCACAGCCGCCTCTTCCCGCCACCGATCACACACAACGTTCTTCCATAACAATGGTCATCTTCCATGAATTCGCGACCATTTTTAAAACGATGAAACAACCTCAAAATTGTAGGATATAACAGAGAATTACATCCGCAAACTTTATCCAAATCTGCCGTAATATCAGTCGTTGAGTAACCTAAGAGCGCCCGGATTTTATAGCATGCTATTTGCTAAGTAGCAGAATTGTTCTCCTTTTACCATCATTTACCTATCTTATGTCACATGCATATACCTGCAAGTGTCCTGCGTGCACGTGCAATTGCGGATCATTTTACAGAACTTTATTTTGTCTATCGATTGGCATTAAATTTCAAAGAAGCAAAACAGTTATAACAAAATATTCAGAATTTTTCAAATACCCCTCGTATTTGTATTAACGGTATCCGCATATCGTTGCACGATATTCAGATACCGTTGCAACAGCAAAACGGTATATTTTATCGTAACAATGGTAGTTGTACTGTTGTAACCTGTATTTTTCAGTTTTGCAACGCAAAAATTACCAATGCGACGATAACATATACCGTTGCAACTGCAATTAATACTGAAATGGACACCATAGCGATTACACCATGCATAAAACTGCAGTTGCAACGGCAAACATTACCGTTGCATCAACAAAGTTTTGCGCTGCAACGATAACTGGATGCCGTTGCAACGATACCGGTAGTTTTAACCCTTCGCAACGGAATCTAAATATAGTTGCAACGGTACCTTTTGCTGTAGCAACGACACAATTTACCGTTGCAACAGTATTTTCAACACTGGTGTCGTTGAAACGCTATTTATATTTGTTGCAACGGTATAAATACAACAATATTCACCTAGCGTTGCAAGGTTATTTAAACACCGGTACGATGGTATTTTTTGTTGTTGCAACGGTATAAATACAACAATATTCACATAGCGTTGCAAGGTTATTTAAACACCGGTACGATGGTATTTTTTGTTGTTGCAACGGTATAAATACAACAATATTCACATAGTGTTGCAACGCTATTTAAACACCGGTACGATGGTATTTTTTGCTGTTGCAACGGTATAAATACATCAAAATTCACCTAGCGTTGCAACGATATTCAAATACCGGTACGATGGTATTTTTTGTTGTTGCAAAGGTAACTAGATGGACAGTGTACATGCTAGACCACAACACTATTCTGTCCGCTTTAAAGTGGTTACCCAGAATTTAAAATTTACATTATGTCAGATGAATAAAACATAAATTTGTTTCACATTATGGATTTATTATAAACAAAGCTGTGTTTTATGCCAAAAACATAATAAGAACAATGACTTCTACTATCACTACTATGTAAAACGACATCTTCTCTACAAAAGAACAATATTATATAACTAATTTTGGTTTACAATATACACAAACTCCTATAATATTAATTTTTTTATGTACTATAAAGGGACAGCTGAAAATAAATTGCAACAAAAATTACAAGTGATGAGGGATACAAGGTTAGAAACCATAAGCCTATGTGTTAAAAGTTCCCCAAAATACTCATTTCACAATAATTAATTCCCAATTCTAGAGATGGGTGCCCAGAAAATTTATTGTTGGAATCATCCCTGTCAGTGCTGACAGATACTTGTACCCAATACTAGCCCCCATTGCAACACCATTAAATAAATATCCATAAGTCATCTTCTAATCAGAACATTGCTAATTTTTTGTAACTTTTAAAAAAATTTTTTTTTTTACTAATAATATCTACAACAGCATCAGGATGAATAGAAGAATACTGAGGAAAAACCTCAGTCAAATTATTTAATACCTGATTAGCCACATCATGTTCTCTTGATCTTTCATTCAGGTAATCATACAATTTGGCTGTTGTTGATCATGCCATACTCTTTCATCATTCGCAACAGTTGGATCAAATAATAGACAATTACTTCTGTTACTGCTAAAGCATTAACAATTGCTCCACCAATCATAACTGTTGCTTTTGCCATATTATAACATGTTCACATGCTCACTTTGTCCATGCTATGTAATGGTACCAAATTTTCTACAGTTTCCAATATTGAAGGAGAATGTAAATAATTCTTTAATATCAACAACTCTTGTCATTAAAAAAAAATAAAAATATTTTTTCTTCAATATACAATGTTCTTGTTTCTGTTATTCTTGGATATTTTAAACCTGTGATTTTCAGGTTCATTACTGATATTTATTAGGTAAGAAAGAATTCTTAATGCAACATAAAATTTAAAATCAGTTTGTTATTCAATGTTGAAGTTATACAAAATTGTATATAAACCTGGTTTATTTATTTGAATGGTGTACTATTGCAAATTACTTAGTTTTTTTTATCGTTTATTCAGTAAAACATAATACAGCATAGTCAAATCTAAAGTAGTAACTATTATTTGTGGTGTTGTGTAACCAGGCAATAAACCTAAGAAACCATTTTTGTCTATTAAAACATCTTTTTCATATCTTGGAAAAGAATGTGTTTGAGTACTATACCAGCAATATTTGCCATATTTTGTAAATCATGATGTAATACGGAACCAGGTGTAAGCTTGCTATCTTATTTATTAAGAACTTGTTTGAACTCATTAGCTTTGATCTTGCTTCTCATTAACTTGTTTTGAATTTCTTCAATTTTACTGTTTATTGCAATACCCCCTATTCCAGTTTTCTGCTAAATTCCGTTCTAAATGCCACTGTCTCCTATAACTGATTTAACTCCATCAATTTTTTCACTTCAAATCGACTTGAGTATTCATTTTCTGCCTCTGCTGATAACTTTTCTTTAATATAATTTAAATCTGTTCTTATTCATTTCATCCTTTTATCTTATTCATCAATACTTCTTTGTACAACAACTATCGGTATATTATGAATTTTTTTATCTGTTCGCTTTGCTTACTATCTGTTCAAACTTGTTTACTTTGCTCTCTGACTTTTTCTATTCCAGCAGCAAGTTCATTTTTTAAAGCTGGTAAAGTCTGATCATTTATCAATTTGATTTTATCAATTAAGTCAGTAACAGATAAATCATAAGTAGTTCTTATAATTTTAATCATAGTTTCACTCACACTTAAATTGTTTTTATCTATCTTTTTGTTTATTCTGTTAAATTGTTCTTTTTGTAAGTCTGATAAACTATTAGTAGTAGCAGTTAATCTTATCTTCTATTTTTTGAACAGTGTTTTTAAAATCATTAACTTGTTTCATCTCTTGGATCATTTTGTTACAATTCATTATTTAAGTCTATGCTTCATTTATTTAACTGTGTTTGCAAAATAGAATAGTTTTCTTGAGATTTCTGTTATGTTTCCATGTCACTTTCTGCTGCATCTATCTCTGAGTTTATCCTGTGTTCAATGGGTTGTAATTCATGTTAAATAGTTGGTATATATAAACTTGCTTGATCTTGTTATTTCCCTCTCTCTTTTACGGCCTCCAATGTTCTTATAGAATTACAGGATACAATATTTCTATTTAAGTAACTCTAGTGTATCTATAATACTGTTCTTGTTCTTCTAGCATGAATATTGTTTGAGAAATTAACTTAAAACAAAATGTAACCAGTCAGTGAAGTGTGAAATATGCATCAAAGTGACCAACTTTTATGATGCAGGTATAGCACTTTTCAAGATGCATCTTATTACCAAGTTTCATGATTCCAGGTATAACAGGTGCAAAAACTTAACCAAGAATGTACAATTATAGTACATGTATATAAAACAGGCATGTGCAAACTTCGTCCAAAGTACAGGCCGGATAACAATTTTAAAATGTGCCCATATGATATAAATGTAACTAAATAAATCCAGGTCACAGGCCATAGGTTGCACGTGCCTGATATAAAAAGTCAGCTCACTTATTCCCCTATCCAGGGGGTTGCTGCTATGAAACCCTGGACCTAGGAAGAAAGAATGGTTGAGATGCAGTATGGCTGTACATACATATGTGCTTTCATATCTGCTGACACAGTGCCAAAGCTGATGATACTACAATAGCTCTCCACTACTTCGTAGAGGTGAGCTAACAATGCTTCTGGAGTGTCAAAAAGTTCAGTCAATCAGAAGCCAGAATGAGTCAATAATCCACATAGAACTTGTCACTTATCTTGATGATTTAAGCCTATATACCAAGTTTGATAAACATCTGATCTGAGAAAACGCCTTTCAAATATTAACAAGTAAATTTTGACAGC
The DNA here is from genome assembly GCA_029931535.1 of Margaritifera margaritifera. Classification (NCBI taxonomy): domain Eukaryota; kingdom Metazoa; phylum Mollusca; class Bivalvia; order Unionida; family Margaritiferidae; genus Margaritifera; species Margaritifera margaritifera. Next base: position 3,039,406 of record JAQPZY010001653.1, on the reverse strand, counting down.
TGGACAATGGATGACACATGAGGCAGGTGAGCTAATAATCAGGCACAGGAAAGGATCTGACCTACAGCAGTATTAAGTAACCTGTAACACAACATGAAAGCAAATTAAGTAAAATGTAACAAAACATGAAAGCAAATTAAGTAACCTGTAACACTACATGAAACCAAATTAAGTAACCTGTAACACAACATGAAAGCAAATGGCAGTCACAGAAAAGCCCAAAGTCTTTTGAAAGCTCTGCAAGTGAAATAGATCTTAATGAATGGGTAGGTAATTACCTTTGGAGCTTTGGAAACTTTAAGGTCCCTGACCCTGTTTCCCTGTTGTTGGATCCTGGTATCTAGCTCTAATGGCGTGTGGTTAGCAGCAGAGCTCAAATGGGTGGCAACAATCTCCTGCTGCAGGCACTTCTCTGCAGCCTTACCCTTTCCACTCTGGGCCTTCTGCAAGACAGGAAGTTAACAACACTGCATCAGCTAGATGATCAGCTAACCATGCACTGACAATGTTAAGTTTTACTTACTGCATCATACAAGATCCATTTTCCATATGACACAGCACCATTTGTTCATTTGTTCTAATTGGGGCTCTCACCATGTAAATAAAATTCCAAAAATCCACTTGGAGAGGAAATGAAAGGGGTACTTGAACAGAACTAACATTGTGTTGGCAGATTATTATGTGCGGTTTACAATAATGATGTTCATCTTATTTCTTCTTTGTTCTTATGCATATGCATAAATCTGCTACAAAACATGTTACACTGATGCACATGTATAAACATTGCAAGTTTTAAGTGAACTATTTGTGTGGCATTAACCTGTAATTAATATGTTCATTCTTTTTTTCTTTTATAAATATTTTGTATAGAATGTTGTATGCCTCTGAGGGCCTCATGTGAGATTAGCTAAGAATTTGGCTAAATGAGTTGTACCCTTTAAAAAAAATTTATTATTATTATTATTATTTTAATGATTATTATGCCATCCTAATGTAAATCATGTAAAATTCAGTAGGTATTTGCAAATCAATCAGAAGAATTTTTTTCTGATATTGTTTATATCATGCTAAAGCCTGATAATATTGTGTCGCTTTTCATGTGGAGTAACCAGGTTTTTGGCATACAAATTTGTCAATGGTTTTAAAATTAAATGGCAAAATGTTACATCCTGGCAAGAAACACAAAAAGAGAAAGAATACACCAAACACAATCTATCAATAGTCTTAATCTTTACACAACAATTGTGCAAGAATGAGACATAAAGCAACAAGAAAACCACCAACAGCAGTATGCAAACTTCTCTTTATCAACTTGCTACGGTTAAATTACTGTCTACTTTTCCAGCTGATCCATCTATTTTTTGTTATTTCAAAGATCATTTTTGTGGTTGCACAGCGTTTAACCTTCAACTTTCCGGTTTCATCGTGTTATAGTAACTATAAAAGATAATGACAAAGCTGGATAGGGCTGGATTGCAAACCACAAGTACTCGGTACTGTAAATTCATTTTTATTCATGGGGTACCAATCTTTGGACCACAGCGACTCATCTAAATGCCAACTTATGTTGTTCTATGAGTAACAGTGTTTGAGAAAATGACCTAAATACAAATCCCTAACCAAGAACAAGAGGCCCAAGTGGGCCTCATATGGCTCACCTGGTTATATAACTTATCAGTTGAGTATTGCAATAAGCAGGCTTATGTAGTATTAAAAGAACACAACATATACAAACTATCTGCTAAGCTTTATATCATGTTGATCAGAAATATAGTCATTGGAAGCCATTCAGATGTTAGGTAACACCATTATTATCCATGAATTTCACTCATAATCATGCTCAACCAAGATCTTGATGACACTAGCCTATTTACTAAGTTTTATCAAAATCCTATCAAAAATACAGTCTCTAGAGTGGTACAAATGACCTCAGCCAAACAACGCAAGATCACCTCATAAACCATTAATGTGAAATGTCACAATGACCTTTTGCTGTAAGTGTGTGGTACAAAGATGATTCTGGCATGAACAGTGCTTGAAATTGAACCCAAGTCAGTGAGGCATGAAACATGAATCACAGTGACCTACTTTTGTGATGAGGGTGTAGTTCTAGTCAAGATGCACACCTAACCAAGTTTCATAAATCTTGCCATACCAGTATGTATATTGGGTGCTAAAAACCTTTTTTGTTATGAGCTAAATGCATACCTCAAGATGTTATCAGTACTGTATCATATATGTTTCACTCTCACTTTACTTGATCTTTACCATTCAGTCTATCTGCCCTTATGTCACAAGCAAAAGGTTCACTTACATAACCAAAATCAGTATCTCAATTGTCAGCCATTAAAACCAGCTAAATAACAGTAAAGTCCCTTTGATTTAAATCCACAGTCTGTAGTCAAACACAATGATTAATGGTTCTGACAAGTAAAGACATTATTCCCTACTAGGAACCCAAAGAATCTGCATTCAAAGAGGTATTAATTACACAATGAACTTCCAGCTCCGAGGTCAGGCACACTTCGGAATAACAGTAAACAGTCCAAAACATGTCCATATCCAATCATTATATCCAAATAAATAACTTTCAAATATAAACACGTTACAGTTTCAAGGCCGAACCCTCTCTCTCTCTCTCCCCCCCCATCCCCAAGACAGAATAGATCCTTTTCACAAGCATTCTCAGCCTTGTCTGCCATGCTCAGGGTATCAAGAATGAGACTAAAAGTGTAAAGCCTCTGCCTGATAGCAGTGTGATGCAAGGAACACGATAAACTTTGCATGTTGCTCTAATATATTTGAGTGTATTAAACTCTAAAAAATCCATTGACTTCATTGGGTCAAATGTTTACTTATCCTTTTTTTGATTTAATTAATGTGTTTGCTGACAAAATTGTTATATATATATATATATATATTTGAAACATATTGTCGCCCCACCACCTCCTCCCACGTCCTGCAAAAGTTATGGTATTGTGTAAGAGATTTATATATATATTTGTTTGTTCCGAGTGAGATTTCATTTAGATTAGGAATATGAAGTTAGTATATACACTGTATATATTAGTTCATTTATTAATATGCATATGACTACTTGGTATGACAGTCAGTCAATGGGGAGGATACGTTCACACCTTAATCCATTCAAAACACTGCCAAGACAATAATTGCTCATGGGTTTTTTGAGACAATCCCTTTACCTTCCAAACAATATTATTTTGTTATCCTTTCTTTGTTCCACACTTGCTGTATATATTCTTTCTTAAAGCACTGATAGAATATCTCAGTTTCTCAAAGCAAACATCATTGGTTTTTAGTTCACTTGGCCAAGTTACCTTGTGGTATGGTGCTTCGTCGGTCATGTGTCATCTGTCGTCTGTTAATCATTGCCATTTTCAACTTCTTAAAAAGTGTCAGACCAATTTTAACCAAACTTGGCTCAAGACTTTACAAATATGTAAATCTGCCATCAAATATGGCCACTATTACTAAAAACAGAAAAATGTTGAAATAACTTCTTCTCCAAAACATGTGAACACATTGGATCAAATTGATAGAAAAAAGCATCTTGGCATGAAGATATTGATGATAATGAAACAAACAAAAGATTTGTGGTATTTGATTAAAAATGTTTATCAATTTGCAATTGCATGTACCATAAAGTAATCTAGGTACTATTATCACTTAGAATTCACTACAGTGTATAGTTTCTGCTGTGCTCATTTGAAGTTATTATGCCCACAATGTAACATTCAAAATAGGAGGATAAACCTTAAAACCTGGAGATGGGTTTACTGTAAAATGGCAATGAATATATCAACCTGTATACTATTTCTATAATCAAAGTCTTTGCACACCAAGACACATGCTTTTTTTTGCCCATAACAGACAATAAAGATTTCTAAATGCATATATACTATGAAATCTTAAATATACGTGGAGACAACATTTTGAGTTTCATTTGCAAACAAATAATTTTGTAGCAATATAATTTGTGGAATCACACTGTTTATCTTAGTTTTGTTCAACAATACTATTTTTTTATAGTGGATTTAATTTTGTGGATCTTCAGTACCAAAGAAAAAAGTGAAAATAAATCCGCCACAAATATTATTTTTTTGGACAATACCTACAAAATATAGGACAATGATCAGTGACAAATGATGGTTTGACTGTACAAACATGAATAATGCTGCATCTTCTCCCTGCTTTATAGTCAAAAGAATATGTTTATTTTTAATGTGAAAAGCCTGAATAACTAGGAAAAATAAATGAATCCTTCAATATGTAAAATTTTTGAAAAATTGAATGACATGGAAATCACTGCATTTTGTTCTAAAAGTATTGGTTGATGTATGCTTTTGTTTTCCAAAGACCTACTCTTATATTAAACGCCAACAGTGATAATTCTTTAAAGTTACTTTACTAATTACAATCTACAATCTAATCTAAGACTGACTACACACTTGGTTGTGGAAGATATTGTCCATCACACACATCTGTGTAACCTAAACATTCAACCAAGGGCTCTAACTCAAAAAACAGCATTCACTTGGGGATAATGGCCATTGTCTCCAACTGACACTAGATGAAGCATGTGACAAGTCCAATGATTACAATGGCATCCTTGTTTATTTAACCAAAGACTTCAATGATGAAAATACATTTACATTTAATTTATAACTGCAAACTTCATATTAGATGGTGTCACAAGATGAAGTCATTAGATACAAAACAAAGTAATATTACTTCACTTTTTTTGTAAAGCCACACTTGTGATACATTCTTGTCTAATTACAATGACAGAAAACGAATTTAAAGGAGAAAATCAGTCATTCCCTTTTTATATCGAAAATCATATGATCTAAGTCAACTTCAACTTGAAGGTATAATAAATTATAAAGGACAAAATGGTATCAATGTTAATTACTCTAGATAGATTCATCAATTTGAAAACATGACAAGGGCAAACCAATTAGTCTCAAAGTTTTGACCGATTTGATTTTTAAACAAACAGAAAATTAATTAAAAAATAAAACAATAATGAACATTAACCATATTCTCACTAAACTAGGTAAAAGGGACTTAGTTTGCATGCACCATGCACGATTCCCAAATAAACATCAACATAGAAACTAGAAGTCTGATTGTAATACATGTATAAGCTTTATGAAATAATATTTTCTTGAAAAAATGAACATTTTAATAAGAATGAACTTCTATATTTTGTACCCAATTCAGCTGGTCCCAGTGACGAGGTTTCTTTAGGTCTAGTTATATATATAGTGCACTGATGAAAATTTGATGGACACAGAAAGAGGCTTAGTACGTTTCGGCAGAATACTGCATCATCTCAATAATCCATAGTGAGGCTTAGGGTCTATGCCTTATGTATGTGTACTAAAGACAATGGTGGACTAACAGCCAAACCACAGAGATAGCTCGTTATTCGAGTTTAATGGTTCTAGGTTGAGAGAAAACCTTTCAAATAGAATGAAAACTAAAAATATTGAACACGGTCTGAAGATAGATACATTCTAATAAATAGAATTTATAATCTTGATTACATCTTCTAGGCCAACAACTCAAACAAATGTGCATTATCAAAACAAATGCAGAAGTCAGTTAAATTTTTTGTAATTAAATTACCTGTGATGATGTTTCAAGGTTGATAATTGCAATAGATAATCACTGTAAATTATGACCTCAAGGTAACTTTCATCAGCTGCTCAACTTATTAGTAGTGAGGACATGGGAAAACAGTTGCAGAAATTGAAATGGTGTTTTCATTGAGAAACTGAGATTTTTTATTAATTTTTTAAGGAAGAATATACAACAACTAGTACAGAAAAAAAGGGATAACAAACTAAAAAAGTCAGAAAGAAAATGTGATTGCCTGAAAGAAATACAAGGAACACAGAACAATCGTTGACTTAGTGACTGGCAATATTTTGTATGGACCAGGGTTCGGACGTTCTATCCCCGTGGATTGTTGTACAAAGTAATAATATGCATATTAATAAAAGGAAGTCAAATATATGGTATACATACTAACTGCATATCAATAAGTTAAATGAAATCTCACTCAAAAAAATAGATAATTACCTATCCCATATGAGACAATAACTTGTGGCAGGAAGGGGTGGGGGTGGAGAAAAACTTTGACCCATTAAACTAAACAGATGTTCATGTAAAGTTTAATACACTCAAATATATGAGAGCAACATGTGATGTTTCATCATATTCTTTGCATCACACTGCTATCAGGCAGTGGCTTAACACTTTTAATCTCATACTTGATACCCCCCTAGCATGGCAGAAAAGGCTGAGGATGCTCCAATTCTAGATTGTAAAAAGGGTCTATTACCACCTTCACTGTCTTGGGGGGAAGGATTGATATGTTTTAAACTGTAAGAAAACTAGCAAATTCCAGGAACTTATCTAGCATGCTTTTCATTGGAAGTAGGAGAGTAGTTTAAGTGATAATGGGTATCCTTTTAATGAGCCACAACGACAATCAAACTCAGCCATAAATGTCAAGCTGCCCATTACAGTTGACTGAAATCCAATAATAAGGTGTTTATCGTGCAGAAATGAAAGTGGATGGATTCCCGAAAATCAGGGGCTACAAATCTGCTAATGATGTATGTATATGTGTGTGTATAGGGTTTAACACTACATCAGCACAATCCTGGCCATATGGTGACAGTCTGTTAATTGATGATTATGTAAAATGATGAAAAATGCAAACAATCAAACTCAGCCAAGGTCTTATCAATGTCAAGCAGCATACCTAAATAAAGGTTCCGCTCTTGAGTTTTGCAATTTTGCATAGGGTTATCAGTTTTAAGAAAAGGTCTTTCCTGGATTTATAACACTGGTAAACCTTGTTATAAAAACAGGGATCTGCATGTTTTTATCGAAAATTTAAAGAACTTTCAATTTTCTTTACTTTGATATCTGAATGATGGAAGTTGATTAAGGTTTGATAGTACACATTTGGGCCTTACCTGTGATGTGCATCTCTCAGATGATTGCTAGCTCTGTGTGGCTATTTTTTTTCTGAACTTCTTGGTAAATTATAAGCAATATGCCAATAACATAAAATTTTCGGCTGATTTTATAATAGTGATAATAAAAAAAATCCAAGAAGGCAAAAGACACATAATAGTATGTTCATGATCTAGATGATCATGAAATTCTGCTGCAAAAGTTGAACTGTTACAGGTCTGATAATTCTTCTTTAAACTGGTTTAGAACATACTTAAACCAAAGGTCTCAACAAGTAACCATTGCCAATATTAGCTCACAAACTCATACTATTCATTCTGGGGTCCCTCAAGGCTCTGTTTTAGGCCCTCTCATCTTTCTTATTTATGTAAACGATCTTCCATTAAATACTGAAACTACAAATACAGATTTGTTTGCAGATGATGCAACCTTGTATATGTCTAGTTCTGATCCTGCAGTTATCCAAACAAGAATAGACACAGACCTTATTAGACCTTATTAGAGTTCAGAGTTGGGCACAACAAAATAAGATAGTAATTAATGATGGTAAAACAAAATGTATGACTTTGGGGACATCACAAAAACTACATGAGTTATGGAACCCAGAATTATCTCTTACAATAAATAATTGTCAGTTAGAGAATGTCAGACATGAAAAGCTTGTAGGTGTGTCTGTAGATAATAATTTACAATGGGATGACCATATTAACAAGCTTTGTAAAGCACTGTCATCTAAAATCGCCCTACTCAGCAGAAGCAAGAAATAATTACCTACTGAAACTTGCATTCTATACAACAATTCATATATTCTTCCAACAATAGATTATTGTTTAACTGTATGGGGAAACTAAGCCAAATCTCAGCTTGACAGGATTTATAAACTTCAAAAAAGGGCAGCATGCATTATTTAGATGCACCTATTGATAATTCATCAAAAGCATTGTTTAATGAACTAAAATGGTTTACAATATATGAAAGGATTGATCTTCACAAGGCAGTTCTTGTATATAAATGTCTACATGGAGCTGCACCAGAGTATCTTCAGGATTTATTCAGGTCTATTTCAACACATTACCAGTTGAGATCATCATCACATGGAAACCTTCATCCACCAAAACCAAGAACAGAGCAATTTAAGAAAAACTTCCAATACTCTGGTACAGTTCTGTGGAACAAGCTTCCACTGCATGTAAAATCTGCAGAAAATATTACAGTATTTAAGAAGAGATATAATAGAATTTAGTATCTATAATACTAAGGAAATAATAAAATAAATAGTAGTTACTATTATCTTTCATATCTTAAGAGGGCCTCAAGGGAAAATAGCCCTTGCCTAAATGAGTAACCCTCTATAAATAAAGTATTAATAATAATAATAATAATAATAATAATAATAATAATAATAATATTATTATTATTATTATTATTATTATTATTATCTCCTCAATGTGAGAGTTGTAGAGTAAACAACTTTTTCTGTACCATCCCTACCTTTCAGCATTGCCCCATAACCCGCAAGCAGAACCAAAGGCATTATTGTGTAGATACGAAAGTAGATTTTTTTAGATGGGTCCAAAAATTGGAGGCTATAACTCTGCTGAAGAATGATCTCAAACACTGACAATCACACTCAGCTGAGGCCTCATTAATATCAAATTGAATTCCAAATTTGCTATAATAATTAGGGAGTTAATGTGCAGAAACAAAAGTATAGGTGGCTCTGACAGTGACAGGCTGTAACTCTGCGAAGCAATGATATAAAATGCTGACAATGAAATTTGACAGAATTCTCCTAAATATCTAGTTTCAAACCAAATTAGATTGAAATGGAAAAATTTGTGCAAAACAGTGTTTAATGACCATTACAAAGACACATTCCTTGTCAGGCATGTTAATTCATAACTTTAGCTTACGGTTAAGAATTCAGTTTGTGGTAGGTGAAAACATTCAATATACTTGCACCTAATCTCCAATCCAGAGTCAGAACTCTTCATGTTAGATATTTAAGTTTTATTTGAAAGAAAGTTTTGAAAATTTGTAAAGTTGATTTTGTTATGCTATGTTGTGATATATGCTTTGCGTACCAAAAAATGTATGCATTTTAATGATAGAATAACTGTCAAAGTTGAAAGGAGCTATAAGGACAAATGCCGAATTAACCAACCAACCGAATGAAATAACAACTTCTTATTAGTTAATATCGGTGATAAAATTGTCCATCTGTTTTTCACTGCTCATCTACATCAACTACTTATGTCACCTGAAAACCTCCAGTGCAATTATCCATGTAGTCTAGTAGCAGGGATAACAAAATCTTCAACCTGAAATTTTAATTTAGAAAAAATTCTTTTCTCTGACAAATTTTTGGGGCCCCGAGTGGTCTAAGGCGCTCGCCTTTACAGATCACTCACATCTCGCTTTGTTCGTGTGGGTTCTAGTCTCAGCTCAGCCAACGTGGGTATGCGAGAAAGATTGCCAGTAGATTCCCTTGATTCTTCCCAGGGTCTTCATGGGTTGTTCCTCCACCAAATATACTGGCCACCATGTATAATCTATCGTGTGCCAACTATTAACTGACCCATGCTTTTCAGAATAATTTTAGCCATGACATTGATTAATTGAAAGACAATAATAAGCACACACTCATGTTTACCCAGCTGATTTGTGTTGATAGAGATTGCATTAACACCCATACTGGTCAGAGGCATTTATTACTGCTCTATTACCTGTAAGACCCCCATAAACCTTGAAAAAAACAATTTTTCTAGGTAAAATACGTTTCTTCTTCAAATGTTACCCGATCATAATACCTAGCAGAACGACTACTACCTTGCAAATCCAGCCCTCTGAAGCTAAAAACTTTGTAGCTAAAAGCTAAAAGTTATCTGCCCACCTAGGTGGCAGTTAGCTAGAGTGATCTCCCCTTGGTACAGGGATTGGCGAATCCCATGCAAACTTCAGTTACTACTTCCGCTCGTGCAGTGTAGCATGCTCTCAACTCAACAGAGAGGCCTTGCAATACCAGTACAAGACTTTGTAAGTTTTCCACAAGAGTGGTAGTTGAAAGAATTTTTCTCTCCTAAGGGAAGTATACGCAATCTATATATTTCCAACTTTTCTTTCTTGCTTTGATGACAAGTTCTGTCTTTTTATGACTCTGTCATCCGCACACACATGGGTGCTTGCGTACTGTACCTGCACAGGTCACCAGTGCGTCCCTCACATGGCTATAGCCTTCCTTTGCAGGTATGGTGTGTAATCTAGAAAACTTATTAATATTGCTGTATAATTTCTGCACGGTGGATACATACCAGTAAGTTTTCTATGTTCACCTAATCTTAGCGTCCACCTCATGGTTAGGTAACATGACGCGATACTGACTGCCTGTATAAGCTGTCAATGGGCCTTACCTACAGGTAACATTATAGTATATTGACATTATCACGTCCACTTCTTAAGTATCAATCGCAGCGCTGAGTACACATTTGGTGCTGAGATTGTGTGTGCTATACAACCCACTTGCTGTATAGTTTCTGCCAAGTGCAGATACATACAGGTAAGTTTTCTACATAGTTATCAGAGCGTTCACTTTGTAAGTACTAGAGGCGATGATGATTTTCTTGTATAGGCATTCTATGAATCTTTCCTACAGGTAACGTTTATTCCAGTAATATTGCCAAATGTCCACTTCGTAAGTATTAATAGCGACGTTTTAATATTATACCTGTATTTACACTCATTTACAGGTAAGGGTATAGTGTGTTGCTCTGCACGTGCATGCTACGCGTCATTAAGCATGATGTGTGCGGGGCTATATTTTGTCTTAAAGATTAGACCATGGGCAAGACTCGATGTAAATTGTGTAAATGTTGGAAACAAGCGACAGACAACCACCCTACTTGTTTTGTTTGCTCTATCTGTCAACCTACAAACACTTGTAATGCATGCATAGTGTGGACAGAATCTCATTGGGCTGCATCATTGGGCTGCAACATTAGGGGCACCTAAAGGGAAGGGGCTGAAGCGCCCCTAAAAGGATGATGATGAAAGTAAGTATTCACATGGATATTGCAGCGATTCAAGATTTGCAGAGAATCCACTCCATTTGTCAGCTACAAAGTGTCACAAGCCAGCATGCACTGCTACTGCTCTGGCTCCTCCTTCACCTTCGCAGCACGATAAGCCCCTCTTCGCTGAACCAACAGGCATGGTATCAGGGCTCAATACCATAACGCCTGATGTGCAATGAGATCGAGAGAAGAACAGAATATCTCGCACTTCAGATTCAGTATCCCGTACCCCATCTCAGAGTTATGAACCGGACAATATCAGGCTACCAGAACAACCTCTGTCCAGTCTACCGAACCACCTTATGGGCACACCTAGGGATCTACTCACTGCACATGACGCCCAGTCTAGTGCCTCTGTGCCCAAAGGATGTATCTTCACTGCCTTTGCAAGCCTTTGGCACTCAAAGGGAACATTCATTTAGTGACCGCCTGGAAGTCACTGTGTCTTATTCAGGGCATTCTGCAAGCATGGTCAGCTCTTGCCCTTGACATTCATCTCCTGCCCCATCACAGGTGGTACAAGAGACGTCGATGTCTCCACCTTTATCCACTAACAATGAAACCTGTTCCATATCCCGCTCGTCTCTGTTAGGCCTCGCTATGATGTACGAGGACTCAGCCTTTAGGGTTTCAATAGAGGAAGTTTTCTGCCTCCTGCCACTAGAGTTCTGTCCTCTTCCTCCCTTATCATCAACTACCTGGTCTTAAAAAGAGCAGCCCATCATACTTGGACCAATGCTGTCACAGCAGCTACGAATCTACAACTGGCGGAACAAGATGCTATGCTCTCTACCTCCGCCTTTCTCAAAGACCACCATAAGGCAAAGCTTTGCTTGCAACCGTTGTCCTCAAACCTCCTGTTTAATGGCCAGATTGACGACATATGCTAACAAGCCACAAATGAGACAACTTTCCCTGCAAAAATATCCCAGCCACAGCGGAGAGATTTTTCAGGACATCAAAACAACCTGCAGCAACCCCAAGGACACAAGCCACTGGGAAGCAGTCCTACCGACCATACCCCCAATGGCGGACACAGTCCTTCTAAATAAAAGGGGAAAAGAGGCAGAGAGAAGGCGATCATTTTCTACAGGTTTCTCTCCATGACAGCCTCCTTTCCACACATCCCAGTAGGTGGAAGGCTTCAATTCTTCGCTGATGAATGGGACAGTATTTGCCACGATGACCTATGGACCCGGCAAGTGGTTTCGGAGTGACTCAAGATCACCTTCAGCACACCTCCCCCTCTGTCCAGGGTTCCTTCAGCTACAAATGTTCCCAATGACCCATTCAAAGTCACCACTCTGCAGCAAGAAATCAACGACCTTCTCCCAAAAAGGGTGGTAGAAATCATTTACAATGCACATTCTCAAGGATTTTATTCAAGGCTGTTCCTGGTCCCAAAGGCCAAAGGCACGCTTCATCCTGTCATCGACCTATCCACACTCAATCAGTTCATTTGTGCTCCTTTGTTCACAATGGAAACACCACGACGGGTTCTCAATGCCGTCCAGGAGGGAGACTACGCAATCAGCATGGACTTAAAAAGATGCATATCTTCACGTCCCTATTCACACAGTTTTCAGGAAGTTCCTGAGATTTGCCTACAAAGACACCATTTACCAGTTCCAAGTGCTACCATTTGGATTCAACATCAGCCCCTGGGTTTTCACATGAGTGATGGATTGGGGTAATGGCCTATGTCCAGATCACCTCCATGGTGGCTACATCAAACTACCTGGATGACATCCTACAAAAACATTAGGTAAGTCATATATTGGAGCAAGACATGACATCCCTGGCTACTCTCCTTCTCAACCTCGGCTTCCTCGTCAATGAGTATGCCTCCCTCATGAACGAGCATTGAAAATCAGTACCATGGTGGCTTCCTTGCTGATACAAGACAACTTCTCTGCCCATGAATTCCTCCACCTGCTGGGTTTGCTCAATGCAGCAGTGGACCTCATCATCCTAGGTCACCTCTTAATGCACCCATTGCAAACGATCCTGTTGTCAAAATGGAGGCCGTGACGTTGCCCATTGGACCAACCTCTCACTACATCTCCGGAGATGAAGTCCCATCTCAGACGATGGGGCGACCTCAGCTGGCTCACATCGGGCATACCCCTGCAGGTACAACCTCTGGAAATCATCATCTGTATGGATGCGAGCACAGAGGGCTGGGGTGCACACTTTCTTCTGTCATTCCAGGAAGCCAATGGAGTGTGGCCCCCACAAGATCACAATTACATATCAATCATCTCGAGATGAAAGCCATCTTGAAAGCCTGTCATTGGTGGCATGAGGCTCTATATGGAAAGGGAGTTCTCATTCTGTCCGACAACTCAACTGTGGTGACTTATATCAAATGGAAGGAGGGAACCAAGTCTCCAGATCTTTGTGTCATTGTTTGGGACTTTCTCAGGTGGTATCATCAATGACAAATCCATGTTCAATTTCGTTTTTATATTCTAGGCCCACTCAACGTATTAGCAGATTCGCTGTCCTGGACAATTCAACTAATACAAAAGGAATTGTCTCTTCACCCATCGGTCTTCATATGAATACATGCCCATGGGATCAACCAATAGTGGATCTATTTGCGACAAGGTGGAATGCCAAACTCCCAACCTTTGTCTCACCAGTCCCAGATCAGAACGGCCTGGGCAGTCAATCCACTTTCCATAGATTGCAACAGCCTGAACACTTACGCTTATCTGCCAACACCTCCGATCCCGAAGGTGATTCAGAAAGCAAGAGAATCAGAGTGTTGCCTCATCCTGATTGCCCTGCTCAAGTGGGAAAACTCATGGATCAATGACCTCATCAATCTGGCTGTGGAAATCCCAAGGATAATCTGAACATTTTCATATCTACCAAAACAACCACAATGGCAGGCATTTCATCCCAACCCAAAGTTGCTGAACTTGCATGCCTGGCTCATATTGAACAAGCCCTCAAGAACAAACAGTTCTCCCAACCAGTGGTGGAGAGAATCGCTAGAGCGAGATGGCCCTCCGCTTTAAAAGTCTATGAAGCAAATGGAGAGTTTTCACCCAATGGTGTGCTCAAGAAAATATTACGCCCTTGCAGGCATCAATACCTAGAAGCTGTCTCACTTACCTTAGGGGACCGGAGATGGCCTCTACAGGGTAAGGGGATGTAACTCCCTCCACCTCTTACCTATTCTCCTAAGGTATTATGATCGGATAACATATTTGAAGAAGAGATCAATTTTTCTGGGCAAAATGTTTCTTTGGTAATACTTTCCCAATCATAATACACATACACCCTCCAAGCCTCGCTGCAGTTACATCCTTATCAGAAAGTGTGCTTCCTCTTCCAGTAGTAACTGAAGTATGCATGGGATTTTGCGCCAATCCCTGTACCAAGGGGAGATCACTCTAGCTAACTGCCACCTTGGTGGGCAGATAGCTTTTAACTTCTAGCTAAAAAACTTTTAGCTTTGGAGGTCTGGATTTGCAAGGTAGTAGTAGTTCTCCTACAGTTTTATGATCGGGAAAGTATTATCAAAGAAACCCTAACCCTAGCCTAGCCTAGCCCCCCCCCCCCCATCCATGAAAGGTTCGGTCCCTAATGTGATGTATATTTTCTTTTTTTCTATATAGACAAGGAGACAAGCATATTTCATGGGGTCAAACAGCATCAGATACAATTCTGACAATGCCAACGTTATGGTCGGCAAGAACAACTCAGTTCTGACCAGGATTTGCTCAGAGAATCCAGCAGGGAAGTTTGAACAACAATACCATCCAGTCTCTAATAAGTGCAAAGATGAACAAATTACACTTGCACAGCCTGTACCTTCAAACCCCCTACTGAACTAATGAGAGCAGCAAAGACTGCATCTAATTAAACTATATTCCACCATTCAATGGATTTTAAGGACAGATGCTTGGTGTAATTTTTTTATTTAATGTCAGTGTGGTTGGTATTATGCGAGTGTTTGCACATATATATATGTGTGTGGTGATGATATTTGATATTGCTAAGTCTACCAACTATTTTTTGTTTGCAAGTATATTTAATGCTTTAAAGGAAACAGATGAGTTCTTTTTTTAAATCAGATTTGAATTTCCAGTCATTTTCCATAGGATTATATGAATATATAGCTTATGCTCAAACCTCCCTCCCCAACACTGTCTGGGAACATGGCAGGTATGCAAATGTAATCTGTACAAGTGAATAATCGGGATCATCAACATTTGGATAATCTAAGTTTAACTGTATTTGGAAATATTGTAGCAGGACCTGGACTGTTTAAAAAATACTGGAGGATATTTTCTGCATTGTGCATACAGCAAATGTATAGAATTTGATATGGCAAGTATACAGCACTCATTCATAACAACACTTTAGGTGTAATAATTCTGAAACCATAAAGGGAAGACTTATGTATAGCAAAATGGAGGATGGGATAACTGCATAACAATACAGAGAGAAGTTAGGGAAGCTTCTTTCATATGATGGACCATTGAGGCTTAGCCACATTTTGGTTACAGTTTTGGACTATGAAGGCTTAGCCAAATTTTAGCTAAGTTTTAGACCATTAAAGCTAACCAAATTTTGGCTAAAGTTCTGGACTATGACGACTTAGCCAAAAGCTCTAAAATATCAATTTTCAAATCGGTAGCAAACTTTTGGCTAAGCCCAATCAGCCCACCACAGATGCCAGATTTGATTGAATGGAAAAACTCGAATGAAATCGGAAACTAATCAAGATGCATCCCCTCACCAAGTTTCATGATTTCAGGTACTCCAGTATTGATGCAGCGTGCAAAAAACCTGAGCTAAACACACAAATTTAACAAAGAATGTACAACTAATGTACATGTATAAAAAATGGTTAGCCCCCTCCCAGGGGACATGTGCTATGAAACCCACTCTAAACTGTTGCCTAGGACCTTCAAGGAAGAATTGTTGACATACACTGAGGGTGTACGTATGTATATGCTTTTATCTGTGCAAATGCAGACACAGATGCTGAGGTTGGGAGTAGTACAATATCTAACTGCTACTTCATATAGGTGAGTTAAAATCATGTTTTTCGTGTGACACACCATGATATGACATGTATGCCACATAGGACATTACCAATTTTTCTAAGAGAAATGGCTACATGAGGGTGTATTCAACAGTGAAATTCTCAATAGTGAAAATTATACAATTTTCAGAAGGGACAGAGATAGAGAATGTTCAAACAAGAATAAAGGCAGTTTCTTTATTAGCTATGAAAAATGGCCACAACTCTAGACATAGACCTGATCTGGAAACATATTTTTGAATGTGTATGGGTTGAAATGAGCTTTCCACATAGAATGTTATACATCACAACAGTACATCTCCCACTGGACCTTTTCTTAAACAAAATTTCAGCAGTTTTAATTCTTGGTGATTTCAATTTGCACAAAATAATTTGGATAAATCATGACACTGAACCCCAGTTGGTACCTACCGGTAATTGTGTTTCAGACAATATCAAATGTGACAGAGTTTTCAATGTGCCATGTCAACACTGTTTATAGTAATCCAACCAGAGAAGGCAAGCTGTTATATTGGATCATAAGTTCACTGGCCCAAGTACTGGCAGATTTGACTGAACGTGCCCTTGATTCTAACTATGAGGCAATAACAGGGTATTTTAGTTTATCCATGAAAAAAGTTTATCAACCTGTGACAGACAGAACTGCCTTTAACTATTAAAAGGCTGATTTGTGCCACATGAAATATCTTTTACATTGTGTAAAATTGGTCTTCAGAGTGGTATGACAATGTAAATGAAGTGTTTGATCAATTTTATGAAAACTTAAATTAGGTTATAACTGAATGTGTACTGAATGCAAAACTTAAAAAGAGACATTTTCTACTTTGGTATGATATGATTGCTTCACAGAGAGAAATGGAGAAAACTTGGAGAGAGTATTGTGAAGTACTGACACATGAAGGACTCGGAACATTACCATGGTTTTTCTCTAGTAGGAAAAAAAACTAAAAAACTTTGATAAGTGTAAATACAAAGATCATATCACAAATATTGAATTTTTCATAAAAGAAAACCCTAAATGTTTTGTAAAATGTAACTCCAATCCTTTAGATTTTATGAGTACACACAGTTGCATCCATCCAGTGACCCTTTAAACAACATAGCCATTAAATGTACTCAAGTACACCAAGTTTTGAGTGCCAATGAATTATGTGTATCTGCATGCCAACTTTTTGACAAGTCTAAAAAGGTTCAGTACTTTTCCTGATGTGTTCCAAACAACAAATTCTATTCTGATCTTTAAATCAGGTAATAGAAATTTAGTCTCAGTTATATCCATGTTACCAATTGTATCCAAATTGTTTAAACAACTCGTAAACATTTTTCAAATTGCTATATGTGAAGAACAGCTTGGTTTTAAGCCAAAGCGTTCAATATGAACCAATTTATCAAATTTTACAGATTGATAAGTCACAAGTTCATGCAATTTATACTTATTATTTTCCAAAGCATTTGATTCCATGTCTCGAAAACTGCTTTTACATAAACTACAATCCTATTTTGACTTGCAATATTCTAAACTGGTTTTCCTTGTATTTGTGTGACAGATATCAAAGAATTGCTGTAAATAGTCAGCTGATTTTTCAGTATTTTTGATCTGGATGTAGTGTTCCTGGACTGTGCAACTGCAGTGTGATGTTTTTATTAGTACAAACAATATAGGGTTGTGTTTTGTCATTGCACATACTCTCAATGAAGTGACATTTTAAATCTCTATCTTGAGGAATTAACCAGTGCAAACATATTAATGGGTTTGACTATATCAATTTATGAGTGTAATTCTAGCTATGAAGCTTAAGTTAAATTGTGCATTTTAGAAAGGAAAAAAAAACGTGCATTTTAGAAAGAAAGAAAAAAACATGTAGATATAACCATTCCTTCAAGAGGAATAGTAATAATAAAATTTTCAACATGAACACCATTGAACAGCACATTTTATATATTAAAGACTAGCAAGGCATCATAAGAAATCTTTTAGTGAAAACCCATGTCTATAGGGCAATCTGTTCAGGAGAAGTGGCTATAACAAGATCTTCAAGACAGCTGCTATAGTGAAGAAATTGTATGTCTGATTGGCACCATTTTCATTTAGGACCAACTAGCAATACATTTATAAAAAGTCTATAGAGGATATCTACATTTTTTTAGTAGATATAAGGATATATTTCATGAGTGATGTGGAAACATTATATTGTCATGAGTGATAATACAAACTGTTTCCACTTCACAAGTGAAATATTTCTTTATATCTACTCAAAACCTAGATTTTCTTTTTCTTAAATATTTTTTAAGTCAATACCCATAGATTTGTATGGGTTTTCTTCTCCATTTTGTGCAGATGTAATTAATGGCTGCATTACTACATCGATATAAATAAGTAAAAAATTGTACAATAATTTTCGGAAATTGGCATTTACAAATTTAGCTTCTACATATAATGCTTCATATTGTATATTTTGTCAAATTAATCACCATTTTCATATGCAAATTAAAGAGATTTTTACTTTTGTTAACATATTTCTTGTGCAGATTGATACACTGAACATTGGTGGGGTGGGGATACTGAAGAAACATCACAAAGCGCTTGTATCTGACTGACATCTTTAATAAAAAGGTTTTAATGATTGTGAGTTTACTTGTAAAGATTCTGGTTCTTTATTCTGTTTATTTCTGCATTAAAACATGAATTTTTGTGTGACCTTGCAGTTTAGCTCGGTAACAGAAGCTGCAACCAAAGTTTTATTGTCACTTAATTTCGGTTTACAATCAACACTCATCAATGCTCAATTTCTCAATCATTTTCAAACATAATTGTAATTGTGATGAGAGTTAAAATGTCTACTTCAACAATTTTATTACTATATTTAATCAAAAGTTTGTCCTAAAAGCATGTACTGTTTGTCATTTAGTGTAACAGGTATACAATACTTTATGGGTGACAGAATATTAAATAGCAACAGGTTTTGCAAGTTCAGTCACTGACAATTTGCATGATTAATGTGGAAAACTGATTATCAAAATGCTAATACCTGAAGCCAATTTTTTGTTATTTGGAGTTCGTTTTAAGGAATTTCTTGATGGCACCTCCTCATTCATTACATAAATGAATACTAGAGGGTCTACAGTCTTGATACATTTAAAGATCTGTTCATTCTAATAGGGAGACAGGGGGAGGAAGGGAGGGAGTGAAAGGGAGAGAAGGAACAAAGAAAAAGAACAATGAAATAGGCCTAAATATGGAAATACAGGTTTGAATAACATACATAAGAGCAGATATATATCCAACATGGGAAAATAAAGTAGTTCCAAAAGTGATATTGCCACTGTGGTGATCTCATTTTTCTTCCACTGATAAATTTTAATATCTCATTGTGAAATATATAATAATACTGGATATCTGGGGGGGGGGGCATTTTCAATTAGGACCAAATAGACACCATAAGAAGTCCTATTGTGTCAACTTCATGTTTATATGATCATTAGTTCAGGAGAAGTAGCAAAAACAAGATTATCAAGATGGCTGCCATGGTGGCCATATTGGATTTCAGATCAGCACCATTTTCATTTGGGACCAACTAGATATCTTAAGAACTTTTCTTTTAGTGAAAATCCCATGTCAATATGACCATCCATTCAGGTGGAGTTGTGATAACAAGATTTGATGATTTAACGAGTTACCTAGAGGCATTAGTTGTCTGTGCATTGCAAAGGGCTTCACTCCAGAGAATCCATAAAAAACACATCTAAGTCTATGAAACAATGTGAACACCAAATTGCATCAAAATATGCTGAATGGTTCTTAAACTATGATGATTATAAGCAATATAACATGCAAAGATATGAAATTAATTGTCAGGGGCAACAGTTCTGTCCAAAATGGAGTTGATGAGACAAAACCCATGAAGGCACATTGTGATCTATTATAGAATGTAAAAACTGAATTGCATCAGAATTTATTGAATGGTTGCAGTGGTTGCAGAGCTATGGTGGCTACATGAAGTGTGAACAGATGGACAGACAGAAATGGTGATTACTATAGGGCTCCCACATCTCAACGTCGGGACCTAATAATTATAATAATAGTAATAATGTCAAAGTCCACAAGACAGAGAAACTTATAACAAAAAAATAGATATTTTAAATAACATGAAATTCAAACCAGGTCCAATACATATAAATAGAAACATGCCTGCTATATTGAATTTCATTTCCCAAGGTCAAGGGGCTTTAGCATAATATTGCTAACAAGGTTGCACTGACAATGTGAGAGTCCAGAAACTAAACAAGCATTCCTCAAGGGACTGTTGCTCTACTGGTGGAAAAGAATTTGCAGGAATCAAGATAAGTCTGTTTCTTCTTTTTAATTGTTGAGGACTGAAACCATCTCTGATATTTTGGAGGAAGCCAGTTTTATAGCAAATTATATTTCTCTGCTTATAGTTACCCGATAATATTAACATTAGGGATACAAGCCTGCTATCTCCCAAATCCAGCCCTACTAAAAGACGAAAATTCGTCTTTTCTGTCGGTTAGAGCGATGTGGATCATAAACACACACCACGACATATCAAGTAAAGATTGGCAGAGGCAGTCAATGCATTAGCCATTGTATGGTGAGCTGCTCTGTTAATGACCTGAGCAATTCAGGCTGTTGACTTCCAGGTGTGTTGGTTCACCGATTTTTTCTGCCAGTCTGAAAATGGCCAATGAGGCTAGATCCAACATCGAAGATGTGGCAACGTTTCAAACAAGCTTCAATGTGGTGAGAAACGCATTCTTATCCACCTTATAAAATGGTGGGACAGACATGTTAACTGCTGTTACATTCCTATCCAATGCCTCAAATTCAGTATGGTAGGCGGTGGAATGTGTCCTGGCTTTTTGAAAAGAAAGCTTTAGCATTCTCCAGGTCATAGATAGATTCGGACAGTCAATCGTTAATCTCCTTGAGTTTTGCTAACTGGGGGAGCAGCCTGAAAAAAGGAGACTCTTCCTCATCATCAGTGTCGACTGACGCTTTGACTTTATAGTCATGCGTGGAAGGCATTCTGAAACCGGCAATGTCATTGTGGTGGAAGGCGTTGTACTTCTTATTGGGGGGGGGGGGGGGCAGTACAGTCCCCCACAAGAGTCACTACTGATTCTGTATTCAGATGTATACTTAGTACATCAGTATTGGTCTTGTGTGCTTTTCCCCTCTTCTCTGCGCCTGTTGCTGATTTTTGCAGAATAATCTACCAGGTGTCCTCAGACCACAAATTGCACATGCTTCAAGAGGAAGAAGAGGTACATTTGGTACATGCTAGGCATGTATAGACTTTGATGGCACATCAATACATCCTGGCTATATAGGACCAAGCCAGTTCAGGTATTTAAATAAAGGCAATCAAAACAAAGATAAAGGAAAAAAGGGTCAAATCTTTAAAGGCAAAGAAGAGTAAATTCCATAAAATCTAAAGTCAATTTTGTTTCAAATATTAACCGCACTCTTTTTAAAAGTCCAAGACCTTTTCAGCTGGAACATCATCATAGGACACATCCCAGGGTAAAAAGATTGCCTCAATCAGTCCCCTCTTGTGACACATCTTCAAGCCCATAGGAGGTTGGGACATAGATGAAGAAATATATTGATGGATGAACAGAGTAAGCTTGACATTATGCTTTTCATTGTGGGGCCATTAAGAAAAGTGGCATACCCCTTTGGTACTTCCTTCTTGCTTGTGTTTGGAACCAGATGTTGGCATTTCCTTCTGATGGCCATCAGGAATGTTGATCAGAACACAGGGACTCGCTCTGCCAGTGTAACGACTGTGAATGGAAAGAAACTACCATATTGTATTTAATTTTTTGTATGATTTAATTTTGTATGTAAAGTCAATCCATAAAAATCATTATACTTTAGTAAAAAAAAGGTTTATTTTTATTGAAATTTTTTAAATTTTGGGTGTAAATGAAGTTTAAAATTGAAGAGCGACATGTGTGAGAAATAAAAAGTATGTGCAAAAAATGGCAGATATAAAGATAATTTTATTGAAAATTTGTTTTATACTGCATTTTTTTATATATAACATTTTTGTGCTTATTTATTTGAGAATTTCTCTCAAATATCAGTATGTCAAAGAAGACTACTGAGAATGGTACATAATACACTTGCCCCGTGCTTAATAGTCCTCTAGAACTTTATAGCCAACAGAGTAAATTCAGTAACCCATTAGAGTTGAGTTTTAACCTATAATGAAAGGTCTACAGCAGCTTCAAGGGTAGAATAGGGTGGTTAGAATTGGTATACATTTCATGCAAGTAAATTACAGAAAGGACACCTGATCACATTACATGTCAGTGCAATATCTTTTGTTTTCATTGGAATGATAAAACAACCATCTCAACACACACACATATATATACATACACACACTCTCTCGCTCTGTGGAACACCTACATAAATAAATATATATATATATATACACACACACACACACTCTCTCTCTCACATTTGCTGTTTCATGAAGACAATAATAATGCACCAGAATGTTGGGGGTGGTGGTCTTTTTTTTTTTTGGGGGGGAGGGGGGAACTAATTTTAATTATGTAATTTTACCTGTCACTATTGTTTAGCCTACCCTTTGCACAACAGAAAAACCATAGTCTGTGCCAACCTCCTGTTCTAGCAAGTTCTTAGAACAAGTGCATCAACCAAGCCTGGCTCCACGTCACAGGCCCATGCGCAATAGCGTCCCTTCCTTCTTTACCAGGACCTTAAGTACAGAAGGACATCAGAGTGGGGTGAGAGGAGGGCATCCAACAGTGACAGGTAATACTTTACCTAACACTATTGTTTAGCTGATTTTTTTGGTCAGTAAGGAGGGAGGTTGATGACCTCAATTGAAATAAAATTATTCATCTTAAGAAGCATCCACTGCTGTTAAAGATAAGCTCTCTTGATAGTGAGTGAAATCCGTCTAGAGATGGCAGATGCTGAAACTTCAGCGGAGCCCTTTAACTCATTAGCCCCAGGAGATTCTTTTAATTTTTGCCTGAAATGGGGTAGGAAACGCATTTTTGGGGTTACTTCTGAATGCAGCAAAACACATCTGCTTAAGAAAGTTTTTCATTTAGCCAGATGCTTAGGTGTATCAGAAACATTGTTTTTGATTGGCTATTATGCTCGTGCATGTGCAGAAGGGTAAAAGTTTTTGTTTTTTTTTCGTATTGGATCCCTGATTTTTGTATCCTGGCCCCTTTTTACTCCAAATCTCAAACTTATCCTACTTTTTGCAAAGGTTCATCTGTCTGTGTGCAGTTCGGACCGGTCTGCTTCAGATCTAAGGCCAAAAAGTCTTAAAGACCTAAAAAAAATCGGGTCTAAAAAAATGCATTTTGTTTGCTGCATTTTTTAATGCGAGTAGAAAGTCAACATTATTTGGTGTCATTGTAAAGCTACATCTGTCTACTTTCCTGAAATACCATCCACTTTAGTGTATCCTAAATAATGTTCATGTTACAGAGCTCAGAAGTAGGGTACAACCTCATGACATGAAAACATGGCGCTAGGGGTTAATGAGTTAAGGAAACAAAAAGCCATTTCCTACCTTTTGAAGATGCCAAATAGAACCTAAGTGCCCTAATTGGGCAAAGAAGTCTATCCTGATCATCCCCAACACAGATGCAACTGAGACTGGGGATCTCTATCAGACATGGCTGCACTGAGGGAAGATGTTTTTTTGCGAGTAAACCTGGCTGACATAAGTTGAAATTCACACTGAAACGGAAACATCCCTCATCTATAGAGAGGGCATCTAGTTCATGTATTCTCCACGCTGAAGCCACAGCTAGAAGAAAAACAATTTTAAGTGTAAGATTTTCAAATGATGCCTCACTCAAAAGTTCATAAGGGGGTTTTGCCAAGGTCCATAAAACACGAGAGATTTCATCTTGGCATCAAGGAGAGACGCACCGATCGCTGCAGCTTTAAGTACTTAATAAGATCTGCTAAGTGAGGATCTGAGCTTATGGTTGGGTCCTTAGAGAATTTAAGTGTGTTTGAAAGAGCTGCCCTATAACCTTTGATTGTGGAAGCCGAACACGATCTCTTCTCAAAGAGGACAAGTAGAAAATCTGCTACTGTGGAAAGAGAGGGGCAGCTAGGATTAACATGTTTCCTAGTGCACCAATCACAAAAGATTCTCCACTTTGCATCATAGGCCTTGGAGATAGATCATCTCTGGGTCTGAACAATACAGATGGCGATCTTGTGCAAAAGCTCTGCCTGATTGAGATTGAGATTTGCCAAGCAAGAAGGTGGAGAATCTGAGGACTATTGTGAAGAAGAGCCCTCTTCTGTTGCAACAGTAGATCTTTCCATTGATGTAACACCTTGGGTTGTTCTATCAACAGGTCAAAAAGGTTGTTGGACCAAGACCTTTGAGGCCACAGAGGTTCTATCAGGACAATCCAAGCTGTGGATGTCCTGACCTTATGAAGTACCTATGGAATCAATCTGAAGGGTGGGAACGTGTAAGTAAACAGCTAATCCTACCTCAGGCTGAAGGCATCCACTACCCAGGCTCTTTCGTCTGGGGAGACATAAAACGGGAGCTTGTTGTTCAGTCTCGTGGCAAACAAGTCCACTGGCAAACAAGTTCCCCCATACACTGAACAAGAACTCTGCAACTACTTGATGCAGAGACCATTCTGTCAGAACTACCTTGCCTGTCCTGGACAAACTGTCTGCAAGGACATATTTCTTTCCTGGAATGTGATGAAAATGGTGTAATTCCTTCCGACTATGCCAAGTGCAGAAGGTTCCAGATTTCCATGCAGATAGAAGGAGCACAAGTGCCTCCTTGTCATCTGAGGTGTGCAACCACTGATATGTTGTCTGGGTAGAGCATCACACAATGACCCCTGATTTGATTTATGCACCCTTTTAGGGCAAACAGCTCAGCTCTCATTTCCAAGTTGTTTATGAGGAGGAAACTGTCTTCCTGGGACCAATGGCCCTGAAGAAGTATTCCTTCTGGTTCTAAATGAGCGCCCCACACTGGATCATATGCATCGGTGTACAGATAGGAGTGGGGTTCGGGCACATGCAGTGGAAGTCCAGTCAGAAATTTTTCTTGATGGTACCACCACTTGAGGTGGTACAGAAATGCCAACCTTAGAGAAATTTGGGCTGATAGATGAATCCTTGTGTGGTTTTAAGGAGAAACTGGAGAGGATGTAAATGGAAACTTCCTTGGGGTACCAGGTCTGCCGTAGAGTTCAAGGTCCCAGAAGCTAAAGGCAAAGCTGAACCTTCAGAAGGGTACATCTGAGAATTTTGTATCTCAACCAGTCATGAAAAAAATGGATGATAGGGACTCCAAAAGACCTCTTGTAAACTTCTAATACACTGGAGCAGAGGCTAGGTCGCACAGAGGAGCCAGAAATTGAAAGATTTCCAGGTTGAGACAAAACTGCAGCATGTTGTGAAGGTAGACATCCTGGAGTCCTATGGAGACTGCCCAGTTGTTTGATCTTATGGTATTCCTGACTAAGGCAGATGTCTCCATCTTAAAATGCTCTTACTGAAGAAACTTGTTTAATGGGGAAAGATTGATAAGGAGTCAAAACTTTCCCCCTTTTTTTTAAGCTAGAAAGATCTGGGGATAAAAACCCTGTATTTATATGTTTGTCACCCTTTCTACTGCTCCCTTCCTTGGAAGTGTGTACACATCCTCCTTTAAGGATACCAGTTGGGACTAGTGGAACCAAATTAGGACTCTTGAAAGAGATGTATGTTCAAGAAACCAAGCTGGTAACCCTCCTTTACTGTGGAAAGCACCCACACATCATCCATGAGGTCTGACCAAGAGGGAAGGGTCCTCAGATTTTCTCCCCTGGCCCTTCTGGTTACATCATCGTGTGAAGGACAGGTGTTAGCGAGTTTTAAAATGGGTCTGAAAGTTCATCTGGGGCCCCTACTTAAAACATTGAGGATCCAATTATCTTTCAGGATGGTGGCATTTCTTCACTGGATTAGCTGAACCCAGGACAATGGCATGGGCCCAGTACTGCTGATCCCTCAAATCTTGTGAGGTCTCTGTAGGAATTAGCCCTCTGAATAGCATTTTTATGGCTCCAGCAAAACCTCTGATTTCTCCAAAGTGGCATCCCTACAGAGGTGAAGAAGCTTGGCTGTGAACGTCATCACCATTGTGAGTGTGTGTTTTGATGTCCTGGCAATGGTCTCCAATAATCTCTCCGATGCCGCCAGAGACAACCATGGCTCCTTCAACAGATTGAAGGAGGCAGCCAAAAAAAGATCAGCATGGGAGACTATAGTAACCAGTGTACAAGACTCGAGTTCTAAAGCCTCAAGGGATTTGACAGAGTGACAGGCAGAGGTCCCTGCTTACATCCCCAACTGGGATGCACCCGAGTCCAAGGCAGAGGACTTAATGGACCAAACGGGCCAATAGACCCTGTAAATGGAGGTGGAAACATGGGGCCAAAGCAAAGAACAGGAGACAGCCCACCCTTTTCTGCTGATGGCCACCTCTTAGCCTTATGGTAACTTCTGAGATAACTCCCTAACCAGATGACCCAAGTGTCTGAAGACTCAGAGGGTTTCAGACACAGATCTGGGGTAGGAGTTGGTAAGCCTCATTTACCACCTTGTCAAAGGTACAAACTTCCTCCTCCATCACCTGACCCATACAATGGGACAAAGATTGGAATCCCAAATTTGAAGAAGGGCCCGATGCAACCGGGTCTTGTGAGAACTCATTGGTGTCTACCAAAATTGAGAGTCTGTTGTCCTGTCTTTGTTCTTGAGGCGAGCTAAGACTATCCCTTCTTCTATCTGCTCATGAGGAGAAGTATAGGACTAACCCATTGTTTCTTTCTCTTTGGACATAGGGATTGATGAAACCCTCTAGATGCAGGAAGAGGTGAGTGGTGGCCACTCTAATTTTTCTTCGATTAGAAGGCCAGAACCAACTCATGGAGCCATGGGAAAATCATCTAATGGTAACATGGGAGGAAAGGAAGACACAACTCATCACAGGTGGTGGGAGTCCCAAAGGAGATGAACAGGGATATAGAAAAAGGAGGGGAGTTAGTCCGATACCTTTCCCTAGATGCTTAATCAAGACCTGGAGTCCACTTCCCACTGGGATTAAACAGTAACATAGAGAAGGGGGTATCAAGCTGATCTTATTCCCATGACCAGAAGTCAAGACCCAGTGCGCCTTCCAATGACCGGTGCCCTGTGCCTAAACCCAGTGCCCAACACCAGTAGACCAGGACTAATTGCCTTTCCTGCTGACAGACATCCAGAGAACATTACTCGAGACATTACCAGTGCTTGGTCACCTGGCCAATGACCAGTCAGATGATGAAGACCTGATGGTGGAGCCTCTATTTGGGGAACTTCGAGTACAATAAACAAGATCCCCTTGATCTGTAAAAATGGTCTATATAAGCAAGAAGAAGACTGCACTTCCTTTGAATCATTAAGGCGGGACACTCTACTGGGAGATGTAGACTTCCCTCCACCAGGAAGTGCCGAGGATCCCTCCCTCATATGTTCTGACAACTTTCTTCCAAGTGTCAGTGACCCCCACCATTGCAAAAGCAGGCAATTTACATACCCCAGAAGGAGCCATTTACCTCTCCCTTAAAGGAGTTAGCACCTTCCCTACATTGGAAAGTTCCATAGACTCCTGGGAATGGAAAGGTCATACCAGTGATGAAGAGGAGGAAGCAGGTCCCTTCCACCTGTCCCCATCGGAGCAGTGACTTTCTAACATCCGTCCATGCATGTACATGAAGTGCACACCAAACAGGTGGGGTGCATGTCCCAAGCAGCCTTTTCATGACTACATTTACCCCTACCTAGAGGCATATTGAAAGGCTGAAAGAAAATACAAAAATAAACAATCAAATGGAACAAGAATTGGGAGGGTAATGCTTACCCTAACACCAATTACTAAGAGAGTGATAGAAAATGAAGGAACACTGCTTCGCTAGCGAAGTACTGAAAACCCTCAAATTTAATGGAAAGTGTCACAGATAAAGGAAAAATGTACACAAGGTCTGGGGTGAAAATATCAATTACAACACAAAAAGGGATATGATTGACAGTAGATGTGAAGAAAGATTACATAGATGAAAAACATTCAGCTCCCAAGAGACCTATGAGACATATATGAAGTCCAAGGAAAAGAACGATGATATTCCAAATAATGGAAATAACTGAGGAATCAGACTGGAATCATGCTGCTTTTTGTTCTTGATCTCCAATTACTAACTGGAGAAGGGAATATTCACCCTGGACTGGGAACTAGGGCCAGGAAAAATGATAGCAATGCAATAATAGCAGATAATGTACTACTGATATTAAAACAAAGTTTTGTCAAACTTATATTGAAAAAAAGCTTATTCTAATTCCAAGTCCGATTCCTTTAACAATTTTCAAAGTTTCCCCACCCAGTCCCAACTCCAACTCATCATAGGAGAAATGCTGTATGTAAAGGTGATTGTTCTCTCACCTTACTGGCTCATAAGACTGATCACAGATATAATATCCACGTCTCTGCAGTTGGATTACCTCCCCTTTCTTCAATGTCTTCAAATAGGGGTCACCCACCATCTCTACCTCTTTCTGAAAAATACAAAATTACTGCTCAGCGTGTGTTCTTACATGAAAGAAATCCACATGTACAGACTATCTACTGCCCTATGATAGTCCGAAGATTTAAACAACATGAAAACTGTATGACAAATTCTAAAGTTTCATAGCTATGCAAGTACATGTGGATTATGCACTTTACAATTTTACAGTTTATATTATTTTTGCTTGTCATCATAAACCATCCACAAAGTTTCGTCAAGGAACTTACTCTAGAACAAAAATTATTCTGCAAAACTCATTTTTCTTGGAGCCACAATGAGTTCGATCTTTGACCTTTTCACCCCAAATCAATAGACTTCTTCTTACCAAACATGTAAGTCATCCACAAACTTTGGTAAAGGTACATGGTCAATACATGATTGATAAGTGAAATTTCTGTGCTGAAATGATTTTTCTTCTTTTAGTCACAGTGACCTTGACTTTTGACCTTTTGAACCCAAATCAAAAGACTTCTTCCTTTCTCCACATGCAAGCCATCCACAAAGTTTGGTCTAGGTTTGTGATGTACAATTAATGTAATTGTGCAGAAACTGTTTTTCTTCTTCCAGTCAAAATTACCTTGACCTCTTATCTTTTTGACCCAAATTAGATTAGGTTCTTCCTTAGCCCAAGTGCAAGCCATCCACAAACTCTGGTAAAGGTAGACAGTAGAGAACATAAGCTTTTGTGCAGAAATCATTTATCTTATTTCAGTCAGCTACCTTGGCCTTGGACCTTTTGACCCTGAAATTAACACGTTTTTTCCTTACCCCCTAGTGCAAGTCAGATACAAAATTTGGTAACTGTAGATGCTGGAGAACTCTAGTTATTGTGCAAAATCCATTTTTCTTCTTACAGTCACAGTGACCTTAACCTTTCACCTTTTGAAAGGTGGGAAGGCATAGGTGCAAAGTCAATCCCACTTCCAACTGAAGGCGTCTGCCACCCATGTGCTGTGATCTGGTAATGTGGAGACATAAAGTGGTAGTTTATTGCTGAGTCTCATTTCAACAAGTCTACCATTGGCCTCACCAACAGTTGAAAAAGACTGCTACTAATTGGTGCAGAGATCATTCCATGAGGACCACAGTTCCTTGCCTTGACAGGCTGTGTGCTCGAATATTACTCCTGCCTGGGATTTTGCACAATCTGAGAATGATCCCTTCTGAAGCTGTCCATTGAAGAAGGCTCCAGACTTCCATACAAAGAGAAAGGGCACGAGTGCCCCTGTGGCATATGAGGTATACCACAACCGATGTGTTGTCTGTGACGACCATAACACAACTGTGTTTTACAAGGTTGATGCACATCTGTAGAGCTGGAAAAACACACTGCATTTCTAGGAATCTTAGGCACCAGTATACAGTAAGTAGTGAGTTTCTTGCAGAAGTGTGTGTGTGTGGGGGGATCAGAACTCCTACCAGAAGCCTGTCCTTATTCCTCCAGCATCTGAGGTCTTCCAACAGGGTGACAGGTGTATGAGTAAAATATGTCTGAGAAGATCAACCATTTACGTTGTGGATCAATCGATTATCAAAATTTTACATGATAGGAACCCCAACAATCTCACATAAGCCGCTATAACTCCGATCACCCTTGTAAAGATTCTGGGTGAGGAAGCTAGGCCGAAGGGAAGAACCCAAAATGGAAAGACCCTCCTTGTCTAGACAGTACTGCAAGAATTTTCTGTGAGATAGAAAGATGGGGATGTGAATGTATGCATCATGGAGATCTAAGAAGACTGCCCAGTCATCGGACCTTATGGTGTTCCTGACTGATGCTGCCATCTCCATCTTAAAAGACTCTTCCCAAAAAAGCTTGTTTATGTGGAAAAGATTGATGAGAAGTAGAAATTTCCTCCCTTGCTTTTTAAACCAGAAAGAATAGAATCCCCGTCTTTGAGTGTTTCACACCCTCTCTATAGTCACCTTCCTTAAAAGGATGTACAGCTGCTCATTTAAAGTTTCTAGATTAGTCTGGTGAAATTAAATATGGGTCCTTGATAGAGGTGGAAGGTCCGGGAAGCAAAGTCAGTAACTCTCTCTTAATGTGCAGTGGACCCATGCATCGTTGGTTAGGTCTGACCAAGCCTCTCAAATGTGGCCCGGCCTGGCACCTACTGGGACATTGGGAAGAGAGATACTTGGCAGGAGAGAGACTGACTCCCCAGGACTGGCTACCTCCCCCCTGAGTGTGGTAGGAGTCCATAGACTTCCTGCCCTGACCTTTACTACTGCCTTGTTTAGCAAAGGAGGGGCTAGAATAAGCTCTAATAGGAGTCTGGCAGTTCTGCTGGAACCCTTGCTTAAAGTGCTTAGACAGAGGCCCACTGACCTCTCTGGCAGAGGGTGCTTGCCTGGAACCACAGCCATGGACAGGTGCTGCTGATCTCTCAGATCCTGTGATGCCACCGTGGGAATTAACCCAGTGAACAAAGACTCCATGACAAGTGGGGCTACCCTCAGTATTTCTTTGAAAAATCCAGGATGGCATACCTACACAAATTTTGTAGCTTCGCCAACAATTCCTTCGACAGCAAGAGCGAGCATCTTGTTTATTCTGGCTATGGCCTCCAGGAGTCTCTAAGGCAGCCAGAGACAAAAACTTCTCTCTCAGAAGGTTAAAGTAGCCCTTGGAGAAAAGGTCTGTCTGTGAGGCTATAGTAACTAAAGTGTGCACCTTAAGTCCCATAGTCTCGAGTGTTTTAACAGATATTCAAGTTAATGTCCTGATGCTCTTGAGTCCAGGCCAGGTGGCTCCAGTGGCAAAGCTGGTGAGTGAACCTTATAACTCCCTGCTGATACCAGTGGCCTTAGGGTGGCAGAGGGAATTGACCAACTCCACTGCTGTCTGGCTGCCTCTTGGCAACTGAGAAATAAGTGCCAACTCAACTGGTGTCTCCTAAACTCATTAGAGTGCATTAATGGGCAATTCATCATCCTGTCTCTGCTGTCAGGGCAAGACCAGACTGTCTGGTCTTCTCTGTCCTCAGAGAAGTCAAATGGGAATTTATTGTTGATGGAGGAAGAGATAAATGGCAGCCCACCCCCTTCCTTCCGTAATGAAGCTGAAGGGGGGCATGTGAAGGGCCTATGGTCTGCTTTGTCTGTCGGCTAATTGGGCCAAGGAAAACCTTTCCATGATGCCATGGGAGTAAATGCCCTGTGCCCAGTAGTCGGTACTAGTGACTGGTGCCCATTGACTCAGCACAGCACCAGCTACCTGGTTACTGGTCAAGGACAGGTTGAGTGACGAAGTTTGTTGAGAAGAGCCTCTATACCGGTGCTGGATGCCCAAACTTGAGACAATAGACAATCTAGACTCCTTAGATGACCTGAACAAAGAAGACTACCTTTTCTTTATGCTGGAATTGCTCTGGGGTGTCAGCGACGTGCTAAAAAGTGCCTCTGACCCCTCCCATAATTATAACCCTGCTGGTATCAGTGAGTTGGCAACTCCCTTGTGCCCAGAGTGTCAATAACCCCTCTCTGGAATGGGGGGTAAGGAATGGGGGTCTATCCTTAAGGAGGAAGAAGATGCTTCAAACTTCCTACTTGTGTAACAGTGATGGCTCTCTGCTAAATCCCATATATTATCTGCCCACAAGGTGCAGAAGGGACATCCATTTAAGTGTTCATACTTGGTACAGATGGGGTGGGTGTCCCATGATGCCTTCTTGTGATCACACTTGCCAACTTGCTGCAGCATTGCTGAAAAGGCTCAAGAAATTGCCAAACAACAAAACAAACAAACTGGAACAAAAATGTGAAGGATAAAAACTAACCCTAATACCAGTGTCAATATGGATTAAATTTATGTCAACACTGCTAAACTAGCATGTGCAGAAGACATGACCAACAAGAGTTCCTACAAGGGTCTGACTCTCTACTGTCCGAAAAGAATTTCCAGGAATTTAAAATAAGACCATTTGTACTTTTTTAACTGCTGATTGTTGAAACCATCTTTGATATTCTTGAGCAATAAGATTTTCAAATTAGCCACTGTTGCAGCTATATTGGATGTAAGATCAGCACCATTTTCATTTAGATCAAACTAGATACCATTAAAAGATTTTTGGTGAAAACCCCATGTTCATATGACCATCCATTCAGGAGAATTAATTACAAGATTTTCAATATTGTTGCAGCCAAATCTAGGTAAACTTGGAACCATTTTCATTCAGGACCAACTAGATATCAATATTAGTCTACTTTCCATTTAGAAGGAGTAGCAATACAATAACATGATTTTCAAGATAGCTGCCATAGTGGCCATATTGGTTGTCAGATCATAACCATTTTAATTTAGTACCATCTATGACATCATAAAAAGTCTTCTGGTGAAAACTCAAGATTGATATGACTTTCCATCTAGGAGGAGAGGCAAAATCAAGATTTTTAAGATGGCTGCCTTTCTGGAAGTCAAAGGGGCACCATTTTCATTTAGGACCAACTAGACCTAGCGATAAGATTTTCAAGATAGCCGCTGTGGTGGCCATATTGGATATCAGATTGGTACAATTTTTTATCTAAGACTAACTAGACACGATAAGAAGTCTTCCAGTGAAAACCCCATACTGACATGACTTTCCATTCAGGAGGAGTAGCAATAACAAGATTATCAAGACGGCTGCTGTGGTGGCTATCATGGATGTCATATTGGTACTATTTGCATTTAGGACCAACTGGACATCATAAGATGTCTTTCAGTGAAAACCCCATGTTGATATGACCATCCATTCAGATGATGTAGCAATAACATGATTTTAAAGATGGCCACTGCAGTAGCTACTATTAATTCAAGGATGGAATTTTCAGCTAGGAATGGGGACTAGCATCAGAAAAAGAGATAGTAATGTTATAAAAACAGGTACTGTATTACTTTTATTCAAACATCATTTTACCTCAAATGACCTTCACCTGTAATGATTCAACCTGAAATTGTCATGCGTAAACCAAGTCAAAATCTAAACTCCAGTCACCTTGAGCTTTGAATTTTTTACCCTCTATGAAACAGAAAGCTCTCCATGCTATTCAGCTGGTGGTGGTGTATGTGTGTGTGTGTGTGTGGGGGGGGAGTTGTGTGTGTATGTGTATCAAAAATTGCAATTTCAGTGCCAGCAACCTTAACTTTCGAACTATCTGCCCCCATAGCTGATTTCTGAACTGCATAATATAATTATAAAGTTTCATGAAAATTGGGTCCATGTAATTTGAATTATTATAGGGAAACCACGAATGCAATTTCACGTCCATTGGTCTTAACTTCTGACCTATCGACTGCAGACTCGATAGGGAACTGCCCTTCCTCAGCTGTAATGCAGCTATGAAGTTGATGAATAAAACAGGGTGTGGTCAACATGAAGAAAGAGGCCTTATCATTTGGAACCCAAAATGAAAATTTTAGCTCATGCTACCTTGACCTTTAACCCCTGGGCCCAATAATCAAAAGGAGGTCTACCTATGATGTTTGATATAAACTGGATCCAGGAAACCTGACCTACTGAGTGGAAACCAACAACACAAAAAGAGGGATCGATATCCTCAACCCTGCCAAAATGTCTGCTACAAGACAAAAGTATTTGTCAAAATTCATATATAGAAAGTTTGTATTTGCATAGTATACAGTGAAGTGATTGGCATCATGAGTCTGCCACAAAAATAAAAGCATGAATAGTGGATGGATGGATGGATGGCTGAACATGAACAGTAAAGGGCACTTCAACATCATTAGTGTCATATGTGTACCAAGTTTCATACAGATATCTTTAACAGTCTGGGAGTTTTGCAATGGAAACAAAAGTGTGAATGATGGATCATTGGATGAACAGACAAATGGAGAAAAATGTTAAAAATATTGAACTGAAGAACTTGGAACAGCAAAAGCCACATCTACACAACAACTAGTCTAATAACTGAACCAAATTTCAAATAAATATCTTCATAAATGTCTTTGGCTCCAGTGACCATGGCTTTTTATCTCAGTCAGACCTGCCAACCCTAAAACAACCTTCCCATGAAGTCAATCAATATTTTTCAGTAACTCTGATCAATTTTCAGTAAGGTATAATGAAATATAATGTACTCGCAACAAGTAAACTGTTACAGTTTATGTACTTATTAGTTACACCATATAACTACTGCCATGGCACTTGTGCACTTTTAGAGAAACTGCTGGTCAAACTCCATTTTTAAGCATTACCTCCCTTTAATTTCAAACTCCATTTTTTAGCATTATCGTCCCTTTAATTTCAAACTCCATTTTTAAGCATTATTCTCCCTTTAATTTCATCACTAGAATTGCTTCCATGACATAGTTGATCTGGCTTTTGAGTGTTTGTTCTTTTTTTCTCAACTGGGTAAAGCTAAGCAAAGAGATTGCTACCATCAGTTATTATACTGAAATGCTGGGATGAAACCTTATCCACATATTCTTCCTTAATTTACTTACAGTGTTGTAATACAATGGCAGCAGTTTTTATTCAACCATACTGATAACTGTATGCTATCGTTGACATGGGGAAACATGCATTTCAACAGATAAGAAGTGTGATCAGATGCAGCAAAGTTAGCATTATGTTCATTAAAAAATATGCAAGGTGCACTTCAGCTTTAATGATCTCCAGTTCAGTTTCAGACTCTGTAGTTCCAAATGCCATGGAGGTCAATAACTTCATGCTTGATCTCAACTTTACATAATCTTATGGTGTTTTTTAATTCACATGGCATTAGCAATCATCTCTCAATCATGGGTGATAGTCAAATTGATATGATAAAAATGTGCAATGTAACTTTTTTCCAAGCAGGAGCCAAGTATCTGAATATTCTTTTTTATACTTTTGTGCCCACTGTTTGCATTTTTAGAAGGCTAATTGTCCCCTCCACTTTCAATGCGTTTTCATTTACTGGACTACGTTTACAGATGATGCTCTAATGTACAAGCAAAATAATGATCATGCAGGTGTTTTGCACGAACAATATGGGTAGATTAAAGCATCTGAAGTACCTCTGTAAAGTTAGTCTGGTTCCCTATCCAACTTAACTGAATCTAATATGAAAACCTGCATCCAGACCAAACCTGGACAAACCAATTTCCAAATTTGATCTCAATGATCGTATTTTTGTATCATCTGCTATTGTTCCATAAATCCATAATTTAAAGAGCATTTCAATAGGCCTTATGGTAAAATCATAAGGGTTGGCAGGTCTGCTTATGGTAAAATCATAAGGGTTGGCAGGTCTGCTTATGGTAAAATCATAAGGGTTGGCAGGTCTGCTCTAGATGTCAGAATCAATCAAGAGCTGCACCTGCAAAGGAGAAGTCTACCTTTGAAGTTTGATGAAAATTAGGCCAAGAAACTTGACTTATCATGCAGAAAGGAAAATCACATTTTCAGCTCCAGTGACCTTGACCTTGGACATGGCAACCTCAAAATCAATAGGTTTCTGTCTCTACCCATGGGTAAGGCACATAATATGAGGTCTGTAAAACAAAGACCTACAGCAACTTAAAGTTTTGTTACAGAAACCGCTTTGTCCACAGATGGATGGACAGACATATATCACTATTACTATCCCCAGTTCCTTTGGTTGTAGTGATAAAAATCAATCTCATCAGTGATCTCATCAATAAAAACTGCACATAAAATATAGCTGAAATGCAGCAATCCTAGGCCACATAAAACATAGTTTAAAAGGATGGGAAATCAAGGGCCATAACTCCTCTAAATGATAATGTGAAAAGCTTGAAATCAAACCCATTCAATTTCTTATCAATATTAAGGTGAAAGCCAAATTTGATTGGAATAGAACAACACTTGGTAAAGTTATGCTAGAGAAACCATGGGTAGAAGGTATGGCAAAGGCCACAACTACTTTAAAATGATTTTGTGTAATATTGGAAATGAGACTCGTATACTCATTCTTGTAAATTATGCAGATGTATGCTAAATTTCTTGGAAATCAGATAAAGTTATGCAGTGGAAAGCAAAAATTGGAGAGAAAAAAAAGACCATCAGGGCCATAACACCTGCAAATGCAGAGATGCTGCCAAGATGTTATCTAAAGGGGGGAGCTCCCTCCTTTTCACCAAAATAAGGAAGAAGTAGGAAAAAAAATGAGGGAGAGGAGGAAACGGCCATAGTTCAATATTTACCTAATACATAAATGTCCATCTCTTTCTTTCTTCCTGCTCCACTCTGTTAAAGCTCTATTGAAATCAAAATCCTCAAAAGATGTCTCTTCTAGTTATATAAGCATTAATCTGTTGATCATTTCTGAGCTTAATATGTTCCTTACCTGTGTATGCATATTGTTCTGTGCTGAGATGCCCCCCCCCCCCCTTTTTTTTTACAACCTGCTGTCTCAAGTGACATATGCATAGTTAGCTAAGCCAGCTTGAACATACTGGGAAACTGTTCTTTATGGTTGTTATGTACACTTTTCCACAGCTCATACAGGTATTGCCTCATGGATATCTCTGCTCCAAAATAAGATTTTTCACTAACAAGGGCTCTGCCAAAGTTTCATTTTCTTGAATCAGTGCTTTGCTGACTTCTATGCCAGATTTCTTACTTGTTCCACAATGTTGTAGTAGGGTTTTAAGTCCATCAATGCCATAATCTGATTGTTCAGAGGTATTATGACCAAAAATAAATATCGTTACTGTTTAATTTCTTTTTAGATTCTTATTTATTCAAATTATCTTAACCCTTAGTGTGCTATATAGTTTTGTAGCATAAGATCCCCCAAGGCAGAATTGTTTGAGAAAAGAAATGAAAATTCCACTCTACTTTTAAACTGCCTGTATTTTAATTAGGCCTGGTATTCTGCCTTTTTGACATTTAATTTCAAAATACCGCTGAATAGGGGTTGACCGGCATGCTGTCTGTATTTGTCCATCCAGCATACACATCAGACTCGTATTCGACATCATTTTCGGGTTCAAAATTACTCACTGGTATTTCCAGTAACACGTTCCAAGCTCCAGTAATCTCATATACTTCAATACCTTAAAAATCATTGTCATCATCGCTATCAGAAGCCAGTATTTGGTGAACAAAATTGTCATCTGAAGATGAACCATGTTGGGAGTCAGTCATTTGGTTTTTTTTATGAGTCTTTACTTTAAACACGCATTTGTAAAACTTCCTTTATGAATGCAAGGTTTAAACTCGACAGAATCCTTGTTCCTGGCCCCAATGTGTCAATCAAATTTAGTTTAACAACCATTCACAACAAGTCAAATTATTCAGATGTGTAAACAGTTGCCTACCTGAAAAAAGACAAATAACGAGACAAGCCATATGAGACCTCTACGGGTGGCGCAACTTAGCACTTTAAGGGTTAACAGTTAAAAAAAAAATTATATACTTTGCTGATTACATTTTTATATGTGCAACTTTAAACTAATTAGGGGGAGTTCTCACACATCACTGTTTTCCAAGTGAACATCGTACACATTTTGTGTGATTCGAGCACCCTGGCAGCATCTCAGACAGCACACAGCTGGAAGGATGTGATTACTATGATGGACATAGACAGTACACAGCTGGAAGGATGTGATTACTATGATGGACATAGACAGTACACAGCTGGATGGATGTGATTACAATGATG
The DNA here is from genome assembly GCA_029931535.1 of Margaritifera margaritifera. Classification (NCBI taxonomy): domain Eukaryota; kingdom Metazoa; phylum Mollusca; class Bivalvia; order Unionida; family Margaritiferidae; genus Margaritifera; species Margaritifera margaritifera. The sequence goes on along the minus strand of JAQPZY010001653.1, from coordinate 3,000,985 downwards.
GACATAGACAGTACACAGCTGGAAGGATGTGATTACTATGATGGACATAGTCAGACAGTACACAGCTAGATGGATGTGATTACTATGATGAACATAGGCAGTATACAGCTGGATGGATGTGATTACTATGATGGACATAGTCAGACAGTACACAGGTGGAAGAATGTGATTGCTATGATGGACATAGTCAGACAGTACACAGCTGGAAGAATGTGATTACTATGATGGACACAGACAGCACACAGCTGGATAAATGTGATTAGTATGATGGACATAGTCAGACAGTACACAGCTAGATGGATGTGATTACTATGATGGACATAGACAGTACACAGCTGGATGGATGTGATTACTATGCTGGACATAGTCAGACAGTACACAGCTGGATGGATGTTATTACTATGATGGACATAGACAGTACACAGCTGGATGGATGTGATTACTATGATGGTCATGGTCAGACAGTACACAGCTGGAAAGATGTGATTACTATGATGGACATAGTTAGACAGTACACAGCTAGATGGATGTGATTACTATGATGGACAGAGACAGAACACAGCTGGATGGATTTGATTACTATGATGGTCATGGTCAGACAGTACACAACTGAATAAATGTGATTAATATGATGGACATAGTCAGACAGTACACAGCTGGATAAATGTGATTACTGTGATGGACATAGACAGTACACAGCTGGAAGGATGTGATTACTATGATGGACATAGACAGAACACAGCTGGATGGATTTGATTCCTATGATGGTCATGGTCAGATAGTACACAGCTGGATAAATGTGATTACTATGTGATTACTATGATGGACATAGACAGACAGTACACAGCTGGATGGATTTGATTACTTTGATGGTCATGGTCAGACAGTACACAGCTGCATGGCTGTGATTACTCTAGGGCTTTGATGATATCATCAAGTGCGGCCCTAATAATAAATCCAGAAATACTTGACACATTCAAGAACTTAAATTGTCCATAAACTAAAATTCAGCTAGTGAAAGTATAAATAAATAAAAGAGCAAACATAATACTGGATGAAAAATAAACAATTATCATTGTTGATGTTATTACATTTATATACAATGTTTATGAAATATATTTTTAATGGAATGATGGCATTTATGGGCGAGTATTATCACATTTTATAAGAGTTTAATACCAATGGTATTCTACTGACAGTCATTACATTTATGTGAGTGTATTTTATACTGACAGGTTTAAAAAAGGTTTCTTGCTTTAGGAATTAATTGAAATTTAAAGATCTATTATTGGTTCATCAGAACTGATAAATCATAAATTATAAATCATTGAAAACAATTTTTAAAAAAGACAAAAGTTAACAGAAATATCAAATTCCCATATATTGGAAAGTTGCATTCATCCCAAATGTCTAATACTTTTACCAGCACATTTGTGGTCTGCCATGTTGTAGGCACTTGGGACATACTAAAATATGTAAGGCTATTTAAAGCATAAACTTGAATCGAGATATTGTACTGAATGAGGCAAACCCGTACATGAAGAATATGAAAGTATACTTGCATGTACAGACATCTTGCTGAAATATGGGTCTTTAAAGGGTACTAGATGGTCATAGGTTTGATAACAATAGTGCAAATTTTGTGAATTGTTTGTGTCACACCTGATTATGTAACTAATACACTTGCCTCGATTGGCTGGTACAGTGTCAAACACAAGTGTTTAATATTGCCTATCAATTATCAAATAAACACCATGTTGGGATGTGATTCAGTGCCAATATTAAAAATCAAAGGTACAAAATCATATTTCCAGAAGAACAATGCTGTACTCATTCATAATCAATCATGGAAAATCATAATGAAACACTGGATCCATTTACTTTACCAACTAATCTTCAATTATCCTTATTACCAACCACCATAAGCTTTAGATCTAAATGCTGAACATGAAATATTAGCCTTAATGCAAAAGTGTTTTTTACATGGCAATGTCTCCTAAAGCAGGTTTCACTTCTATACATCAAAATATTTACAACTTGATTTTTATAGCTAACTGCTATATAGGTACAAGTGTGCCCACATGCAAGTTTTCAAGACATACTTTACCTTGGACTTCTAATAATATAGGACTTTACCTTGGACTCTCTACTTATATAGGACTTTACCTTGGACTCTCTATTTATATAGGACTTTACCTTGGACTCTGTATTTATATAGGCCTTGAAGTCCTCATCTTTGCCCAGAACTGGTTTAGTCATGATGTGATCTAGTTGGACGCATATGGTGGGAGTGAAGGTCCCCTCAATGCTTTTTGTCTTACCCAGCCAGGTGATCTTCTGAGTTTTCTTATAGTCCTGTTAAAATAAAAAAATGATCATAGTGTAATTATTATCTTTTCTTACTATTCAGTACAGTAAAACCGAACTTGAAAGACCACCTGTTATTGATGGGCAGATTCTTAATATAATGACTGATTTGTTCAACAGTGTGTTAGGTTTTTTTGAGAGAGATCACCTGTCTTTTAAGAGGCCACTTTTTACTGACAGTGGTCTTGCAAGTTTTAACTGTATTACTGAATAATAGGCATATATTTTACCTGTAATGTACAAACACTGATTTTCTTTTTTTTTTTTTTTTTTTTTTATTGAACACAAGGTGTCAGGATTTTACATATTCCCCTACATCACCACCTGACCTGGTGTATGGGGCATTATCTTAAATTATTTTGCGTCCTTATCTTTTACATGTGTTCCCTACACAACACACACACACATGCACACACAGACACTTACATTAGCAATTATTGTACACAAAGTCATACTCGCATACAAACCCCAAGATGTTTTAAATTGCCTTAAAAAAAAAAAAAAAAAAAATCATGTACCAAAAGTTGATAATAGGATCAACTTTTTCTTAAACTCGTCACTTCTGTTATTCACTTTGGCGACATATTTTTCCAGTGTTTTGTATGATAAAACACAATTTTTATAATATGATAGATTTGGAATTTTTGATGCACAACGTGATATGTATATCACATATTTTGCAAGCAAAATTAGGAAGTTAATAAGATCATCAAAGTTGTTATTTCCTATAAAGACGTCTTTTCGTGTAATTCTAAAATTTGGGTCACAAGTTTGGATCCATTCCACCAACAGTTTCCAAAAGTGTTCAGTAACTGAACAGTCATAAAATAAGTGCTCAATTTGTTCTATTCCCTCATTACAAAAGGTACATTTATCATTATCACTTAAATTAATCTTTTTTAGAAACTGGTTTGTGGCAATGTTTCTATGGAGAAATCTAAAATTAAAGCTAATCAGTTTTGTGTCTTTTGTACAAAGTTTAGCCAAAACAAAAGAGTTGGTCCATTCATTTGCACCAATTGCACACTCTAGCTGCCTGGACCAAGTTTCATGTTTACCACTTGGCATTGATTTTCTGATGATAAGCCAATGCTTGATGACAAGTCCATAAACAACCTTAACAAAAGTTTGGAAAATTTTCATTTTAAAAGGCCTTTCCACCCCACCCCACCCCTACTCCAATTTTTCTAATACATATACAAGGCAGTCATCCTGGTCTAACCAATGGAGTAATACTGCATTGTAAACAATATAAACAGCTACTCTTCTATTTTAAACAAATATAGTCCATGCAGGTACAAGAGGGAAGAACAGCAGTAATTATTTCCAGAAGAACAATGCTGTACTCATTCATATCACACTTAAAGGTCAAGTTTGGTCCCATTTTAGGATGTAAAGTTTGTGATAAAATACCATTAAAAGTATCTTATTAAACATATTCAATAGGTTATTAAGTTTATTAAAATGGTAGTTAAATTATGAGTTTAAAATAAAATAAAAAAACACCTACCCCCTGAGTAAAAATGCAACCAAGTTTCAGTACAGACAAGTAGAGTTACCATTCCTAGCATGATGTCAATGATGCCACTCTTCATTCCACAATTATCACTGCTTATCTCAACTGGTGGGATCTCTTAATGTAAACTTACTTACAGGACATAAACTGTAAACAGACGATTAACATTTGACATACTGTCAAACGCAGGCACTCATTTTGCCCTTTCATTTTCCTTGTTTTTTTTGTTTGCTTGATTGTTTGTTAAACACACTGTTTAGCTTGGTTTGGTGTTTTATGACACAGCAACATAAGGAGGTTATTTAGTGCTGAGGCAGTTCCAGTAAAGCTCAATGGCATACTAGAGTACCTGACCTGGACTGATCCGATGGTAGGATCTGAAACCACACCATTTAAATCATGAGTCCAGCATGCTAACCACTGAATCATTGTGATTCCTGCTTCCATTTGTTGCCTCTTACAACATCTGGCCTATTCTACATTCCTGAGCCTGCAAGGGGCCAAACTGTTTGGAAGATATTGATCTAGCTAGTTTAATTGGTTAACATGAAACCATTCATGCAACAAACTGCAAGTCATTCTAAGCGATTTTCTGGCACATTGCCTTATATATAAATATATAGTTAGCAACAGCTTGTCTGAATTACATCTGAGCAGCATATTCTTGCCAGTTTACTATCAATAAACTAATTCTACTTAGATCATATCCACACTCATTAATTCTTTTGACTATGTTAAATTGCACTGTGTACAAAAAACAACAAGGATAAAATAAACACCAAATGTGATGGATTAAATATATATGTTGTAGATTACATAAAACGAGTCCCTTGAAGGGTCTGATGCTCTACCGTCCAAAAAGAATTTCCAGGAATTCAAGATAAGACCATTTCTTCTTTTTAACTGGTGAGTGTTGAAACCATCTCTGACATTCTTGAGCAACAAGATTTTCAAATTAGGCCATACTAGACGTAAGATCTGTACCATTTTCATTTAGGACAAACTAGGCAACACCAGAAGACTGTTGGTGAAAGCCCCATGTCAATATGACCAGCCATTCAGGAGAATTAGTAACAACAAGGTCTTCAATATGTTCGTTGTGGCAACCATATTGGATGTAAGATTGGCACCATTTTCATTTAGGACCAAGTAGGTATCACAAGAAGTCTGTTTGTGAAAACCCTTTGTCAATATGACCATAAATACTGGAAGGGTAGTTACAACAAGATTTTCAAGATGGCCACCATTGTGGCCTTATTGGATGTCAGATCGGCATCATTTTCTTTCAGGATCAACTAGACATTGTAATAAGTCTTCTGGTGAAAACTCCATGTTGATATGACTCTCCATTTAGGAGTAGCAATTACAGATGGCTGTGATGGCGGCCATATCTGAGGACATATCGGCACCATTTTCATTTAGGACCTACTTGATATTATAATTAGTCTTCTGGTGAAAACCCCATGTCAACAGGACTTTCTGTTTAGGAGGAGTAGCAACAACAAGATTTTCAAGATGGCTGCCATGGTGGCAATATTGGATGTCATCTCAGCACCATTTTCATTTAGAACTAACTAGACATAAGAAGTCTTTTGCTGAAAACCCCCATCATAACAAACATCCATTCAGGAGGAGTGGCGATAACAAGATTTTCAAGATGGCCACTGCTGTGGACATATTGGATGTTCGGTCAGCACCATTTTGATTTAGGACCAACTAGACTTAGGGATGAATGTGTGTGTCAACAGATGGATGGACAATGGATGACAGACCACAGGCTATCGCATAAGCTCTTCTGGTCTATGACCATTAGAGCTACAGATGATGGACAAAAGACAACAGGCCATCCCAACAGCTCTTCTGGTCTATGACCTTTAGAGCTACAGATGATGGACAAAGGACAACAGGCCATCCCAACAGTTTGTTTGTTTGGTGCTTTACAGCACAGCAACACAAGTAGGTTATCTAGTGCCGAGGCAATTGGAATACAGTGCCTTGCCCAAGGACACACCATGGTAACTGACCCAGGTTGGTCCGATGGTAGGATTCAAAACCCGCACCCTCTCGGTCATGAGTCCAGCATGCTAACCGCTGAGCCACCGTGGCTCTCCCATCCCAACAGCTCTTCTGGTTTATGACCAGATGAGCTTATGGGATCCTTATTAACATTTGTGGACTTTGAGAAGTCACTTACAGATTTTTAGCAATGGTGTCCATACTTGATATATTGGTATCTGTTATATAAATTTGAAATCCCATCATGCCAAGATGCTTTCTGTAAATTGTGATCAAATTGTGTTCAATGGTTTGTGAGAAAAAATTTTGAAAGATATTTCTATTTTTAGTAATGGTGGCCACATTTGACAACTGATCATTATTATTTGTACAAACTTAAAAGCACTTCAAGCAGAATTTGCAAATTCTGTGGGATGGTTTTGAGAAGTTTAAAGATTTTTCTATTTTTAGTAACAATAGCCATATTTAAAGGTGAATCAGCATCATTTGTACAAACTCGAAAGCCCTTCATGTCATGATGTTTTCTGTCATATTTGGTCAAATTATGCTGAACAGTTTTTGAGAAGTCTAAAAGTTTTTCTACTTTTACTAAAGGCGGTCATATCTGATGGAGAATAACATTCATTTTTACAAATATGAAAACCTTTCATGTCAGCGCGCTTTCTGTCAAATTTGTTAAAAGGTCCAAAGGTTTTTTAGAAGTCATTTAAATTTTTTTTATTTTTAGTAATGGCAACCATATGTGATGGCAGATTAGCATCTTTTGTACAAATTTGAAAGGTCTTCATGCCAAGATGCTTTCTGTCGATGATGATCGGATTCTGTCCAGCAGAAGTCATCTAAAGATTGTTCTATTTTCAGTAATAGTGGCCATATCTGATAGTGGACCAGCATCTTTGGTACAAACACGAAAGGCTGGATGCTGGATGCTGCCTGCCAAGTTTGGTTGAAATTGGTTAAGTGGTGTTTGAGAGCAAATTGAAAATAGCAATTGTTGATCGATGGATGACACATGAAGAATGCAGGGCCATACATAAGCTCAACACTTGTCCTTATGACCAGGTGAGCTAAATAAAGCATGAAACACTACAATCATGAAATAGAGAGAAACAGAAAGAAAAAAATATTTACAGACACCACAGAAGATGTTAAAATAGCAAACAGTGATGGATGTCTAATGTACACTGGATGATGCATGGTGGATGATGGGTGATACAATAAAAATGTGTAAAAAAAAAGAAAAAAAAAAGGTTACAGTCACATACTAGCCAACCTGCCAGACAGTGCTGAGGATTTTTTGAGACTCGAAAAGAGTTATTTGTGATCCCAGGGGGATCAGTGCATGTGACCCAAATAAGCAATGTTGTACAATTGAGAATAAGTTATCTACTCTAAAAATTCAAATTTTAATAAAGGAAAATGAAATGTTTTCTTTGCAGCATTTAATATACTTCCAAACAAAAAATAGCTGGTAGACTTAGCATTGGCACATATCCTCACCACACACACATGCATATACTCAAATAATCAAATGCACACTTACATTAAATACAGAAAATACACACAGTTTCTGTCATGAAAATCCACTGGACAGTGGAATACAGTATTAACTTAAAGCTGCCGTCTTTGCTACTCTTGATAGTTCATTGGAGGTTTGAAGCTGATGTGCATTCATCTTTGCACTCATGAGAGACTGGATGGTATTGTTGTTCAAACCTCCCCATTCACCTTGTTGATCTTTTAGAGCAGTGAAAATATCTTTCTGCATCTGCCCCAATGCGGGGTGGTGTTGCTATGTTGATGGATACATTACTACAGAATGACTAATGTCAATATGGTGTTTGCAATATGTAAAAAGTATAACATGCTCTACCTAGCTGCCGAGATTGACAAAGTAAAACTCTCTAAACGAGGAGTTCTGAAATTTAGTTTTGCTAGCTCCACCAACATTTTACCTTACATAATTAATCACACTACTGAAATAATCATGTTTTGCATTTTATGTATGAGTAAAATCACAAACTAGCCAATAACCTTTAATAGAGATAGCTTAAACATTCTCATTCAACAAAGTGTAATAACTTTTGTTTCTTCAACACGCATCTCCAATTTACCAAACTTCAAACCATCTGGGTTGTTCCACTTAGTGTATACTATGCGGATTTACAAAGTAGGCTCTCCCAAAGCAGTACTCAAAGGACTAGTAAACACAAAATCACTGTAGCTATTGTCAGTAAGTTAAGTAATCTGTGGAGTGGTTATTGTTTATCAATGACCACCTTTACCTTTAACAGCCTCAATGACAATTAACTATATATACTGTCCAATGGTGATATCATTCTATGAACATTAAGCCCAAAGCAATGCAAAATCACAACTGATTACTGCTTATACAGGCTACAGGTTAAAGGCATATATCATGGTGTTAATAAAGTCTCTCTCTCTGGTTTTTTTTCCCATTGGACGTATTGGAAATTATGTTTTTATAAATATGAACATGTTTTGGGGAATGGGGGTTTGGAGTAAAAAAAAAATTTTCGTGTGACGTACCATGATTATGCAGGTATGCAGTCATCAGAACAAATTAGGATTTTTGAACTCACCCAAGGTATCTAAATATAAAAAATTGGACTCGTTTGGCTCAATATTATTTTAAAGCTATTTTGCTTACAAGAAAATGTGACAGATGGATAGGTGATTGAAAAACACACCATAAAAAAACCCAATATCTCCATCCCTTGTGTGGAGAGACCTAACTTGGTGGTAAATGAATATCAATGGTACTAAAGTAAAACGGTTTGATGACAGCATATTTCCTGTAAAATAATGATCAAAACTGATTTTTTTTTTAAAAAAAGGGTAGCCATATTTAATGTCAGATCTGCATCATTTGTAAGGACTTAAAAATGCTTCATGCCAAGATGCTGTTTTGCTGAATGTGGCTACAATTGGTTTAGCAGCAGCAGCTGTGGTGGGGTCGTTCATTTTTTTAATTTTTTTATTTTTCATTTTTTAGTAATGACAGCCATATGTATGACGGTGAAACGGCACAGTTTACACAAATTTCAAAGAACTTGATGTCAGGACACTTGCTGTAAATCTTTTCAAAATCGGTGCAGTAGTTTTGGGGAAGTCATCAGTTCAAGTTTGTTAAATATTTAGCAACATAGGCCATATCTGATGGTAGATCAGGATTATTTGCACAAAACTTAAAGAGCTTCATGCCTTCATTCTTTGTGTGAAATCTGGTCAAAACTGGTCGCATGGTTTCTGACATAAAGTTGAAAAGAGTAAACGTTGACCACCATATTACAGACAATAAATGGATGGTGGATGATGGATGCAGGGCCATGGCATAAACTCACTTGGTATTTGGCACTCTGAATGACCTCTAACAATCACAAATACAATCTTGATAAAACCCAACACATTCTAAGATTCTTATTGGGAGTTACCATATATAACCACTTATAATCTGAGTCCAATTGCAAACAACACAGACCCTGATCTGCTGTCACAACATGTGCAAGCAGATCAGAGTCTATATTGTTTGTTCTACTGATTACTCTTAACAAATTGCATAGACCCAGATCTTCCGGTGCATTATGTGACAGCAGATCAGGGTCTATGTTGAACTTGATTTATAAGCGAGTATATACAGTAACTGTTAATAAGTATCTTAGAATGTGTAATAGTTTGTAGATGTGTATTGCGTTTTATCAAGATTGTATTTGTGTCTATGCAGTCGGACTAGACTTATAAGTGAGTATATATGATACTGTTCACAATACTTACAGTATTCTCAAGATTCAGCTCAGCATCAATGGATACCACTCTACACTCATCTCTGAAAAAGAATCACAACAGTATGAGTACATCAACGATGCTTTCAACAAAATTGGCCAGTTGGTCTCAAAAGAGGTTTCCATATGTTTTCATGCAGAATGTGAAACATTAAATGAAAATTACAATGACCTCTATAAATGTAAAAATAGTGAATACATTAATCTGTATACTGTGAGCTTTCTCAACCTAAATGATGACTGACTTACTGGCTTTTCATACCTGGTTATTTTGAGGATTCTGAGGTTTCCCCAATTGATGAGAGTAACAATCTCCCTTTCTGACAACACATCTGCATCTGCACCATCAATATACACCAGATCTGACATCCAGATTGTCTTCATTCCAATATCCTCATTCTGCAAGACATAAACCCACCTTTTACAACATGGCTATAGATGTTAACAATTACTGATTTCTTTAGTGGAATGCTGTTGCTTATTTGAGAAAGCAATCTCATATGACAACTCTACACCTACACTACATTCAAATTTAATGCTGACACTCTACCCTAAAAAAAAATATTTTTAAGATGCCAAACATACAGTATGAAATATATAAATGTAGTATGAATAAAAATCAACAAATGTTTTGAGTCTCCAAATACTCAATATTCTGAAATGAAGTAACAAAGTTGAGTAATCAAGGTCCACACAATACCTTCTTCTGTAGTGTTATTCATTCTACACAGATTCTTTTCATTCAGCTATTGAGATATTTATAGCTCAAGTTAACCAAAACTTACACAGATTTTAAGGCAATGTTTACCTGTTAATATATAAAAAAATTAAATATCAGAGGTATTGCTTTAGGTGCTTTTGTAGATACAGGAGACCTAAGTGGGCCTAATATCACTCACCTCTTAACACAACTGTCACTAAGAGGCTGATGTACTATTGTAAGAATATACCATATATATATATATATATATATCCCATACTTCATATCATACTGATGTTACCTATTTTTCTATAGTCTGATGAACATTATTTCCAAAGATAAAGGCATAATTAATATGCATCATTTTTTGCTCATAATCAAAGTCATACAAGATCTTGATGATATAAACCTATTTACGAAGTTTTATCAAAACTGAATGAGAAATATAATCTATAGATTTAGTAACAAGCTCAGTCAATCAGATGGAAGATCATCTATTAATATAAGCACAAGACAAAATGTTTGTTAAGCATATCGCTTATTACAGAATTTTTCTATGACAATTATGATGAAAATTTGGTCTCCAGAGAGGTAACAAGCTCAGCCAACCAGACACAAGATAACCTGGCATAGATATTGCCCATAATCAATATGCATAGGGTTTAACAGCACATCAGCACAATCCTGGCTATGCAGTGCAGAATAAGTTTACGTATCCCAACTTATAGGATATCTTGATGATATAAGCATATTTATTAAGTTTGATAAAACATCTTATCAGAAATTGAGTTCCAAAGTGCAGATAGGCTCAGCCAAACAGCTGTAAGATAACCTCATTAATATGCATGGATCTAGCTCATAATTGTACCCATCTGAGATCTTGAAGATTTAAGTCTATTTACCGAACTCAATCAAAACTGGACCAGAAATACAATCTCTCTAGAGTGGACACAAGCACAGCCAATCAGTTACAAGATCATCTCGTTAATATGTGTGAGTCTTAATCATTATTGAATTTTCAATCTCGATCATATAAACCTATATTCCAAGTTTCATCAAAATCAGACAAACTCGGCCAAATAGATGTAAGATCACTTTATCAATATGCATGGATCTTGCTATTAAATGTACTACTCAGAGATCTTGAAGATTTAAAGTCTATTTACCAAGTTTCTATTTACCAATCAAAATTGATCAAAAATACAATCTCTCTAGAGTGAAAACATGCTCACTCAATCAGTTTCAAAATAACCATCTTAATATGCATGGAACTTGCCCATTATCAAACTCATTTGAGACCTTGATCACACAAACTTATATTCCAAGTTTTACCAAAATCAGATCAGGAATATTGCTTTCAGAGTGGTAACAATCTCAGCCAATCAGAAAAAAGATCACCTCATTATTATATAGGGATTTTGCTCGGTATAAAACTTATCTGAGATCTTGATGATACAAGACCATATTTTAGCCCTTAAGGTGCTAGTTGTGACATAAGTCGCGCTGCCCATAGAGGTCTCATACTGCTTGTCGCAACTTAAGTAGTTTTTCAGGCAATCAACTGTTTACGCATCCTAGTACTTCAGGTTAACAAGAACGGCTGTTAAACTAAATCTGATTGGTACACTGGGCCCTGGAACAATCATTCTGTCATAGTTTTAACCTTATATTCATCAAAGAAGTTTTACAAATGAATGTTTATGATAGTCACTACCTAGAAAACTAAAAATGGCCGACTCTGAACATGGTTCATCTCAAGATGATGATTTGATTCGGAAAATACATGCTGATGATAGCAACAATGAAAGGGAAAGTGTTACTGGATTTACCAGTGAGTGATTTTTAGCCCGAAAATGATGCTGAATACGAGTCTGATGTACATGCTGGATGGACAAAAACTAACAGCATGCTGGTCAACCCCCTGTTCAGCAGCCTTTCAAAATTAAATGTATAAATGGAAAATATCAAGCCTATAGACCTAGAGACATAAGCCAGACTCTGTGGCAACAAAAAATGGAAAATATCAAGCCTATCGACCTAGAGACATAAGCCAGACTCTGTGGCAACAAAAAATGGAAAATATCAAGCCTATCGACCTAGAGACATAAGCCAGACTCTGTGGCAACAAAAAATGGAAAATATCAAGCCTATAGACCTAGAGACATAAGCCAGACTCTGTGGCAACAAAAAATGAGAAGTTGGGGAAAGTCTTTCTTTCCATTCTTGCTGATGGAAGTACTGATGCTACCATATCGGAGCAAGAAATAGTGCATATAAGATACCTGGACAATGGAAAACTGAAAACCTCCAATGTAACAAAATGTATATTATCAACCTATGTTTTTGAAAAATTAAATTCTTTTAAGAAATAAATATGTTGTACATTATTTTGTTTGTTCTTTCTATGGATTAAAGTGAACACATCTCATAAAATCTTGACAAATGTTTGAAATTTTGGGACAAGTAAAAAAGGTAGGTGGGACAAGTGAATTTTCTGAAAATTGCTCAGCCCTGAAATATGACAAAGTTACATATATGACTTGATGCTTATAATAAAGTTCAGACATCAATAATTATTTTTGATATAGGGTTTGTGTATCTATTATGTATAGTAATTAAAATACAGGCAATTTAAAAGCAGAGTGCAGTTTTCATTACTTTTCTCAGACAATTCAGCACTGAGGGATCTTGTGCTACAAAACTATACAGCACTTTAAGGGTTAAGTTTGATCAAAATCAGACCAGAAATATGGTGCTAACTGCTGATCAGATGCAAGATCGCCTCATTAACATGTGTGAATCTCACTAAATATTGAATTCATATAAGATCTTTATAATATAAGTATATATTCCAAATTTGATCAAAATCAGATCAAAAATAAGGCTTCCCAAGTTGTAACAATCTCAGCCAATCAGATTCAAGATCACCTCATTCATATGCGTGGATCTCATTCATGCAAGATCTGGATCATATATGCCCATATTCCAAGTCTTGTCAAAATTGGATCAGAAATATGACCTCCAGAGCAGTGTCAAGCAATTGTTCGTGGATGCCCTATGGACAATACATGGTCACAGGCAACTAATTATTGCATGAGATACAGAACCTGCCTATGTGTGGTTGCATTTTAAATATCATATTTAAAAGAATGAAGGTTGCTTATTGGCTGAAAATAATTACCAGAAAAAATTAATGTATTATTTCAGAAGCTGCCTATGTATGGGTAAATTGTATGCAATAGTATTTTCATTTTATCACTGTTACTGCACAGGTACCATTGAATGTAAACAAGGAGATCTCAACTGGCAGTATTTTTACAGTAGGCACCTACAAGGGAATGTTTCTCGAAAACAAGCAGCACTTCACATCATTTTCCTCATTTTAAAAGTTTCTACTTGGATAGATCAATCCTAGGATGTAAACTTATATTGCCTGTCTTACCACAAATGTATAGTAATTTGGCCAAACATTAACATTATGGTCTATGTTAAATGAATTAGTTATCCATTTCCTATAGCAACAAATTCACACAGTGGAAAAGGACCCAGATAAAATATGCCCAATCCCTTTCTTATCTATCAGCCAGTCAGGGTGAATTTGTTTGTAATTTTGGGGACAAGTTGTCTGTTATGCAAGTTCTAAACATTTTACATGCAATACCACTTTTACTCATGCTGGATTTTAAAAACAGGTTCCCAGGGTAGCTTAATGAAATGACATGTAATACATTTTCTCAGCAGAGCTATTAGTAACATGTCTCCACAAATGTATCTGTTATAAATTCGAGCACGAGGTATGACTTGACTTTCAAAAATGGAACTAGATGACTGCATTTATTTTAGGTTAGGGAATATACAATTTTTATATTAAACTTGGTCTCCAAATAGTGCATTTTTCCCTATTTTGTTAAACTGGGTGCAACTACCCAGAAAAAACCAGACTATTAAATGAGGTTACTTGATTACTATCGGTTAAGTTTGGTATTTTGCTTCTGTAACTTGGAAATTAAGATTTTTAAAAAAAATTGATTTACCCATAATTTTCATCCGTTTTCTCAAATGTTTCACCAATTTATCATGGTTGCTTCTCTTTCCGCATCAGGTACAATGATGTAATTGGTCAAAGAAACATATCTAATAAAATATTTAACTTGGGATTTCATTAATATCAAAAAGTGTCTACTTGGTCTCAAAGGTGGTGAAAATTGAAGTCTGTGAAGAAGGAGAAGCAGGTTCCAAGATTTACTTCCTTTTTCTATGGCAATCACTGAACATGCACACCTTTCATATAAACATTTGCCAGATATACCTCTCTAAAGGAAGAATGGCAAATGCTACCAATTTTATGTAAGCACATTCAATGACAATGAATAATTATTGGAAAAGCACAACATTTTGAATATTTGATATGAACTAGGAGCCATCCCAGATTTCCTCCTGTCAGAGTAGTGTTGCAACATGTCATAATTAATTTTGCATAGGATATACAGTACATATCCACATAGGAACTTAAACTTCTGTGTGCATTAAGTTTCTGATAATTCTTTTGTGGAAAATTGTATCAATTTATTATTACAGTGGGCTCCCAAACTGAAATAAATTTCTCTATATCATAAAAACTGTAAATGCAAGACAACTATGCCTTTGCAGGGGGTTTAAAGGAAAAATGCTGTTGACTATGAATAATTATTATGAAAGTAAAATTTGATTTTAGGTCACAGGCAACTAATTATTTTATAAGCTATGGAACCAGCCTATGTGTGGCATATTAAATACATATTTAAAAGAATGAAGGTTGCTCATAGGCTGAAAACAGTTACTGGAAGAAATTAATGTAATTTTTCAGAAGAAGCCTATGTATGCGTAAATTATACACAATAGTAGACTTGAAACAAAAACCATTTTCATGTTACCACTGTTGCCGCACAGGTACTACTGGATGCAAATGGAAGGATCTCATAAGGCTGGTATTTTATAGTGGGCACCTTAAAGGGAATTCTTCTGAAAAATGAACCAAGCAACATACTTCTTGCCTTGTTTGAAAAGTTTATTCTGGGATAGATCGTTCATAGAATGTAAGCATGTTTTGCCAGTCTTACAATGAAAGTATAGTATTTTGATTTTGTGGGTTTAACTCCATTTTTCAGCACAAAACAGGTTATACATGGTGGCCAGTATATTTGGTGGAAGAAGAATCAGGCAAAACCCTGAGAAGAACCAACGATACATGGAAAGCTACTGGCAAGCTTTCTCACATACCTACATTGGCCGAGCCAAGACTTGAACCTATGCAGACAGAGGTGAGATGGATGTGATGGATTGATGGATTGATGAGATGGGATGGGATGAGATGGGATGGATGGAAGGATGGAAGTATGTAGCATTTTACAGAACCTCAGCACAATAGTGACCATATGGTCCAAACCAAAGGTAAAGCTAGATAAATATAAAAATCAATTGCACAAAAATTTAGGAAGATAAACCCTTCCAAAAAAATGTAAAAATGAAGTACAATAAGATAAAATATCAAATGTAAATATGTTAAAATTCTGAAAAATGTATATAAAATAAAAAATAAAGGTAACAAATAAAATCCTTAAAAAATATGGTTCTATAGATAAAGATTAAGCTAATGTCCAGAAATTTTCTATGATTTAATGAGGAATTCACTATTTTTTTTTTTTATACACAAAATTTGTTAAAAATTTTTTTTAACAATTGAGCTCTGTATGAATTGAAAACAAAACTTGTACAAACTGTACAATCTGCAATACCAATCATACTTAGGTTTGCACACCACTCACCCCCACCCACCCATTTTTGGGCTCATATTTTGCTGAACTTGAAGTCACTAGGGTTGCTGGTGAGCATGAGCCCACTGTGGCATTAATAAGTACATGTATCTTTGAAAGTGTTAAATAAATAAACTGTGAAAAAAACATTCAGCAACTCAGTTTTGGTGTGTGACACAGTTTAATCCAGAGATGCACCTGTAATGTTCATTTGGTAGAAACAGGTTCAAATGCATGGAAATTTGAGTACAGACACCATCTTTAAGCAATATCAAAAATCATAAAAAAGCAGTCACAGCCAACCAGTTTTGATGTTTGAAATGCATTCATCCTAAAGTGAACCTTCATGGTAAGTTTGATGACAATAGGTGAGAAGGTACTGTAATCCGAGCCTTTACACAACTCTAACCAGTGCAAGTTTGATGTCAATAGGCATAGTAGTATAGAAGTTTCAGCCTGATCAAGGTGGATGGACATAATAATTAAGCAATCTTGAATAAATTCTTTAAAGTTGATCATAGTGGCTCAGTGTTACTGCTAATCAAACATCAACTAAAGATACAAGCCCTGTGTAAGTTCGGTGGCACTAGGTAAAAAGGTACTGGAAGTAGAGGATGGATATGTTTTTTAACCAATTTGTATTCATCGTGGGAAAGTAGTTCACAGCATCCCAATTTTTAGGCATGACACATGTTCATCCCAAGATGCACCCACAGTGTAAGTCTGATGTCAATAGGTGTAGTAGCATTGGAGTTATATCCTGAACAAAAGGGACAGGATAGACACAACTTGAAGCAGTTTAAAATAAATCCTGGAGAGACGTAATAGTGACCCAGTTTTTATGCATGACACAAATTCATCCTATAATCCACCTCCAGAGTATGTTTGGTGGCAACAGGTGAAAAGGTAATGGAATTATGGCCAGGACACCGTTTGTAACTTTTAGATTTTTTTTTTAAAGTAGGTCACAGGTACACAGCTGTAAACCAGATATAAAAAAATGCACCAATGATGGTATAGCTAGATTGCAAACCATGAAATAAAGGCCACATCAGCCTAGTTTTCACTTAAGAGTGTAGTACTCCTCATGATGCATTTACATACCAAGTTATGTGAATCCACTGGAAATAGTGACTGATAAAATGAGCTAATCGCAAAGGTTCATTCAATTCAATGAACCCTGAAATAACCTAATTGTCACAGAAAGATGTAGTACTCCACAAGACCCATCTAAATACCAAGTTATGTGACTCTACAAACAATAGTATCTGAGAAAATGACCTCAACACAAACCCTAACCTAGATAAACTGAGCTCAATGCAAAAGTAAGCATGAATCACTGAACCATGAAATATATAGGTCACAGTGACTCCAAAGGTAACAGAGCCTGAGAACATGAGCTAATGGCAAAGGTTAACCCAAAATACTGGACTGTGAAATATAGGGAAAAAATGACCTAACTGTCATTGAAAGGTGTAGTATTCTACATGATACATCTAAATACCAACCTATGTGACTCAAAGAGCAGTAGTGTCCAACAAAATAACCTAAATGCAAATACTAACTTTAGTACTAATGACAGATGGATGGATAATGAGCCAGACATTATCAATCATATTGCGTGATTGCTCTGAAGTCTGACCCAAATAATGCATAAGCCAGAATGATCCCTGTAAAATCTGGTACCATTGGGTCCTGTACTGCTTTTTTCATGTTAAAAATAGCACAAACTCACAGATCCATAAGGAATTTAATGTACTACACATCTGGACAATGCATAGCAGATGCAGAGCCAAGCTACAACTTCATTAGACCTTACAGCCAGGTGAGCTAACCGAGAAGTACCTTAGGGTGCTTTGGGACTTGTTGGTGACTGTCTGTGGCCCCTTTCACATGGACAGGAACAATATTGGCCTTCTGAAGGGCTGTGTATCTGGGCACTACTGGATCAATCACCTGAAAAATAACAAACAATATGGAGTAAAAGATGCCATAAAGTAAAACATTTGAAAAAACATTAATCTTTTAATTATTTAGAAAAACCATTTAGAAAAAAATATGTGATATGCTGTATATTGCAGACATTGTGATAAATATTGGGACCTCCAAAACTGAATGTTTTAAGGTGAAAAGTTGGACAGTATCCTGAAATGTCATAAAGAAATTGTCCCCAGTCAGACATAACAAAAATGGAAGTCTAATTTTTTACCAAGCAGAATGATAATATAGAATACTGGCAATCAGAATCATCCGAGATCTCATCAAAATAAAACTCCATACATGCCATATCTCCTGTATGTGCTGGAGTCTCCAACATTGTTTTACCCTAATTTTGACCTTTCTCCAGCATTCCAGTACTTTATTTCATTCAGACTACATAACATGCAGTATATGGGGAAACAAAAGCCAAACAATTAAACATGGTATGGAGAAACAAAAACAGGTTCAAATACACAACTCTATCATAAGCCGCAGTGGATTAGTGGTGGAGTCCCAGACTCACAATCCAAAGATCACAGGTTCTAATCCTACCATGACCAGCCCTTCTCAGCTGCCATGGTATGTCCCTGGGCAAGGAATGTTACTCCCATTGCCTTGGCACTAAATAGTCACTGATGTGCTGCTGTGCAACCAAGCATGGAAACAACTAATATCATCTCCCTATACAATGCATGAAGAAAAAGGTATTTTTTTTTTACAACTGGTAGCTCTTTTGCAGGAACATGTCATCAACAGTAGGGCCTAGTATTATGTAACATTGTAACATCATTACAGAAGTGTAAAACCAATAGTTGAGAGAGATGCTCACATGCTGTAGTACTAGGACACGATTCTTTATTATGTAAACAGGTTGAATTGTTTATTTTTCATGTTAGAAATAAAATGATGACTTGAAAACATTTACAAGATAAATACCTGTTTTGAATACAGGAATTTTTTTAAAGCTCACTTAAAAAATTTTTTGACATATTGATCACTCGGACATCCATGTGCATGTCAATCTGTCTGTCTGTCCACACCCTATTAACCTCACTTCACTGTTACAGATTTTTACTTTCTTTTCCTTTTAATGCCAATTTATCCCACCCTCTTAGGATCTGTAGTAAAGCTTCAGCATGCATTTATCTCTATCTACTAAATAAATGCTAGCTTCTTGTTTGCATGATCCCTTCATACTGGCACACTCAGGGATTATTTAAAATTTGCACAATTACAAGAGTCTATCGAAGGGACTGATGCTCTACTGGCTGAAAAGAATTTCCAGGAATTCAAGATAAGACAGTTTCTTCTCTCCGTTTATTCTTGGAAACTGCTGAGTATTGAAACTGACTATGATATACATGAAAAACTTCAATGTACCAAACATGGTTTCAAAAATATTTTTTACATGTCGGAGTTAACATATTCACAAGATACCAGCAAACGCAATACAAAATTATTATTATGGCCTTTGACATTGAGCCTGGTATAATGGATAGAAAATTAATGAAACTGTCTCAATGTCAAAATATACACACATGCTACGTTTAGTTAAATCTATAATGAAACAATGGGGGGGGGGGGGGTATTAAAATGGCATCATTCAAGTTATAATTCAGATATATCCACCAACCAGGACAGCTAAAAACACAAGTCAAGTGACTAACTTGTTCAATGGCATGCAACTAAATACAAAGTCTGGTTAAAATTTACTTGTATATGTACAAGTCACTATGTTCATAAGCTAAGTGAAGTACAAAAATGCAAGCAATGACCTTTGACTCAACCCCATGTCAATTAGATCTGGTTTTCAGAACTATTTAACAAAAGTGTAGATATGTGCAGATCGTGCCATTTTCATTCAGAACCAGTTAAATATTGTAAGATATGTTTTAGTGAAAACCCCATGTCAATATGACCATCTGTTCAAGAGAAGTGGCCATATAAAGATTTCCATGATGGCCATCAAAAGCTGCAGAGGTTGTTATCAGCATAATCTTAATACAGGAACAACTATATACTGCAAGAAATAAGTAGTTTTCTGGAAAAGTAGCTTTACTTGATTTGTAAATTTTTGGGAGGTCACATTGGCATCATTTTCATTTAGAACCAAATACATATTGTGAGAAGTGTTTTAGTAAATATAATATGACCATCCCTTAAAATGGGCTAGATAACAAAATTTTCAAGATGGTCACCATGTCCATCATGTTGGAGGTCTCATCAGCACCATTTTAATCTAGTACCAACTACATACCATGCGAAGTCTTTTGGTGAAAACCACATGTCACCACAACTATCCATTCAGGAGAAGTAGCTATAACAAGATTTTCAAGATAATGGATCAGTACCTTTTCCATTTAGGACCAACTAGAAATCATAAGAAGTTTTTAGTAAAAACTCCATGTCACTACAGATTTCCATTTTGGAGAATTGGCCATAACAAGATTTCAAGATGGCCACCATGCTGTCCATATTGTATGTCAGATCAGCATCATTTTCATTTAGTACCAACCAGACACGATAAAGAAATCTTCTGGCGAAAACCCCATGTACCTACGACCATCCATTTAGGAGGAATAGCAATTAAAAGATTTAGCAGCCATGTGTAAAGTCTGAGTGACACCATTTTCATTTAATACCCAGTAGACATCATCAATCTTTTATTGAAAAGTCCATGATATGATTATCCATTCTGAAAGATAAGTGATAACAAGATTTTCAAGATAGCCACCATGGTGCCATATTGGATGTCAGATCAGTACCATTTTCATTCAGGACCAACGAGATGTCATATGAATTCTTTTACTGGAAACCCTATGTAAATACAACCATCTGTTATGGATCAGTAGTGATAAGATTTTCACGTCACATCAGATGGGCACCATTTTCAATTAGGATCAATTAGACATCATAAGAAGTCTTTTAGTGAAAAGCACATGTTGATAATGCAATCCATTTAGGAGGATTAGCTATAACAAGGTTTGTAACATGGATGTCATGGTGGCCATATTGGACATCTGATGGGCACCATTTTCATTTAGGACCAACTTAACATCATAAAAAGTCTTTTAATCAAAACCCCATGTAGATAAGAACATCTCATCAGAAGGAGTAGTGACAAGATTATCAAGATGGCCATGATGGAAGTAGCAATAACACAAGATTTTCAAGATGGCCACCATGGCAGCCATATTGGATATCAGATCGGCACCATTTTCATTTGAGACCACATAGACGTCATAGGAAGTCTTTCAATGAAAACCAAATGTAAATATAACCATCCATTCAGGAATGTTAACAATAACATGATTTTTGAAGACACTTCGATGGTGGCCATATTGGATGTCTGAGGGGCACTACTTTCATTTAGACCCAACTAGACCTTTCAAATTGTCATATGAAATGATCACTATCATTTGGCACAGACACAATATGTAAAGTATGCATTATAGCTGAACATTACCTTCTTGTTAACAGCCCAGATTTTGTCCCACTCCATGACCACCACAGATTTTGAGGATCCCTGTGAAAGAAAAAGGTACAACATTTATGCACTTAATGTGAGTATTCAAAGGCTCTAGGAAAAGTTCTAACACTAGTACTACATGTGTAATTTCTTGCATCAACAGAGAATGAAAAATAAACTTAAAACACAAAATGTAACCAAAGTCAGTGCAGCATGAAATATGGGTCACTGTGACCTACTTGTGTGACCAGGATGCAGTACTCATCAAGATGCATATTGTCACCAAGTTTCATGAATCAAGGTATAACAGTACATATATAGCATGCAAAAAACCTATTTGGTCTTGAGCTAATCACAAAATCTTAACCTATGCCAGTAATATAAAATGTAGATAAGTGATCTTTTGTTTTAAGGGTGTGGTACTAATAGATGCACACTATCATCTAGTTTGATGATTCTAGCATGAACAGAGTATGAGAAATAAACTGAAAACAAACTTGAACCAAAGTCAGTGAAGTGTAAAATATGGGTGACAGCGACCTATAATTGCAATAAGGGTGAACTCATCAAGATGCATCATTTCATCAAGTTTAATGACTCTAGGTACAACAGTATGTATATGTATATATATATGTGTGTGTGCAAAACACCTGAGTGAACACAAAAACTTAACCAAGAATGTACAACTAATGTACATTTATGTACAAGTCAACCCCCATAACCCCCTCTCCAGGGTA
Organism: Margaritifera margaritifera; assembly: GCA_029931535.1. Lineage (NCBI taxonomy): Eukaryota > Metazoa > Mollusca > Bivalvia > Unionida > Margaritiferidae > Margaritifera > Margaritifera margaritifera. The sequence goes on along the minus strand of JAQPZY010001653.1, from coordinate 2,978,605 downwards.
GATGTTATGAAAACCCATTTCAGACTGTTGCCTTGGACCTAGGAAAAAAATAATGCTTGAGCTTCAGTGAGGCTGTACCTATATATGTATATGCTTTTATCTGTATGGACACCAATGCCAACAATGGGGGTGGCACAACAGCTCTCCTCTACTTTGTAGTGGGGAGCCAAAAAAAAAAGGATTATGCTGTGAATTAAATTGCATGTGCCCAATGTTTTTGGCGTTAAACATGGTATATATGTGTAATTATAAAATGCTGACATCATTTTTTTTTATGTTGCCGCATTATGGTTCTGAAGGTCAAACAGGGGGTGACCAGTTCACCATTTTTGCTCACCAATTCTGCAGTTGTAGTCACATAATGTGATCTCTTTTTTTTAGTCTAAAATAGAGTGCTGCAGAACCATAACAACCATTCCCAAAAATGGATATAAATGAAAAAGAACTGAAGGATGGCAATGCAAATGGAAGCCATTACAACACAACTAACAAAACAAATGGAATATTTATTGTAAAGTACCAAATATTTAAAGACACTTGAGAATTCTTCAGAACTCAAAGAAAAGATCCTAAATAATAAACTTTACCTGGGCAACAATGAACTGCTTCAGCCCTTCTACAGTCAGGCCTCTCCTCAAGATACCACGAACAGTTGGAAAACGGGGATCATCCCTAAAACGATAAATTTCCAATGAGAATGAACAAGCACTGGTATATGCTTACTATGTATTATGTGTTGTTAAGGTTTATGTGTCCATTTTGGTCATTACACCATGTATTTTGCTATATGACACCATATGACTTCAAATGAGTACAGCAGAAGCTATACACTGTAATTAATTCTCACTAAAACGAGTATATACACTAATTAATTCTAACTGATAGGAGTATATACACTGTAATTAATTAGAACTGATAGAAGTATATACACTAATTAATTTAACTAATTGGAGTATATACACTGTAATTAATTAGAACTGATAGAAGTATATACACTAATTAATTTAACTAATTGGAGTATATACACTGTAATTAATTCTAACTGATAGAAGTATATACACTGTAATTAATTAGAACTGAAAGGAGTATATACACTGTAATTAATTTTAACTAATTGGAGTATATACACTGTAATTAATTAGAACTGATAGGAGTATATACACTGTAATTAATTTTAACTAATTGGAGTATATACACTGTAATTACTTCTAACTGATAGAAGTATATACACTAATTAATTCTAACTGATAGGAGTATATATACCGTAATTAATTCTACCTAATAGGAGTATATACACTGTAATTAATTCTATCTAATAGGAGTATATACATTGTAATTAATTCTAAGTGATAGGAGTATATATACTAATTAATTCTATCTAATAGGAGTATATATACTAATTAATTCTACCTAATAGGAGTATATATACTAATTAATTCTATCTAATAGGAGTATATATACTAATTAATTCTATCTAATAGGAGTATATACACTAATTAATTCTACCTAATAGGAGTATATATACTAATTAATTCTACCTAATAGGAGTATATATACTAATTAATTCTATCTAATAGGAGTATATATACTAATTAATTCACCTAATAGGAGTATATATACTAATTAATTCTACCTAATAGGAGTATATATACTAATTAATTCTATCTAATAGGAGTATATATACTAATTAATTCTCCCAAGTAGGAGTATATATACTAATTAATTCTACCTAATAGGAGTATATATATACTGTAATTAATTCTACCTAATAGGAGTATATATACTGTAATTAATTCTATCTAATAGGAGTATAAATACTGTAATTAATTCTAAGTGATAGGAGTATATATACTAATTAATTCTAAGTGATAGGAGTATATATACTAATTAATTCTATCTAATAGGAGTATATATACTGTAATTAATTCTACCTAATATGAGTATATACACTGTAATTAATTCTAAGTGATAGGAGTATATATACTAATTAATTCTATTTAATAGGAGTATATATACTGTAATTAATTCTACCTAATAGGAGTATATACCATGTAATTAATTCTAAGTGATAGGAGTATATACATTGTAATTAATTCTAATAGGAGTATATATACTGTAATTAATTCTATCTAATAGGAGTATATATACTGTAATTAATTCTACATAATAGGAGTATATATACTGTAATTAATTCTACATAATAGGAGTATATATACTGTAATTAATTCTACATAATAGGAGTATATATACTGTAAATAATTCTATCTAATAGGAGTATATATACTGTAATTAATTCTAACTGATAGGAGTATATACATTGTAATTAATTCTAAGTGATAGGAGTATATATACTAATTAATTCTAAGTGATTGAAGTATATACACTAATTAATTCTAACTAACAGGAATATATACACTATAAATTAATTCTAACTGATAGGAATATACACACAGTAGTTAATTCACACTGATACGAGTATATACATAGTAATTAATTCTAACTGATAAGAGTATATACTGAGGTCCCTTGGTAAATTGTGCCCTCACTTATACTGCAGTCTGTGGTGTTTTTGGACCCCATTGTGCACTAGTTATCAAGGGAGAGGTGTACATGTTAAAGGGGTCAATTGAAAACTGAATGCATTTGTTTTGGACTTTAAACCAAAAGAGACCATAAGCGACTTCTGAAAAATGGCATAACAAATTTTACCCAATTCGACAGAAAGCATCTTAGCATAGAGATCTTTCCAGTTTGTATGAATACGTCTGCTGGGTCTTCAAGAAATACATTTAGATGACTTCTGCCTAATTGGACAGAAAGCATCCTGATGTGAAGACCTTTTAAGTTTGTATAAATGACCTTGATTCTTCATCAAATATGGCCACCTTTACTCAAAATTTTTATACCTTAAAGAACTCTTTCTTAAAAGACCACACAGTTGAAAGTAACCTGACAGAAAACATCATTGTACTACAGACTGAAAAACTTCAAACTTAATATATTTTAAAATGTTACCTAATATTTTCAATTGATGATGAAGTCCTATTTAAAAAGTACCTGGTAGTGATTTACACTATTATACAAAGGATTATACATTTGCTCATTCACTTTATTACAATTACTTTACTTCCGAGTTAACAATTAAGAGTTTATTTTGAAAAATGTTTGAACCTTCTGTATGTAGATTGACAAAACAATATCCTCAATTCTTTGGATGTTTTCCTGGAGTCAGAGTTCTAAGTATTTAGGTAAATAACTTCGTGATCAATTATTATCGCCAGTACAAAGTTTGTCTCTTTGTTGTTTTGCAATGTTTGAAACTAGTTAACTAGTACTGAGAAGAATTAACACAAAATCCATTTTTCCTCGTAATATTTATTTTCCAATCAAAATACTTTGACAGTTAAAAGCCAAGCCCTTGTCTCCACTAATCTGGAAACCTATACCCCAACTGAACAATGATTATGAATGGCTTAGTGACCAATACAATTTGTACATTCATGCTTACAATAAGTGTATAATAAAAAATACATCTGAATCTATTATCCCTGAGGACATGTACAGTCCACACTATCCTGGAATTCGAATGTTGTATGCCATGGTAATGCTGAAAATTACATGGCGGCCATATATCTATTAAATTTAATATAAAAACATTTAAGGTAGATATAATAAGTTGCGATAAAAAAGAAAACATTGATATACCTAATTATTAAATGTACGAGAAAATGTATCATTTTTGGTTCTGGATTTGCTGTTGCTTTAGTGTTAGTACTATCCTTCCGTGATTCAATGGTTTCCTCTCAAAATAATTATTTATACAAATCTCTTTTTCTTTCAGAACACTATACTATTGAAATTCAGCCAATAACAGTATTTTATTCCACTCTACCATTTGTAAAAATCAATTATTAATTGACAAGAAGCAGAAGTGCTACCTCAAAAATATGTAACACCTAATAAACAGGCATTTCTGGTAAAGTCAGATAGTGAAGTTTTATTTGATCAGGTCCCCAAATAAGTCTTGGAGGATGATAAAAAAAGTTATTTGTTGCTGTTAGTATCTTTCTTTCTTAATTTGAACCTAGGCTTCACATTTGTTCTAAAGGTACCAAGTGCTGACACACTATGACACAAACCATGTGGTGCGAGGGACTGATGTAATGTTTATTAGTACAGACCCTGGGGCAATCGTTCAATTATAGGGTTTTTGATAAGTCCAGAAGGTAAGCTTTCATTCTTCTGTTCTGTTGTGTTTTGTCACTATAGAGTGTTTAAACAACTGGGAAAACATAATGACCACACAAGCTTAGTTGGTGACACCTCTATTGATTGTCCAACAAAGAAATAGTGCGCAAACTAAACCTAGTCATCTTGGAATTAAGCTTAGCTGAAAACATATTTATTGATTGTCCAACAAAAAATTAATCTGTAAACTAGACCTAAAATCAAAACTTTTATTGCATCAAACACAGTGTTTATACAGCAAAACACAAAATATAATACAAAATGGAAGCAATGTACATGTACTTACTAGTGAACACCCATGGTAAACAACATCGATGGACACGTCACTTTGTGGTGGGTAATATTTAATTTACCAGTAATATTTTCAAATTATTAAAATCCAAATAACTGTAGATACATGTATTATGTATTGACTACTGTCATGAAATGGATAAACACAGTGCATACTATATATGTATTTCTGGATGGGAATAGTGGCATGAAAATGTTAAAAATATTTGAATTGACAGTATTTGTATGTACTGCAAACATCAATAGTTTCAAATATTACCTCCAGCTTTATAAAATATTTTGTATGACACACTTATAAGATGACCACTACCCAGAACAAATTGAATTTTCTGTCAAAAAGGCAACAAACAAGCGAGTATATACGGTATTTCATAATGAGATATTGAAATACATCAGTGGGAGGAAAATGATATCACTTTTGGAACTACTTTCTTTTTCCATTTATGAAGTATATCTGCCCTTATCTTCTTCAGACTGTATTTCTATATTTAGGCCTATTTTATTTTTCTTCTTCTTTTCCTCTTCCCTCTACCCCCTCACCCCCCCCCCCCCTTCTCACTCTCTCCCCATCAGAATGCATAGATCTTAAACTGTTTAAAGACTGTTGACCCTCTAGTCTCTAGTATACATTTATGTAATCAATGAAAAGGTGCTGTCAAGAATACATAAAAATGCACCCCAAACAACAACAAACAGGCTTCAAGTATTAACTTTTTTTTATGATTAGTTTTCTACTTGAATTATGCAAATTGTCAGTGACTGAACCTACATGACCTGTTGCTATTCGATATTCTGTGTCACCCATACAGTATAGTATGCCTGTTACCCTCTATGACAAACAGTCCACATTTTTAAGAAAAACTCTTAATTACACATAGTAGTAAAATTGTTTAAGTAGCGATTTTAACTGTCATCACAATCATAATGATTATGTATGATATTTGGTGGTGAAATCAGGCATTGATTAGTGTCAATAACAAACTGACATTAAGGGACAATCAAAACTTGGGTGCAGCATTTGTTACCAAAATAGACTGCAAGCCTGCCAACACACAAAATTCATGTCTGGATGTAAAACTAAACAAAAATAATAGCTAAATCCTTACGAGTAAACTCACAATCATTAAAATCTGTTGGTTAATGATGTTATGCTCGGAAGTCTGTAGTAATGCAACCATTAATCACATTGACACAGAGTGGAGTACAAATCCATGCAAATCGAAAGTTTTTCCTTTTAAAAATATATACTAAAAAGACAATCTAAATTTTTTGAGTAGATATAAGGAAATATTTCACTCGTGAAGAGAAACATTTTGTATTGTCACAAGTGGCGAAGCCAAAACATAGATATCCTCTATGTATCCAATGAATTGCTTGTTTCTGAAAGGAACAAAAATTGTGCCCTGTCATCATTAAATGCATATCAGAACAATCTAACAGTAGTGTCAATAACTCACCAGCCATCTACAAGTCCCTCATCCACAAACCAGGTAAGTCTTCTCTTTGACAAGACTGTGTTCTGAAGGTTCAATCGACTGTACTCATATATATGTGGTTTGCGCAGTCCTAAAAAAAATAATAACAGAATAACCATCAACTGAACCAAGAATTTTATTGTAATATGTTATTATGTAAAAGTGTGCTGACTTTACTCAAACACACATGCTCTGACCGAAAAAATTCTAAGGCTATATTAGAGGCTTCATGTCAAAATTTTGTTCATAGTGTTACTCTGGTATATATACGAGATTATTGCTGGTGTTGATAAAAGGATATTGGGAACTAGGGTAATTCATAGGGGTAAAATTATTAGCTTTGGCTCAAATGCTATTTGTCCAAAGGAGTAAACTACATTCACATTTTACTTTACAGCCTTCAATATGTTAGCCTGAACAATGAAATTCAGTACATCTTTGGGACACAAGTATGTACTGTCTTTGCATTTAAACAAAGGTATAAGACTTAGTGTGTTAGTCATTAACCTTGTTTGACATAGTAATTGTTATACAAAGGAGTCTTCAGACAAAGTCATTAAAGCTCATCTCTGTTACCTTGACCTGGAAACATTCTGATCTTATTTATCAATGTTTTGAATTTACAGTCTACATTCTGCACATGCATGTTACAGTTGTGACACCCACAAATGTTTATTCTGAAAGGGATGAGAAATTTCCTTGAATAAGAAAACAAAAGATCACCATGATTGGTATATTATACACCCATCTCATATTAAATTATTCTCTATGTAGGCACTAGCAAACCAGGAATGACTCAGGACAGCACTGATAAAGAAACCAGTTGTCTTTATATAGGTTCTTGTGACACCAACTTTTAAGCTGTCTCATGCAACATCCACATAGTTTGGTGCCATTATGTGGTGTGTAATTTAAGTTTTTTTTAAAGGCTATTTCCTTTTGCTTGTATCACGGCTAACTTGACCACTGGCACTTTGACCCCAAAATTAAAAGGTTTCTTTCTTGTTCAAAGTGCAAGCAATCCACAAAGTTTGTTCTTGGTATGTGGTCTATAATGAAACCTTTCCACAGAAACCATTTCTTTATGTGACTCACTGAGACCTTTACCACTGACCTTTCCATTCCAAAATCAATAGGAGTCTTTCTTATTCTAAGAGCAAGCCATTCATGAATTTTGGTGATGGTAATTAGTCTCAAACTAAAGTTATTTTGCACAAACTATTTTTCTTTTTAAAGTCATTGTCAACTTGACCTTTGACATTTAAACCACAAAATGAATAAATCACGTCATCCACAAAGTTGAATCAAGGTAGGTGATCTCACTCTAAACTTGTGCTGAAGCCATTTTTTTCTTCAAGTTACAGTGACCCTGACCCTTTGACCCCAAAATCGACAGACCTCTTCCTTAACCCAAGTTTAGGACATCTACAAAGTTTGGTAAAGGTACATGTTCTGTAACAAATTTTAAAAGCTATTATCCAGGAATTTATTTCTTCTTTGTCACAGTCACCTGGACCCTTGACCTTTTGTGCCCCAAACCAATAGGTTTCTTCTTACCCTAAATGTAAGCCATCTATACCGCTCCCTCGTTTTAGTGTGCATGGATAACTCACAAACCTGTTTATAACATGGGGGCAGAGGTGGATCCCATTTTTTCTTACAGAAAATACCCCAAAATGGACCCCTATTTGCTGAATAAAATCAAAATTGGTAAATGAAACCTTGATATTTCACTTGATTTATCATTGAAAATGACAGTTAGTGCCTGAAATTTGAATCAACATCATGAAATTTGCAGCTTTGAAAAAGAAATCATATATTTTGTTCAATTTTCTTTAAAAAAATATTCTCAATACACTGTAAATAACAACATACAATAAAATACTGATCAATTATAATACTAGTAATGCCTACTGGTGGCAACACTTTAAGAAATAAATACCAGTTAAATAAGTTTTGTCAATTGAAATTCATGTTTCAGTTTTACCTTTAAAATTCAGTTACGGAATAATCATCAGAAAGGTGATATGTCCTCTTGTATTCAAATGAAAGTGTCAAATGATCATCACAGTGATATCCGCGAGTGTTTCCATGAGAAAATAACTAAGTGCCAACTGTGTTTTGATCTCCGAATTGAGAAAATGCATGTTGCATTGTTACAATCAATTAAAAGTAGACATACTTTGTATACACAGGTTTGTATACTCAGGTTAATTACCTCCTTTGTATCAAATCAAGTCAAGAGGGTAGAATAAAAAAGGTTAAAAGGCATGCAAATGCTACCTGTGTAAGAGCTAGTAGTCACAGTTGTGTCTTAGTTCAATGCAAGATGGCTGCTGTGGTAGCCATATTGGATGCCACATTGGCACCATTTTCATTTAGGACCAACTAGACATCATAAGAAGTATTTTGGTGCAAACCCTTGCTGATATGACTTTCTGTTCAGGAGAAGAGTCAATAACAAGATTTTCAAGATGACTGCCATGGCAGCTATATTGGAAATTAGATCAGCAACAGTTTCTCTGAGGATCAACTAGACATCACGATAAGTCTTTTAGTGAAACCCACATGTTGATATGACCATTCATTCAGGAAGGGTAGCAATAAAAAGATTTTCAAAATGGCCACTGTGGTGACCATACTGGATGTCCAAGTGGAAGCATTTTAATTTGAGACCAATTAGACATCATAAGAAGTCTTCTGGTGAAAACACCAGGTCAATATGACTCTTCATTCAGGAGTAGCCATATATCAAGATTTTCAAGATGGCTGCCATGGCAGCCATATTGGATGTCAGATTGGCACTGTTTGACATAATAAGTCTTTTAGTTAAAATCCCACATTGATATGACCTTCCTTTCAGGAGTAGTAGCGATAACAAGATTGTCAAGATGTCTGAGCAGCACCATTTTCATGTAGGCCCAACTACACCTTGGGATGAATGTGTGTGTAAAGTTTCGTGGCAATCCTCCAAGTAGTTTAGCATTAGTAGCAGTAACAAACTTGTGCTAAAAGATGGTCGGACATCATTAGACTGAGAAATCTGCATTCAATTCACAAGTATCAAACAAGAAAGTGTACTCAAGGCATCAAAAATCCAGTAGTACTGTTCATCTCTATCATCAATGTGCATTCAATTTAAAGGCATGAAGCAAGTATCAAACAAGCATGTGTACCAAAGGCATCAAGAATCCAGTAATACTGTGTGTATTCAATGTAAGGCATGAAGCAAGTATGGAGCAAGAATGTGTATCCAAGGCATCAAGAATCCAGTAGTACTGCTAGAAATGTGCACTGAATTTAAAGGCTTGAAGCAAGTATCAAACAAAAAAACTGTACCCAAGGCATGAATCAAGTACAGAACAAAAAAGTGTACCCAAGACATGAATCAAGTATGGAACAAAAAAGTGTACCCAAGGCATAAAGGAAGAATGGAATAAATAAAAGTGTACCCAAAGCTGTAAGCACGTATGGAACAAAAAAAAGTGTACCCAAGGCATGAATCAAATATGGAACAAAAAAGTGTACCCAAAGCATCAAGAATCCAGTAGTACTGCTCATCTCTATCATGATACTCTGTTGTCCTAAGGGCATGAGTCACCCCCTCTACACTGTCAACTATGGGGCAGGCAAAGTCATAAGTTGGATACACCCTAAAATATAAAACAGAACAAAACATATATATATATATACACACACACAACATATTGCTCAGTGGTGCAGACTTCCCAACATTGATTTCCATACACATCACACCACTACTCACTTACCACCATCCATCAACCTTAAATTTTGGACAATTGGACAAAATACCATTTTCTACACTTATTGCCTTTACTATAACACCAATTGATTCCACTATGCATTAAATTCCACCATATGACTTTTACTCTTTTAAAAAGTGTTTTGATTGACTTTAAACACAAGAAAAACTCAGCAGAAACCTACCATAGACTTTTTTGTGAGAAAGAAAAATGTTGTTTGATTCTGACATTTAATGACTTATTTGCCTGCAAGCAGATTAGGTCATTTATTGCACAATAGAATGGAAAATTTTTTAAGTAATTAAAAATTAATTTAGGTATTAGACAAATATGTAATTTACAAATTGATGTACTGTGCCGTAGCAATAACAAGATTTTCAAGATGGCTGCTGTGGTGGCCATATTGGAGGTCTGAGCATCATTATTTTCATTTAGGACCAACTAGACACCATAAAAAGTCTTCTGGTGAAAATCCCATGTCAAAATGACTTTTCCATTCAGAAGGAGTAGTGACAACAAGATTTTCAAGATGGCTGCCATGGTGGCCATAGCAGCTGTCAGATTAGCACAATTTTCATTTAGGGCTAACTAGTTACCATCAGTTTTTTGGTGAAAACCACATGTCAATATGGCTTTCCATTCAAGATTAGTGATAACAAGATTTTCAAGGTGGCTGCTGTGTCTGCAATACTGGATGTTAAAGCAGTACCATATTTATTTAGGACCAACTAGACATCATAAGAAGTCTTTTAATGCAAACCCAATGTTCATTTGACCATGCAGTATGGAGGAGTAGCAATAACAAGATTTTCAAGATGGATGTTCAAGCAACTCCATTTCGGACCAACTAGACCCTGGGATGAATATGTGTGTAAGGTTTCATGGCAATCCTCCAAGTAGTTTAGGACGAGTAGTGATAACAAACTTGTGATAACGAATAGGCAATGGATGATGGACAACAGGCCATCCCATAAGCTCTTGGTGTCATGTCTTGTGGTCTTGTGGGGTTTAACGCCATTTCTCAGCACGTGATGGGCTATACCTGGCAGCCAGAATATCAGGTGGAAGAAGAAACTGGGAAGAACCACCGACCCATGGGAAACTACTGGCAAGCTTTCTCACATAACCACATTGGTCAAGGTGAGATTACAACTCATGCAGACAGAGGTGAGATGTGTGGGTGATCTGTAAAGGCGAGTGCCTTAGACCACTCAGCCACCTGGAGCCCCCCTATAAGCTCTTCTGGTCTATTAACAGTAGAGTTAAAAATGGACTTGACAAGACAAAACACATGAAAGTCACATCTAGAATGAGATAATGTTCATACCAAATTGCAACAGAATATGCTGAATGGTTCTTGAGATGTGCAACTTACAAGCAAGATCCTATTTGTAAATATGTAGTTATCGTAATGGGCCATAACTTCATCCATGTTTTTCATGGTCAAACATGGACCACCCCACCCATAAAACATAAACACCTGTTTAGCTAACACAGATTTATTTTCTGATTCACCTCAACGTTTGGCAGAGACTAACAGTACAATCTTGCATCAGTTATTCTGGATGTAAATCTATCTGAACACAAGACATCTTGAAAGGATATTTTATCATTTGTATGAAGAACAAGACTGAAAACTTAAAAAGTATGCATGCATATCATTGGTGGTAAGATGAGAGGGACTTGTGTTTTTGTTTTTTGGATCATTGCAAAAGCACACTCAGAAAGAACATACTTTAGCTTTTGGGGTCTTAAATACAGGCATCCTCCACGACAGATGGTCATGCACCAGGTGCATCTATTTTGGCAGAATATGAAAATAAATCATTTTAGTGTCTCTACTCAATGTTTTTGACTAAGAACATACAGCCAGGTCCTAGATATTGCAGGAATTAAATCTCTTACTTGTACTTTAGTCCTGTCCTAACATGTTGCTCATTTTTACAGCGGTAGATAGTCGGATCCCTCATACAGCCATTGTCAGACTGCATGTCAATTTTGAGCCGTACAGCACACTTAATTCCCTCATTGGAGCCTTTCTTCATTTCCTCCCACATAGCCAAGTTCTTCTTCACACCTGTTAAACAACAAACCATGTATTATGCACTGATCTGTTCTGCATAAATGTACATTATGCCCATACACTTGTCATCCATTATACTCATGTAAGACGGAGTAAATATATATACAATGAAACCTACATATAAAAAGCACATGACAATTTACAAAAATGTCCTTTACAGATGGATGTCCTTTATATACAAGGCCATTACTCTCAATGTGTTCATACAGTTATGACTGATAAAATGCAGAAAAGTACAGGTTCTTAGGGATCATATGATTCCTTCCGAAAAAATGTACTGCACTTGCATTCAATAAGAATGAATATCAGCACTGTAAATGTCACAATCCAGAGCAATGAAACTAAACAATGAGATGCACAATAAGTTAAAAATTAAACAAGAATTGTTTTGAAAATGTTAACTGACAAGGACTTTTATTTCAGGTTATCAACAATAATTTTAAAATTAAAATCACAAACAATTCAGTCACATATAGTTAGACTCATCTAAAGGTCAAATGTCAGCATGACATTATTTGATTCCAACACATGGTAGTGTGGGTGAAATTTAAATGTAAAATTGTTGGCATTTGTATTATATGCTCTTATAATATAATATAAAACCTACAATCTTCCTTTAAAAAGCTATGATTGTGCAAACATAAAAAACAGAGACCTTGTAATGCTAATCGACCTAAACCAGAAGTAGACATGCTTATGTACATTACTGACCTTTAAATATATTTTTGTCACTAATTTCAGAGTTGTACATTGTACCTTAATATGTTGGGATTTTAAATGAGAATACTATTTACATTATGCTATGTTTAAGCCCGATCTAATCACCTATGCTCACTTGTGATCTATTTAATTTACATGATATTCTGCACTGCCAATCTGTTTATCAGTAGGGTGCTCTTCACCGTAAATGTATCCTTTTTGATCTGACTGAAGCAAGACTGTATCAGTTATGAAATCAATGCTAAGGGAACTTATGATGTATATCTATCATCATTTTATGGTTTTAACAAAAATGTTGACACTATATCATGCTGAGGAAATGGGAGCTAAGTACCTTTCCCAAGGACACACCAAGGCAGCCAAACCGCTGGCCTTATCAAACTCTGAACTCCTGAATTACAAGTCTGATACTCTACCAACAAAGCTAGCATGATATAATGAGATCTAGTGGAAAATGCATTGTTCACTGAGTAGTTAACTACCAAAACATGCTGGGCTTCACAAATCTGTGCACGTTTTATAGCGTTTGTTGATGAACAGCAAAGAAGGAAAATGTGTGCACGTGTTAGGTAACAATGTCCATTATACACAACTTTATTGACCATTAGGTGTCCAATATATAAATGACATTTAAAGAAGGATTTTCACTGGGGATCCCTGAATGTGTTTGCTACAAACAGGTATCCACTATATGGGGGTGTCCACTAAGGCAGATTACACTGCATATATTGTAGCTGCAATGCAAAGAAACATTCCTTCAGGCAAAAATAGTTAATGCAAATCTGCAACTGTACAATTTCCCTAATAATATTTACATTTTAGTGAAAACCCTCATGTAAAAACGATATTCAGGTGGAGTAGCGATATTTTTAAGATGGCCTCTGTGGCAGACATATTGGATGTCCAAGCAGCACCATTTTCATATAGGACCAACTACACCAAGGGATGAATGTGTGCAAAGTTTCATGGCAATCCAAGTAGTTTAGAAGGAGTAGCAAAAACAAACTTGTGCTAACGGACAGACAGAATATAGAAAACAGACCATCCCATTAGCTATCCTATTTAGAGCTTTCAAGTTCACGAAATTCTGCGTGTGAATTAAATCATGATCAATAAATTTCCACTGTTCTTTGGCTTGATTTAACATATCATTATGTATATATCATAGATCCTAAAATCCCTGTATCTGCCAGACATGTCCAGTAGATCAAAGGTTTTGACCGACACATACTATAAGCAAGGAGTTTTCAAATATCATTATATCAACTTGTCTTTGATTTGTTTATCCATTTAGCTGCCAAACAAACACCTTAATGAAGTACAATTCAAAGGTCACTAAGTCTAGTTTACAGATTGTTTCTTTGTCAGACAATCAATACATAATGTGACCGACTAAGCATAATTCAAAGGTGGCAAGGTCTAATTTACTCAGTTTCTTTGTTGGACAATCAAGAGATGTCACTGACTAAGCTTGTTTGGTCATTATGTTTTCTCATTTGTTTAAACTCTATAACCACAAAACACATGACAAAAGAGGTGTGAAGGTTTGTCTTCTTGACTTGTAATAAAAAACTATAACTGAACAATTGCCACAGGCTCTGTAATAATAAACATTTTTTCAGTCCCTAACACCATGTGGTTTGTGTCACTATGTGTTAGTACATGATATCTTTAGAACAAAATATGCTCAGCCTAGGCCTGAATTAAGAAAAAAAAGATACACGAAACAACAGCTAAATTGTATTACCCTCCTTCAAGTATTTGTGGGTGATTTGAGCAAATAAAACTTGACCATCTGACTTCACCAGAAATGCCCATCAGAGATGCTGCTATAAAAAAATTTCTTAAGAGGGGGAGGTCCCCCACACCTACCTTGAGGTGGGGGGATCATTGGGGGAGGGGGGGCGAGGGTAAACTAAGCCGAATGGTAGATGATGGGTGACAACATTATTATAAGGTGAAGAAACACCTATTTAAAACTAGCATTTAATGATTTTGTATCACTTCTTTGACAATAAATGTATAAGGTAGCTGCATACCTAATTGTTACTCAGCTGGTAAATATTCTTCTTTGTTTCTTATCACTCCCCTTCAAATATGCCTTTGCAAACTGAAAATAATTTACTGGACCACACACACATCTGTATAGTAATTAGTTTATTTATTGTTTTAGATGTTAGCCCACAGGTCTTTGAAACTCTATCACTGTAGTAGGAAAATGTCAGAATATCTTAGAAAAAAAATGTTTTGTTCTCAGATATTCTGACATTTTCTTACTACAGTGATAGAGTTTTAAAGGTCTGTGGTTACCCTATTTCTCCGAATAGTGTGAATTTTGCTTTGAGAACTGAATCACCTTTCACAATCAGTTTTTCGTAAAGGCAGAACTGCTGCAATTATGATCAGTCTAAATATATTCGGGAACTGGATTTTAGGTATCCAAAACACAATTTTCCACAATTCACGCATGTTGTTCCTTGGATATTTCTGTCGATGTATCAGAATTTCTGCAGGGCCTAAACCGTAGTAAACGACATCATGCTGGTTATTTTTGCATTACAGCTTTGTGCGCTATGTTCAGCTTTGTGCGCTATGTTCAGTTGGCAACAAACCATCAGATATTTCATCCTCCCTAGTTTCTTCCTTAACAGATGATCTTTCCATCTCGCTGAGTTTCCTAAAGAAATCAGTTATATTTTGCTTCAACATAACACACTACTGTCGCGCTTTAGATATTTCAATCGATTGATCAATTTACTACACTGCTCCAGGAAACAATTCAATCGGAATACCTCCATAGTTTCTGCAATACTCAAACAGATCTCCATCATAAAGGTGCTTGTATTCAAACAATATTCTCCATAGATATAGGATTAACTGAGATCATGGGGAAAAGTCAAGAAAGACGATCTGATCAACCTAATTAAAAAACAAAAAATAAAAAAGTCGCGAATTGGGTACGAGAAATCGTGGGAAACACAGATAACTTGCGCGATCTTTCCCCCATTGGGTTTTAAAAGTTGCGTGACTCTCTATCATTTTTGCGAGAAACCCGCGATCCCGCGGCCTGGCAGCATCTCTGGCCCATTATTTTTGTTTAGATGTTGCATATTTTCAAGGCAGTAAGTCAGCTTCTTGTCAATTAATAATCAAATTGTAAAAACAGTAGATTGGAATAAAAGACTGTTTGGGGGTTAAATTCTATAGTATAGTTTCCTGAAAGAAAAAATGGTTTGTATAAATAATTAGTTTGAGAGGAAACCAGTTAATCATGGAAGGATAATACTAACACTAAAGCAGCAGCAAAACCGAACTGAAAATGACACATTTTCGAGTACATTTAATTATTAGGTATATCAATGTTTTCTATTTTGACACAACTTCTAACATATCTCCTTTAAATGTTTTTATTTAAATTTATTTACATAAAGTTATTGCTATATTTTTCCAAGGTGACAATAACAAATGAAAACAACAAAAGGCTAATTTTACTGTGTGAATCTTGCTGAATTGCAGATAGTGTATTTTAATCATACATTCAAACCGTAATTTGAACCAGTTCAAAATAAATTTCAAATAAAAATGTTTATAAATCATTTGGCATGGGTTTTCTTTTGGTTTTTTAAAAGTTCTTCCAGTAGAATTTGTGGAATGTATGTGCTGCAAACTTTTAAAATTGCCGATCTTTGAAATCTAAACAATTGGTGAGTTATCATTATAAATATAGTGCCAACGTTAAGCATTTTTCCTTACACAGAATTATTCTGTAAAGGACAGTTGGGCATTCATTTTGTAACTCAATGTTTCAGTATTATACCCATGACATTATTTGAGTTATTTCAGTATTTTTGTAGACATTACTGAAATCTTGAGCATCATAAATGAATTAAATTTTAATGAGCTATTTTTGTAGTTAATTTGTAAGAATTTTATGGTGGTCTCAAGTTACTTTTTAAATCTTTAGATTAATTTGGATTAAACATTATTCTTTTAAAACTGAAATACATTATGTATTAAACAGTAATAGTTGGTCAACTATTTTTCTTTTTTTATGGGGGGGGGGGTTAGACTCTTTAGTTTACAATTCTATGTTACTTCACACTTCACAAACATTTGCAGAAACAAAATACAATCGGCTTTATACGCTGACTGCTCTACTTTTGAAACTATTTTTTTTAAAACAATACAAAATAAAACTTAAAAGAAAAACTTATCATAAGTTCAAAATTTCAGATAATGAATGCTGGTCTTCATACATACATTGTTTAGCCACATTATTTCCTGTTGCTGTCAGAAGAGTGGGTGGGTTAAGTGGTAATCTCTCTCTCTCTCTCACTTTGTCTGTCTGTCACTCTCTCTCTCTTTGTCTGTCTGTCTCTATCTCTCTCTCTCTCTCACTTTGTCTGTCTGTCTCTCTCTCTCTTTGTCTGTCTGTCTCTATCTCTCTCTCTCTCTCTCTTTTGTAAGGCAATGACAAAATATTACAACCACCCCACCACCACCAAAAATGAAACTGTTGGTCCCTTTCAGATCTGTCACACAATTATGAATGTAGGAGGTACAGTGTATCTTACAATACAAAACAGGTTGTATACTTGACAGAGGGGATGGCTGTGCCAGAGCACCTGCATGTCAACACACATGGCAAGCATGTGACATACTCCTGCACAAAACTGCTTACTTTTCAGATTTGGCAGAATTCAACCCATTCTTATTTATACTGTCAAATTTCCAAACAAAGCCCTAATCAGTTTCATTCCAGCTAAGACAATCCTTTTCATAAATATAGTGATCAACATCAACCATCTTTCCAATATAAGCAAGACTACTGTAGGTAAACAGCTGCCATGTTATTTACATCAATCTTTGCTTGGACAACAGACTTTACTGCCAAATAAGCCTGTTGTAGTGCTTCTTTCACTGATTTACAGTTACAATGATATAAAGTCATTGTGCCTGATATTATTAGCACATGCTTAATAATTGGCAGAGACTGACATCTGTAGGTCTACATCCCAATCCATATTTTTATGGTACTCACTTACAGACAGAGGTTCCCTGTTTGACCATAATGATCGGGACCCAGGTCTCGAAATTATAATTTTTTTTTTCACTAATCCACAAGATCACCAAAATAAATTTTTATTGATCCTGCCTAAATTTCAGTGAACCTGCTAAAATCAAATGCAAGTTAGTTCAGTTTCTAATTTAACATTTATTATTCATTAACATCAACTCAAAGCAATAACAACTGTATTTTACCAACAAGACTCACAAAAAATTGAAAGTTCATTTTCATATTCTGAATCTGATGCGCCATCAGATCTGTGTCATACTTCAGACATTTGTGTTTATTTTCCTCGCATTTCTGATATTCTCTTAGTCTCTTCTCTTGATCATATTTGCAATCACGCTCACTCTTTTCATCATCTAATTTCTGCCATTTCGGTGGTGACTGCCCACCTTGCAAATATTTCCACATGTTTAAAATTGTCACAGCACAATACATTGACTGTTTTTCAATAATATAAATATTAAAACATGATGTGCTGTATAATTCTGGATTATTCGTCAAGTTGGTGAATGTTTCCAATTGGTCAATACTAGACTGAGACCCTATACCCTTTATCATCGTCAGTAATTAAATCAGTGCTTAGGGGTAGTACACCAGGCTAGTTCCATGTGCACAAAGACTGTCTTGACAATAATCACACTAATTTACTTGAGGAGTGGATAAGTGACTTAACACCTATCTATTTGCTCCGTGAGCATTTATTGTACTTTTTCAAGTGCAGGATGTTTGTATGTACTCAATTAACAAATTAATTAACCATTAATTGGAATGGCGACTCACAACCACTTCTTAACTGTGATAACAGTGACCTGAGGTAATTTTTACTGCTCCAACTGATTAGTGACAACTTGATTTTAGTGATCCATCGGTAAAATCACTAATTGTGGAATAGCAGATTAGCATTAATTTTGAGCCCTGTGGCCCCCACACACAGACAGCTAGGTGATATTATCCATAAATACATGGCTCCCACACTGCCAGGGCTAATGGATAAATTCTGTGCAAAGTAGGTAGTTTAACCCACAAAGGGTTAATCAAAATACCATGTTGATATGACCATTTGTTCAGGAGGCATAGCCAAAACAAGACTTTCAAGCTGGTTGCTATGATGGCCATGTTGAACATCAAATTAGCACCATTATCATCTAGAACCATTTACATATCCTAAGAAGTCTTTTAGTAAATACCTCATGTCAATATGACCATCCACTAAGTAGGAGTAGTGGCCATCATGGATGTCTAAGGAGCACCATTTTCATTTAAGACCAACTAGACCTCAGGATGGAATTGTGTGCCAGGTTTCATGTCTTTCCTCCAAGTATCTTGGGGAGCAGTAGCCATAACAAACAACAGCTAACAGACACAGGATGGACAACAGGTGAACAGAGTGACCAGTATAGCCAAAAGTTACAAAATTAAATTTGGCATTTGTCCATGATACTAAGGTCTTTTGGGCTCGAAACGCTCTCTTTCTACAGGGTTTTGTCCTATCAAAAGACGTAATACAACACTGCAACATTCAGCACTCAATGTACTGATACTACAGTCACAAACACTGCAATTACCAATAGATTCAACCAATTTTCCTTACTATTGTTTCTGTTAATGGAATTTTTCCTCTCCTCACGTTCTTTCCTCATAATTTCTAGGTCTGTATTATCCACATAGGCATTTCCATCTTTGATCAGCCTCTCACACATGTCTAGTAATAAGTCAAAGTGGTCAGAAGTGTGTGTAAAGAGGTCATATGTAATCCCCAGCATGGCAACATCCTCCAAAATCACCTACAACAATTATACAAAATAAATAATTAAAGTACATGTAGCTACAAGATTCCAAATTCAAACATAATATCATAGAGGATAATGTGAACCTCTGATGAAACATTTTAACTTGAAAATAGTCCTAAAATGATAAAATTTCAAATTCTTTCTAAACTTATTAAAATAAGTTGTCAAATAATCTGATTTTCAAATAATTGCTTCTACACAGAATTACTCCCAATGATTTATATGTTTACTTAATAGGTCTGCCTATTTCAACAGGAAACTAAAAGAAGTTCTCTCTGCTTTACATGATATGCTCAGATTGACTAAGCTGGTGGGTGACAATATGTTTTATCTGAAATTGTGTTTTAATAGTTTTAAAAACTGCCACCAGAAATATGAAGTTTTTGAAAGTTTAGTTTAAGATGCAAGTTCAGTCTTCTAAGTCATGAAAGGATCATACATTAGTACAACTTTAATGGACAGCTGAAATTTAATGAAATTTTTAGAAATGTTCGGATGAATTCGGTTGGAATCCATGAAGTAGTTCAAAATGTAACAAGAAGAAACAACATTTATAATGCAGGGTCTGGGACTTAGTGAAAGACAGATACTTAAAATCTGTTCAATTTAAGATGGTGACAATTTATTTGAATGCTGATCTTGCACACAGTATTACTTTCAATCCATTAGGTTGTACAAAAGTTACTGAGTAAGAAAATTTGTGATAGGAAAACATATGGATGGACTAAAATTTTCCCTCATGATGACCTTGACATCCAAGTTAGGGGCATGACTAAGTGCCACACAATGGCAAGCCATGATGCACATAGGGGTAAATCTTCATTGACATTAAAAGCACAGTCAAGATGATTAAACAGGTCAGAGTTACACTTCCTCTTGCTGTGATTTTGATCTCTGAGTTAGAAGTCATGATTGTAGTATGTGATAAATGTCAAGCCATGGTTATCTGGTTAAGTAGCATGAAAATATCTTCTATTCAGTGTGCAAGACAGATCAAAGCCCCTACTGGCATGCAGGTCCAATAACTGTACTGAATATAATTAACTGGTCTGGTCCTGTGGTTTAATGTAGTTTTAATGGTTCAGGTCTCTGTGTGTAATAAAAGGTAAATTAGAAATTAGAACTATAATTAATTTAAAATTAAACAAGAACAATGTGAACAGCACCCCATGTTTAACAGTTATCTATGCAGGCATTGTACACACTAAACATAATGTGTAGAAACCATTATTTTCTTATTAGACTTACCATGACCGCTGACCTTTCGATTCTTGAACTTTAAATGCAAGCCATCCACAAAGTTTGGTCCAGGAACTTACCCAAGAAAAAAAGTTACTATACAAAACCCATTTTCCATTAAGCCACAATGACCCTGATCTTTGACCTTTTGAACACGAAATCAATAGGCCTCCTCCATATCTTAAGTGCAAGGATGGTACAAACTTTGGTTAAGGTACTCAAGTTATAAATCTCAAAAATAATTTTTCTTCTTTCAGTCAGAAGTTACTCTGACCTTTTGAACCCAAAATCAAATGGCTTCTTTCTTACCAAATGTGCAAGTCATCCACATGTTTGGTGAAGGTAAATGGTTGATAAATGAAATTTTGTGCAGAAACCATTTTTCTTCTTTCAGTCACAATTACCTTGACCTTTACCCTTTTGAGCCTGAAATATATAGCCTTCTTCCTTACCACAAGTGCAAGCTATCCACAATATCTGGTCCAGGTATGTGATGTAGAACAAATGTTATTGTGCAGAACCATGTCTTCTTTCAGTCCCAGTGACCTTGACCTTTGACCCTGAAGTCTACAGGGTTCTTCCTTACCCCAAGTGCAAGCCATCCACAGAGTTTGGTGATTGTAGATGCTGAACAACTCAAGTTATTGCGCAAACACAATTTTTCTTCTTTCACTCACAGTGACCTTGACAGCAGACCTTTTGACATCAAAATCTATAGAGTTTTTCCTTGCCCCAAGTGCAAGCCATCCACAGAGATTGGCAACTGTAGATGCTGGGCAACTCAAGTCATTGTGCAGAAACCATTGCCTTCTTTCAGTCACAGTTAACTTGACTTTTGACCTTTTTATGTCAAAATCAATAGGGTTTGTCCTTGCCCCAAGTGCAAGCCATCCAAAATTTGGTAACAATATATGGTGGTCAACTCAAGTTATTGTGCAGAGGTATCAGACAGACAGAGAGATGGTCAGACAGACAACATCATAACATAATACACTGTCCATCCCATTCATGGATAAAGCTGCATACAGTTAGAGCAAGTTATCCAAACTATCTGGTGCAGAATTCTCTCAGATGGGTAAAAAAATTATAATTTGGCAGCAAACTGCTACTGATTTGACATATCAGACTCCACTCACCTTCTCAAAGTGAGCATTTTCTTTAGCTGGGTTGGTGTCATCAAATCGCATGATAAGCTTTCCTTTGAAGGCATCTCTGTAATAAGCATTCAGTAAAGCAGCTTTGGCATGGCCAATGTGAAGGTATCTGAAACATGATAAAGACAATTTTCTGTGGAGGTTTTTACTTCATTCTCAAATGAGGACTTGATCGCTGTCACTATGGACACACTCTGCAATGGGCTTATAAACCATATCCTACACATCCAGCCTGGCCCACCAAGTCTTTCATGTACCATATATACTCGTGTATAAGCTTATACCAACTGCAAACTGCATAGACCCAGATCTGCCATCGCATAATGCGTCGGCAGATCTGGGTCTATGCAGTTTGTAAGGATTAATGAGTAGAACAAATGACACAGACCCTGATCTGCTGGCGCATTATGTGATGGTAGATCAGGGTCTATGTTGTTTGCAATTGGACCTGGTTTATATGCGAGTATATACGGTATTTAAATAAAATTTGATTTATGTCCATTTTGTATAGTACAATCATGCTAACAAGGCCTGCTGCCATTGAATATTCCATATTTCTTCAATGGTTTCTATGTTCGATTATGGGAAGGAAAAATGCCTAGTTGGGACATTTTTGTCTTGTTTATTTCTCACCACATATCCAGACCCTGAAACAGGTATTATTTACCAGTGAAACAAAAATGGAATGCACATCAAATGAAGAACAGTTTGAAGATATAAAATCTATATCTGTTCATACTGTACATGGTAATGAAAAAATTCTTGGAAATTGCCCCTGCTGCGAGAGAGAGAGAGAGAGAGAGAGAGAGAGAGAGAGAGAGAGAGAGAGAGAGAGAGAGAGAGAGAGAGAGAGAAAGAGAGAGAGAGAGAGACAGAGAGAGACAGAGACAGAGACAGAGAAAAAACCCCCCAGTTAAACAGTCTTTTAGGCCAATCAGAATTGTATTTTCTTGTTCTTTTCATTTATCTTTTTTGAGTCTCCACTATATTTCAATTTGTTGAATATGATTCCCATTGATATGATACTAGGGATGTAAGGAACATGTGTAAACTGGACAAAATACGATCCAAACTCTCAAAGTTGATTTGTATTTTCTGATTTTCATTGCATGCCAAAATCCAATTTTACAATACATTTGGCTAAATTCTTTCCAATTTTGTGGATTTATGTAATGATCATATATGCATAAAAATATAAAAATATGTATTTATAATGTCACTTGTTATATATAAAGTTATAATGTCACTTGTTACATATATAGTTATAATGTCACCTCTTACACATCTTACATATTTTCCAATTTTTCTGATATCACCATTTCCCTTTTCTGTGGCTTATTTTGTTTTGTGGCATTGAATGTGAATAACAACAAGAATCCCTCAAAGACTGACACTCTACTAGCTGAAAAGAATTTCCTGAAATCCCCCACAAAATATGGTGGCCACATTGAATGCAAGACTGTCACCAATTTCATTTAGGACCAACCAGACATCATAAGAAGGGTTTTGGTGAAAACCCCATGGCAATATGACCATCCATTCAGAAGTAGTGAAAGCAAGATTTTAAAAATGGCCACACTGAATGTCAGATTAGCACCATTTTCACTTAGGACCAAATAGGCACCATAAGAAAAGATTTTCAAGCTGGCTGCTGTGGTGGCCATATTGGATGTCAGATTAGCACCATTTTCATTTACACAAGTAACTAGACATAATAAGAAGTGTTTTGGTGAAAACCCCCATGTTGATATGACTATCCATTTAAGAGTAGCAATAACAGGATTTTCAAGATGTCCACCATTAGGGTGATAATGGAGTCAGATTGACACAATTTTCATTTAGGGCCATCATAACAAGTCCCCTCATCGAAGCTCATAATTTCAACCTCCCATTAAATGAAATGTTCTAGAAATCTTGAACAGAGAGAACCCAGAACCAGTCTGAATACCACATCATCGGCTCATGTGAGATACTCTTCTTCTTTCACTCGGACCCAGACTACATCTGGGCCATCAAAGTGGGGTGGGACTCCAGCCAGAAACCAGTCCTGATTGACCCACCAACTCAAGTGGTGATAAATTCTGACTCTGAAGGACTCTGAGCTGACAGGATCATTGTGTGATTTCCAGTTTGCCAGAAGTAGAAACTGGAGAGGGCTCAAGTACAGTCTTCCCAGGGGAAACAGGTCTGCCATGGAGTTCAAGGTCCCTAGGAGGGATAGATACAAGCGAGCTGGCAAAGGTTTAGCTTGAAGCACAGCCAAAATGGGATTAGCTCAGATTTCCACCTTTATTGGAGACCTGGAAAATCTCTGCGTAGAAAGTCAGAGACTGGTTGTTTGCCACCCTCTCTACTGCGCCCTTCCGAAGGAGGGTGTGCATATCTGCCCTTAATTGAACCAGTTTTGACTGGTGAAAAAAGAATGGGGGTCCTTGCAAGGGGAGGATGAACCCGGAAATGAAGCTGGCATTGTTCCTTTAGTATGGAAATGGACCCATATATCTTCCATTATGGCCGACTAAACCTTTGAAAAGAGGGCTAGACAAGTGCCCAAGGGAATCCCATGAAGAGGAATGCATCGCAGGAGAGGGTTCAAATGCCACCCAACCCCATTCCCAAGAGGCTTCCTCCCTTGACACTTCCAGGGAGGCCTGAATTGATGTTGCTTCCAGGACTATAGAAGCTACATCCTTTTAAAGAACTTTGAGGAAGGTCCCAAGGGACAGTCAGCGGCTGAATGGAACAAGTGTTGTTGGTCCCTCAGGTCCTGAGACCTCCGAAAAGAGTCTCCGCCTCCAATGGAATGGCACTAAAAAGGTTCTTACTATGATCCAGTTGTCCAGAGCAACATCCCTGGAAATGAAGAGCAGCTCTGCCAGTAGTGCCACAGACACTGACAAAGCATGAAGGAGGCTGCTGATAAAAGATTGGCATATCCTATTTAGATGTCATGCTCTGGTTACTAGCATACAAACTTTAAGCTCCAGTACCTCCAGCATCCTGACTGTAAGGCGAGCCTAAGTCCCCATTGAAACAACCACTTGTGGTGCCCCATCACCTTGGGATGGGGTTTAACAGGCCAAGCAGGATAGTGAAACCTGTAGCTGGACTCTGAAACCAATGGTTGCAGCATAAAGGGAGGAACAGACCTGGCCTCTCGAAAACCTTTGGGACAGCTCCCTTACCATGGTCAAATGAGGGAGTAAAAGGAGATTTGGTTGTGATGCGGCACCCCCAAGAGTATCTCCAAACTATAGAGGATTTTCTGCTCATCCACGCACGATGACTTGGGACACAAATCCAGGGGGAGAAGACAGTATGACCTTATCCAAAGACCATATATTTTCCTCCTCCACTGCCTGTGCTAACAGGTTGAAGGAGTAAGGGGACCCAAAATGAGGAGGAGGGACAGTCTTGGCCAGATCCTCAGTGAACTTGTTCAAGTTCCCCAAAACCAAAAGGATGTCATTGCCCTGTTCCAGTGTCTCTCTAATGAGAGGGGAACTAGGGAGTAGTTGTGTCCTCATCCCACAACTCCTCATCGGGAGTGATGGGATTGCCCCTAGTAGCAGGCTTTTTAGGAGGGTGAGAAACACCTCACATCCCTCCTATAGGAGAATCCACATCCAGCAAATGCTCATAGGGAGTGGCAGGACCACTCTTACTTGCAGCTTTTTTGGTGACAGGAACGCTTCTCATCCCTTGTCAATGGTCTGGTGGGAGAGGACCAGCCCCCCCCCCCCCTTTTTGTTTGACTCCTCATGAGCAGAAGATGCAGGTCCACGAACTGCTCTGAAGCTAAGGCATGGGCATCCATGGCATAATTAATGGGAAGGAAGATCTGCTTCTTTGGAATGGACATCCCCACATCTCGTTGGGATTTAAAGGAAACATAGGACCGGGATTGGTATTCCAATCGGATCCCCTTCCCTAGTCAGATGAGTATATGCCGACTCCCTATCGCCAACAGAACTGATTAGTTGAATGGAGACCAGGGGGTGGGGGTTGATATCAACCCGATCCCTGTCCCCATACCACTGATGGGACTCCAATGACCGGTGACCAGTTAAAGACCAGTCAGGCGATGATGATCCGATGGACAAGAATCCATCAGATGATCCAGAGTGATATTACTGCTTTCCATTCTCAGGGACACATGACTGGTCTCTGGTGCCTTCACAGGGCTGCCGACCCTGCTGCAACTCTTCAGGGGCATTACATCTCTCTACTCCACAAGAGACAGCTCTCATATGCTCCTTGAATCAAGGAGTGCCTCACCCCATAAGTTCAAGCCACTCTTCAGGAGCATTACATCTCTCAACTTCACGAGAGATAGATCCTATACCCTCCTGGGATCGAGGAGTGTCTACTCTGTTAGAGTTATGTGACTCCTCAGGAGCACTGTATCTCCCAACTTCATGAGAGACAAATCCCATGCGTTCCTGGGATCAAGGAGATAGGGATCCCATACGCTCACAAGATTAAGGAGTATAGCGGGAAGAAAGGTGTTTCTTCCTCCCTTTATAGGTGCACCAACTGTCAGCCAGGTCCCAAACATTGTTATGCCAAATCCAACAGAATGGGCAACCATCCGTTTGTGTGCACTTTGTACATGATAAACATATGGGGTGAGAATCCCACAGGGTCTTCTTGTGCCCACATTTTATGACATTCCTGAAAAGAAAAGAATGTACTGCCAAAGCTAGGAGTCTCCGAAAGAAAACTTTTTATGCAAATGTTTGATTTCGAAGCAGTGCAATAAAATTATTTAATGCAACAATTAAAATTTTACCGCTAAGTCGAATACATATTCGAAGTAGTGCAATAACATTATTTTGATGCAACAATTAAATTAGTACTGCCTAAGCAAGTACTTATACTAAAATGCACTAATGTAGCAGTGCAATAAAAATATTAAAATGCATTACTTGAGCATACTGCCTAAGCAAGTACTTATTAGTTAATCAATTCCCAGAACTGATGATCAAAACAATTAAGGGCACTGCCTAAGCAAGTATTTTTAATTATTACTTCCTGAAATTGATGAACAAAGGGGAATTAATATTCTGGAACCATAAATGGGTAGTAATACTTACCTTAAGCAAAAATATAACTGAGTACCGCCAAAAGCAAGTACTAAAATACAATTTTGGAACTACCCCACAAGAGGGATTACTTGCCCTAACACTGGGTAAGAGAAGGGGAAGAACAGAGAAGACCACTGCTAGATGAACATGGTGAAATAAAGTCCCCAAAATTATCAAGAGAGCTAAACTCACAATCAAATAATGCAAGGATTGAGGACAAGATGACTTAGTGTCCCAGAAAGTAAGCAAGGTAATAGTGACAGTTTTTGTGTTACTGCTATTGAAAGTGTGATCATAGTTAATTTAATGTAGAAAATTAAAGGTGTTGAGGTTAAGCAGAGGATTTAATTCAATGACTATTCATTGATGAAAACCACAGATATAACCATTTCATACAACTCTGACAACAAGCGATGCTAAACAGGAACATACAAGGGGTGACACTGTTACTGCCTTGTCTCAAAATTGGCAAGAGTAACCATAAGCAACACAAAAGACCAGATTCAGACACTGCCCTGACAGAAGATGTAGGAGAATCCAAACTCACCCACTTGCCTCAGGTGGAAATCGGACCACAACCTTGCCCATCTCTGCTCCTGGCAGCTCCACAAACTTGCCTTCATCTTTCTTTATCTAAAACATGATAGATGATAATGAAAGAAAAGTGATAAGGGTAAAACATGAAGACTACAATAGAAATATTTTTAAAAAAAGTGAAGTAAAATAAAATAACAAGACTTGCAATGGCTCGCCACTGCAAATCCCTATGTATTTTACTGCATATTTAAAAGCCCCTACATATCCACCCACTACCAACCCGACAGTAACCCAGGGGTTGAAATGCAGAGTCTGTCAAATATATGATGTGTCTTTTGCTATAATTGCATAAGTAGTGCTTGTTCAGAAAATATATGAAACTATCATTCTAATTGAAATTTTTCAGATCAGACCATTAAACCTCTTCCAGGGTCCCTAGATCTGGGAGCCAAGGATGACACCCTCTTGCAGATGGCAATATAACTACCGAGTTGTATAAATTTCTACTCAGCGGTTTATGAGATGTAGTAACAGCAAGATGGATGGAGAGATGAAGGGTATCACATAATCTCACACTAAAGCATGGGGATAATCAAGTACAATACAGTTTTCTTAAGACTAAGCAGAGTTTGTTTTTGTTGGTTTTAATTGCAAATTTAACACATTATTGGTTATATCATGCCAAAGAAATAAGAGCCAAGTGCCTTTCCCAAGGACAAACTAAGGCAGCTGACCCAGGCTGGCCTGGGCACGTATCACACCTGTGACCCCTGTGTTACATGTTCGATGCTTTACCAACTGAGCTACCATGACTCCCAAGGTTAGGCAGAGATTCTACCATTTATCCTAAGGTGCAGAGAACAATACAAGTTCTCTGTGCCTCGAAAATTGAACACAGTCACTGCTGCACTACATGAAGTATTTGTTATAGTACCTAATTCAACAAAGTTTTGGAGAACTATTAAAACTCAAGTGTTAGTGAGAGGAGCTCATAAGATACTCCACTTCTATGTGAATCAGTCTCAATAACAGTGATAAATTAACCATAAAAAGTAAGATACAGCAACCTTGTTTTGGTCACAAACACAGTTTAATCACTAGAAGCACCTACAGTGCACAATTAGTTGCAATTGGTCAAGGTGTTAGAATTAGAGTACATCATCTTTAAGTAATGTTCAAAATCCTAAAAAAAATGGCAGTGACTCAGTTTTGATTTCTGGAGCAAAATATGTTTTTTTATATAATACTATCAGATCATTTTATTTTTTATTATTCATTATATCCTCTTCCGCAGGAACACAAAAAACCTTGGCAGGAGCCATGGGGCCTGCAGGCACTATGCTGGGGACCACTGGGGTAAGTATTATTGAAGACATTTATTTTTACTCCAACATTACCCAAATCATAATACAAATCAGAAGCATATGTAAAAGGTAGATAGTATTGCATCTCCCTTACTCCTGGGTTGGCTCTAGGTCCAGTCTCTTAACATATCAAGCAGTTTCAAGTCACAAGCAAATTACAAGCTAAGGTTAGCCCAGATCAATGAATGGATGTTGTCTTACGAGAAAAAAGTTTGCTCCCACAAAATCCTGCAGAAGCAGAGTAACCCACATTGCTGCCGAATGACCTAGGAAGGTAGCCTGTCATGCTGCTAATATAGGTTCCATGAGGTCAAAATGAACCCTTTGGGATGAATCGTATCTGAGGTAAAAGCTGGAGAATGTCTCTGACCATCATCCTTCTGCTTGAATGATGTCAGCAAGGTAACAGTTGCACTCAAATGCTATGACAGTGGTCACTGCTCTAATCTCATGAGCCAATATTGTTAAGAAATTCATCTGGTCTTGGGCTATTTTCCTGTACACTGCATGGATAACCCAGTGGATCAAGGATGATAGAGCTTGAGTGGAATTATAGTCTTTTCTTTCTCTGTGTGGCAAGAACAAGCATGATCTTCTGATCAGCTCAGTCCACTTTGGGTACCTGCAGAGTCCATAGAAGACAGGTTTCAAGGCAAAAGACTTATTTTTCATGAACAGGAACCTGTTCATCATGATGAAAGTACGGATAGTCATAAGCGAAACTGAAACATCATGGCAGAACTGCAGATAGTTCAGGCTGACTGATACACCTTGAATCTGACTGATTCTATCTGCTGTAGCTTGAGTAACTTAGAAGCAGGTCATTTATAAAAGGCGAGCCAGAGAGGTTTTAGACAGTGGTTCAAAGGGTGCCTTGTTCAACAGTGTCAGGTTCCATTTCAGACAATGAGACAATTTGGAATTGGCTAGAAGGCTGACTGTGATCAGAACTAACTTAACCTAATGAAGCCATAGGAGGAAGTTAGCTATTTGTGGTAGCAAGGCTCTTAGGGAGAGATCTGTCTCTGCTTGCACCACTTGCAGAAAACTCTATTTCCCTTCATAGGTTTTCAAAGTGGTGGGACTGCTTGCCTGAGCAATTCTGTCAACCACTTGTTCAGAAAACTGTTTCTTTCTAATGGCTTGTTTGAAATGAGCCAATAATGCAGATTCAACATCTCTCGGTTAGGATGGAAAACCTGCATGACTGGTTGCTTCAGCAGGCTAGAAAAAAGAAGGGTTTCCTGAGAATCATCACCACAAGATTCATAGGTTGTTGATAAATGATTTTTCCACTTAGGGGAGCAATCATAATTTGTCTGCACTTGCATTCCCTCTCATTCTGCAAGACTTTGGGAATCAGAAGAGAAAGGGAGAGATTGGTCCAGTTTAGGGATAGGGCATCAATTGTCCAAGCTTTCAGATCTGGGACTGTTGGAAGGAAGGTTGGGAGGTTAGAGTTCCATTTCATCACAATGAGGTCCACATGAAGTTGACCCCTGAAGGTACAGATTCAACTGAACACTGAGGGATGAATGGTCCATTCCATGTGGATCAGCCAATTCTGTCATGACAGTGAGTTCACTAGGCCATTTAACCTATCTGGAATGTAGATTTGTCAATAATGATACCACCAGAGAAAATCCAAAACCAAAAGCCAGAGGACTGGGGACTAAGTTCCTTTTTACCTTCTGATGTAATTGACAGAAGTTGAGATGTCAGAGAGAATAAGAATGCCTTTCAAGATAACATCCAGGGTATATCTTAGAACTGTACAGTTTTGGTGGAAAATTCCTTTCTTCATTTGTGGGATGAATTGTCTAAATAGGGAGGTGGGGGATTTAATGAAGATATGAGAGTATAGGACTTTCGAGAGAATCTCTAAAATATTATCCACAATTTTAGCACATTCAGATGATTTTTGGGTGCAATTTTTTAAAAAATTGGCATGAAACCTGTATCTTCCTGTCCTAGAATTGACTCTGAACATCTTCTGCCATGATCAAAAGGCATTTACTATGACCCACATCTCAAAGAAACTGACTTGCATGGAGTACTCCTGAAGGTGACAAATCCTGCACACATCTCAAAAGATTGGCAACAGGCGGGAACCCAAGCCAGTCATGCTAGCATCTGTACCAATTGTGCAATCTGGCAGTTGATCTGGAAGAGATGTCCTCTCATTTCCTGAGATGAGATCTGATGCAGCCCGAAAATTTCATCATTTGGCACAGAAGGTCAAGTTTCTGACACCACTGGGATTGGATCTGATCAGAAACATGGCCTCTTTTGTGTTCACAAGGTCAATAAATTAGATGCTAGATCACCTCATTAATATGCATAGATGTCGCTCATAATTGAACTAATCCAAGATTTTGATGATATAAACTTACATACCAAGTCTGATTGAAATCTGATCAGAAATGAAGCCGCTAGATTGTTCAGAAATAAGTGTTGATGGACAAATGGATGATGGACAACACACAACAGATGCAGGGCCATACAATAACCTCACTTGGAGTTTGTCCATTTGAGCTAAACATCTCATGGGTGTGTCCTGGTTTGTCTCTGCTTATCCTGGATCTTTTGGAAGTGACAAGTTGGATGACAATAATATGCTACCTCCCACCTGAATGATGCCATAATGCTCAGCATGATATCCATGTTTGCAATTAAAGAATGTGATGAAATGTGGATAGAATAATTAGTTTTCCTTTCCTCTGTCAAGAACAAATTGACTCAAAAATATTATTTACATGTATATTCTGCTCAGCAGATCCTCACAGAGGAATGTAACTTTGACTTACATTTCCTTGACTCACTGCTAACTTCAACACAGATTCTTTTTGTCAGTGACACAAAGGAACTGATACCTCCTAATGGTAACCTTCACACTTAAACTTACCGAGGTTTCTCCTCTGTGCTGAGGTTGGACAGGTTTAACAGCTGCATCTGGCACCACCTTCTGAACCGTAACAAAAGGTTCTAGTGTGGACAGGAACTTGTAGTAGCGCTGGACATTGAGCAGAAGATTGCCATGACCAAGGAGACTTTGCCACTGTGAGTTTCCTGCCAAAACAGAGCTTAAACATTAACTCAATATCATAGACACAGCTGTTGTAATCATTACTCAGAGAAGCAAAATACAATTGGAAAAACTACAGCTGATAATGGGTAGTTTTACTCCTGTATAATCCAAGTATATCCAATATAAATTAGGCAAATACCTGTTGTATATGGACAACTGATATATAATTTGATTCCATTTGCTTACAAACATATTCCAATTACTTAAAATTAGCAGACCAAGAAAATGAAATTTCCAATGAGTCGTCTATATAAATGTATGGTAATAATTTCAGGGTAATATTTAATGGCAACAGCAAGTATCTTTAATTACATAAATAATGTCACCAAGCTTCAGTGAAATACACTATGCATATGGATTCCAGGTTTCAATCATAAAAGTAAAACCATCTACAGTCTACTCTACTTATCTGACCAGAGATTGACCAACTATCACATTTCTGTGACCAATTATCACGGAATGGGTCATTTGTTACTTGTACATTTATATTTATCCTAAACTCATTCATGTGTTTTGACTCTAATGCTGCCTTTTTTATGCAAAAGATATATACATATACCATATTTTATATAATATGCCACATGCCTTAAAAAGTGAACACACACCCTTAACAAAATCATACATGCCCCATGAATGGGAAGAAACTCCTACAATATGCCAAGTACATCATGATTTTCTTGGAACCTACCACCAAGCATGTTTGTTGTCTTGTTTGTCAACTTTACAGGTGAAATCAGTCTCAAAAATGGATCTTACATTTGCTCAATTGGGTGTGACCATATTAGGTAAGAGAATGAACCACCTAAGTGGACAGCTCTCAACACAGTGAAAGTGAACGAACACTTCTAGTACGTACACACATGTAATGATTGCAATGGTGCATTACTAACAGGAAACATGATCAAACACAAACAAAGCCTAAGAAATAAACTGAAATATAATTTTTTGTTTGTAAATCACATATCGTCCCACTTATCCATTTTGATCCCCTATTCCCCACATTTGTACTCTTGGCCAATCCCTTAGGAGTCAGAATTATGGGAGCATGAAAGTGAAACAATCATGAGAAGTCTTTTGGTGAAAACCCCATGTCAATATGACCATCCATTCAGGAGGAGTATTGACAAAAAGATTTTCAACATGGCTGTCATGGCAGCCATATGGGATGTACGATTGGCACCATATTCATTTAGGACCAACTAGGTATCATGAGAAGTCTATCAGTGAAAACCCTATGCTCATATGACCATTCATTCAGGAGAAGTAGTGATAAGATTTTCAAAATGGCCACCATGGTGGCCATATTAGACGTTAGATTGGCACCATTTTCATTTAGGACCAACCAGACATCATAAGAAGTCTTTTAGTGAAACCCCATGTTGATATGACAATCCATGTAGGAGAAGTAGCAATAACAAGATTTTCAAGGTGGCCATATTAGACATCAGATTTGCACCATTTTTATTTAGGGCCAACTTGACATCGTAAGACATGTTCTGGTGAAATCCCCATGTCAATATGAATTACGTTCAGGAGTAGCAATAACAAGGCTTTCAAGATGGCTGCTGTGGTGGCCATATTGGACCTCAGATCAGAACTATTTTCATTTAGTACCAACTAGACATCATAAGAAGTCTTTTAGTGAAAATCCCATGTTAATATAACCATCCATTCAGGAGGAGTAGCAATAACAAGATTTTCAAGATGGCCACTGTGGTGGCCATACTGGATGTCCGAGCAGCACCATTTTCATTTAGGACAAACTAGACCATGGGATGAATGTGTGTGTACAGTTTCATGGCAAGCCTCCAAGTAGTTTAGAAGAAGTAGCAATAACAAACTTGTGCTAATGGACAGATGGACAGACCTTCCCACCATTTTTCTTCTTCAGTCACAGTGACACTAACCTTTGACCTTTTGACCCCAAGATCGATAGGCTTCTTCCTTACCTCAAGTGCAAGCCATCCAAAAAGTTTGGTCATTCTATGCGATGTAGAACTAATGTTATTATGAGGCAATATTTTTATTATTTTTATTCACAGTGACCTTGACCAGTGTTCTTCCCAATGGCAAGTGCAAGCCATCCACAAGTACCACAGATGATGGAAGAACTCAAGTTATTGTGCAGAAACCATTTTTCTTCATTCAGTCTGAGTGACGTTGATCTTTGATCATTTTAGCTCAAAACTGATAGAGTTCTTCCTCATCTCAAATGCAAGCCATCCACAAATTTTGACAATTGTAGATCGTGGAGAATGATTTATTGTCCAGCGATTATTTTCTTCCTTCAGTGACAGTGACTTTGACCTTTGGACCCTGAAATCGATAGGCTTCTTCCGTACAAAGTGCAATCTGTCCACACAAAGTTTAGTAACTTAATATCATGTATAACTCAAGTTAATATGCATAACCATTTATTCTTTCAGGCACAATGATCCTGACCTTTGACCTTTTGAGGTCAAAATCAATAGAGTTCTTCTTTGTCCAAGTACAAGCTATCCACAATATTTGGTAACTGTAGATGGTAGAGAACTTTAATTATTTTGCCGAAACCATTTTTCTTCTTTCAGTCACAGTTACCGTAACCTTTCAACTTTTGAGCCCAAAATCAATAGGATTCTTCAAGAGCCAAGTACAAGTCATCCACAAAGTTTGATAAATGTAGATGGCGGACAACTCAAGCTATTGTCTGGAAACCAAATTAGTAACAGACAGACGAACAACATCATAACATAATTCCTTATGGTGAGTGTATTAAAACAATTTTTCTTCTTTCAGTCAATGACTCTGACTTTTGACCCCAAAATTACTAGACTCCTTTCTTACCCCAACTGCAAGCAATCCACAGTGTGTTTCAGGTATGTAATGTAAAACTAATGTTATTGTGCAGAAACTATTTTTCTTCTTTCAAACACAATGAGCTTGACCTATGGAACTCTACAATCTGTAGGTTTCTTCCTTACCACAAGTGCAAGCTATCCCTAAAGTTTAGTAACTGCATATGGTGAAGAACTCAAGTTATTGTGTGGAAAGCATTTTTCTTCTGTCAGCCACAATGACCTTGACCCTTAAATCAATATCTTTATTCCTTATGCCAAGTGTAAGCCATCCACAACCTTTGGTAACTATAGATGTGGACAATGAGTTATTTTGCATAAATTATTTTACTTCGTTCTGCAGAAACCATTTGTTTTTCTTTCAGTCACAGTGATCATGACATTTGACATTTTATCCCCCAAATCTAAAGAGTTCTTCCTTACCCCAACTACAAGCCGTCAACAGAGTTTTGTAACTATACAGGATGGACAACTCGAGTTATTGTGCTGCAACAATATTGGTAACAGATGGTCAAACAGACAACATAACATAATATGTTCTGCCTTATAGTGAGAATTGCGCATAATTGCAAGAATATATAAAAAAAATTGCGATAGCACAGTGATTCATCAACAGGCACATCTTCAGATAATTACCATAACATGTACTAAGTTTTATGGGAAAACCCCAGAAAACTGTGAAGTAGTTGCATTTACAAGATTGCATTACATCCGGCTCCAAGTCAAACAAAGCAAAAACTCTAATAACAACAGTCTTCTAAAGGAATGATGCTCTAATGGCCACAAAAAAAATATATGGAATCCAAAAGAAGCCCATTTCCTCTTTTTAGCTGCAAAGTATTGAAGCCATCACTGATATTCTTGAGAGCCTCCAACATACAGAAGTTGGTATCAAAACTATTTTCTTATGTTTGATTTATTAATATGTTCACAAGATACAGTAGAATCTGTCTTGAAAAACCACCTCTTCTGCTGAAAAATAATGGTCTCTCAAAACAGTCTTCCATGACAGGTCATAACACTATATAATCAATAAATCTGTGCACGAAGAACCTGGTTTCTCAAGACAGATTTTACTGTACCTGTATATCTGCAAGTGCAGTATACACATTTTTGTTATGGCCTTTGACCTTGAACATTATATTATGAATAGAAGATCAATGAACTTATATCAGACAATGTCAAGATATAACCACATGCTAAGTTTGGTTAAATCTACTGTAAAATTAATATTTTTGGAGAAAGAAAAAAAAAAAAAGTTATTGAAGTGGTATAATTCAAGGTAATCTTCAGATATATCTTTAAGCTGGGTCAAATTATAAAAATCCATTCATACTTGTTTGCATTACCATGCTTACAAGCCAGTAAAGGTAAAAAGCCAAAGTGAAGACCTTTGACCTTGAAATCAATGTCAGAGTGCTGCCTGTCAACATGTTTAATGGTATTGCAACTAAATACAAAGTCTAGTTAAAATCCACTTGCATATGTACAAGTCACAGTGTTCATAAGCTCAATCAAGTACAAAAATGCAAGCAGAGACCTCTGACTTCACCACAAGGTCAATTAGGTCTAGGTTTCAAAAACTCCTTTGCAAAAGAGCAGATATGGCAGTGGGTCATATATGCACCATTTTCATTCAATTCCAATTCAATATTGCAAGAAGTGTTTTAGTGAAAACTCCATGTCAATGCCACCATTCATGCAAGGTAGTGATAACAAGATTTTCAAGATGGCCACTATAGTGCCATGCTGAAGGTCAGACAAGCAATATTGTCATTCAGAACTAGCAACATAGGACTATAATGTTGTATAGAAACCCCACGTCAGTATGACAATACATTCAGGAGAAGCAGCCATATAAAGATTTTCAGGATGGCTGTCAAGGCAGCCATGTTGGAGATAAGATTAGCATCATTTTAATATAGAAATAACTATATACCACAAGAAAGTTTTCTTTTGAAATATTTGTATGACCATCCATTATGGGAAAGTAGCTGTTACAAGATTTTTCACATTTTCAGATGTCACATCGGCATCATTTTCACCTAGGTTAGGTTTGGCCAGTTGGTTTTAATGGCATTTTAACACATTATTGGCTATATCATACCAAGGAAATGGGACCTAGGTACCCTTTCAAAGGACACACCAAGGCATCCAACCCCAGCTTGCCTGGCGCCAATTACATTAAGTGAGAAATGCTTTTGTGAAAGCCCATGTCACTATGACCATCCACTCAAGCAGAGTAGTGATGAAAAGATTTTCAAGATGGCCTCCACTGATTAACATCATTTTTAGTTAGGAACAACTAGACATCATAAGTCTTGTTCTGAAAAGTCCATGTCAATATGACCATCCACTCAGGAGTCAGGAGTGATAACAAAATTTTCAAGACCACCACCATGTGATGTACAAGCAGAACCATTTTTATTAAGGACCAACTAGTCATCACAAGAAGTCTTTTAGTGAAAATCTCGTGTTGATATAATTCATCAGAAGCGCGTAACAAAACTTTCAAGAAGGCCACCACAGTGGACATACTGAATGTCAGATCAGCGACATTTTCATTGAGGACCAACTAGGCATTATAAGATGTCTTTTGGTGAAAATTTCATGATATGATTATCCATTCTGGAGGAAGTGGTAACATTCTTAAGATGACTGGCATGGTGCCATATTCGATGTAACAGTTGAACTATTTTCATTTACAACCAACCAGATTTGATATGACCATCCATTAAGGACCTGTAGCGATAGAAGAAGTAGCAATAACAAGATTTTCAAGATAGATGTTATGGTGGCCAAATTGGACATCAGATCGGTACCATTTTCATTTAGGACCAACCTGACATCAAAAGAAGTCTTTTTGAGAAAACTACATGTCAATATGACCATCCATCCAAAAGGAAAAGTGTTAACAAGATTTTAAAAATGGCCACCATGGCAGTTATAATGGAGGTCATGTTGGTTTCATTTGCATTGAGAAGAAGCTAGAAAGTAACAATAACAAGGTTTTCAAGATGTCTTCTGTTGCAGCAATTTTGTAATGTCAGATTGGCGCCATTTTCAAACAAGACCCAACTACATAGTGAGAAGTCTTCTGGTGAAAATTCCATGTCCATATGACAATTTTCACTTAAGACCTACTAGATATCGCAAGGAGTTTTTAAAGTGAAAACCCCATGCAGATATAGGAGGATTAACAACAAGATTTTCAAAATGGCCATATTGTTGGCCATGTTGGAGGTCAGATCGGCATCCTTTTAATTTAGGACCAACATAATATTGCAATGAAGTCTTTTAATGAAAACCTGACACTGACATGACCATCTGTTAAGGAGAAGTAGCAATAACAAGATTTTAAAGATGGCCACCTTAAGGTCAAATTGGCACCATTTTCACTTAGAACCAACTAGATCTCATAAGAAGTCTCTTAGCATAAACACCATGTCAATACAACCATCCATTCAGTAACTGTAGCAATAACAAGATTTTCAAGATGGCTGCAATGACAGTCATGTTGGAGGTCTGACTGACACCATCTTCATTTAGAACCATCTACATATCACAATAAGTCTTTAAGTGAAAAACCCATGTCGATACAAACATCCATTCAGGAAGAGTAGTTTCAAGAAGTTTATAGAGACGGCAAGAATGGCAGCCATGTTGGAGGTCAGATCAGCACCAATTTTATTTAGGACCATCTTCATAACCAAATAAGTCTTACAGTTAAAACCCCGTGCTGATATTATAATTCACTTAGGAGTAGCTAAAAGATTTTCAAGATGGCCACTGTAACAGCCATAGTGGATGCCTGCAGGAAACCATTTTCACTTTGGACCATCTAGATCTCAGAATGAAACTGAGTGCCAGTTTTTATGATTTTCCCGCCAAGTAAGTTTGAAAAAGTAACTATAACAAGCAACAGCTAATGGACAACAAACACATACCCACTGCATAAGCTCTTCTGATCTTCAACCTGTAGCACTAAAAATCCAGTAGACTGCGCCAACCTCATTTATTATTTACGTAAAACCTAATTCGTTGAAAGATTCTTCGAAGAAAGCTTAGATTCAAATTTGAATAAATTTGATCACACTATTTCAGAGAGATCTTACGTAATAACAAAACGTTAATGATAACTAAGTTGATCTTGGGCCTTAAATCTGTCAATACTTACGGAAAATATTGTTAACTAAGCCAACTTGTGATTTACTTCAATGTATCTAATATATCGCTTTTGAAAAACACCTATCAATAAATATACATAGCAGACAAAAAAATTTGGTACATTTCACAAAGGAAAAGGTTTACAACACTGTAAAATGTTGATGGAATTAATGAAAATTTTTATTTAAATACATTATCTGGCTGAAATCAATTATAACAACAATTTAGTGCAAATTACAAGAAGAATGTTTGTGGAAATGACTGGTTATTATAAAAATCCAAAATGTTGTCAAGATACACCTACATATCAAATCTGGTTGAAATTCAATAAGAAATGCTGACTCTAGCCTTAACAAGAACAGTTAGTGCATCTTGCATCAAAAAAGGGCCGAAAATTATTCAAACTTGTTGGTAATCAAACTCAGCTGAGATTTTGTTTTATTCTACCAAACAAAACTGGTTGGAATCCAGTAAGAAATATGGACGCTAGAGCATCAACCAGCAAATGTTGATACCCATCTGCCAGTCCATCAAATAATCACGAAGAATAGATCTATGAATTTAAATGTATAACATAATTATTTTTGAAGGAGTCTAGAATACTTGCTAGAATGTTTATCCATGAATTGTATCACAACCTGTTCCTGCATGAAGTATTGCAATATTTTTTTTTTCTTTCTTGTTCTTCTTTGTATGTGTGTGAGAGAAAGAGAGCTAACCATGTAAAGTTTCCCAGACGCCAAAATCAGCTAGAGATAATGCATGTCCCACAAGGTAAGTGACTGGTCCCACTGTATTATTCAGGTATTGAACTGCTGCTGCGAAGTCTGATGGACATGACAACTGACCATAGGCAAAGTTCAACCAGTGATCCACCTGGGGAAGAGCAATCATGCAATTAAGGTATACTGAATGCAGGCAAACTCACAAAGGACTAGAAAAACTGTATATTTATACACATGGCTTAGCAAGTACAATGTTTCAGATAATAAATCCATAATCTTTGACAAATTTGAAAAAGTCTATGACCTGCTTCACAAGCAAGTCAACAGATAAAGATGGACCTTCTGATGCAAGTTTCTTCATAATGAGTAAATATCTACTATGCATGTAATGCAATAATTGATCATACATGTATGATTGGCATACAAGTGGGTTGGCTGGGACAAGGATCTAAATTCTGTGTATGAAGGAAGTGCTGAAAATAGCAGTGGTCTGATGTCTGGGACCAGTTAATTTCGAACACGGACCTGCCAATTTTTCCAGTCTGAAGTCTGCTAGACCAGTCAATTTGAAAACATTTCTGGCATATCATCATCCAATGTATCCCTAATATCAAAATGTTATGACTTAACCCAGAGAAAGCTAGAGCTATAGATGTCTCATCTTAGACTTTCACAGTACCAATAAAATGTTCACTATCGTATGTTCAACAAATACATGGTGGACCAGTTTCCAAAGAGCAC
Source organism: Margaritifera margaritifera (assembly GCA_029931535.1). Lineage (NCBI taxonomy): Eukaryota > Metazoa > Mollusca > Bivalvia > Unionida > Margaritiferidae > Margaritifera > Margaritifera margaritifera. The sequence continues at coordinate 2,938,221 of JAQPZY010001653.1, read as the reverse complement.
TTGAATATATTTTATAGGATTCTAATATCTGAGCAACCAGTCTGCTTTAATTGTCTCGTACAGTCCGATATACAGCCAGAGATTACTGGAACTTGTTATGGTCGCCAGGTGAATGACTCATCATGAGTCTATTCAAATTCAGTTTTTCCACATGTAAAATTAGCCAACTGCTAACAGTAAATAACAGTGGTGTTGACAAGCAGAGATGTGGTCAAAGGTCATGATTTGCATTTTTTTTAAAACAACACAAAAATCAAATAATGGTGTTCATTTTTCAAGTTATATATTAGAATCACCATTATCTGAACAAATCACTGCATAATATGTAGGTACAGCTCACTTTATACATGTATCTGAAAATAGATAACAGAAAAGAGATAAATACAGTTACAAGACCACTCACTATAGTTTTAGGACCTGCCATAATAAGTCCAGGACTTGCCACTAACCAAGTGCTGGGCATTATTTTCAGCCCCTGTGAAGACACGTGACCTTTGTGCAGTGAAACTGTATATTTCACTGCAAGATCTGTTTTGGTGGATTCATAATGTTTCATTAGTGAGATTTTAACTAATGTTGGATGTACTTATTATAGTTATGGACACATACACGAAAATAAAGCAAGGACTGGGGAGAAATTAACAAATACAACACAAAAAAGGAAATGATTAACAGTAGAAATGCCAAAAGATAAATAACTGCACGGAGTCCAAGGAAGTGAACTAAGGTACCAGACTGGGATCATGTTGTTGTTTATTACAGACCTCCAGTTACTAATTGGAGGAGGGAATAATGTCCTTGTACTGAAGACTAGCACAAGAAAAAGATAAAGCGATGCAATAATAGCAGGTATTGTATTACTGCTATTAAAATTTGGTTCAGGGCAGCAAAGCAGTGCAACCTCTCATAATGATCTCCTCCTGTAAGCTAAAACCTCTCATGTCCACCCAAGGTATAATTTGCCCTTCTTTGAATTTTATCTATATTTCACCTCTCATCAGCAGCCACCTCCCTTATCCAGTCAAACTTTGTACATCCTGTGGCTGCTATAAAAAGGTTGCACTGTACTTTAAAAGGCATTCTACTAGAACAAGCAGACAGGTCTAAAACACACCTCTGTTTTCTCCTGCAGTGTTGCTCCCAGCAATGCACTAGATGGATACAGACGGCCAAGATACCGACATATGCTGGATCCTATTGTAAATTTACAGTCCCTGCAACAGACAAAAAATATAAATGAACAGAGAATGAAAATACATAAAATAAGAAAAAGTAATCTCACATACAAAACGTTCTGGAAAATGTCTGTCTTTCATATTTTCTTGAAAAACAAGTAGGTTTAGTTTTGTTTTTGGTTTGTTCTTCGTTTTAACTGCACTTTTATACCCATTATTTGCTAAATCATACAGAAGAAATGGGAGATAACTGACTTTCCCAAGGACACACAAAGACAGCTGACCCAGACTGGCTGGGTGGGTATCAAACCCACAACCTTCCATTACTAGTCTGATGCTCCACCAAATGAACTACCACAGCTCCCCAAGAAACATGTATGACCAATCTGGACAAGTTCAATTAAAATGTCAAGGTTAGATTAAGACATATGATCAGAAGCTAAATAAAGGGTAGACCTTAAGCCAAAGTACCATAAATGATGCCTTCAATCACAAGTTTGCAAAGACAATGTTTGTCCTAAAAACATGATCAATTTAACAAAATGATAAATGTATCTAAAATATTTCAAATGATTTGCAACTGTTTTGTGTGAGTAAATTTGATGGTCTAACCATTTCATATTTTCTTTTCATGTGGCTATCAGGGTTCTCAATAGACACATACCTTTGGGTTTTGACGTTTGGAATCTAAATGTGACCCATGTCTGATGCAAGGAAATTCCAACCTGCGAGTTTTTATGATGCACGTTTATTTTGGCTGGAGCATCAGTCTTAATTACCCTTGATTTGCCTCTGGCATAATTTCCTACTGAGTATGCACTATCCATCACAACTTTACTGTATGCGCCAGTGATCGCCATTTGCTAGACTACTGTTTACACCTTATCAGCCAATAATATCGCACTTATGTAAAATTAATATGAACTGGCCGGAGCTTACAGGTCACTGATGTCACGCTTAGGCGTGCATAACTGAATCAAGGTTATATTGTTTTGAGATTATCTTTGATGTTTAAGACAATTCGGGGAAGAGGGAATCAATTATGACTTGATTGGATTAACGTTTTATCAAATATCGGCATTTGTTTAATTGTCCATCAAATAATAATCAATTAGACAAAACTGTGGAAGATAAGGCAGCTCGCAAAGCCAGTTGTCAAAGGTAAGTGTACAAATTTTAATTGTTCTTTATTGGTGATTAATTTGCTTCAATAGGCAAAAACATTTAAATTCTGGTGTTTTAATTAATGTATCATTAAGTAAGAATTTACTGGACATTACGCTCAGTGATTTATTTTGTGCTTTGGAATTACTCGCAATTGAATAACGAGATGGAATACTTTTGTTATTATTAGATGTATTTGTGAACTGTTAGAAACACAGTGCCTCAAAGAAGTATATGTTCTTTTCTGTCGCAGTCTCTGAAATGACATGCCAGTTATGATCATTCCGACCCTCAGACTCCAGAGAAACAGAAAGTTAGTAACAATTCTGAAAAGGACAATAAATCTCATAAAGTTGTAAGAAAATTTAAGTAATTGTGGAAAAGTTAATTTCTATGGGTTAAAAATGTTGTGAAAGATGGAAATACAGTGATACGTGACTGGTGTAAGGACGCTGGAAAATCAAACCCATTTGTCACTAAGCGCAGTTCCAATTTTCAAAAATAAAGTATAAAATAATCCTTTTCTATTTAATACATGTACACCAAATATACACACAATTATACATAATTATAAAGAGAAATACTTATACAAAAATCAGTAATGGTCATGTCTGTCTCACTGTCTTTCTTACAAAACACCATTCAACTGTTTCTCTTTATTCTACATGGGACAAAAGATCTATATTTCCGTTTGCTCCACGAATAATGAACAATCCTAGTTATGAGCTCATGACTGTCCAAAAACTAAAGACTATTGAGATTCAGTTTTTACTCTTAAGATTTTCATTTTGACTCTTTAGATTATGGGGTCAAGAGTCAAATGACTCTTCAGTTTTTAAATCTATTGAGAACCCTGGACTGTAGTATTTTGAACTAGAAGGTAAATGTGCCAAAGTAGAAGGGGGATCTGGAGGTAAGATACCAGCCATTGAAAAGGTTTTATACATTTCATTAGTGATGGATAGATCAGCTCTGTATGTTAATGTAAAAAAAAAATCTCATTTGTCAATCATGGGTGGTAAAAGGACATTTAACCAATCAACACAATGTTAAGAAATGATGATTCTTGCTATGAATGATATCATATACTAAATATAGTTACTAATAGGGGGTTTCTGAAATTTATACCACATGATAGTTAATAAATGCAATTTTTTCTGATAGTGGAGACAATGGCCTTTGCTAGCAATTTGGAATAAGTGTTTTCTGGTTTTTCAGAAAAAAAAAATTCATGATATTGAATTCAGGAGTGTTGGCAATGAACTATCTTCTTTGTCAAGTCTGGCAGAAATTGAAGCTGAATCGGATGATGAAGACAGCATATTTTGAACAAGAGAGGCGCATGCCCTGCATGTCACCAATATTACTCAAAATGTCCTACTTTCATTTTTTATGTGGAGAAAAAAAGAGATTTCTTACTGAAATATTTTCCCCTGGCAATAATTGAAAGAACTGTGGCTAAACTAACAATTATTCAGCAAAATGTATGAAAGAGAAACCTGATTGTCTCTGGCAACCAACAACACTTGAAGAAATGCTGGCCTTTCTAGGCATACATCTGGTAACATCAATCAATGCCCCTGACATATATCTTAGCTTGATGATCTACATGGCCTTTCCAGACACCCAGTATTCCACAAATTATGACTAGACTATGTTTCAAAAGCTGTCTACGTATTTATGAGTAAACATTTGTCCTAAAGCTTGGTATGAAAAGAATTACAGACAAATTTTAGTGTTACAGTGTGTTTGTGTTCAATTCATATGAAATGGATTTTCTTACCAATCTTGTGGAAGTCATTTGGATATAAAAATAATAAAGACAGAAGGCAGTTACAAAGTTTATATATGCATTGTTTTAGTATATAAAACCAGTAAAATATAAGGAAAATAAGAAAAAATAATTAGCCTATATCCCCAAGTAATCAGATGAAAAGTTATCATTTGGCTCCAGCAGCATCAGGCTCTGGTAGTCAGCCCCCAAACGAGCTACAGTAGTGATCTCAGCAGCTAAGCAGAGCAATGGGTCACTACAGCAACACTAGCAATTAAAGAGTTAATATGAAAAATAAATTATAAAAGCAAGAACTTGATTAAATCGTATTTGTAATATTCCATAAATGATGAAAACAGCAAAGTTTAAAATGTTATTATTTTCATAGAAGTTTTAATGAAATTTGTTGTTATATTAACACTGTTAAAGTCTTTTTGTTTCTTTTCTCGTGCATTTCATAAAGTCCATGTCACTTTCATTACATGAATCAGAATGAATCATAATCACTATCACTGTCACTCTCCATGTCATCATGATCAAGATCTCCTTCAACTCCAAGACCCAATGCCTTCACTGCAGTCTGAACATTGTTTGGTAGCAAGCGAGGGCTGCAGTAAAGGCATTGTATCTTGGATGTTATCAGAGAGTGTGAAGGGAGGTAAAACAAGCATTGTTGTTCAAGCATCTAACTGACCAATACTGCCAAGTGACATTGACACAATTGTAAACATCTATAAACATGGTTTGCCACAGCCATGAAATTTAACCACTATTTATTAAATGTTCTTTTCTGGATGACAATCATGTAATGTATATTTATTGTAACTGTAAGTATTTTTGGTGAAAAAGTAGCCAGGAACAACTGACAGTTAAAAGAGCAATATGTCTGGCTCCAGGCTTTAAAGGAATGCATTGCAAATACAGCAGGCATAATTTATATTCAAATTGAGATAAACTTTTATTTTTCCTGAAACTTTACAAATTCAAAATGGACATACCCAGAAACTTGTAGACTGTTGTTCTGTCCGAACGACCATGGTACATCCCAATTTTGCTGCCTCAGTTTTTCAATCATTAATAGGGAAGCTAAAATAAAATTGAACTTATTGTAAAGCTTGCAATTAATGTTCCTGTACTGTTTTGTTACATTGCAAAAATAAAAAGATTTGAATGTTCTGGATGCAAGTTTCACATATACTGTATTTCATATAGGTTTAATATGTTGCAAGTCAAAAGACACATGCAAACTCAAAACAATACAAATATATTTGGTCACAATTTGAGACAAATGGACATGTATCCAAAGAATTTTCTCTCCCCCTACCCCTTCCAATTTCACATACCCAATCTATGTATCAAGCCAGTTTGAATTCACTGGTATTACAAGCTGTATATTTTTCTTTAACACAGTCTGCATCAAGTACAAACTCACGTTCATTTTCATCACATGCTTTGGCGTAAACAAATATCTATGGACAGGACAATCTATATGCATTTCTGTTTCAATTCAAGATAAAGCATGCAATAACTAGGCAATATCAACAGAAATAGTCTTGACATCAGGGCTGATCATATCCCATAGCCCTACATCCTGGACTATTCATTCATTTTCGAAGTCAAGCAATTAAAAGTTTTCAAGTCATTAGTCCAGGACAAGTCATTTATTCCTATTTGTAAAATAAAGTCGGGCAAGTGTCTATTTTCATGCCATAATTACGTTATCTATGTTTATATGGCCATTCATGCCCTCTGGCCATACTGAATACTTGATTTTAAAGTGTACACATCTAATCAAATCTTGAAAAGTGATTTAAATTCTGGGACAAGTGGATGAAAAATAAAAAATTGTCAGCCCTGGACATGTTCAAGTTCAACATTTCTCAAGTGGAAGTAGCCAGGTGATTGGATGTGCATCCAATGACTTTATCATTTCTGTGTAATCAATACAGGACTTTATTTTATGACAAAATGGAAATGACAGACTCTGACAGTATATCATGTGAAATAAAGGATCAATAGATGAAAGAAACTGTGGGCAGTTATTTAACAAAAGAATGCAGTACATATCAATGCTAAATAAAGATGTTGATATACATGCATGTACTGTGTTGAGATTGCAGAGTATAAAACTTGCAAAACATAAAGCATTACAAACTGAACATGACCTCTCTCTGTCTCAATTTTTTGGACTTGCCCACGGAAAAGTACTTTGCAAATCTAAGACGGCCTTTGTCAAATTTGAGCTTGTCCAGGCTTTGGGTAAGTGGATTTGTAAAGGCCTGCATTCATGTTTGCCAACTCAATGAATAATCCAGAATTATACCAAACAATGTGTTTTAATATTGATATCATTGTTGATAAACACAGAATTCATTGTGTGGTGACAATTGCAAACGTGGAAATATTTGCAAGGTGCACAGCTGGCACTGACACAGCAGAAATTAGATGATGACAAGAAAGCGCAATTGTAAATATGATCAAGAGAAGAGACTAAGAAAGTTCCAGAGATGCTGGAAAAATGAACACAAATGGCTGAAGTATGACCCAGGACAGGCTGTGATGCAGCGCACTTTCCACACTGAATATTCAGAGAAATATGAAAGTGCTCTGGGTAGTTCATTTGTAAATCTTGTTGGTGAAATACAGTTATTATTGTTTTGAGTTGATGTTATGAATAATAAATGTTGAATTAGAAACTAAACTGGCTTCTGTTTGATTTTAGCAGGATCAGTGAAATTCTGGTAGGATCAGCAAAAGATTTATTTTGGTGATCATGTGGGTTAGTGAAAAAAATGCTGATCTCAAGCCCTGTTAGCAAGACTGCTGGCGAGTTACAAGTACTGTGTGCAATTAGGACTATATATATATACCAGAATTTCACTGATCCTGCTAAATATATATATACACACGACAAAAGATGCTAAATATATATATACACATGACAAAAGATGCTAAATATATATATACACACAACAAAAGTTGGTGAAAAAAAATAATTTAGATTGCAGCAATCTTGGGGGCAAATGCTGCATCTTACTGGGCAACTAGATTTCAAAGTTGGTTGCCCAGGGACAACCATGGATTTTCAAAATTTTTCTGCTCCCGATTATACAGATTCAGTTCTTATTCAAGATGGGTCGAAACTGATCACTTCCATTTAGGCATTATGGGATTGCAAACTATATGAAAGATTTATTCACCTCCGAAATTAATGAGCTTGACAATGTGCATAAACTACACACCACCAACAGAGATTTGAAAATGGAAGTGCTTCAATGAGCATGGACAATTTTACATTTTGCAAGAACACATGTTAACACACTTTTATGAAGACTTTTACTATTTATTGAACTGAAGTCATCACAACCAAAAAAGTAAATGGGCCAAGTGTTTGGAACTATCTTGTTTTACACTCTTAACATACATACGTGTCCACCCATTTGGTCGGCATAGGGATAATATCCAAAACAGTCTAGTAAATAGTAAATAGGGGTGATACGATTAATCAGTATATCGATACTTTTTCAATATCGATACCCATATCGATATAAGAGGTGAAGAATCGATACAAAATGATACTTACCCAATAAAAGTTACTTTAATTTTCAAAAGTCATGAATAATTACTAGTCGTTTGCCTTTTTATTCTTTAAATTGAGTATTCATCTGAGACAGCTGTAGCAGGTACATGCACTCATTTCTATCAGTAAAAATGAAAAACTATTGACAACACCCACTCACCTTCTACTCATTAACACAAGGTGACTAACTCACATTGTTCGAAATCTGCTGCCCCCCCCCTCCCGCCAGTTCCATGGTAATTATTTTATCATGTCAGCATGTTCAGCCATAGATAACATATATCAATGTAAAGAAGACATTCCAGATTTGTTCCCCATGTATGATTTAAGTATTTTACTGATCATTTAATAATCCCTATTATACGAAGTTTTTATCTTGTTTTGCATCTTGTCTACTTGGATCCAATTGGAAGATTACACTTCAGGTGTGATGCAGTAAAATATGTTACATTCAATTCTGATTGGTGGTTATTATTTGTTCAGGTCCAGAGTAAAACAATAACCACCAATAAGAACTAACTGTAGCTTATTCACTGCATGACACACCAGAAGTATTGGCATCCAAATTCAATCCAAATAGATACAATCAGAGAAACTTTGCATAAAAGTGGCTATTAAATGATCTGTAAAGTACTTAAATCGTACATGGGGAACAAGTTTGAAATGTCACCTTTAACGCTGATATATGTACCGGTAATCAGTGACTGAATGTGGCGACAGGATAAAAACAAATTAGCACAGAATCGGCAAGGGGGAATATTCCTAACCACACGAGTTATAATCACCTTTGTAATTTGTAGAAGGGGAGTGTGTTGTCAATAATTTCTTTTTTCAACGACAGAAACAAGTGCCTGTGGCTGCGGCCATTGTTTTGCATCTGTAGGAAGTACAATGTGAAGAATTTGGTTGTTAGTCATCTCCGCTCCCACACTCGGACTTGTTCTAGGTAAGATTTTCCTTGCACGAGGAAATTGTGCTATTTTTATTCCGTTTTGATGATAACACCGAAATGCCATCCAAATTTAAATGAAGACATGAAATTGCTAATAAGATGTTTTTAAAGCATTCATGCAGTGCAAAACAAAGGGTGTGGTAAACAAGTCTTGCATCTGATCCAATGAAGCAGCCTGAAATGGCCTAAAATGTTCAATAAAAATCACTGACAGGAAGTCTGTTTGGAAGTATTTTTTTAAATTTTTTGTCAAGTATGAGAATGGCATATGAACAGATGGTAAGTCTATGTCTGTCTCTAATCTGCATACTAGAAATAAACCAATATGTCAACACATAAAAAATGGCACCACCCTACCAGTGACAGACCTTCCAAAGATGAAAGACCATAAAATTGATATGTGTATCTATCATGTATTGTATCGTATCATAGGCGGTGTATTGTGAATTGTATCGATATGTGACAGAGGTGTATCGTTTCACCCCTAATACTAAATTGCCAGATAGCAGAGGTGCTTACTTAGCAATAATGGCGCAGAGTTTGGGTAAAAATAAATGATTTCTCATTGAACTGCTGGGGAAATAGTATTATTTAAGTGTCGTTTGGTAGCTGGTTCCACGAGCGTCCTTGAATCGTGCGCCATGTTTCACACGATCTTACGCACTTGTTTTGAGATCCTGACATCATCAACTGGGTCACTAGCCTTTTTTGACAATGACAACAAGTGCTGATTAAGAAATATTAGATGAAATGAAATTTAAATACGTATTACAATTCAAATTGAAAAAAACAATGATAATGGCCGATTTTACTAATGCCAGATTTGCCTCAAGTTGTGGCCCTGGCATGAGTGTTAGCTGTTCAAGCCAGGGCAGCTGTTCACATGTTGGTTTTCTTCACCTTTTTATTAGTAGGAAATCCACAAGAGAGATTTTTCAGATGGCAAAGGCATTGTAAAAACTTCATTTTTCTACCATATGCACTTCTTACATCATGTTAGAAATAATAAATCTAATAGAAGAGTATGCAGTATGGAATTCTTTGTTGGATTATTGTAATGTAGGGAAAAAAATCTTTGTCGTGACATAGCGCGAAGAAAAAAATCTTTTAAAAGTTCTGCATATCTTTATATACAATAATTATATTTAAATACTTGAGAAAAAAAATTTATTAAAAAATGCATCCTATTTTTATATATATTTTTTTCCTTTTGGCATCATTTTTGATGTGTTTTATTGCAGTCAATATGTGTACGAAAGCAATGAAATATATTACAAATGCAATTAATGAAAATGCAGTGACATTATAAACGATATATTTCCACTCTTTGGCCCAATTGTCACCCTTTATTTCAGGGGCACGAACCATGGATAACATTCCAGAAATAGACAAATATGACACGCTCAGAAAAACGGTAGCTGACAAAGGATTTAGAGAGTTTATAAACATTTTTCAACAATGAATAAATTAAGTAGATATAGTTGAACACATTCTATGGTGATTTTATTAGTTTCTCACATTATTATAATGCAAGCGCTAAAATTCACGTTAAGGGCACGAACCATGGCATATCAAGGATAATATACATTTAATCGCATCCTTATTCATAATAAATCTTGTTTTAAATGTCAGTGTTTGAACTAAATAATTTCGTTCGGTAACAGGTACCGTGAGACTAACATTTTTCAAAGACGTTAGACTTATTTCAGGACTTGGATTTTCATACCATATATGAAAGTAGCAATTCATGTGAAAATAGGCAACAGCTTCACTAATCTGGCTCATTGGGTGAATTTCAGCAAGACCTATGAACAATAATACAGACACTGTAGCTTTAAGCAGGTGATTGACAATACCATATTAATCCTCTGTACCAAGACAGAATAATCAATGCCAACAGAGAAATCTTCTTACCCAGAGATGGCTTTTCTTTTGATATAGTTACCGCAAATGCCATTTTTATTTCTACCACTCGTGTTGCAACAGTGTTGCAGTGTTGCATGTACCGGAAGTATTTCCTTCGTAATCTGGTCCTCTGCTTATCCGCCTGCCTTTTCCGGTAAGTCGACTTGACGGAAATGGCCGAGCTATGTTCCGATTGAATGAGCTGCGTAAGGGACAACTTCGAGATCGATAGCCAAAATACATTCTGACGAATGCAAGATTGGTTTTCTTCTCTTCTGATATTTAATATAAATACAGTTTTATCACGATTGTAGGCATTTAAGTTTTAATGTGGTTGTTATTATTGTTGTTGTCATTATTATTGTCGACGTTACTGTTGATAATAATAATAATAATGATATCGACAACAACGACAATGAGGACTAAGACAGGGAATAAGAAGCACAAGAAAACAAATATAAATGGCAGCGACTCCATGAAAGTGTTGTATTTATATGTTAAAGGATTAAAATATTTAAAAAGTGTTATTATATTATTTCTTTGATTCTGGATTTTGACATAGACCATGTACCATAATTGAAGAAGAAAAAAAAGCTTGTCAATACAATTTTCAAAAATTGAGAGGAAAGAAAAAGCTACTTGTTTTTCATACCTAATATCGAGTCACATAATTACCATGTAGTTTTTTTTTTTTACCTCGTTTATTTTTTTTAAAAATCTTATAGCCTATTTATGTACACTTTATTGTTTGTTTATTTTTGTTTGTTTGTTTGTTTTTTCTGTCGAAACAGAGTCTTCATTCTGCATCAAAACAACGCAATGCTATTACTAATACATGTAGCAAATGAAAATGATGGATAGCAAACAGCTGAAACATTCATACACTTACATCAAAATATTCACACTCAAATGATGTATGAAAATTAGGGAGTTGAAGATGTATGGAAAACGTCCACTAGAAGGCCCGTGATTTTTTTTTAAAAAATAATATATCTCGAGTAACTCATACAAAGAATCACCAAAAAAAATTAAGTTAAAGGCACCATCTGTGAGAAGGCCAATCCAACAAAATATATATATCATGCCTATCCCACCCACCCACGGCCCTCAGTATGTATGTATGTATGTATGTATGTATGTATGTATGTATGTATGTATGTATGGGTTTGGAATCGATACATTAATTATGTTATTCAAAGTCGAGAAGAAACTATCTGGAGAGCAAATATGGAATTAAAGGATGACTTAATTCGCTTCAGAAATATTAATTTAGGTTTAAAACGAAGTAATATGTGTTTTTTTTAACGTAAATTTCACTGTCTGAAATAGTGAAACTGTCTCTCATGCCTGTTGTAAAATCTATGATATGTAAACTCTGTAGAAAAGAGGTTGACGACAGAGCGAAACATCTTATTTTAGGTTGCGAGAAGCTACTTGCAGAACGCAATGATTTCTTTGAGAGACGGGATTGACTTATTTAATCAAGAAGATGAGATATTGAGAGACACTTCTTGGAAGCAAGGTAGACTATTTGCCGTCTATCGATGATGATGTATAGATAAGAATAATGCTAGTGACGACCGGTGGTATAGCTTCCATATACAATAAAATGCATGCCCTACTTGCATCCAACATTTCCTTAGCAACAAAGAAGCAGTATATTATCATTTAATGAAACCAAATGTGTACAAAGACTAGTTATAAAAGTCCCTGAATCTTGTTGTATAACAACACTCGGAGATGTAATGCCCTTTGGTTCATATATAGTAATTATCACCACATATTGTCACACCTCCGCTTTTTTTTTTTTTTTTTTTTTTTTTTTTTTTTTTTTTTTGTTATACAGTTTCCTTTTTGTTCTTATTCTAAATGTGCTCAAAATGTTTCTGTGTGAAGATTAAGTATAATATAAAATATATTCCAAGCACACAAAAGAAAATATTCATCGTGTAACAATAGATACCATGTGTACATATATTATTTTTAGAACCATTACTAGTACAAGGTAAATGTTTATAGAATAGCCAGTGTTATACTAAACTAAGTGAAAACAGTTCCGATATATCTAAAGATATATTTGTATGGTCATACATAATTAGATACTCCACTTTATAAATATGTTAGTTGACACAACATCAACATTCCTCTAAAAGTTTGTTATATGTTATGTACAATGTTTACATATTTAACTTTTGTCATACATATTTAACTTTGTCCTTGAGTGTAGGATGTAAACAAATTGTTTGCTTTGAATTCGAGGTCAGGGTTGCTTTTGTTTACAATTAGATTGGTGTTTCCACTAGAATTACTGATTTTTGTCATGTAGGCATATGATTTTCTAGAAAATTCTGTCAGGTGACCTGTGCTTATATATAGGAAGTTTGGTAAGCAGTATTTTATTCCTATGCTAACTATCAGTCTTTAAGGAATTTAGTATAATAATCAGATGTTTATAGTTGTGTTGTGAAAATCAGAGCAAATTAAAAGAGAGGAATTATTTATGTAAAATATTAATTGGAATTACTAAAGTGCTCATTCTCATTTTGGATTGATCCATGACTTTGTATTGTTTGTAATTCATTTAAAGATATTCTGGATTACATCATTCAGGCATATCAGGACATTCAAGACTACTGGCACACCGGGACATTCAAGGCTACTGGAATTCATTCGGAACATTCTTTTTTTGTTAAATTTGTGATTATGACACTAAGGATTATTGGATTATTTGGATTTTAATTCACTATATTGTAAGTGTCTTTTGAATTTTCACTTTAGAAATAAACTGCTTGTTGACATTACTTACATTGCTGGTTTCACATTCTTTCTGTTACATATTTTTAAGACCTAGAGTCGTAACAAATGTTATTTCGTTCGGTATTTTAAGATCACTTATTATCCTAAATCAGATAAACCAGATGCTATTTTAGTTCCATTTTGTGACATATATACAATTGCATTGTCTCCTCGGAAAATTATCCAGACTATTTTAAATGTGTAATCGTTGTTCCTATTTTGAAAGGTGGAAAGAACGATAAGCTCGACCTGAATAACTATAGAGACATCTCAATCATTCCTGTTTTTCAAAAAGTAATTATAAAAATACTATTGAAGAGACTTACTCACTTTAGTGAAAGGAACAATTTACCTCACCCGTTGCAACACGTATTTCGAGACCAATGTAGTGAAATTACTGCGGCCTTTAATATAAAAGAGGGAATAACCCACTATTTTGAAAGACACTCAAAAGTATATGCTGCATTCATGGAAAATGGGACAGCCTACCTTCAATACAGTATGGCATGATAACCTTTTCCATAAATTTTACTCTCTTGGAGTAAAAAAAAAAACAAGGTGTGGAGATAGATTTGTTACAGGTACCGTGTTCTTGTGAAATACCAACTTGTAGACTTTTTCTATTCATACATGAATATACTATTTTATGTGTCGCAACCTATTTAAAAGAGGAATATTAAAACAACAGTTCACTGTTTCGAGGAGAGATTGTGGAGATCAAGGAATAGAGACCTGAACTTTTTGACATTAGGCAAGTGTCCATACTGATTTTCAACCACTCGCTGTCTGAAAGCTCTGAAAATCCTTACCTGATAATATTTGGTCTTTTGCAAACATTGCATATTTAACAATGTGTTCAATTTCCTCTGAGGACGAGTATAATTGTAAACTTTGTAAAAGAATAATTGCAGATAGACTCAAGCATATGCTTCTATTCTGCCAAAACCTAAGCGATGAACGCAATATTATGCTTGAGCAAATAATAGACTAAATAGACTACACTAGCTTTTCTGTCAGGACGATGATACTCTGCTTCACATCCTGTTGGATAAAAGACTGGAAAACTTTGCCTTTATGGATAACCTGACATGGCAAAAACTCGTGTGTTTGACGGCAGAAGGATTAGAATTGATGTAGAGAAGAACAAATCAACTTGAACATGATATCTGACAATATGCTTGTAGATTAGATTAATTTAATGGACCCATTTTATTTTTGACTACCATACATATTAGTTACCACTGTTAAGAGGAAGAGCTAACGCGATAATTCATTAAACAGGTGCAAGTCAAGTGTAACTAATTCCAATTCTTCCAAGATGTTTGCATTTTCTTTAGCATGTTATTTTTTTTATCGTTGTTCCTTTTATATTTTCCTTTCCGGTGAGTCTTCTCGCACATGTGACTATATATATATATATATATATATTCTTCATATTTTTTCTACCCCTTGCCCGTATATTTGCTAACTTTCACGCATATATACTTACATTTATACATAGACATACGTATACATACATACATACTTCGAACGCCTACACATATGTTCATGTTCTAGTATGCTTATATCTATTTTATATCCATTTCATGCATATTATAGTTTCATGTTTAACATACATTACTAGTATATATAATCTATATTTCAAATCAAATATATATATACTGAATATATTAATTATATGGTGCACCACATTATTGTGTCTAAATTGTTGGATGTTCTTTTTAAAAAAATCCTTGTTTTGAAGATAACATATATTTTTGCATTTCCCGTGCTTTCCAAACCGGATATGATATTAATGAAATTAAGGCAGGAAATATAATCTTAATGCGGATGTCTAATGGCAATCATTGTACTTTTGTAAATATATCTACATGTTGATTGTGTTTTGTATTCATTAATATCACTTTAATGTTCCTATTACTATTGGGTAGTAATTAAAATAACTGAATATAATCTCTTCTGAAGAGGAAATAAAGAAAGTCAGTCAGTTAGTCAGTCATAAAGTGCGCGCGCACGCACACCCACATACATACATACACACATATAAACATACATACACACATAGATGCATACATTTGTCATGTAGAAAGAAAAATACATATTGTTGCCATTTTTATAAATTTTCTATTTGTTTTTTTTCTGTTTATTTTGACAGACTAGCTACGTATAACTGCATTAACGTATCAGTCGCACGCATTAGGAATAATGATAGCAGAATTCTCAAACATATTCCAAAACACACATAACAATACTTGTCTTACCTATTTAAAAGTTATTGTTAATCATGTAACAGTATATACCAGATGTACTGACACTCGCTGTGACATTAGCAGTATTGAAGCAAATGTTTAAAGAAGGTTAGGGCCACATTAATCTAAATGATATTTAGTTCCAATATTTCTATAGACATAATTATATGATTGTATATATTAATATGTTTAATTTTGTAAATGCGTTAGTTGACGCAGTATTTCTCTTTTATTTTTTACTCGATTCTTTGTTGTGTTTCAAGATCTTGTATTTATCCGGGATTTGATTAACCTAATGTAATCTCTGTTGAAGAGGAAATAAAGTTATACATACCTACATTGATACATTCTGACAAACAAACATTGTGAACGACTTATTCGTCTTGACAGATACAGAAGTATATATAAAATGGAATGGTGTCTCACACACTTATACTTACAATTCAACATACCATTATACAAGGGGGAGTAGCTCGTATACTTACACTTGCTATCCAACAAAGGGAGAGTATGGACCATTTTGTTTTCATACATATACACACAAACAATTAAACATGCAAAAGCAGTGGGTATGGTTTATATGTTTTCATATAAGCACACCATCACAAATACAAAGTTAGTGGTTATTTATTGTTTTCATACACACACATGCAATCACACATAAAAAGGGAAAGGTTAGGGGCCTATTTGTTTTCATGCTTACAAACACCATCACACAAAAAGAGAGGGGTGTGTTTTGTTTCACATACACACACACACACACACACACACACACACCCACCATCACACATACAAAGGGACGGTTTTTTTTGTTTTCATACACATACACACATAAAAATACACAGAGGGGATGGGGTCTACACTTGTTTCATACACACATATACACACACTCAAGGAATGGGTATAACATATGTGTACACAATTACATAATGGATCGGGCATGATCAATTTTTTTTTCCATACACACATAGACAAACACAAATAAGTTGGCAATGGATGAACAGTATTCCCTTTTCTATAATAATGGAGTGTCCCTGAAAAGGGCCGTTAGTTTGAGTAGTGTGTTAATCAAAGTTGGTTAACACAGATGGTATCTCTTTACTCTTCTCTTCTGTAGACTTCTTCGTACCAAGGTTCTGTATTCTAATATTCTTTTTATACATCATTGTCTCTCAAAGTAAAAACGATTAGCAAATACGGCTGTCTCTTTTCGGTGTTTAATAGTCCACTTCGCCCTTCACGTAGACAGGGTAGTCTGGATCGAAGAATACACTAACTTCCATCGCTCCAGAACACAACACTAGTAACTTAAAATTAAAAGAAGGTTTAGGGGGAATTGGTGGTGGTGGTGGGGAGTTGTCCGTACTTTCTCGCCTGTAATATTGCAGACGTACAACTGTATAATCTTAGGTTGCAAAAGTACTTCAAATTAGTTTCTTTACATGAATATCTTATTTCCAGAGAACGAGATGTAACAGATAAAACCCGTTTTCATCTTTTGTTTTCACATGTGTCCAAATTTATTCCGTATTTCTAACACAAAACATAACAGTTTAATTAACATACATGTGTACTCCACCTTTTACTTAGAATTTTATGCTGCCAACATTGTTAAACATGTACAATTTGAATTCAGTGATTTATCTTTTCATTTTCAGGATAGCAGAGTGGGTCAGTTAGTTAAATTCTATAAGCTGTACGTGTTATGTCCATTTTATGACTCGAGAACTTAGGTATGAGTCCTAGGAATTATCGCCAATGTTTATTCTCAGTCTTTTCAGTTATTATCCGTAATAAATCATTATTCAGCTTCTTTTAGCTTCAGATATCTCTTGCAACGATTTTCTAAAGAAGGTCGGGAACAACACGAACTTTGTTGATGCTGAGAATAATAATAATAGTATTAATCTTCAGTAGTACTTTTGTTTGCTGATTATTGTACTCTTTTCAGTACATTTGAAAAAGTACATATTATATACAACATACACTTCTCAACACAGCACAACGAGCTTGGCATTTCATGGGAGTATGCTAAAAATTGGACACAAAGATAACAGTGGCGGATCCAGAAATATCGCGCGTGTGTGTGTGTGACTAAACAGGTCGGCAAGGAGTCTGTGGGACGGAAATCCCGGCGGAGGCCCAAGGGACGAAGCCCTTAGAAGTTCCTACATTTTAAGCCTTTCCATGGCATAATTTTAACCATCTAATTGTACAGAAAACTTACTCTGGGAAACGTTCCGGTTGTTTTGGGCTCATTTTTAGGTGGGTTGCAGGGTGGGCGCGCATAGACTCCACCACCTTCCCTCCGGATCCGCCCCTAGATAACATTGTAATAAAAGAACTTTTATTAATACAACTTAACAAGGTCGAAAATGGCAAATGTTGTCAAACACAAAATGAGAAAATATGTTTCCCAAGAGTGATAAAAATATGTTTTAGTATGGAGTGGTGAAAAGAAGCTGAATACAATAATTCATTCATGAAATCGATATATTATATTAGATAAACAATAATTTTCTTGCACATGATCTTACAAAAACAATGTTTCTATTGAAAAGAGTAGTTTACATGTGCCACAGTCACTTGTAGGTTGAATGAAATTTCTGCTCAGTAGAACGCTGGATTTTTTTCTCTACCGTCCACTTTTCAATCTATTCAATATAGAATCTCCTGGTAAGTCCTAAAAATTATTTCCATTTCATTGCACGATACTGATGAATCTCAATCACATATATCCATTAATAGTCATGCCGTTTTCGTTTCTCTTACGTCATGGAAACGTAAAGCTTCCAACATCATTTTAACTTAAGTTTAATGCGTAAGCTTTTTCTTTTCTATCGATCCATTTTCACTCCATCCATCTGCACATCTATCTCCGCTACCAAAGTGCTTACGTAAAGTTAATTTAAAAAGAATCTTTTGAGTCAAACTGATGCCTGTGCATGCAGTCCTTTTATTATTTATTACTTCCTCTAATTCACTGCCTTCAGTGGTGCGCATTACCAGAATCTAACAGAGACGAGTTACATTTGGAACACAAAAGGGTGAGGGTGAAGAAAGAAAAATAACAAAGTGGACAATCAATTGATGATTTCCACACAAAGCTACGGCAGCTTTCAGAAACGTGTGAATTCGCTGATGCCAATATAAAGTCACAAGTAATTCAAGGTTGTTTGTGAACATGTATATAGACGTCATGCACTTCGTGAAGAGATGGACCCGACACATCTTCTTACATTCGCCCGTGCCCTGGAACTCTCTGACAGGCAAGTAACACAAATAGGAAAATGTGAAAGAGAGAATGCCAATGCCATAACAAAGGGAAGGACACATAGTCATGACAGAAACAAGCCACGTTTCATGGAGAAAGCAAACAGCAGCAACAACAACAACAATACAGAAACCAAACATACAGAAATTGTGGTGGCGCGTGTCCACACAAAGACAGGCAGTGCCCAGCAAAAGGGAGACAATGTAATTTCTGCAAGAAGAAAAACCATTTTGCAAAAGTTTGCAGATCAAGATTCAAGACAGAAAACAAAGTTAATGAAGTAGAAAGTCAACAAGATAAAGGTAGTACATTCGAGAGTTCAGACGAAGAATATACCTTTGGCCTGCTAACAACACTCTTGAACCAAAACAGCTTCAAACAACGGCAGAAATTGATGGAACAAAAGTAGAGAATCTGATTGACACAGGATCGAACAATAATGTCATGGACAAACATACATTTGAGAAGTTGAAACATAAGCCTAAACTGCAGAAAACAGATACAAACGTATTTGCTTATTGGTCAGTGACCAAATTACATATAGCTGGCAAGCTTCAAGCCAAGACTGAGACTACAGATAGGATCACGACAGCTCCATTCTATGTAACCAAAGGAAATTGTATAAATCTACTGAGCTATGAAACAAGCGTGCAGGTACAAATAATTCCAAGAATATGTGCTACAGTAAAGAGAAAGTCTGAAGAACTGTGCAAGAAGTACATAGATATCTACAAAGGAATCGGAAAATTAAAAGACATGCAGATACACGTTTACACTGGTGATACTGTAGTCCATGTAACTCAGCCCCACCGACGTATACCATTTCACATTAGGAAGAAAGTTGAAAGAGAGCTGGAAAGACTTGAAACATTAGGCAATATTGAGAAGGTAGATGGACAAATTCCCTGGGTATCTCCTATCGGGGTAGCACCCAAACCCAAGAACCCCGATGAAATCAGGATCTGCGTTAATATGCGTTTGCCGATAAAGCGGTACTACGCGAGAGACACATCACAACAACGATAGGCGATCTTTTAGTATATCTCAATGGTGCAACCGTGTTCTCCAAGTTTAATCTAAATTCGGGCTACCATCAACTGGAATTGGACGAAAAATCAAGGAACATTGCAACATTCTCGACTCATATAGGACTACGGAGATATAAACGCTTGATTTTCAGAATGTATTCAGCAGCGGACATATTTCAGAACACACTATGTACAGCACTGGAAGGACTACAAGGCGCAATAAATGTTAGTGACTACATTCTAGTATACGGTGCACTAAGGAAGAACATAACACAAATCTAGAATCTACATTTACTCGCATCAAGCAAAAAGGGTTGACACTAAATAAACAGAAATGTGAGTTCAACAAAGACAAAATTGAGTTCCTTGAATACGTGTTCAGCAAAGATGGAATTTCTCCAGATCCTAAGAAAGTGGAAGCAATTAAAAGTGCCAGTATTCCATCAGACATGTCAGAAGTACGCAATTTTCTAGGCATGACAAACTATGTGGGACAATCTATCCCAATTATTAAACGATCAATTAGCCCATTCGTGCCTTATACAAGCAAAACCAACCATGGGAATGGACTGAAAATCACAAGAAAGCGTTTGAAAAACTCGAACAAGATTTAGCAAGTGATGCAGAAATAGCGCATTTCCATCCGGATAAGGAAACACTATTACTTGTAGATGCAAGTCCTGTCGGTCTAGGGGCGTTATTAACTTAGAATGGAAAGGTTATTGCATACGCCAGTAGAGCACTTTCTGATGTAGAAAAAACGGTATTCACAGACGGAACGTAAAGCACTAGCAATAGTTTGGAGTTGTGAGCACTTCCATCTGTACCTGTTTGGGCATACATTTACGCTAGTCAGTGACCATAAGCCCATGGAAGTAATTTTCAACAATCCAAAATCATGACCCCCTGCAAGAATCGAGAGATGGCGATTGAGATTACAAGCATACAATTTTAAAGCGGTTTCCAAGCCAGGCAAAACAAACGCAGCAGACTACATTTCACGACATCCCAAGACTGGAACTAAATGCTGTAAACAATTCTGAAGTTGCAGAAGCGTATGTTCAATTCATATCCGTCAACGCCGTACCCAAGGCTATGACAATTTAAGAAATTGAGGTGGCTACTTTGGAGGACCAGGACCTTCAACATGTTATCAAATCAACAGAGACTGGAAATTGGAAACCTTCATGCAAACAAAACAAAACTTTGGAGACATTTTAAAGACTTAGACATGAACTCACGATCGCTCCAGTTATAAATGGTGTCGTTCTATTGTGTGACAGGAAACTAGTCATGGCTGTCGTAAGGGGCGGGCGATATGGGCGACCGCCAGAGGAGAGAAGGCGAAATTTCCGGGATCATGTTTTTTTTTATTCTGTATTTTACTTGGCAAATAAAAGTGCAGCTTTTTCATTAAAAAACCTACATTTAGTTATTATTTTCATGACTATTATTACGTTTAAAAAATAATCAGATTGCGGTGTTTTTATTCGACGGTGAGGGGCGTCAAAGGCGACGCTCGCCCGTGGTGCCGTTTCGTCTAGCGCAAACTTGTGACGGTCCTGAAACTAGTAATACCGAAAGGGCTACAACACAGAGTAATATGAAGGCCATCAGGGCATAGTCAAAACAAAAGAGCCTTTTGGTGAGAAAGTATGGTTTCATGGTATTGTCATACAAGTAGAGGATTTATGTAAAAGCTGTATACAATGCCTTGCATCAACACCAAAGCAAATGGTGGAGCCGCTAAAAATGACATTTCAATCAGCCAACCCTTGGTGTAAAATTAGCATGGACTTCAATGGCCTTCTTCCATCTGGAGTCTATTTACTGGTACTTGTTGGCGACTACTCAAAGTATCCAGTCGTTGAAATTATTACCTCCACATCTGTAAAAGCTGTCATCCCGTAATTAGACAAGACATTTTTAATGTTTGGAACACCAGAAGTTGTAAAAACGGATAATGGACCTCCATTTAATGGACACGAGTTTACAAAGTTTGCAGAATATATGGGATTCAAGCATAGGAAAATAACACCTATATGGCCTCAAGCCAACAGCGAAGCAGATAGGTTTATCAGGATAACTGGAAAAGTAGTAAAAGCGGTTGATGCGGAACTTACAAGTTGGAAAGAAGAAATGTACAAAATGAGAACTAAACTCCCAAGCATACGAATCAAATTATAGGACATTAAAGTTAGAAAAATATATTAATGAGAAAAAGGAAAACACGAAGAGCTATGCAGATCGAACTAGAAAAGCGAAGAAATCAAATATCAAAGTTGGAGTCAAGGTTCTGGTTAAATAAGAAAAGCGAGATAAGTTATCAACACCATTTGGCCCTAAACCATATTAAACTGTCTACAAAAAGGAATCCATGATAATAACGAGAAGAGAAGATCATCAGATCACTAGAAATTCGTCATTCTTTAAGACAGTAAAAAACTCACCCCATATTCCACGATCAGATGACCAAACGTATGATTCAGTAAATCTAAAGAAGGGTGGAGATGCATGTGAAAGAAATCCAACATCAGATTTAGCGTTGATAAGATCAACACGAGTAAGAAAACCGCCGGACTACCTAAATTTAAGGATTATGTGTGTGTGAAATTATGCAAAATATTTTGAAGTCTTACCACATACATTGTGTTGGCCTGACGTTTCATTTATAAATAGTGTAGTATCTTGTAACTGTAAACCGTAGTGTAGATCTGGATAGTAAATAACAATAACATGTGTATGTCCTCAAATGGGAATCAGTTTGACAAGGTGAATTTGAACTCAAAACCCAGGAAATAATCAGGACTAAACCAAGAGAATGGTAAATCTACTTTATCCAATTCTAAGTTGATCATTTTGTACAATATTAGAAAATCTAGAAGTGAAGTGATTACGTTCATGAAAATATATTCTGTGCATTTCAGTCGTTAGAAAATGATTATCATCAATATGATTAGTTTGAAATATACTTGACTGATTTTCAATTTAAATATATAAAATTTAAGTCTGAAAGAAAAGGGGGGATGATGGGTTTCCAGAAGCAGTGCTATATTGTAATATAAACTTTCCCTCTGCTGAATCTGCATCCTATAGATCAGAGATAAAGCTGATATATAGGGTGATAGATGTATACCACCACCACTACCATCACCACCATTAAGAGATTCAAGATCATCCAAGAGTGAAAATTGATCTATGTCCATATTCAATCTATGAACAGGGTGACTTGCAGAAAATTTAAAGCGACAGCATAGTCCTACACAGTCAAATTTAACGATTTTAAGTCAGAAGTCGCCGCAGAGAAATATTGTTTGATTCTATTTTGTTAGAGTTGAAACGGCAGTGTCGGGGTGTAAATCAAGATTGTTGGCGACTTTCTATCACCCATGCCAGTTTGAAATCTCCCTTATGGATCGAATGTAGCAGATTTGCGGAGTGAACTACTTCCAAAATTCAACACACGCAACCATCTAACAATTGTACATCACCAATAGAAAGCGAATGTGTGTGACTCACGTTTCATCTCCTTCATGCAATGTTATCCGTGAATCAACTCCCCACTCTCAAAAGAAGTATAGTAAAGATCGACAAGGACAAAGAAAACGTGTTTACCGCGTGCCATCGTGGTCGCTCGAGCTCAAGCAGAGAAAACAGATACACCAGAATGGAAGAAATTATGGATGAACATTAAAATATCACGCTTGTCCAAACAACGAAAAGAAGCATAGACACTTTTGAAACAATCTGGAATTTCTAAAAAGACCGTGTGCGGACCTCATGAAATGCAAAACATTCCAAAAGCTTTAGCCCCTCAATATACGTTGAAAGTTTATCCACAAGTGATGCATGTATATCTAGTGTTTTGAGGCCCTATTTTACGGACGGAAAATACATTCACGTCTATCATCACCAACTCATTTTGATGCTGTTACCGATATCAAAGGATTTCTTGGATACAGATACTATTGTGATACACGTGACAGAGCAATCAACGATCGAGATGAACATTTACACTGTGTAAAGAGATGCCGTTACTGTTTTGCGTCGGTTCCTTGAACTCTTGAGGGAAAAGGAATGATTTCGTGTTCTACATGCGGACATCCATTTGTGAGTCAAGCTTATTACGACTGACAGAATGAAACAGTTCAAACAGAATCTTAGTTCCAATTGTAAAAGATTCACCTATTTGTCCAGAACAGAAACGTTGTTTTATTAGTCATCACATCGTTGATTTAGATCATCAGAGTTACTTTCAGCAATACATCAGCGAACGAGACGATATAGTGCATAACCAAAACCAGAAGAAAAAAAATCCCACAAAAAACAGACTTTAGCTTTTTTAAGATTTTGATTTTTACAACAATTTTGCATTTACATCTCTATCTTTTGTGTGACCTACTGTGCTTACACTGAATGTATTCAGGAACCTTTCTTTTGGCACTGTCGAAACTGTAATGTGCTTCCGGGCAGGCGAGAAAGGATATTTTATGGACCAAACACTCTTACCAATTGCCCTCAGTGGGTCTTGGACCCCATTGATGACTGGGATGAAGATTGTTAAGGCAACTGTCATATATTATATGGATGGGCGTACTGATAGATGTTCTAAGTCTATATTTACATGTAGTATACTTGTGAGTAAAAATCCTATATATGTATTACGTAGTACTGGGATGCTGATTAATATTGTGTATATATTTTTTGTTTACGTTTTGTAATTGTGTGTATCAATCGTATATATAGATTATACAGGACGGACATAGCAATGTGTATTGTCTTTAGTTCTTTTTTAGTCTGTGTAAGTGTGTGTATCGGTCACATAATTTATAACATAGGACGGACATACTGTTGGATGTTGTCGTTGTGTCTTTTTAGGCTGTGTAAATGTACGGATTGGTCTGGTAATATTAAAATATAAGACGGGACTATAACCGGATGTTGTCTATACATTTTTCTTTCTTTCTTTATACTGTGTGTATCAAACAGCAGATACATACATAATAAAGGACTTTCCAACTGGTGGATGTTGTCTACAGGCCTTTTCTCAGAATGTGCAAGTGTTCACGAGTGACATACATATATTACATAGGATGCACCTAGTGATGGATGTTGTCTTTATGTACTTGTTGGCTGTATAAGTGTGTATATCTCTCATGTAATTTTATAATATAAGCTCATGTAATTTTATAATATAAGAACGGTCTAGTGATGGATGTTGTCTGTAAATCTTCCCATGTGCTGTTTATGAGTTTGCATCACACAGATACATACATTATAAATAAAGGGCATACTGATGGATGCTGTCTATTGATCTTTTCTTAGAATGTGCAAGTGTGTAATAGTGGAATACCTATATTATATAGAATGGGCATAGTGATGCATGCTGATTGAAAATCTTTATTTATTGTGGGTATCCATGGGCAGATCCATGGGTGTGTGGAGCCGGTGCCCCCAACCCCCTCCCAATCAGTGAGTTACTTATATTATATAGGACCGGTCTAGTGATGGATGTTCATTGTTTGTACATCTTCTTGGTCTTTGAGCATGAATCAGTGGGATATATGTAATATCCATAAAAAATATGTGTAATTAATGTCGGACCTTTTGATACATGCTGTGTGTAATTTCTATTTTGTGGTGTTTTTGCATGTAGCAGTCATGTATATTTATTATATGTATGGACGGAACTACTCATGGATGTTGTGTACATCTTTGTAGGCGGTGTAAATGTGTCTATCAGTCACATACACTGTATGTATATTATATTGGACAGTTCTACTTTTGGATACTGTTTGTATGTAATTTTTGTAAGGAGTTTACATATAAATATCGGTCAGGTAAATGTATAATATTGAACAGGCATACTGATAGATGTCTGTATTTATGAAAGTTCTTTATGTGTATGTATCGGTGACATATATGAATAATATGGGACAGGGCTACTGATGGATGTTGTCTTTATTTAGACCATGTAGGTGCATTTATCAGTGAGATACATATATTATATAGGACAGACCTAGCGAGGGGTGTTGTCTTTGCATCTTTATTTAGACTGCAAGTGCATGTATCAAGTACCAATGGATGTTGTCTCAACGTCTTTTAGGCTGTGTAAGTGTGTGTATCTGTAATTTCATTTTATAATATAGGACATGCATACTGATGGATACTGTCTATATATAGTAAGGACCTATCAATGGATGTTGACTATGTCTTTATTTAGGCCGTGTCAGTGAGCGTGTTATCAGGCACATATTTTATATAGGAATCATATGCCTACTGTTGATGTATGCTGCCTGTAATCTTTATCTATGGTGTTTGTGCGTGCATCAGTAATATATATAGATTAGATAAGGCCGACCCACTGATGGATGCATAGGATAGTTACATAAATAACATGGGACAGTCCTACTAATGGATGTTGTCTATGGATTTTATTTAGAATGTACAAGTATGCGGATCAGTCAGATACATCTTACATTGGATAGGCCTACTAACAGATGATGTCTGTACACTATTTTTAAAGGGTGTGTTTGTATAATTACCAGTAAGATAAATGTCTAATAAATGATGGGAATATTGATGGATGTTGTCTGTAAATTCCAAGCCCTCCTTATAAAATTAAATGGTCAGTCCATTATATAGGATGGTCTCTACTGATGGATGTTATCTGTACATATTTTTTGGTTTTTGAGCATGTATCAGTTATATACATGCATTATACAGGATGAGACTACTGATAGATGCTGTGCAAGTGTGTGTATCGGCAATATCATTTAATAATCTAGGACGGCTTAATGCTGGATACTGTCTGTAAGACTGTTTTTAGGGGGTGTGTATCAGTGATATATATATATATATATATATATATATATATATATATATATATATATATATATATATATATATATATATATATATATATAAATATATGTGTGTGTGTGTGTGTATCATATAGCATGCATCTACTGATGGATAGTGATATTAAGTTGGTTACTTATTCCTTATTCCCAATTCAATAAGGAAAAAGTAACCACTCACATTGTCGAAACTACCCTATGTTACCAGCTTCACACCTATAAAAATTTTCTTCACTGACTGCACTGTATAAACATAGGAAAAGATGAGAGTTGAGAGTAAAAGGATAAGGGGCATTAACCTAAGCATATGAATGCAACCATATGGTTTTGGAGAAGTAAAAGATATGATTTCTATCTGATTGATATTAGCCAAACAGTTTGGGAGGCAATGAAAACCACATCTTTGTGAGAACTTGTAATAAGGAACAGTCCTATATACCAGTAGTTTCATAAAATTTTCAAAGTTACTATAGAAGATACCAAAATTAAAGTTTCTACCTCTATGGTATGGAAGCCAAGCAGTCAATACATAGGTCTTCAAAAACTCCTTTTACCATATATTCCGATTTATAATATCATGAATAGTCTTGAATTTATGATCTTGTAAATTACTTTTTTCTCCAATTCACACTTTGCATATATTCCCTGCAATTGTGCTGCTGCAAAGTGGATAAAAGTCAGAATTTGGCAAAACGTTTTTGTACAGAAGTTTTACTATATTAAAAAGTTTGAACTATACATGGAGAAAATCCTTACAAAAGCAACTTAAGACTTTTCTGGAATATTTTGCTATTATATGAAAGACTATTTTGCCTGTCCAGTCTACAAACTTAAAACCCAGTAGGCTCAGGGTAAGGACAAAGACATCCATGTGTATATATACTTGCTGTAATTATGGTGTGTATAATGCACACATTTTTAACCTAATTTTCTTATTTTCAATAGGGTTTGTGCTTTGAACATAAGAAGAAGAAAACCATTATTTCCAGGTCGATCTGACGAAAGGATCAAGGCACTAAAACTGCACTCCTTGTCAAATATTAAACCTGTCACATTGTAACTAAATTGACTACTAGTCACATTGTAACTAAATTGATTACTAGCCTTATTAAAGAGTTAAATAATGCTTACAAACCTTGATAGTCCTTGTCTTTGATTGCTTATGTTGATAAACTCATTTAATTTCACATCACTGTGTAGCTTTTTGTTCCGTGACTCGACCAGAAATACATGTACATATGACTGCTAATTTCTTGTTCTACTGTGTCATGTTTACATGAAACCTATGCAAAGTACCGCATTGCAGCAGAACAAATATGATTAACATACCCGTAAATGTTCAATATTCGATAATTGTTGATCTAATAATTTATTTCTTCATTTACTGATATCTTATTTATGGCTGAATTGAAATATAATATTTAGAATTCAAGCAGTGTTAATGTTCTCATCAGAGGCACATTTAGGGGACATCATTTTAGTGACTATGGATTGTCTGTTATGGTAACACTGACACAAATCATGAAACAAAATAATAATGAAATTGGCAAACACTTTTTTCTTTGGAAAATAAACTTGGTTTTTGTTTTATTTCCCATCTTAAATCATTGTATTAGATATTTTTGTGTGACTATACAGTGATATATGCTTCACTGACTTGGTCTTTTCAAGGTAATCAACAATGGCAGGTAAAGCTGTGTTGTGCCAAACATAATTACAATGCATTGTCTTGGTAAATTCTAGCTTTGGCACTGAGATATATTTCAGAGGTGTCATGATTGTCCAAAAAGTATAAATACTGGACCTGAACGTTTACATAAAATCTTGTGTTCAATCTTGAATCTGAATGAATATAGTCAAAGTATCAACATGGTACACTGTGAAAGACAAGCTAACCATTATTGCCTATGCAGAAGCACATAGTAACAGAGTCACTGGGAGGGAGGTAAATGTAGGAGAGTCTTCTGTTAGGGAGTGGAGAAGAATGACAGATGAGAACATAGTGTCTTTTCGAAAGTGAAGATGATGAAGAGGAATTTGAGAGATCTGATGCAACAGACTGAACTCCATCAACAAAGAGAACCTTAAAATGGCCCTTTAAAGGGCCAACCATAAAATTGGAAAGTTATACTTTCAACATTGCCACTTTTATCATTCGTTCTTTTATGATATCTTTTTAAAAAAAATTACTGGTCATAGTTTGCTGCTGCATACTGACAGGAACGATTAAAGAAAGTCTAGCACTGGTTTATTGTAAACGATTCAATCATTTTGTAACAAATGATGATCAGTGCACTATCCAAAAAGCCAACTATTGTCACACCAAAAAAACAGAGATAAATTATACAGATTTTAAAATGTATTACATGCACGTTATATGGCAGAACTAGTTTTTTTTACCGTATTGTGTGTAGAAAATAGAGGTGCGCATTATACATCAGTGCATGTTATACACACCAAACTATGATAGGCGACTGCAATCTCCACAGAACTTCCAGTTACCATCAATTACTTATTGATATGCAAATGAGGGCTCTTACCACATTTCGGTTTGGTTTGGTTTGGTTTAGTATTTTATGGCACAACAACACAAATGTTGTTTAGTGCTGAGGCAGTAAAGTGCTGTGCCCAAGGACACATCAGGGATGCTGACTTGGGCTGATTCAATACTTGGATTTAAACCTGTACCCTCTCAGTCGCTAGTTTAGCGTGCTAACCACTGAGCCACTGCGGCTCCACCACATTTAGATCAGAGGAACAAGATAGGTGATTGTGTCCTACAACTATAAAACCCAGCTGTTGTTACATAAGTTAGAAGCTAAATCAGTCTATTATTCTCATGTATATGTGCTACCAAAACATAATCTGAATAAAATTTATTTACCCTACATTTGTCCAATTTCTGGAATATGCATCTGAAATTTGGTCTTCCTGTACTAACTCTGATTCTGAAAAACTTTAAAAGTCACAACCTGAAGCAGCCAGATTAGACTTGGGACTATCAAAATTTGAAGTAGAAAAGCACCTTATTTTGAAACTGGACAGTCTACCCTCGCAGAAAGGTGAAACAAGCAATAAATCTCGGTAGTTTTTATAAAAATTATCAACAGTCTCCGGATTATATAACTGATTTACTCTCACCTTCTTCACGAGACACAGTGTCTTACAATCTGAGAAGAAAATTTAGAAAATTTGTAATTAACACAAAAAGGTTCACAAACATATGAATACTTTTTATGTCTACAGTTACAATTTTACCAACTGGACCACAACAAACACTATCCCTCTGCTCTTCTCTTTTTCTCTCTTCATTTTCTTTATCCCTTACATTTCATTATATATATGTATGTCACCTATCTGAAATTTTTTCATAACTCTTACCTGCATACTCATTAATTAATTAAGTTTATAACGGAGAGGAACTTGTAAGTTGAAAAACTTACTGTTCCAATCCTTTTGCCTTGTATACATATTTGTGATCTTCTTAGCAATAAAATATCTTTAAACAAAAACGAATAAATAGTAAAATGATGCCTCACAGTATGGTAATATGGTACATTTTCACAATGTCGGATCAAAAGTAGCACAGCATTTTTTGATTATGTCAAAACTAAGGTTTGCTCTAAGGTGTTTGTATAAACAGTTGCTGGTGCGACTATCATAAACAAAACTTTGAAGAAATGTGTCATTAAAGAGACATTAGCTGTATTTTTCAAGTTTACAAAAGTGATGCCTATTGTTCTCTTATTCTCTTTAATGGTTGTGGCTGAACATGTACAAGATATATAAGAAATTTCTACTGAGAAGAAGCTGGAAGTTGACTGTATGTCGTATTTATTAGTATTAATTTGAATTCGCCCCTTACATATCGGCGAAAAAACACAAAAATGGAGGTCGACCCAAATGACGTGTCATATTGACCTTTCAGTGGGAGTATTCATAAGAGGCCTTGTCCACTCTTCAAATAGGTATTGCAGTGAATGCATCATGTGTGCAAAGTATGTAGAACTACCTCACTCACAAAAATCATGCACAGTTCATGAAGATATACATGTTTACCAGTAGGACCAGGCCTCAAAAACTATTTCAACGAAAGGTAAAATGAGACAGGTCTTGTAGATCGATCTGCACACCACACTGAAAAATCTACATGCATGTACTTCATCTGACAGGCCTGAAGCACTGAACAAAACAGATGACAGAAATGCGGATTACTGAACAAATATCATTTTACTCAACTGACAACAGACGTTTTGTTATGTATATTGAATTTATAATTTATGTCCATCAGGTAAGTTGTCCTTTAGTCATTTTGTAAACAACATATTTACTGCATTTTAGTTCAAGGTCAGACTTGTTTACATAGCATTTAGTACTTAGATTGGAATTTTCCATGGCCTATGTGAGAAAAGTCACGTATGCAGAGGAAATTTTCCATTAGAGTTACTCATATTTTAGAACATTGTCACGTGACTTATGTTAATATATAGATATTTTAGTGGTTTCATTCTTGTTCAAATGGTCAGTCTATGAAGAGTCATTTTAATAATCAGATGTTTATAGTTGTGTTGTGAAAATTCAGAGCACATTCAGAGCGAGGAATTATTTACTTGAAATATTCATTGGAATTACCAAAAGTGCTCATTCTCATACTGGATTAATACTTGACTTTGGGATTTATGTTAATTTATTCAAAGATATTCTGGATTACATCATTCAGGCATATCAGAACATTCGAGACTACTGACACATCAGGACATTCAAGGCTACTGGAATTCATAAGAAACCTTCTATATTTAGGACTTGTGATTAGGACACTTAGGATTATTGGATTATTTGGATTTTAATTCACCTTATTGTAAGTGTCTTTTGAATTTTCACTTTAATTGTCTAGCAATAAATGCCTTGTTGATTTTACTTATGCTAATGCTTCTTTAAGAACATACCTACAACAAGAGTACCGTGAATGCCACATTATATGCCCGCCCCATGTTTAATAGTCCCCTATGTCGCTAACAGACATTTTTGTGCAGAAACCATTTTTCTTCTTTCAGTCGAAGTGTCCTTGACATCTGACATTTAGACCCCCAAACTGACAGACTTCTTCCTTACACTAAGTGCAATCCAGCCACAAAGTTTGGTCCATGTCTGTGTAGAACTTAATGTTAATGTGTGAAAACCAAATTGCTACTTTCAGTCACAGTGACCTTAACCTTTGATATTTTGACCCCCCAAATCAATAGGCTTCTTCCTTATCCCAAGTGCAAGCCATTTCCACAAAGTTTGGTAGAGGTGTGTCATGATGAACTAATATTATTGTGCATAAACCATTTTTATTCTATCAAAGTGAACTTGACCTTTGACCTTTTGACTCCAAATATCAATAGGGTTGTTCCCTACCTCAAGTGCAAGCTATGCACAAAGTCTGGTAACCATAGATGATAGAGAACTCAAGTTATTATGCATAAACAGTTTTTCTTCTACAGTAAGTGACCTTGACCTTTGACCTTTTAAGCACCAAAATTGATAGGGTTCTTCCATATTCCAAGTGCAAGCTATCCACAAAGTTTGGTAACTCTAATGGTGGAGCACTCAAGTTATTGTGCAAAAACCATTTTTCATCCATCAGTGACAGTGAACTTGATCTTCGAACTTTTGAGCCTGAAATCGATAGGATTCTTCCTCACCCCTAGTGTAAGCTACCCACAAAGTTTGGTAACTGTAGATGGTGTAAAACTTGAGTTATTGTGTGGAAATGAAATTGGTAGCAGAGAGATGAATGGATAGACAGACAATACCATAATTGCTGAAGGTCATTAAACATGCAATAGATAGAGTGCCACATCAAAAGCTGGGATGATCTAAAAAAATAAAAAAATAAAAATACAAAAAATGCATGACAAATGTAGAAATTGTATTTGACCAGATCAGTTATTCCAAAATATATCATGAACTGAAAACAAAAAAAGTGTAATATCCTTCATATGATCTATTTTGAGATTATTTCTTTTGGGCAAATTCTCCAGGTCTGTAATCTGATAAATTGTATTATATTTATCAAATGCAACTGCCATATTTTTTCTTTTACATCACCAACGTAAGACACAAGGTCCAGTAACAATGCTGCTAAATGTTTTTAGCATACATCCTTCATAGGAATGCCAGTTGTGTGCAGACCAAATTTAGCTCCTGTGCTGGTCCATTCTATCAATCATATCATAACACTACATTTGCTTACATGTAGTTCTCTCCAGTCCATCATAAGTCTTCATTTGTTTAAATTACATATAGTTCTCTCCAGTCCATCATAAGTCTTCAGTTATTTAAATTACATATAGTTTTCTCCAGTCCATCATAAGTTTTCATTTATTTAACTTACATATAGTTCTCTCCAGTCCATCATAAGTCTTCATTTATTTAAATTACATGTAGTTCTCTCCAGTCCATCATAAGTCTTCATTTATTTAAATTACATATAGTTCTCTCCAGTCCATCATAAGTCTTCATTTATTTAAATTACATGTAGTTCTCTCCAGTCCATCATAAGTCTTCATTTGTTTAAATTACATGTAGTTCTCTCTAGTCCAGTATGGTTTACCTTGCTTCTCTATTCAGGCATGTTCTTTTAGTGGTACCCCTTAATATACAAATTATATCTGAAAAAGAATGCAGAAATATGATTATCACTAAAAGATGCATAATTTAGAAAGCCTGAGGACACTTCTACAAAATGTCAGAAGGATAATTTTAAGGAAAAAAAACTATCATCAGAAATTATACTCATTTCATCATGTTTATTCAGTTGATCTTGACTATCTTCTCAACCACAGAGACATTGCTAAATAAAATCCGAAGCAAACAAAAGCAACAAATAATTCTGGGGAAGAGATCAGACATAATTGCGCTAAAGCAGCATGCACTAGTATAATATGTTGTTTAAATTTGCTTACATAGGTTTGTATTGGAATAGACAAGTTAGAAAACGAATAACCGTGGCATGTACCTCAGCATTCCATCACACATTTTTCTTCTTGCACCTCATGATTGAAATAAAATATGCCCCAATATGAAAGAGAGGGAGAGAGAGAGAGATTTCAGCCCTTCTTCATGCTGTTTTGCTTAATGTACCATACTGCCCCCGTTAAGCTGAAGCTTTTGTCAAAGAGAGCATGTACACTTCCTCTAGTTAGGTGGCATTTGGTTTGACCTTTGCTCATGCTAGTTGTTACTCTGAATTCAAAGCTCTGACACTTCTATCAGCAAGAACAAAAGGTGTCACTGGATGAGAAACTTACATGAGTAAGCACCTGGCATTACCTGTCATTACACAGCACCATATACATTAACATAAATAAACATTGTTAAATGAAACACAGATTGAAAATATATACCCAGCAGCACATATCCATACAACTAATTCAAAATAAATATGTTAATTAGTAAACAGTGTTTTTTGCCTTAAGAGTTGAAACTAAGGAATAAAGGTGGGATATAATGTGGACTCTATAGATGTATGGTAGTTAAAGATTTTGAAACTGCAGATGCTGTCATGATGAATTCACACAAGCATTACGTATTGATAGTCAAATATCACCACTCAAATGGAATATTTATTAAGCTAGTTCATTAGGTCCTGAGTGTTTCCCCTCATTGTTTCACTTACAGAATTATCATGGTATTGTGAAAAAAGCACTACCAGGGGTAACTCACTTAAAATTATGGAAACTATTTCATTATGATTTATAAAAAGAAAGATATAAAAAGAAAGATTTGCAAACTGGAAGACCTGAACTATTGTAACTAGTTGTCAACACTTTCTCCAGATTTAGATCTCTACGAAGGACATTTTAACATGATTGGAAAGATCTATACCTGATGATTTAGATGTACAAAATAGCCAAAGTTATGGTAGTAATTTCAGCTTAATGTACATTTGACTGAAAATAGCTAGCACCTTTTTTACACACTGGTACTGAAGAGGAAATTTTAAAATAAGTACACATAAAGATGTCGGGCAAAAAGAAAGTGATGCATTGAATAGATTTTCAGTAAAGATCTGTTTTATTGTGGCCATTTGTTGTTTTACAAATTCGCATGTATTAATTCTCAAGCACATCAATCTTTAGATTTTATACTTCATTTGTATGAAATATTATAAATTTTGAATTATAAAACCAACTTCTATGTACGAAAAGTTTTAGTACAAACAAATAATTATGACTTTAATGACTCGACTGTGTACGAAAATTTAACGAGTTCAAAAGTTTACATGAAATACGGATAAGAAGATCAAGATATTGTGGAAACAAAATATGTTCAATCTCTTTCTGAATTGTCCAAGTTATTTACAACCTAAAACTGAAAACATAATTGAAACAATAGGAGAAAGTTATAAGACTGTCTTGGTTGTTTTGCCTTTAATTAACAATTCAACTTATCTCTGAATGAACCGATATATATCTCTACTTCAAGGTACAATGTATAAAAGTCATTTTTTTAAAAAGCAGGTGTGTGTTGGCAGTTGAGTTTTGTTTAAATTAGATCATATTTTGCACATGCTGCCAGGAAAGATAATAACAAAAATTCAATTTACAAATTGTTAATGAAGGCAAGTTCTACAATTACTCCAATGAAAACTTTTAAGTGAATGGCAACATGAATATCATTTTAAATATTTATTTTTTAAGTTATGAAAAAGTCCTCCACTGAATAAATTTAAACTGTATAAAAATTTGAAATTTTGAAATTATCCAAAATAAAGTTCTATTATAA
Organism: Margaritifera margaritifera; assembly: GCA_029931535.1. NCBI lineage: Eukaryota > Metazoa > Mollusca > Bivalvia > Unionida > Margaritiferidae > Margaritifera > Margaritifera margaritifera. Next base: position 2,902,692 of record JAQPZY010001653.1, on the reverse strand, counting down.
CGTAAATTTCAAATCTTTCTGAGGAAAACTGAAGGAAAATTGCAAGACTATGTCACTATGTAAATATCGCAAAATGTATCCATTATGTACTTAAATACTTGTTTTTTGTACATATTTCATACTCAAGATTTTTTCAAAGTCTGAATGAAAAATATTACACTACAGAATTATACAAAGTACTTCATGAGACACAATAATTTTTTTTTAGCAGAGGACAAAACTTCAACATTTCAATTCCTATAACTTTCACACCCATTAGGATATTTTTATTTTGTTTATAGTTTTACCAATGAATGGTTGACTTTTAGCAATATATCACTATAATGAGAAGCATGCCCCATTTCTCTTGTTTTAAATCTTTTTTATTTGCATGTTCTTCGGAATGATATTTGAAAACAATTCTCAGAGCCTGTTTCATTTAGACAAGTTTTCAAGACAGCTGCCATGGTGGCCATATTGACTATCAGATTGGCACCATTTTCATTTAGAACCAAATACCGGTAGACACCACAAGAAGTCTTTTGGTGAAAAGTCCATGTCAATATAATTTTCCATTAAGAAGGAGTAGCAATAACAAGATTTTCAAGATGGCCACTGTGGCAGCCATATTGGACATCCGATTGACCCCGTTTTCATCTAGGACCAACTAGACATTATAAGAAGTCTATCTGCGAAAACCCCATGATAATATGACCATCAAGTCAGGAGGAGCAGCAATAACAACATTGGTTGTTAGTGTGGCACGATTTTAATTTAGGAGCAACAAGATTATGGGATGAATGTGTGTGTAAAGTTTCATGGCAATCCTCTAAGTAGTTTAGGAGGAGTAGCGATAACAAACTTGTGCTAACAGACAGATGGACGACAGACAACAGACGATGGACGATGGATGACTGACAACAGACCATCCCATAAGCTCTTTAGATCTATGACCAGTAGAGCTAAACATCCCATAAGCTCTTAAGGTCTATGACCAGTAGAGCTAAAAATTATTGGATATCAGATTCGCACCATTTTCACTTAGGACCAACTAGACATCATAAGAAGTCTTCTGGTGAAAACCCCATGTCAATATGACTTTCCATTCAGGAAAAATAGAGATAACGAGATTTTCAAGATGGCCAATATGGTGGCCATATTGGACATCAGATTGACACCATTTTTATTTAGGACCAACTAGACATCATAAGAAGTCTTTTAGTGAAAACCCCATGTTGATATGACCATCCATTCAGGAGGAGTAGCGATAACAAGATTTTCAAGATGGCTGCTGTGGTTGCCACACTGGATGTCTCAGAGGCACCATTTTCATTTAGGACCAACTAGACCATGGGATGAATGTGTGTGTAAAGTCTCATGGCAATCCTCCAAGCAGCTTAGGAGGAGTAGCAATAACAAAGTTGCATTAACAGATGATGGACAACAGACAATATGCCATCCCATAAGCTCTTCTGGTCGATGACCAATAGAGCTAAAAATCATGAAAGCATACAAATTTGTCAATATGTACATCTTTAGATGGACATAAAATGTACCAAGTTTAACACCAATACATAACAAGACCTCCTTAATGGGATTGATACTAAACTGGCCAAAACAAATTTCCAGGAATCCTTTTTAACAGTTGAATACTGCAACCATCTCCGACATTCTTGAGAAACTGCAATATACCAAATTTGGTACGAAAAATATTTTCTAACATGTCTGTATTAATATGTTCCCAAGATACCTGTGAGTGCAGCACAAAATTTGTTGTCATGGCCTTGATCTTGAACCTGGTATAATCAATACAAAGTCACTGAACTTGTCTGAGACAAGGTAAAAATATATCCACATACTAAGTCTGGTTAAGTTTATAGTTACTCTTTTTTTTGGGGGGGGGGGGAATTGAAGCTATTTAAGTGGCATCATTAAAGATATTCAGATATTCTTCAACTGTATCCACAAACTGGGTTTGATAAAAATTCCTTCATACTTGTGTGTGTTATCATGCTCGGGAAGGGCCCCAGGTGGCCAAGTAGTCTAAACGACTTGCCTGTACAGATCACTCGCACATTTCATCTCTGTCTGCGTGAGTTCAAGTCTCAGCTTGACCAATGTGGGTATGTGAGAAAGTTTGCCAGTTGCTTGCCATGGGTCAGTTGTTCTTCCCAATTTCTTCCCTTGTTTTTCTTCCTCCACCAGGTATATACTGGCCGCCATGTATTACCTATCATGTGCTGAAAAATGGCATTAAACCCCACAAAAACCAAACCAATCATGCTCACAAGCCAGTACAGCTGAAAATCCCCGAGTCAAGACCTTTGGCCTGAAAATCAATGTTTAAGTGCTGACTATTAACTTGTTCATTGGAATGCAACTAAATACAAAGTCTGGTCAAAATTCACTTGTATCTGTACGAGTTACTATGTTCATAAACTCAGAGAAGTGCAAAAATACAAGCAGTGACGTTTGATTTGACCCCAAGATCAATTAGGTCTTGTTTTTAAACTCCTTTGCAAAAGTGCAGATATGTTGGTGGTCAGATCTGCATCATTTTCATTCTGAACCAATTAAATATTGCAGGAAGTTTTTAAGTGAAAACCCCATGTCACTGCCACCATTCATGCAAGAGGAGCAGTGATAACAAGACTTTTGATGGCCACTGTGGTGCCATGCTGGATGTCAGATGAGAAACATTTCCATTCAGTACAACCTTTATACTGATATATGTTTTAGTGAAAACCCCATGTCGATATGACCTACTTTTCAGGAGAAGCAGCCACACAAAGATTTTCAGGATGAACACCAATGCAGTCATTTAGGAGGCTAGGTCAGCATCAGTATAATACAGAAACAACTACATATCTATATACTGCAAGAAAGAAGCATTTTTAAAATGCTGGTTGAGGTCTTATTTGCCTCGTTTTCATTTAGAACCAACTACATATAGTGAGAAGTGTTGTAGTGAAAACCCCATGTCAATGCAACCATCCCTTCGAGGAGAAGTGATAGATTTTCCAGATGGCTGCCATTGACAAGCACCACTTTTATTTAGGACCATCAATATATCATAAGAAGTCTTTTAGTGAAAGCTACTTGTCTATATGACCATCTGTGCTGTGGTGACCATATTGGATGTCAAATTCAGGTCAGCACCATTTTGATTTAGGACCAACTACATGTACTAGACATCCAAAAACACCATGTTGATATAGCCATCTATTTGGTAGGCAAAGAGATGACAATATTTTCAAGATACAGTAGACACCATGGTGGCCAAATTAAGGGTAGGTCATTTTCATTAAGGACCAACTAGACACCATAAGAACTCTTCTGATGAAAACCCCATGTCAAAATGACTTATCATTAAAGAGGAGTAGCAAAATCTGATTTTCAAGACATTTTTGATGTCAGATCAGCACCATTTTAATTTAGGATTGACAAAACATGACAAGAAGTCTTTTAGTGAAAACCCTATGCTGATATAAGCATTCATTCAGGAGAAGTAGTGATAACAAGATTTTCCATATTGGCAGTGTGGCAGCCATATTAGACATTAGATTGGCACCATTTTCTGGTGAAGACACCATGTCAATATGACTCACTCCATTCAAGAGGAGTAGCGATAAAATTTTTTTAAAGATGGCCACTGTGGTGGCCATATTGGACCTTACTTTGGCACCATTTGATTTCAGACCAACTACATGTAGACATCATAAGAAGTCTTTCAGTGAAAACCTCATGTTGATGTGACCATTCATTCAGGAGAAATAGTGATAACAAGGTTTTCAAAATGGCCACTGTGGCAGGCATGGATGTCTGAATGGTACCATTAGGACCAACTAGACATCATAAGAAGTTGTTCAGTAAGAACACCATTTTGATATGACCATCCACTGAGTAGTAGTGATGGCTGCTGTTGTGGCCATATTGGACATCAGATTGACACCATTTTCATTTTGGACCAACTATACATCATAAGAATTCTTCTGGTGAAATCCCAATGGCAATATTACTTTTCATTAAGGTGGATTAGCAATAACAAGATTTTCAAGATGGCCACTGTGCCTTTTAGTGAAAACCCCATGTTGATATGACCATCCATTCAGGAGAAGTAGCGATAACAAGATTTTCAAGATGGCTGCTGTGGTGGCCATATTGGAGATCAAATTGGCACCATTTTCATTTAGGGCCAACTGGACGTCATAAGAAGTCCTTTGGTGAAAACCCCATGTCAATATGACCTTCTGTTCAGGAGAAGTAGCAATAACAAGATTTTCAAGATGGTTGCTGTGATGACCATATTGGATATCAGATCTGTCTTATTTCATTTAGGACCAACTAGACATCATAAGAAGTCTTTAGTGAAAACCCATGTTGATATGACCATCCATTCAGAAGGAGTAGTGAAAACAAGATTTTCAAGATGGTGACTGTGGTGGCCATATTGGATGTCCAAGTGGCACAAATTTTATTTGGACCAACTAGATTATGGGATGAATGTGTGTGTAAAGTTTTATGGCAATCCTCCAAATGGTGTAGGAGGAGTACAAACTTGTGATAACAGATGGACAACAAACAACACACCACCCCATAATCTCTTCTTTTCTATGAGCAGTAGAGCTAAAAACTCAAAACAAATTCCAGATTTTCTGAATGATATGAACAGTCCAGATTTCATTTAATTCATAGGTAACAGTATTTGACATCATGCTCATTAAGACAATTCCCATTTCATTCTTAAGTATCTACTGGACAGAGACATGACAGAAAGCATGATTCAATAATGGCTACCTTTGCACTGTTTGCTAATCATGATCAGCTTCAAATTTACAGCAAGTTATAGCAAGCTTTATCAGACAAAAGTAAATTATTAAATTAATTATAGTATAACATCATGTTGTTGCATAATATTGATAAGGTCATGCAACCATGGTTCACTTTTGGTAAATAGAGGGAGAAAAAACAAGTGACAAAAATCTTATTCCAATTGTATGACCCAATTTTGCTTAAGCATGTAACCAGAAACACATACAGCTCTCCCATTTTATAACATGGTAGTCAGGGTCCATAACCACTGATTGCATTATTACCAAACCGTGTTATAATGAGAACTATGATATGTACAGAACTGCGATATATTGAGAATAGCATAATTTACAGAACCGCAGTATAACGCAAAACATCAAAATTGTTTAACTAATGGTGCAGTTCTCCCTCCTTATAACGCAGTAGTCAGGGTCCATAACTGCCAACCGCATTATGTAGATACCCACAATATGTACGGAACTGTGATATGTTAAGAACTGTTACAGCAATATGTACAGAACTGTACTATATTAAGAGCAGCATAATATACCAGGTCATGGTATAGCAGGCACTATACAAATTGCTTAAATAATGGTGTTTTGAAAAGAAAATGAGGATATAAGACTAAGTGTCACCTTGTTTTCTTTCAACCCTTATTGTTATACATTGGTATCATTTTGGTCATGGGGTCCATAGTGCTACCGCGTTATATCTGGAATGGTATTATAACAAATCATGTTATAATGAGGGAGAGCTGTGTTTTGAAAAGGAAATAAAGATATAAGACTAAGATTCACCTGGTATTCTTTCAACCCATATTGTTATACATTGGTATGATTTTGGTCATGGGGTCCATAGTGGTACCATGTAACATCCATAATTGCATTATAATGAAGTACATTATAACAAGGGAGATGTACTTTTTTGTAGGCCTTATGTAAAAGTGTATATGGATTGTGTGTGTGTGTGTGCAATAAATGTTTTGCAATCATGATTATTTGTATGCATAATGCTTTGTGTGCCAAATCCATATTCTGTTGCTTTTGTGTACACTAATGCTTAATACTTTTCTTGCATAATTCTTGTTTCCCCACTGCATTTGATATATTTGTTTGTACATATGTATATAATTGGGGATCATAAAGGAGATTAGTTTTAGTACTAATTATGTCATACCCATAAAATAAAGACTATATTATTATTACTATTATTATTTTGACCAAAACTGAAATAGCGAAACAGCGGGCATGCATGAATGAATTGAAAGACAGAGAAGACAGAAATATTAAAACCTGGTATGATCTTTTCTTTACTTCTAGATTTCAGAGGACTTGTTTTTTGTAGAATCTGTAGAGTATTCTTCTTCTGTTTCAAAAATATATATGGATTTGTGATTGGACAGATTATTCGGTCAGATATTCTGATCACCTGCACATCATTTGCCCTCCTTCTGGTACTATGGCTGGCAATGTCAATAGCCTTTGCATTCACAAGTGAAGCCTTAGTTTCATTTTGCTTAGCAAATAAAATGTCGTGTTTGGAATTTCCAAACATGTTCGCCTGTGTTGGAACCTAAGAAAAAATACAGAAATTTATGTTACTCACTTTCAGAACCAGAGATGCACATTATGCTATCATGTTGGAAAATGTATCACAACTGGAAGTGCTTGACTGAGTGAAAACAAAATGAAGTGGCGAGATTGAGAGTTTACCATCACATGATATCTTCAAACTTGGCTGAACATGCAGTTTAATCAATATTTTCATTATGTGATCTTGATGAAATGATGCCCAATCACGACTAGACAGTGTGCCCCAAACCATAGCCATGCACCTGCCTATAAATCAAGGTCACAGCAAGGAGAAAATTAATTACATGACTTGTATTCTTGTCCAGAATATGATTTTTCAGCCCACTGAAGATATTTTAATGAAGCTTTAGCCAGTTATATATAATGTATAAATGCTGTTTCATACCATCCTTGTTTTGATGCACTGAAGTTATTTTAATATAGCATGATTTGATAGTGTGTCACATCCCCTGTCTCTGGTCTATGACCAGCAGAGCTAAAAACAATAGTCCCTTGAAGGGACTTACGCTCCAATGGGTGAAAAGAATTTCCAGGAATTCAAGATAAGACCATTTCTTCCTTTTAACTGCTGAGTGTTGAAACCATCTCTGGATGTCATATTGGCACCATTTTCATTTAGGACAAATTAGATATCATTAGAAGTCTATTGGTCAAAACCCCATGTCAGGTGAAGTAGTGACAGGAAGATTTTTACGACAGCTATCATGGCAGCCATATTAGACGTACAACTGGCACCATTTTCATTTAGGTCCAACTAGGTATCATAAGAAGTCTGTTGGTGAAAACCCATGTTAATATAGCCATCCATTTGGGAGGAGTAGAGACAATATTTTCAAGATAGCCACCATGGTAGCCATATTGAGGGTTAGTCATTTTCATTTAGGACTGAGATGACACCATAAGTACTCTTTTGATGAAAACCCTATGTTAAATTGACTTTCCCTTTAAGAGGAGTAGTGAAAACAAGATTTTTAAGTTGGCCACATATTGGACATCAGATCAGCACCATTTTAATTTAGGATCAACAAAACATTATAAGAAATCTTTTTAGTGAAAACCCCATGATGAGTATGTCCATTCATTCTGGAGAAGTAGTGATAACAAGATTTTCAAGCTGGCCACTGTGGCAACCATTCCAACTACCAAAATAATAACATTTTGCATTTTATGTAAAGAGTAAAATCTGACCTTAAAGAACATTGCTGCTGATCATAAACTAGTGAATATCTTTAATAAAGATGAATTAAATGTTACCATTAGAGGCAACAAAGTGTAATAACTTTTATTTCTTCAAAACACATCCTCGACTTACTGAAATTCAAACTTATTGGGTTGTCATACTTTGTGTACTTTACCTATGCAAATTATCGTAAGGAGCTCTTCCACAGCAGTGCTCAAAGGGTTAGCAAACACAAAATCACCTTTGTTAATGTCAGTCAAGTAACACTGCACAGTGGTGGTTGTCTATCTCTGACTGCCTTTACCTTATAATTACCGCTATAACAAGAACTGACCAGGAGTTATAGCATTTAGGCGTGATGCTATTCAAATACCAACTGTTTACTGTTTATTCAGGCTACAGGTTACAGACATATCACAGTGTAAAGAAAGGTCTCTCTTTTTTTCAAAATATTTTTATAAGATTTAATGGAAATTGTGTTTTAGTTGATGAATACATGACAGGTGCCATGGGCCAACATGGCTTTCTGCAAGGTCTGCTAAAAGTTGTAGAATTTGACTTCACTGAAGATGAAACTACATGTAACTTTAAATTGTTAATAACAGTTATGGTTGCCTTTAAAGAATGGTCATGAATGCTGCAAAGTTAAGTCAAATATACTGTGTTGTAAAATATCTGTATGTTTGTGGTCTTTTGGGTGTACATTAAATTAAACTGGCTGGTAAGGATCAATGTAGCTCTAGTAACTATAAATAAAATTGTGCTTATTTTCTGGTCATACATACCTCTTCATCCTTTTCTGAACTAGAACAAGGGGTGTCCTCCAACTCTTCCAAATTAAAAGGAGCTATTTCATCCGAGTTGACTGTTTTTGGGGAATGGTTGAAATCCAGTGGGGCATCTTCATCTGATGAAGGTGGTGGCACAAATGAAACATCAATCTGTAAAATGGTATCATAAAAATAAAAATTAATACAACATTACAGATTAAGGAATTGGCACTGAAATGTAACTGTTGGGCAATCATCACAACATAAGTCTGATGCCTGATATTAATTTAAAAAAACAAAAAAAACAATATAAAATCAAAAGCTTTTATTTTCATGCCATAATAAGGTTGTATTTATCTGTGGTTGTAGGTTTTGTTACTGCCACAACTGTATCATTTCAAGTGGATTGAACAATGTTTGTGTAAACAAGAGTACCATGAATGCCACAATAAATGCTCACCCCAGTTTTTAATAGTCCTCTATGTTTGGAATAATAGGGTATGGTTGACTCTGGAGATTATTGACCAATGGGTTTCAATGACTTTGACCTTTGATTAAGGTATGTGGTCTTCGACTAAACTTAGTGTCCAGACATAATCATCTTATTAGACCATGACATCTGACCTTTAGCCCCCAAAATCTATGGGTTTGTTTGCTACCCTAAGTGCAAGCCATCCACAAATTTCAAGGAACTTACTCTATGACAAATGTTATTCTGCAAAACAAATTTTTCTTCGAGCCAAAATGACCCTGACTATTTTACCCCCAAATCAGTAGGTCTCTTCCTATATCTTAAGTACATGTCCTCCACAAACTTATATTGTCTAGAATTAAAGTTATTATGCAAATAAAAAAACATTTTTCTTCTTTCAGACTGTTACCGTGACTTTGAGCTTTTGACCCCAAAATAGATATCTTACCCCAAATACAAACCATCCACAATGTTTGGTAACTGTAGATGGTGGAAAACTCAAGCTATTGTGCAGAAACAAAACTAGTAACAGACAGCCTGATGGACATCATAACATAATATGCTCCACCTTAAGGTGGGCATTTAAAAATCAGTTGGGAAAACTTAATAAAGAAGTTGTAACAATTCGGGAGCCAAGCCATGACCATGCTATATTTCAATGTGTGTTATAAGAAAATATGTTAAAGCAGGATTTCCATACATCTCATTATTATGCACAAATATCACTTATTACAGAACCTGTCAACGCACGTACAATGCACGATGTATGCAGGTCAATACCATAAGCTCACCTGACATTATGGCCATGTGAGCTGAAAATTGCAAGAGAAAAGTGATATGTCAATATGCGCATCTTCAAATGATGGCAAAAAAATGTACAAAATTTTGTTATGATCAATTGAAAACTGTGAGACTAGTTGCATTCACATGTCATACACTACGTCCAGCTTCATGTATAAAATAGCAATAACTGTAAAGAAAGTCACATGAGCACTGCGATATGTTAATATGCGCATGTCATACCTGCCAACCTTCCAGACAGTACTGTATTTTTTATATGAAACTCAAAAAGTGTGGTCTGTGCTCGTGACCCAAAAAGAGCAATGTTATATGTTTGACAATAAGGTATCTACTCATACAAGCCCACAGAAAATGACTGGAAATTTAAATCTGAAAAAAAGAAAAGATAGTATCTGTTTTCTCTGAAGCATGTAATACACTTTTAAGAAAAAAGAGCTCGTAGACTTAGCATTGTCATATATCATCACCACACACTCCACACACATATTGTTACAAATACACACACATTAAATAAAAAAATACACCAAGTTTCTGACTTTAAAATCGATTGGACAGTGGAATACAGTCTTAACTAGATGCAGAATTTGCTGTTCTCAATAGTACAGTATCACACTCGTACAAAATTTTAGAACCATACTGGGTCAAAGTAGACCCATACATTTTGTATTGTTCATTGAAATATTATGGTTCTGAAGTAGGATACAAATATGGCTCAAAGTATGGTCCAACAATGACCCATACAAAGATGCAAATCTATAGCTCAAATGTAGGGCAATAATTTGGTTCTGACTATTCTCGTACAGGAGCTGCTTTGAAGGTGATGCAAGTGTCATTAGTGGTCATCTTTGCACTCATTAGAGGTTGGATGGTACTGTTGTTCAAACTTCCCCAAAGATCTAGTTGAAGATTTCCTTACACAAGCCTGAAAAATGATCTGCAACTGCAAATTACAGATTGTGCTCTGCAACAAAACAGCATAAAAAGCACTTCAGCTCTTGTGACATGGTCTGGCAATGATTGTTTAAACATGTTAGATACTTTTGGGATTGAGCTCTACATTTGAGCATTATCACGATGCTAGGTGGTGTTACTATGTCGATGGATGTTGTACACTCCAGAATGACTAATGTCAAATGGTGTTTGCAGAATGCACAAAGAATAAAATGCTTCCACTTTCTGTTGCACTTCACAAAGTCAAACTCGACCAACCAATTAATTTTTTAGTTTTGCTGGCTGGTTTTGGTTGCTTCGCAGCTGGTTCAGACTTCCCTGAATCACAGCTGTTTCAACATTTTGCCTTCAAAAATGAATTACACTTCCACACTATTCCAACTACCGAATTAATAATGTTTTGCATTTTATATATGGAGTAAAATCTGACTTCAAGGAAATGTTGCCATTGATCATGCACTAGCTAATGATCTTTAATAAAGATGGCTTAAACATTCTCAATCAAGGCAATAAAGTGTAATAAATTTTGTTTCTTCAATGTGCATCTCTATGATTTACCTAACTTCAAATGAGTTGGGATGTTCCACTTTACCTATGCAAATAAATCTAATGGGCCCTCCCACAGCAATGCTCAAAAGGACTCTTAACACAAAATCACCTCATGTATTATCAGTCAATTAAGAAGTAAGTAATGTGTGCAATGGTGCCTGTTTATCTCTGACCACCTTTACTTGTAATCACCTCATTGACAATCAATTATCTAGACTGCCCCCTGGTGACACTTTTCCATGAGCATCAAGCACAACTGTTTATTGTTTATACATGTTACATGTAAAAGGCATATATTGTGGTGTCAAGAAAGGTCTCTCTCTCTCTCTCTCTCTCTCTCTCTCTCTCTCTCTCTCTCTCTCTCTCTCAAAAAGATTACTGGAAATCATGTTTTTATAAACACAACAGTGTCAGGGGGGTTGGGAGTAAAAAATCATGTTCTGGCTGGCATACGGCATCTCCAGATAATGAAGATAGTATACATCAAGTTTCACAATGATTCATCAAAAACTGCAGGACTAGATGTGTCAGCAACTAGACAATGCATTTAGTAAGAAGACATAAAGGGTAATAACTCTAACAAAAATTGTATGCGATCAGTAATTTGTTAAGATGTGCATCTTCAAATGATGACCATAACATGTGCCAAGTTTCATCGTGATCCACTGAAAACTGTCATATGCTGCATCCAGCTATAAGTAAAAAAGGCAATAACTCTAACAACATGAGGCCAAAGTGGGTCTGATATCCCTCACCTGGCTTACATAATTTAACAGTTCACCATTTCACTAAGCAGGCTTATGTAGTATTATAAAAACACACCCTATATAAACTATCTCCCAACCTTTATATCATGTTGATTTTACCTATTTTATTACATCTTGATCAAATTTTTTTCTAAAGATAAAGGCAATATTAATATGCATAGTCACTCACTCATAATCAAAGTCATCCAAGATCTTGATGATATAAACCCATTTATGATCAGAAATGGAGACACTCGAGTGTTGACAAGCTCACCTCAGTAATATGTATGGATCTTGCTCATAACTGACAATAACATACTTTTTACAGAAAAGCTCTCATTAAAATTTCAGTGCAAAAACCATTCCGTGGATACAATCTTACTTTTCTTTACAGAAATAACTTATTCTGACTTATAAGTGATATATGCTTGACTTATACAGAACTTATACATTGCTTTTAAGTTAATTATACTTAATAATAATAATAATAATAATAATAATACATTGTTTAGAGAAAGTAACTCAAATAGTACAATACTACTGGTACTCTCCCTTGAGGCCATCTGCTTAAAATGTGGAAAAATTATATACAATATTTACAACATAATATAAAGTGTATTATGACAATAATCAGATGTTGTTAAACATGTAAGAAAAACAAATTTCTTTAAATAACTTTCGATTATCACCCTTTTTGGTGTTTGAGGAATGCTGTTCCATATGAAAGCACCTGAATTTGCAGACTTTTTGAAGGTTTCTAACTTTGTCTTGGGAAGCTGAAGATTCCCATTACAAACAGATCTTAATCCATATTCTGATGAGTTTGTTATGAATAATTTCTGAAGATATTGTGGAGCAATTTCTTGAAGAGACTTGTACACTAAAATGCTTTTTTGGTAATCAATCCTTCTAGATAAATCCAGCAATTTCAGTTCATGGAAGAATGGCTTGCTTGGTGCATCAAATGGTTTTCCAAGTATAATTCATGCTGCTCTTTTTTGTACTTTGCAATGAAGCAGTGAAATGTTAGTCTGCATATGTATAAGTGCTATAAGTGAAAACAATATGGATCCATGGTTCACCTACATTTCACTTATAAGTGACATATAAGTAATTTATAGGTGGTATAAGCCTTTATCAGTTGAGTATAAGTGAACTGTAAGTTCATTTTCTGAATAACAGTTTACTGCAAAATAGAATCCAAGTCCAACAAAGGTGCTACTATGGGTTTTTTCTACTCGAAATTCCCAACTTCCCACCAGATTTATCAATTTCAATGAGTCGTATAAAAAAAAAAAAAAAAAAAAGAATTTGATCATGTTTTATTTAAAATATTTTCAGATTTAAAAAAACAACAACATTGAAATAAAACTTCCAACTTTGATGGTTCTTATGCACCAAAGCCAGAAAAAAGAAACGTTTGTGTGTGTGTGTGTATTTGTGTGTAAATTGCACAATGGGGACATGAGTGAGTTTACACAACCACACATTGCAGATACACTTTGTAAACAAGGACTTTTTCAGCATCCAACAATAAATTATTTTCTATAATTTCATTTAAAGCAATATTAACTGGCAACAAACATTCAACTGTGCATATTTCTAATGAAATCATAAAAAATAATTTATTGTTGTATACTGACAAATTATTTGACACTGAAAAGATGTTTCAACAATAAAAATTCGGAGCCTGAAAGATTTCTGGTGCAAACGCTATCATAATTTAGACTTGGCCACACTTCCTCTCATGTTTCTGGAATTTACCCATGGCACTCTGCATCTATGGAGTTATGTTATGCTGACTTGTTCCATATGGCGATTTTGTTTTGTTTGTTCTTTGTGCATTCCAGCATCATGCAGTATTCTCAAATATCCTAGGGTTCACATGCTGACAACTGAATTGAGACAGCATTAATTTAGCAGCTAAGTAGAATGGCAATCAGATTCTTAAAGAAAAACTACACTGCCATCCACGAATCAAAAGCTGCTTTCAAATTTGGTTGTAGGAGCCTATTTGATGATGACGGATTCTGCCCGAAATGTATGGTTGAAAGAAAAATTGTATTTTTACTGGGGGAGGGGGAGAAGAGGGAGGGTGCAGCTTTTTTAAAGTCCAAATTCATTGAATTGAGAGGAATTCACTCTTATTTCATGCGTAAGTGTAGTATGTGAATGACTTACATTTCACTTATAAGCATACTTCATTTATAAGTGAAATACCTTATTCATTTTTATGTCACTTATAAGTGACATATAAGTATAGTAAGTGAATAGCTCACATTCCACTTATAAGTATACTTCATTTGTAAGTGAAATGCATTATTTGCATATGAAATGCCTAATCTGCATATAAAATCCTAATCCTTTACCTATATGTCACTTATAAGTGACCTTATAAGTACTTTATAAGTAATGAATAATAAGCGACCTATAAACCATGTAAAAGTTTTTTCTGTAAGGGATTGTGACAAAACCCAGAAAGTCCAAATAAACAGTACTGTATCAAGTCCTGTTTGAATCAAATATGGTGTGCTTCAGGGCTCAGCACTGTGATGTATCATATTTCTCCTATACAATACTGACCTGCCATTGTATACAGAAAACACTGAAACTTATATGTATGCAGATGATGCAACATTCCACACATCAGTTAAAACAGCAACAGAATCCAAGAACAGTTGCAGTATGATTTTAATCATAACAGTAAATGGTGTAAAGACAATGGAATGAATATAAATACCAAAAAGACCACTGCAATTATTCTAGGAACATCAAACATTATATATTATCTATGCGAAACCCCCATTTGATTGTCTGTAAATGGTGAACATATATCTAATGTAGAATGCCATAAGCTCCTTGGAGTATATGTTGATAATAAACTAACCTAGAATCATACACAGATCATGTCTGTAATATTATAGCTTCTAAACCAACACTAATGCAAAGAATGAAGAAATATCTACCAACACATGAAAGAAAACATTTCTATTCAACTTACATATTACCTACAATGGACCTCTTTTGTACAGTATGGGGATCATACACACAAACTAATAATAATCATATTATGAAACTTCAAAAGAGTGAAGCTAGAATTATACTAGATGTCGATCCAGTGACACCTTCTACTGACATGTTTAAGTCTTTAAACTGGCTCCATTTTGACAAAAGAATTTCATTTCACAGATGTATTTTGCACTGTAAAGCCCTTCATAATTTAACACCTCTGTCTAAACCAGCAATACTGCCTCTATGTACTCTTTAAGATCAGCATCAAACCGATAATTAAAACAACCAAAATCAAGAACAAATGCTCTGAAAAAGACTTTTACACTGACTGGAATCAGTTACCACTTGAACTAAAGCAGGCTGACAATTTTGATGTGTTCAAATCAGAATGTTTCAACTACCTAAGCATATAATATCTCTCACAAAACATTCCAGCAGTTTCTCCTTTTTCTTTATGCATATGCATAAATAAGCTACATGTTACATTAGGATGTACATGTATATACATTGCAAGTTGTAAGTGAAATATTTGTGAGACATTAACCCATAATGAATACATTCATTCATTCTTTCGTTTATAAATATTGTGTACATGGATAGAATGATGTATGACCACCCCCACCCCACCCCCCGGCCTCATTTGATATTAGTTAAAAATTAAACTAAATTAATTATACCCTCTGAAAATATTATTATTATTATTGTTGTTGTTATTATTACTTGTATTCTGACATTAAAGATCTTAGCGATTAAAGCATATTTACCAAGTTTAATCAAAACTGGATCAGAAATAGGGTTTCTATAGTGGTAACAAATGCAGTCAAAAACATGCATGATCACCTCATTAATATTTGTTGATTCTGTACATTGCTGAATTCGTGCAAGATTTTGATCATATAAGCATATATTCAATGTTTGATCAAAATCAGTAAAAAAAAATATGGCTTACTGAGTGATAACAAGCTCAGCCTATCATATGCAAGATGACCTTATTAATATGTATGGATCTTGCTCATTATTGAACTCATCCAAGATCTTGAAGATACAAGTCCATATTCCAAGTTTGATCAAAACTGGATACAAAATATAGCTTCCATAGTGGTAACAAGCTCAACCAATTTGATGCAAGATTACCTCATTAATATGCATGGAACTCATTCATGATCAAACCCACCCAAGACCTTGATGATATAAGCCCATATTTCAAGTCTGATCAAAATTGTATTAGAAATGTGGCTTCCAATGTGATAACAAGCTTAGCCAATCAGATGCAAGATCACCTCATTAATATGTGTGCATTTCACTCATTATTAAACTTGGCCTAGATCTTGATCATATAAGCAAATTTTCTAAGTTTGATAAAAACTGGATCAGAAATATGGCATCCAGAGTAGTAACAAGGTCAGACAATCAGATGCAAGATCACCTCATTAGTATGTGTTGATATTGCTCATTATCTAACTTGCCTAAGATCTTGACAATATAATCACATATTTTTATTTCAAGTTCAATCAAAATCAGATAGAAATTTGGCCTCCAGAGTAGTCAAAAGGTCAGCCAATCAGATGCAAGATTACCCCATTATTATTCATGGATCTTGCTCATTATCATGGATCTTGCTCATTACTGAACCCATACAAGATCTTGATAAAATAAGCCCATATTTCAATTTTTATTTAAAACTGGATTAAAAAATTTGTTTCCAAAGTTGTGACGAAAAGGGCAGAGTGATGTCGAAATGGGCATATTTGGATGATGACCATAACTTTTATTAACTTTCATGGTGATCTAATAAAAAATTTGAGACTAGATGCATTCCCAAGATCTTGTCATATACTACATTCAGTCAAAAAGGGCAATGACTCATAACACGAGTCCCTCGAAGAGACTGACACTCTACTGTCCAAAGAGAATTTCCAGGAATTCAAGATATGACCATTTCTTCTTTTGAACTGCCAAATCTTGAAACTATCTCTAACATTCTTAAGCAATAAGATTTTCAAATTAGCCACTGTAGCAGCCATATTGGATGTAAGATTAGCACTATTTTCATTTTGAACAAACTAGACACCATTAGAAGACATTTGGTGACCCTATGTAAATAAAACCAACCATTCAGATTTAGTGACAGGATTTTTCAACATGTTTGTTGTGGCAGCCATATTGGATGTCTGTCTTGTGCACCTGCAAAATATGCTTTATGCCTTTAATTAGAGCATATTACGCCTCAAATACTGCTTATGTACAGGAGCAATACGCCCATACTTTTCATATGGGGTGGGTCACCACTTTCATTTAGGACTAACTAGATATCATAAAAAGCCTTTTGGTGAAACCCTACATCAATATGACCATAAATCCTGAAGAAGTAGCGATAACAAGATTTTCAAGATGGCCATCATGTTGGTTATATTGGATATCAGATAGGCATCATTTACATTCAGGAACAACTAGATACCATTAGAAGGCTTGTGGTGAAAACATCATGTCAATATGATTACAATTTAGGAGGAATGGCGACAAGATTTTCAAGATGGCTGTCACGGTGGGAATATTTGAAGTCAGATGAGCACCATTTTCATTCAGGACCAACAAGCTATCATAATTAGTCTTCTGATGAAAACCCTATGTCAATATGACTTTCCATTTATTAGGAGTAGCATTAACAGGAGTGTGAAGATGGCTGTGGTGGCGATACTGGATAACTTAATTTAAGACCAACTAGACACCATAAGAAGTCTTCTGGTGAAAACCACATGCTGATATAGGAGTTGCAATAAAAAGATTTTTAAGATGGCTGCGTGTTGTCCATAATGGATTTCAGATCGGCATCATTTTCATTAAGAATCAACATGACATCAAAAGAAGTCTTTTAGTGAAAACCCCAAGTTGATTTGATCATCCAATCTGGAGGAGTAGTGATAAGATTTTCAACATGGACACTATGGTGGCCATATTGGATGTCCGAGTGGAATCATTTTCATTTATGACCAACAAGACATACATACCTGCCATAACACGCCTTGTCATGCTAAAAACACAATTTTTCACTCCCAAACTCCCTGGCACAGTCATGTTTCGAAAAACACAATTTTCAGTAATCTTAGAAAAAGAGAAAGAGAGAAAGATAGAGATTTTTTTACCACCTTGATATATGCCCATAACATGTAGTATGCATAAACAGTAAACAGTCCTTAGAGCTCATGAAAAACTATCTTTGGGGCAGTTTATGCAGCTAATTAAGGGGCAATTAAAAGGCAAGGCAGTCAGAGATAAACAACCACAATTTCACATATTACTTAACTGGCTGACATTAGTTAGAGAGACATATTAAATCCTTTGAAGACTGCTATGGGGAGCCCATTAGGCTAATTGCATAGGTAAAGTACACAAAGTGGAACAACCCATTTCATTGAAAGTAAATTAAATCAAAGAGATGTGTGTTAACAAACAAATTTTATTACAAATCATTGCCTTGAATGAGAATGTTTAAGCCATCTTTATTAAAGAATACTGACAATTTTGTGACCAACAGCAACATTCTTTTAAGTCAGATTTAACTCCACACATAAAATGCAAAACATGATTATTTCGGTAGGGCAAAATGTCAAAATGCAACTGCGATTCAGGAAAGGATGAGCCATCAGCGAAGTGAGCAAAGCCAGCAAAACTAAATTTCTGAACTCCTCGTAGACGGAGTTTGATTTTGTGAAGCACAGCAGCAAAGGGGAGCAATTGATTCTTTGCACATACTACAAACACCATTAGTCACTCCAGTAATTTTCTATAGCCTGATATGAATAGATAGCTTATTCTCAAATGGATGATATCACTTTTTGGGGGGTTACGCACACTGACCCCCCCCTCACCTCAAAACACACTTTTCGAGTCTCAACCCCCCCCCCCCCTCCCCAACACTGTCTGGGAATATGGCAAGTATGGACGTGATAAGAAGTCTTCAGGTGAAAACCCCATGGTGATATCACTTTTGGTTCAGGAGGAGTAGCAAAAACAAGATTTTCAAGATGGCTGCCATTGCGGCTATATTGGAGTTCTGAGCAGCACTGTTTTCGTATAGGACCATCTAATCATCATAAAAAGTCTTTCATCTTTCAGTGGTAATCCCATGCTGTATGACCATCAATTCAGGAGAAGTAGCGATAACAAGATTTTCAAGATAGCTGTTGTGGTGGCCATATTGGATGTCTGAACAACACCGTTTTCATTTAGGATCAACTAAACTTGGGATGCATGTGTGTGTAAAGTTTCAAGGCAGTCCTCCAAGCAGTTTAAAAGAAGTAGTGATAACAAACTTGTGCTAATGGACAGACAGACATCAGATGACAGACAACGGACAATGGGCCATCCCATAAGATCTTCTTGTCTATGACTAGTGCAGAGAGAAATTGGGTGAGCGAAGTGATTTGTCAAAATGCACATCTTCAGGTGACAACTATAATATTTACTAAGTTTCATGTCAATCTGTCAAAAAACTGTACAACAGAAGGATGGATGGATACCAGAATTCCTATATACCCCTGCCTTTGTAGAGGAGGGGGTATACAAACCTTATTCAATGTACAAACACTGTGTTTTGGGACTTCTTTGTATTTATTAATAGGTGCTGGTATATGTAATATAGTTATGTAATGTATCTGACAAAACTACTTATAATCACACCTGCAATTTTTCCAGTAAGTTGTAACTGACACAATCTTTAGCAGGAGTGCTTGTCAATACTTTCACTGGTTTCTCCTCTATCTTTCTTCTCTCCATATCTGTAGGTTCTCTTCGGTCATGAACAGAGAGCTTATAAGACAAATCTGGGGATTTTCTCATCCGGACTCCCTGAAATGTGTAGAAAACACTTCCTGATTAGGACTGAAATATGAAAAACAATTATGTGCAAAGACAGTTAGCCAAGCAATTATGTATAATGCCTGTAATTGACAGGTATTAGGTTTGTACTTCTTTGGAGGAAAATCACTCCCCATCAATGTGACCATTTGAGCAACCATAACATTCTGGCTCTGACAGTATAAAGACCTATACAGTAACCATATATATCCACAAAAGATATGTAAACACTAAGTGGAGCCCTATTTTATAACATAGCCTGTGTATTCATTTGTATCATAAAGTCACATTATAAACAAGAGACCCAAGTGGGCACGAGACTGCTCAGCTGGTTGACAATAGCCAAGCAGCCTAACACAACAGTACTTGGCCTACAAATCTGTACTAGTTTGAAGTTTCTTAATTGTGTATAGCAGTTTTTTAAGAATCTGTCGACAGAATTATAAATTTTTTCTTACTGCTGATATATTTGATGCTGGATCTACTAATAGTCAAGGGAATAAGTATGTGATATTGATTTATTTATGGCAGCATAGTACTTCTCAAAGAATTTTCCACATTAAAGTTTGATTACTGTAGAGACATTATATACCGGTAATTCAAACAAAGAAAAAACATTAATCACGTGAAATAAATAAGCCACATTAACAAAACTAACAGGTGGAGTAACAATAACAAGATTTTCAAGATGCCCATTGTGGTGGCAATATCTTATGTCTGGGCAGCACCATTTTTATTTGGGGCCAACTAGACATCATAAGTAGTCTGTCAGTGAAACCCCCATGCTGATATGACCATCCACTTCAGAAGAGTAGCTATAACAAGATTTTCAAAATGGCTGCTGTGGTGGCCATCTTGGATGTCTAAGTGGAACCATTTTCATTTGGGACAAACTAAACTTCGTAAGAAGTCTTCTGGTGAAAACCTCATGTTGATATGACTTTCCATTCAGGAGCAATAGCGCCATCAAGATTTTCAAGATGGCTGCCCAGGTGGCCATATTGGTTGTCAGATCAGCACCATTTTCATTTAGGACCATTAGACATCGTAAGAAATCTTTTAGTGAAAATTCCATGTTGATATGACCATCCATTCAGGAGGAGTAGCAAGAACAAGATTTTAAAAATGGCTGCTGCGGTGGCCATACTGGATGTCTGAGCAGCACCATTTTCATTTAGGACCAACTAGACCTTGGGATGAATGTGTGTGTAAAGTTTCATAGCAATCCTACAAGTACTTTAGAAGAAGTAACGATAACAAACTTGTTCTAACAGACAGATGGATGACAGATAACAGGACATCCCATAAACTTTTCTGGTCTATGACCAGTAGAGCTAAAAATTTGATTTTTTTTTGTTGCTTGGAATTTTGAACATCCATCAGTTGAAAACTCTACATCAAAACCATTGTACTTGATTTGGACATTGCCAAAACATGTTTTTACAATCAGCCTTTGATTACTCTACTATTGAATACAGTCAATGTAAAATATCGTATTCCTAACAAGCTATAGCACACCCAAAATTACCCATGTCTATGATAAACAATTATTTTAATCAGTCCATGTCTACTATTGTATTTGGTAAAAGTACACAGGACTGCCAAAATTGCCTTAAGCATAAAAGCCACTCCAGTTGATCAGTGATTTAATCTCTGTAAACACACCTCACTGATCATGCAGGTATAAGCAAAACATGCTGCCGCTAATCCTTTTTCTGATCTGTTGCCATCCAAGTGTCAGTAAACAATGACTTATGATAAGCTTGTCTTTTGTATCTGTCATGCAAAACTAGCAACTGAAGAGCACCAATACAGCCCAAAGTGCATTATCGAATCACCGGAGAGAAAGTGACAGTCATGGATAGATGCTCATTTGCATAATGTAGCTACTAATGAGGTCTGCTGAACAACTGATGCAGCTAGAAAGCCAGGACATTGAGTCTCTGAAGATTATGCAGCTAGAAAGCCAGGACACTGAGTCTCTGAAGATTATGCAGCTAGAAAGCCAGGACACTGAGTCTCTGATGATTATGCAGCTAGAAAGCCAGGACACTGAGTCTCTGAAGATTTTGCAGCTAGAAAGCCAGAACACTGAGTCTCTGAAGATTATGCAGCCAGAAAGCCAGGACACTGAGTCTCTGAAGATTATGCAGCTAGAAAGCCAGGACATTGCGTCTCTGATGATTATGCAGCTAGAAAGCCAGGACACTGAGTCTCTGAAGATTTTGCAGCTAGAAAGCCAGAACACTGAGTCTCTGAAGATTATGCAGCCAGAAAGCCAGGACACTGAGTCTCTGAAGATTATGCAGCTAGAAAGCCAGGACATTGCGTCTCTGATGATTATGCAGCTAGAAAGCCAGGACACTGAGTTTCTGAAGATTATGCAGCTGAAAAACATGATTGACTTTGCAAAAAAATAAGAACAATCAGGTATCAAACAACATGAAATCATGGAATACTTCAAGGGGAGGTGATAGGATTTTTTTCTTTGTGTGATATACCTGTACATGTGAGCCGGTATGGAAGCCAGGAGGAATAAACATCGTGCTGAATGAGCAGTGCTTATTCTATTTTGATTAGTACTTTTTGTGAAGAACTGTTTTTGTTTTTAGTATAACTGGATTTCAAATGGATTACATAAATGCATGTAAGCTTGTTATTTCTGTTATTTTGTGCTGTACAATTGCTAAAAGTGTGCTGCAGATAGTGTGACATAATTGAGTTGCTAATCAGGATATGTAACTGGTGCTTTAAACTGAAAATGAGATATTTAACTGACAATTATGACTTGACATTATTCATTGTTTAGTTTTACAGATAAATAATTTAGATACACATTTATTTCATTGCAAAATGTGTTTAGAAATGGTAAATATGTGATTTTGAGCTCTAAATTAAAACAAGAGTAATGTTCCTGATGTCAGTTTATGTTGGCATCAACTGCAACCAGAATTTAATTATGATTTTTTCCCCCAAGTTAATGTGATTTTTTTTATCAATTTAAATCACTTTAAATTTGATGACAATGCAGCTGTATATTAGAAATGAGAACTGAAAATATATTTATTCAAAGCAGGTGCTACATTATTGTTTTAATGGTACTCACATGGTCTGATTTATCAAATATATGACAATATGGGTTGACAGAAAACATGAACATTAGTATTATATCTTTCTTTCCTATTTAAAGCAATATTATTTGGCAAAATTAAATGCACAAATACCATGAAGTGAAAAAAAAAAATTTAATTTATATAAACTAACATTATTACTATATGTTTGCCCCCCCTCCACTCCCAGACTATTTTACCATTCTTGTTATACAGTGGTTTGGTACACAAAAGGGCTAACATGTATGAACTCCTACCACCGCGTAATAATGGGGGGAGGGGAGGAGGAAGAAAGCTGAAGAGCTGTATATGTCAGACATATCCAATTAGACTGGTTTTTTGAGCAAATCAGACATTGAGAGTTTCTGCTAAGAAAATCATATTCAAACTTGATAAAATAATTACTATAACCAAAACTCATACACGGGTATTGACCTCATCTTATATATCCTCCTTTTTCAGTAAAGCTTACTTTACAATACAATGTCAACTAGCTGGTCTATGTTCATGTAGTAAGTGATATGAACTTGACATCGGTATTCCTGACTACATTTAAAGAAAATAAAAAGAATTGTATCACATTTTAATGACATTGGTAATTTGAAAAGTATATAAGGACTTCAAAACTTGAATAAAAGATCAAGAGTTAACTTTCTTAGGTAAGATAATATGGGTTGAGGTGTAATGGTATTCAGGACTGATTATGACTTCTTCAAAAAATATGTCTGACAACAACACACACACACACACAATTTTCAAAATGGCTGCTGTGGTGGCCATGTTGAATGTCTGAGCAGCACCATTTTCATCTGAGACCAGCTAGACCTTGGGATAAATGTGTGACTAAAGTAGTGTATGACGAGTAGCAATGACAAACTTATGCTAGCGAATGGACAGATTTCAGATGATGCACAATGGACAAGAGGCCATCCCATAAGCTCTTATGGTCTATGACCAGTGGAGCTAAAAATTGTCCTCAGAATGGTAATAAGCAAATGTTGACAGATGGACAGATGGATAGATGGTCAACAGACATAGCACCATACCAATAACGTCACTAAAAACAAGATCATTAAAAATATCTTAACTACAACTACAAATTAAGACTAATATGCTGAAGAAAAAAAAAAAGATTTTTTATGAAAATTTCACATTTTTGGACAAAGAATTCCAGATTTAAA
The DNA here is from genome assembly GCA_029931535.1 of Margaritifera margaritifera. NCBI lineage: Eukaryota > Metazoa > Mollusca > Bivalvia > Unionida > Margaritiferidae > Margaritifera > Margaritifera margaritifera. The sequence goes on along the minus strand of JAQPZY010001653.1, from coordinate 2,878,680 downwards.
GTTTGGGGATTATCTAATGATGCTAACATTCTCCTGACCTGTGAGATCTCTGTATTACTTCTAATCCTTTAATCAAGTTGACTTAATTTCGAAAAGGGTCGACTTACCTCTTGAGTAAACATCTGGTTTTTCTGCTCAGCTAAACATACATCTGACATACTGACACCTATTGCATAAATAAAACAATTATAACCATGCAACAAGAAGTACTACCCAAATGTTTTATTTTGAAAGAGAAAATAAGTGAGGAAAATGATTAATGTGCTATATTGGCAAGAATGTTTTACATCAATTTTATCATAATGGTAATTCAAGAACTAGAAGAATGGCGAACAATCTGCTCACTAAATATATGCCTGCCTCTCCAGCATCCCACCCAACCCATGATGAATCCACAGTACAAAAAACACATAACTGTTTTGAAAATAGAGTACAATGATTTGTCAACATGCTTTATAATCTTCTGAAGATGACCATAATATGTACAAGTTTCAAAGCAATCCACTAAAAACTGCAAGAATAGTTGCATTCATAAAAATATGTCATAAATTGCATCCAGTTGCAAATCAAAAATGGCAATAACATGTACAAAAATCAAGGGAGCACATAGATTTGTCAACATGTACAACTTTAGATGATTACAATAATATGTACCAAGTTTCACTACAATCCATAATAAACTGCAAGAAACTGGGGGAATACTAGTTGCGCTAATGAGATTGTGCCGTCCACTGCATTAAGCTACAAACAACTTGTATATACATTTATATTGTGGGAGTAAAAGTGACATGACGATGTGCACATCTTCAGATGATAACCATCATATTTACCAAGTTTCATGTTAATCAATCAAACACTGCAGGACAAGTTGCACTAACAAGATTGTGTCATGCACTGCATTTCTGTTCAGGAGTAAGCAATAACAAGATTTTCAAGATGGCTGCTTTGGTGGCCATATTGGATGTCAGATTGGCAACATTTTCATTTAGGACCAACTAGACATCATAAGAAGTCTTTTAGTGAAAACCCCATGTTGATATGACCATCCATTCTGATTGTGCCAAAGACCAAAGGTAGTAGGAGAAGGTAGTATGTGACCACCAAAATGCGGTTCTCAAAACATCCTCCAATAACAAATGAGTTAGAGAGGCCCATAAATTTAATTTAATTCTCATGAAGGAAACATCCCTCTTAGTGAGGGACTGATAAGCTCTCTTGACAGTGAGGACAATCTACTTGAAAAAGGTGGATGCTGAAATATCAGCAGAGCCCTTAATAGGTAGGAAAAGATGCTTCCTACCCTTTCTTCTCCTTTTTGAAGCAGCCAAATAGAGCTATAAAGCCCTATCTGGGCAGAGAAGTCTATCTTTATCATTTCGATTGCAGATATGACTGAGACAGCGGATCTGGACAGGGAGTGGAGCTACCAAAGGAAGCTGGTTTTTGCTAGAAAATCCAGCTGACAAAGAACAAAAACTAACTCATAATTACTGTTGAACCATAAACAAACTTTCTCTCTTGACAAGGCATGAAGCTCATTTCTTCTCCTTGTGGATGCTAAGGAGAGCAGGAAGATTTTTACAGGTAAGGTTTTCAAAAGATGCTTCACCCAATGGTTCATAAGCGGGATTTGACAAAGCCCACAAAACACGAGAGATTCCATCTAGGCATTAGTGAGCATGATACAGGTCTCTGCAGCTCTAAGTACTTGATAAGATCAGAGTGATGAGGCTCGGAGCCAATGGCTGGATCCTTGGAGAACTTGAGCCTGTTGGACAGGGATGCCCTATAGCCCTTAATAGTAGCAACCTAACATTCTCTCTCTTCGAACAGGAAGAGAAGAAAGTCTGCACCTGTACTTAGAGAGGAACAGTTAAGTAAGATCAACATGTTTCCTACTGTACCAATCACAGATGATTTTCCACTTTGCATCACAGACCTTGGATGTGGACTGTCACTTAGCCTGGATGATGCAGCTGGCAATTTTGCATGAAAACTTCTCCTGGTGGATTGATTGCTTGAGATGAGCCAAGTGTGAAGGTGAAGAATCTGTGGGCTGAAGTGAAGAAGAGACCCATGTGCTACAACAGAGGGTCCCTCCTCTGGGGTAATGTCATGGGTTGGTCTACCAACAGGTCAAATAGATTGTTGAACCATGATCGTTGGCACCACAGAGGGACTATCAAAATGAGCTAAGCATTGGAAGTCCAGACTTTGTGGAGCACTTGAAAATCATTCTCGATGGGTGGGAAGTCATATGTGAACAGACGATTCCACCCTAGACTGAAGGCGTCCACTGCCCAAGCCCTCTGATCTAGTACTTGGAAGACATAAAAGAAAAGCTTGTTGTTCAGTCTCATCGCTAACAAGCGCACTAATGGCATCCCCCACAGTCTGAACAGGGATTGTTATGGACTGGTGCAGAGACCACTCCATGAGAACTACCTTGCCTTGCATGGTAAGATTGTCTGCTAGAAATTTCTTCTTGCCTGGAATATGTCAAACACAGAGCATAATCCCCTCCAAGGCTGCACAGTGAAGGAGGTTCCCAACCTCCACACAATGAAAAGGTGCATGTGTACCTCCTTGTTGCCTGAGGTATGATGCTACCAATGTGTTGTCGAAGGAAACCATCACACAATGACTCCTTTTTTGGTTGGTGTACCCCTTTAGGGTTAAGAATACTGCCCTCATTTCCAAATTGTTTATGTGAAGGGTAGCTTTTTCCCTACACCATGAGCCCTGAAGAACTACCCCTTCTGGTTTCAAGTGAGCACCCCAACCTGAATCTGATGTGTCGGTGTACAGATTGGAGTGGGGTCTGGGGGCATGCATTGGGACTCTGGAGAGAAACCAGTCCTGACTGTCAAGTGGTGATGAAAATCTGGTCCCAGAGAAATCTGAGCTGACGGGATTCCTGTGCAGTCTCCAGTTTACCAAAAGGAGAAACTGGAGAGGGTGCAAATAAAGTCTTCCTAGTGGAACCAGGTCCACCATAGATTTCAAGGTCCCCAGGAGGGATAGGTAAAGGCAAGCTGACAATGAGCCACCCAAACAGCCAGGATTCTGTCTATCCTGTCCACTGGAACATGAACTCACTCCAGATTGGTAAGGAAGTTCATCCCCACAAAAATGAAATCCTGAGAAGGGATTAGCTCCAATTTCTCTAGGTTTGGATTAAGTCCTAGATTGGTCACTATGGACCAGCAGTGGGGCAGATCCTGCAACAGGTACTCTTTGAGGCTCTTGTGTAATAACCAGTCATCAAAATACTGGAGGATGGGGATCCCCAGTGCCCTCAGGTGGACAGTAACTACTCTCATCACACTGGTAAAAACCTTCAGTGCAGAGGCTAGGCTGAATGGCAGGGCTTGAAATTGGAAAACCTCCTGATCCAGGCAAAACCTGCTGTATTTCCTGTGATGACGAAAAATTGGGATGTGAAGATACGCATCCTGAAGGTTGATGGAGACTGCCCAGTTGCCAGGCCTTATTGTGTTCCTGACTGAATGAATGGTTCCTCCTGAAGAAACTTGTTTAAGGCAAAAAGATCAATGATAAGACAAAACTTTCCACCTTTTCTGCAAAGCAGGAAAATCCAGGAGCAGAAGGCCTGAGACTGGTCGTTTTCTACCCTCTTTACTGCGTCCTTCCACAGAAGAGTGTGTACCTCTTCACTTATTTGAACCAGTTTTGACTGGTGAAAAAGGATGAGAGTCCTTGAAAGAGGAGGGTACTCCTGTAAATGAAGCCAGTAACCCTCTCTTAGAATAGACCCATGTATTTTCCATGATGCCAGATCAAACCTCTGAAAAGAGGGCTAGTTGAGCACCCACAGGGATACTGAAAAGAGGGATACATGGCAGGATAGAGAGCGAGTCCCTAGGGCCTTCACCCCTTCCTTAGGGAATGAGGAAGAGTCTGCAAACTGCCTCCTTGGGCCCTTACAGCCACCTCATCAAGCTAAAGATGGACAAGAGGAGGCTTGAATGGGAGTTGCTTCTTGGACTGTTGAGGCTGCATCCTTAAAAGGAATCTTTTAAAAGGAACTGAGGGGCAGTCAGGATGTGAGTGCTTTCCGGCCAGTTTCAATGGGTCAGGAGCAGATGCAAGAGACTGGTGTTGTTAGTCCCTCAGGTACTGAGAAGCCATGGAGGAAATGAGGCCTCTGAAGAGCTTCTCTGCCTCCAAAGTAACAGCTCTAAAAAGGTTGTTACTGTGCTCCAGTAAGACCTTTGATATGTCTGGAGCAATGTCCCTGCGGAGGTGGAGCAATTCTGATAGTGCCATGCTCATGGACAAAGCATGTCTCAATGTCTTCACAACTGCCTCCAGGTGACGAGAGTCCTATTCTTCAGTTCCAGTGCCTCCAGCATCTTAACTGGAAGGTGAGCCCAGGTCACCATCGAAATCCCCACTTGAGATGCCCAGCATTCCAGGAGGTGGGAGTTCGGGCTCAAGGAGAGTGCAACAGTGGTCTCAGCGTAGATGAGGATCAGACCACCATTTACGTTTCCTAGCAAACTCATGGAACCTTGAAAACCTTTGAGAGAGCTCCCTAACCACAGCTGAATGGGGCAGCAAACAGAGATCTGGGAATTACTGCAGTCCTTGAGAGTCTCTCCAAACTGGAGAGAATTTTCTTGTCCTCTGAGCCCAAGGGCTTGGGACACAAATCCGGGGGAGAACTTCATTTACCACCTTATCCAAAGACCAGATCTCTTCCTCCTTCACCTCCTGAGCTGACAGGTGGGAGGAGACAGGGGACCCAAAGGAAGGAGGAAGGAACTGTCTCAGCCTGTTCCTTGGCAAACTCACCAGAGTCCACCAAAACTGACAGGACATCCTCATCCTGCGCTCGCCTCCAAGGGGAGGCAGGACTTTCCAACCCCATGTCTCTCTGCTGAGGGAGAAACCTGGCTCTCTGTTGAGGGAGAAACCTGGGGGTAGGGGTATCCTCATCCCACAACTCCTCATGGGGAGTGATGGGACTGCCCCTAGCAGCAGACTTCTCAGGAGGACAAGAACACTTCTTGTTCTTCCTCTATCGTCTGGGAGAAGAAGACTGGCCTATCCCTACTTTTTCTTTGGCAGTATACACAATGGACGATGTTGGTCTGTGACCTACAACGTCAGTACTGATGTGGGTATCCATGGTGCCATAGATGGAAAGGAAGATTCATTTCCCTGAAATGGATGCCCCTACATCCCATAGGGATTAAAAGGGAACGTAGGGAAGGGTGGGATGCTGATCCGATCCCCTTCCATAGCTGGACATATACATGCTGACTCCCTGTCCGCAACAGGATTGATTGTCAGCATAGAGACTGGGGGAATGGTATTGACCCAATCCCTGTCCCCATACTGATTATGGGGCTCTAACAGACTGGTGACCAGTACTTAAAGACTGGTGATGACTGGTGCCTGGTCACCAGTCAAATGACTCTGATCTGATGGAGGAGCCATCTGTAAATAAGAATAAATTTACCTTTATAATAGGTGATCTTCTTAAGCAATCACATGCAGGAAATCATTTGGGTGAAATCTGCATAGCAGTTTATGCACCAGACAAATGACTTGGTACAGTCACTACTCTTATAGATAGATAAGTCAAACAGTATTAGGAATAATTAAACCAAACTATTTGTTATTTTCCAGGCCCCTTTTTGGGCAGTGAGTTGGGACACTATTTCAACATGGCTAAAATCCACCTTGAAAGCTGCTAGCATCAATACCAATATTTTATCCTACATAGTACAAGAAGGACATTCACTAGTGACCTATCACATCTGACTTGACATTCATTGAAAATCTATTTGAATAAGCTCCAACCCATTACTAGTAAATTCATTACATGTATTTATAATGTTCAGCTGAATTTGTCTGCATAATAAATTCTCATGATTTACGATGCTTGGTGATTCGCTCTACTGTGCTTCTGTCACAGGATACACGCTAAACATCTAATGGGGTCCCTTAAGGTGTGAAAGGTTCAATGAAATTGAAAAATTAAACGATACTTACCAAGTTAGTTTGATGATAATTTCATTGAACCTGAAGTACCCTTAGGGATCACACGCCCACTCACCCTCCCTGTCTCTCATCTTGTATCCTGTGACCTCTCTAAAGACTGACCAGTGACGTGACCTATGCATCATCTCATGTGATCTCTAAGGGTACTACAGTTCATTAAAGTTATCTCATGGAAACCAAATTGCTGATGAATGAACAGAGGGATGATTGGATGGCCAAATGGCTGGACAGACTTGCATGATTATTACTGGGCTCCACCAACTTCGTCAAGCGGGGCTCTTATTATCATCTGGGAAAATTTCATGAAGTTAAAGCTCATCATAGTAAGCACACACCATTTATGTACTAAATACTGTTCTCATCACATGCATTTATGTAACAGAAGACTAGGCTCCCATTGTCTATGCTGACAGCACTCCACTTTGGAGGTTCATAAGCTCTTCAAATATGACTGTACCCAATAAACAATGCAAATCTTAGATTCATTCTTGAGACTGATAAATTTAATGAACAAAGTTAAGTGGTAACAAAACAAAGGCACGTATGGTGCAGATTTCAAGAAATCATAAGGTTCTAGGCAGATTTCAACAGCTCATTCCTTCACTCAAGGCATGATAAGGACTAGCTGAAACACCTGCACTTAGAAACTGATAATTCTTAGGTTAATTATATTAATGTATATGTCCAAAATTTGGTCATCACAGCATGTATTTTGACCATATGACTTCAAACACACACAGCAGAAACTATACATTGTAATTAATTCCTATGGCTAACTCGACCTAGATTACATTCTGGTAATTGCTAATAGTTACAAATATTTAATAAACTGCCATTAGAACAAATAATTTAGTTCTGGTAAGTTTCTAAAACTTCCCTCAAAATTGATTAAGTCCAAAACATTTAAAACCTATTTTGCATATAAATGTCAAGAAGAGCACATGCACAAAATGTCATAAAATGTAGGTCACAGTGGTCTTCTTTGGTTGTAAGAGTGTAGTGCTAATAAAGATAAATCCAATTATCAAATTTCATGATTCTAACTTAAACACCCAATAAATGTTTGAATACAAAATTTCAAAAAAGTTACTGAAGCACAAAATATAGATCACAGAGGGAAGATCATGTTGCATCCCCTCACCAAGTTTTATGCTTCTAGATAGAATAGTATGTTCACAGCATGAAAACTAAAATTGAAATGTAGGTCACAGTTACCTTTTTTGAATGGGTGTGGTACTAATATAAATGTCAACAATCATCCAGTTTAATGATTTTAGCATGAAATTTTTTTAGCAAGTGTCCCTTCAAGGGACTGATGCTCTACTGTCTAAAAAGAATGTCGAGGAACTGAAGATAAGACCACTTCTTTTTTAACTCCTGAGCACTGAAACCAGCTCTGATATTCTTGAACAATAAGATTTTCAAATTAGCCACAGTGGCAGCCAGATTGGATCCATTCAGGAGAATTAGTATATAGATTTTCAAAATGTTCATTGTGGCAGCCATAGTTGAGGTCAGATTGGCACTATTTTCATTCAGTACCAACTAGATTTCATAATTAGTCTCCTGGTGAAAACCCCATGTCAATGAGACTTTCCATTTATTAGTAGTAGCAATAACAAGATTATTAAGATGGCTGCCATGGTGGCCATACTAGTTGTCAGATTGGCACCATTTCATTTAGTACTAACTAGACATCATAAGAAGTCTTCTGGTGAAAACCCAATGCTGATATGCCTTTCCATCTAGGAGAAGTAGTGATAAAATTTTCAAGATGGCCACAGTGGCAGCCATATTAGATAACAGATTGGCACAATTTTTATTTAAGACCGACTAAACACCATAAGAAGTCTTCCAGCGAAAACCCATGCTGATGACTTTCCATTCAGAATGAGTAGCAATAACAATATTTTCAAGACGCCTGCTGTAGTGGCCAGATCAGCACCATTTTCATTTAGGACCAACTAGACACCATAAGAAGTCTTTTAGTAAAAACCTCATGCAGATATGACTATCCATTCAGGAGGAGTAGCAATAACAAGATTTTCAAGATGGCCACTGTGGTGGCCATAATGGATGTCCAAGCAGAACCATTTTCATTTGGGACCAACTAAACATCATAAGACATCTTCTGGAGAAAATCCTATGTAAATATGACTTTTTGTTCAGGAGAAGCTATAACAAGATTTTGAAGATGGCTGCCATGGTGGCCATATTGGATATCAGATAGGCACCATTTTTTTTAGTACTAACTAGAAATCATAAGTCTTTAAGTTAATCCCCAATGTTGATATGGCTATCCATTCAGCAGGTGTAGAGATAATAAGATTTTCAAGATGGCTGATTGGGCATCCATACTGGATGTCCGAGCAGTACCATTTCCATTCAGGACCAACTAGACCTTGGGATGAAAAGTGTATGTTAAGTTTCATGGCAATCCTCCAAGTAGTTTAGTAGGAGTAGCGATAACAAACTTGTGCTAATGGACAAATGGATGTCAGACAACAGACAAAAGGCCATCCCATAAGCTCTTCTGGTCTATGACCAATAGGGCTAAAAAAACCCACACAATTTAACTTAAAATCAATGAAACACATAATATATGGGTCCCAGTGATTTACTTCTGTGATGACGGTTTAGTACTCATCGAGATCCATCCCTCACCAAGTTTCATGATTCCAGGCATAACAGTATATATACAGGATGCAAAAAACCTAAGCCAGTAAAATGTGAAATGTAGGTCACAGTGACCTTCATGTGTTGTAAAGATGTGGTATTAACATAGATGCATACAGTCCTCTAGTTTATTGATTCTTGTGTGAACAGTGCTTGAGAATGAAATTTTAAAACACAAAACTGAACTCAAGTCAGTGAAGCATGAAATAGGGGTCACAGTGACCTATGTTTGTGATGACGTTGTAGTACTTGTCAAGATGTATTCCCTCACCTATTTTCATTATTTCAGGTATAGCAGTATGTATACTGGATGTAAAAGAAACCCAATGTGGTCATGAGCTAAACATAAAAACATCAGTGTGGTACTAGTAGAGATTCATACAATCATCCCGTTTGATGAGTCTAACATAAACAGAACTTGAGGCAATGAGTCACATTGACCTATTTTTGTGATGAGGGTGTAGTACTCATCAAGATGCATCCCCTCACTAAGTTTTATAATTCCAGGTATAGCAATATGTATAAATGGTGCAAACAACCTGATTGAGCTAAAAACAAAAACTTAACCAAAAATGTACAAAGTTAGCCCTCTTAGCCCCTCCCCAGAGGGTAGGCACCATGAAACAATCTGTTGCCTAGGGCCTTGGAAGAAAGATAGTTGAGATGCAGTGAGGCTGTTCATATGCATATGCTTTTATCTGTGCAGACACTGATGCCAGGAGTAGTACAGTAGCTCTCCTCCAAAAAGAAGAATTTAGTGAACACCTGATGTCAATATGACAATCCATTCAGGAGTAGCAATAACACAATTTTCAAAATGTCCACTATGGTAGCTATGTTGGAGGTCTGATTGGCACCATTTTCATTTAGCACCAATCACAAGAAATATTATAGTAAAATCTCATGTTAATACAACCATCTGTTCAGAAGTAGCAGTAACAAGATTTTCAAAATGGCCACCAGGGAAGCATGTTGAATGTCACATTGGCACCATCTTCATTTGGGACAAAGTAGGCATCATAATAAGCCTTTTAGTGAAAAACCCATGTTGCTATGACCATCCATTTGGAAGAAGGACGACTGACAACAAGATTTTCAATATAGCCATCATGGTGGCCATAAAGGAGGTCTGATTGGCACCATTTTCCTTTTGGGAAAACAATATATCACAAGCAGTGTTTTAGTGAAAACCTTGTGTCAACATGAATATCCATTCAGAAGAAGCAGTGATAAGACTTTCAAGATGGCTGTGATGGTAGCCATGTTAGATGTCAAGTCTGTATAATTTTCATTTAGGACCAAGTTTGGACCAGAAGAGCTAATTATGTGCAATCTGGAAAAGCACCTAGCTTAACATCACAAATGCATAAGAAAACAATTCTGATAGACATGTACTTGAGTGAAGACATCCTTACCATCCCTTGATCTAATTGATGACACATCAGGTGCACAATCCACAATTTCCACATTAGGAGACTTGAACAGACAGGTAGAGGACAGTGGTTGTGAACCTCTTTTCCATTTGCTCTGGGGCTGCCTTACTTTAGCTGGTGCACTGTAAGAGATAACTTATATTAGATCTTTGGCAATCAACCAACGAAACAAAAATGAACATTTGATTTAATATTTCCAGTCTCTTATGATGCACACCTGTTATATTTTGCTAAAATGTTAAAATAACCCATTGCACAAGGTGAGTAAAAGATTTATACTTAAAGATAATATAGAAATAATGTTGAAGCAGTATATTTATTACAAAATTGTTCAAGCCATAACAAGAAAGCGACCAATGGTGGTATGGCCAGATTTCAAAACTTTGTTTTCTCTAACAGTGTAATACTTTTTATAATGCATCCTATGTATCAAGTTACATCATATCATTGTACAGTAAGAGTATCTGTGAAACTGAGCTAAACACAAAGGTTAGTGCAGATCACTGGAGCATAAAGTATAGATAACAGTGATCTAGTTTTGACTTAAGGGTGAAGAACTCCTTTTACATCTACATACCAAGTTATATGACTCTGAAAACAATAGTGTTACAGAAATGGAGCAAATGGACTGACCTTTTAATTTACTCTTGCTCTGATTTATAGAAAGAAAGAAACATTTATTCAATGCATCCTATTAGTTGGGCAAACAAATTATCTTGAGAACCCCCCCATCAAAAATTAAATGGTCTGTCACCAAAAAAAGGCCTTAACATGGAGAAACTGAGCTTAACACAAAGATAAGCACAAATCACTGGACCATGAAATATAGGTCACAGTGACCTAGGCTTCATTAATTGCTATAGTACTTCTGATGAGACATTTGCATACCAAGTCATGTGACTCTACAAGAATAGTCTGAAAAAATGCCCTACAATATAAACCTTATAATATTTCACACATAATTAATAAAGCATCCTGAATAAGTTTACAAGATATATTATAAACAAATTAAAAAGTATACAAAATATCTGAACAAATTTTTAAAAAACCCCATAAATTCATATTTATTTTTATGAATATCAGTTTTTATGTTTTGACGAAAAACACAATTTTGGCATTTTGGAAATGGTCACTGTACAGAAGAATCGCTGTTCTTTGTAGTTTCAAATTCATGGATCATAGCAATCAAGAAAACCAAGAAAATTGGTACCCCATGAAAAACAGCAAACTCATAGTATATGAATGGATGGATGGATACAATATTATTTTGTACCAGGTGTGGGGAGAACAATGCCTTCACTGCTATATACCCCATTAGGACACATCCAACCTGAGTAATCCCTTGTTTTCTATCAAGAGATATGTATATGCATATATCATATGTCCCTGGACAGTAACTGATCATCTGAGCATCATCAATACCTTGTACAGGCAGGTGCCCTGCACATCCTTAATTCCATAAATGGTCTCTTATCATCACTGATAATTAAAAGTTGGTTTTTACAATCAGCTGTGGATAGCTACTTTGGTTAGGGATTTTTTTTAATCAGAGGACACTTTTGGTCAAGTTTATATTACAGATAGGAAGACTCAACAAGCCACAGACTTAATTTGAATCAAGGGAGTGCAAGAAGATGTATAGATATGTGTATTTTCTCTCTATTGTAGTTGATAAATAAAGTCTAAACTAATTATATTTTAAAGTCTAAAATGAGATTTCTTTCTATTAGTTATAATCCTAATATTTTTTATGACATATTTTATCTTTACATTTATAGAACTTAACTTTGAATCAGCAGGTCACACTGGGTATTGAGTTGACATGTTGTTAAACCCTACACATATATAAATACATACAAACATTTTATTTATGAAATTCAAACTTTATAATCAGTTATTAAATTGAATTTAAAAAGATAAATATTCATTTTATTTATAAACTGTTTTAAAAAGTTACAATAAAGGCAAATTCATATTTATTGAAAAAATATCACACGTGATCATCACCAATACCACAACCACTGCCACCACAACAACAATAACTGAGACTGTTATAAAAAGTTACAATAAAGGCACATGAATATTTACTGACAGAATATTACTAATGATCATCACCAACACACCACCACCTTCATTATCAGTACCATCACTACTATAACAACAACAGCAATAGCAGAGACAGTGTATACTGTATTACTATGTCCTTCAAAACAAAAAAATGCCAGAAACACCAATAATAATAATAATAATAATAATAATAATAATAATAATAATAATAATAATAATAACAATAATAACAATAATAATACTGTAATAATAATAATGATAATAATACTGTAATAATAATAATAATAATAATAATAATAATAATAACTAAAACTGCAACTATTACAAAAAGAAGACCAGGGCCTGCATGTTGAGCAAACAATCGAAACATTGCTGTAGAACATGTGACCTTGACCCCTAGATCAAAAGTTGAGCAAGAATGTCCAAAATTTGAATTACACCTTTTCCCTACTAATGACCTTGACCTCTTGTGGACCTTGGTAAAGTTTAATCAGAGTATCAGTAGGGGTTAAAAAATGACAGCCTGGATAAGGAAACAGGCCACTGACTTACATTCTTCCTTACTGTGACCTTGACCTTATGGCAGTGGGTATGACTGAATATGCATGACACTTTCAAGTCATGATATACAATAAGATAAAGTTTTATTACAATATCTTCATTGGTTCCAAAGCTATACCCATACATTGATAGAGGTCACTGATTTATATTTTCTCTAGCCAGAACCTGATCTTGAGCCAGGTGGAGTGGCTATGGTATGTGACACACTGTCTAGTCACGATATATATAACTGGTTACAGTTTTATTAAAATATCAAAAGTGGTTCAAAATTTATTCTCTGGACAAGGATACAAGTCAGTTACATGTTAGCTAGCTGTGATCTTCACAATGAAGCAAAGGAGTGACAATGAAATGTGACACACTGTCTAAAGATGTCTTATATAAAACTGGCTAAAGTTTTATTAAAATATCTTCTGTGGTTCAAAAGACGAGGATACAAGTCACAGAATAACATTTTCCTTCACTGTGACCTTGTTCTTGAGGCAAGGGGTGTGGCAAAGTTAATCAACACACCTTCTAGCTATGATTATATACTTAGATGAAGTTTCATTCCAATATCTTTCATGGTTCAAGTAATACTCTGGACAAGGATGCAAGTAGTAGAATTACTAAATTCCCTTGTCATGCCTTTGACAATGAGGCAGGGGGCATGACTATGATATCTGATATCCAATCTAATTATGATATATACTTGAGCAAATCTCACCAACCATTACAAAATTATGGCCTAAACAAGTAAATGTTAACACATGGCTGGACAACGTCATAAAATAATATGCCTGTTTTGAGACAGGAGTATAAAAAGGCAAAGATTGTGTTTGAAACAAAGTTTTTTATTTTCTTTCCTCTCTCATTGATATCTTTGCAGCCACAAAGTGTACGGTGGCTGTTAAAGTTGCCACTTACAACAAATTATGCTGGTAGCTGTTGTATAAAATGGTCAAGATCAGATTCAATGATTGGAGTATATTGAGTAAAGTGTAAGAGTTGTGTGTATGGACACAGAAATGGCTACAGCCTGTAATGTAATATAATACAGATTCATTTCCTTGTGGGAGATTATGAAATGTTTTATATTAACTTTATTGTTTTCTTTTAACAAGGTCTCATGAAGGCAGTGAGCTATTGGGTCTAACTTTATTGTTTTCTTTTAACAAGGTCTCTTGAAGGCAGTCAGCTATTGGGTCATGTTCTTTAAGTAGAAGATAAACAATGAAACCCTGCTATAACACAATGGTCAGGGTCCATAAAGTGCAAATATGCAATGTACTGTATTGTGCAATATCCAACCAAGTCAGCTAACTGAAGAAAATATTACACGGGTATCCTCTTAGTTATACAAAATGGTGGTGGGTGGCAGCCACAAAACTACCGACTTTATCGACACAGTTATCAACTTGATGCATATTAAATGAGAAATACTTAAAATGGTTATTACATATGTAATTTTGTTTGGGGGGGGGGCAGAAAAAGAATCATTGGCACATACATATACGTGTATAACAAAATCGGCAACTGTAAATAGTAAGAGTATATGTACTCACCAGCTGATCTCATGGTGTCCATAATAGTAATTCCATCGAAAATACATGTATGCACAGGTAAGTATTACATAATTAAAACTAGTTTTACTCCACCCAAAAAAATTACATTTCAATGTCAGTAATAACTTACCTGTCACTATTATTAAGCTGAAATTGTCAGTAAGGAGGGTGGCTGACGGACTGTGAAGAGTAAAGTGTGGAAAAATTACTCACCTTCTAGTCCAAGCAGTCAACTGCAGTTATTTGCGGCAGTAGCCTGTGTTGCTGACTGCAGCGACTATCGGACCAAGAGAGAAAATACCTTGGCTCTGGTTTGCTCACGACCAAAGGTAAAGGGAGGAGAAGGTTATGTACGAGCACCAAAACGCAGCCTTCATAATATTATCTAAAGATGAGTGATTGAACTGTGCCCTGGAAGTAGCGATAGCCTTGACTTCATGGGCTTTTATCCTCATGAACGATAAGTCTCTTTCTGTGAGAGACGCATAAGCTCTCTTGATGGTGAGCGAAATCCATCGAGAGATAGTGGATGCTGAAATGTAAGCTGAACCGTTTAAGGGGAGAAAAAGCCTTTTCCTAACCTTTATTCTCCCTTTAGTAGTTGTTAAATAGAATCTAAGTGACCTAACTGGGTAAAGAAGTCTATCTCATTCATCCCCAGCACAGATGCAACTGAGACTAGGGATTTTGTCAATGCCCACAAAACACACGAAAGGTTTCATTTTGCTGTCATTGAGCGAGACACTGGCCTCTGTAGCTTGAAATACTTAATAAGATCCTACAAGTGAGGATCTGAACCAATGGATTGACCTTTGGAAAATGTAAGAGTGTCTGAAAGGGCAGCCCTATAACCTTGGATTGTAGAGGCTGAACAAGAGGAAGAGAGGGTCAGCAAGGATTACCTCGTTTCCTTGCACACCAATCACAGAAGATTTTCCACTTTGCATCATAGACCTTGGATGAAAAAGATTGCTGGGTTTGTACAATGCAGTCAGTAACTTTGCTAGAAAATTTTGCCTGGCGGATAGATCGCTTGAGATTAGCCAAGTGTGAAGTTGGAGAATCTGAGGATTGGTGTGAACTAGAATACCTCTGCATTGTGAGAGAAGATTGTCCCGTGGAGTTAATACCCTTGGTTTGTTGATCAAATGGTTGAGTAGGTTGCTGAACCATGACATTGCGGCCACAGAGGTCCAATCAGGATGATCCGTGCTGTTGACATCCTCATCTTGTGCAATACTTGTGGAATCAACCAGATGGGTGGGATGTGTAAGCACACAATCAATCTCAGTTTACATTGAAGGCATTCACTGCCCAGGCTGCTTGGTCTGGGACTGGGGAGACATAAAATGGGAACTTGTTGTTTAGTTTTGTTGCAAACAAGTCCACTAGGGGTTTGAACTGAGAGGGCATCCTTATGGGGTTTCCAAACCACCAACAGTAGAAACTGAAGAGGACATAAACAAAGTCTCCCTTGGGATACCAGATCCGCCGCAGATTTCAAGGTTCCCAGAAGAGAGAGATACAGATGAGCATACAGCAAAGTCTTGGTCTGTAATGTCCTTAAAAGTTCCATGATTTTGTGCATCCTCTCTGGGGGAATATGAACCCCGCCAACAATCTTGAGCAAAGATGACTTCATTGGCCTCATGAAAGACTATGAAGTGTAAAAGCTATTGTTTCTTCAAGACACATCTCTGATTTACCTAACTTCCAATGAATTGAGTTGTTCCCATCAAGTACTTTACCTATGCAAAGTAGCCTAATGGGCTTTCCCAATGCTCATACAGACTAGCAACACAATATACACTAGTTATTGTCAAATCAATTAAATAATCCATGGAATGGTGGTTGATTAACCCTGACTGTCTTTTCCTTTTAATCACCTCAGTGACAATTAGCTGTATAATGTCCAAGTGTGATAGAATTCCATGAGCATGAAGCTATGCAAATAATGACTGTTTACTGTGCATACAATCTACAGGTTGAGGGCAAATATTGCAGTGTCAAAAATGGTCTCTCTCTTTCTCTCTTTCTTCATGAGATTTATTGGAAATCATGTTTAATAAATACAACTGTGCTGAGGAGTTTTAGAGTCAGAAATTGTGTTTTTCATGTGACATGCCATGACATGGCAGGTATGATGTATGTCTGGGTACAGACAGAATTTGTGGAAGGTTTCTTCTCCACTTCAGCCATATTAGGATTTGCCAGTAGTGTTAAATGAAGCTGTGGCTTCCAAAAATGTTCTGGCCTCAGGTAAGCTCAGGTCTTTCTCATGTTTTAACCATTGTATTTTCTTTTGGTGCTTCCACTTCAGGCAGTCTCTCGAGTAAGAGAAGTGGTCACCCTGGCAATTTGAACAAAAGGTTTTCTAGTTGCATGGTAATGCCCTCCTGCCCACATCTGGGTCAGACTAGTTTCTTCTTGCAATCATCTTTGTGTTGAACATATAGCTGGCAGTTAAAGCACCTCAAGGGATTAGGATTGAAAGAGTCTCTGGGATGTTATATAACCCAGCTTTGATCAATGCATGCAAAGTGGCACAGTTGAACATCAATATGTATTAGTTTTGCTGTTTCAATAAATGTTGATTTGTTTCACTAGGGAGACATTCTGACATCATAGATTGTCAAGCATCTCAGACTCAATGCAATCACCTAAAATCCCTAAATAGCATGACAACTCTAAGTTCAGAGATTTATGCGGAGATACCTTAATGGGTATTTTTACAAACCAATTTCAGTGAAGCAGATTATCAGAGCTTTACAGCACCATTCAACAGGTAATTGACCCAAGCCAAGAAGGTATATTTTGCACTCTTTTGGCTTTCCAGCCAGACCCTGATGGCCTTTGATTTTGCAATTACAAAAAGCAAGAGATTTGTTTCTTTTTGATTCTCATCAGTTGATTCTATGCTAAGAATGCAAGGCCAATTGTCTTGATGTCAGCAGTTCTTTGTTTGAATCACTGGTTGAATTGTTCCTGATCACTATTAGACAAGGTTTCATACTACTGATCGTTTATTTGGTGTGTTTTCCTATTATAGAAGAACATTATTTCATCACCTGCCCTGGGGCCCAACAAAGGAACAGAGATTTACACTGATTTATTGTGTTTTATCATGATGATATATTCAAGTAGCATCCTCACTTGATTGAACCTTGCCACCACCCTCAGAGGCCACAGACGTTTTAAGGTTCCAAGCATAATTGTATAGGTTTCCCTCAGTTGTAATGGTGACTTTAAAGGGACAGGAGACAAACTTAACTGAAGCCATCATTGACGCCTGATGATGATGATGGTAATGGTGATGCTGCTGCTGCTGCTGATGATGATGATGATGATCATTATTATTATTAAGAATGGTTAAGAAAATCCCAAGATGCAGCAATAGCCCTAACATCATGGGCTTTGATTATCATAAAGGAAAGGTTTCTCTCTGTGAGAGATTGATAAGCACTTTTGATAGAATAATCCACCTCAAGATGGTGGCTGCCAAAATATTAGAGGTACCTTTAAGAGGGAGAAAGTGACATTTTTTACCAACTTTTTTCTATTTTTTTTATTTGGCCAAATAAAAACATAAGGTTCCAACTGGGCAAAGGAGTCTATCTTGAACATTCCTAACACCAATGTGAATGAGACTAGGGATTTCAATTAGTCCAAGGACAACTGAAGGTAGCTGATTCTTGGCCTAAAAGTCAGGCTGGCAATGAAAGGAAACAAAATCATACTTGCCATTAAATCATATGCAACCCTTTTCCACAGATACTGTTGCCAACAACCAGTGTTATTGATCACTGAGATCTTGAGAGGCTACTGTAGAAATTAAGCTGGTGAATAAGGACTCTATATCAAGCACAGCCACCCTCAACAGATCCTTGCTATGTCCCAGCAAAACCTTCAGGGTATCTAACATGGCATCCCTACAGAGGCAACCACTGGGTGAAGGAAGCTGCTGCAAAAGAGATGCAGGCCCTGATCCCTGTCGATATCCCCACCTGGGACACTCCCAAATCCAGGGTAGGAGGCTTGGGTGGCCAAGTAGGCAAATGCAACTTGTAGCTAGATGACTAAATATGAAGCTGAAGCATAGAAGAGGGGACTAACCAACCCCACTGCTGTCTGACTGCCTTTTGGTATTGTGTCAATGTCTGCTATATCATGTCTGAAGACCCAAAAGGCTTTGGACACAGATCTGGTGGAAGAAGTTAAACCGTCCAAACTTCTTCATCTTCCATCACATGGCCAGTAGGTGGGATGGCAATGGAGACACTAGAGAAGGAGAACAAACCAATGCAACTGGGTCCTCCTCAAATTCATTCATATCTACTAGTATGGAGAGTACATTGTCCTCTCTGACAGACGATTCCTTTCCTTCCTTTCTCTTGATGCAGGAGTGGAGGGGTGGTCCACCTCCTTTTCTTCTGATAATAAACCCAGATAAGGGGATGGGGAGGGCTTATGGCCTGCCTGGTAAACTAACTAACAGTGCCATGGGGCAAAAGAAGACATTCCAGACTCAACCACCAGCTGGTGGGAGTCCCCAAGCAGTGTAGGGATTGAACAGGAACATAGGGAAAATGGGATGTTGATGCAGTCCCTTTCCCAAGAGGGGACAAATTGCTCCCTGGTGCCAGTCAGGGAATGACAAAATTAAAGGGGACTTCATTCCCAATGTCTCAATCAGACTGGTGAACTGTCTTATTTTGGGACTGCAGCCTCCAATAAGGACCAGTGACTAATAGATGCACAGTCTCAGGAGGGAGATGCATCCAGTTGGGCAAGGACTGCAGTCCAATGGCTAGGGACTGGTAGATTAAGCTTGGTGCCTGGAAATCTGCTCAGTGCCTGGTGTGTGCACTAGATGAATTGGTGACTGGTACTAAATGAATGGTGATCAGAGCCCAGAGCCTGGTCAGGTGACTGGTGAATGATGCCTGTTGGCTGGTGTTTGTCACCCTACTTATTGCCTGGTGCCCAGGACTGGTCTGGATGGGTATCAAACCCATGACCCTTGGATTACAAGTCTGATGCTCTATTAACTGAGTTACCGTGGTTAGGGGGTAATACCTACTCTAACACATGGACTAACGAGCAGATACAATTATAGAAACACTGCTTAGATAGCATGTGCACAGAAACCTTCTAAATAAGCAAGATGGGACACAGAAAAATGTGAAACAAATGCAAGGACTGTGGAGAAGAAGGTCAAATGCAGCACAGAAATGGATACACTTGAAAGAAATATTTCTACAATATATCTGAAATTGTGAAAATCTTCATGCACCCTGAGACATGTGTCAACCGCATGTCACATACATCCCACCCCCTATTTCAGCTGCATACATATAAATATATCTCCAAATTATGTCTTTCATAAAAGTTTTGAAGTGATCATATGGCTTTACCATATGCTTAAAGTCTGACTGAGTCCTTTTTATTTCCTTAAAATCTAGTCACAAATGCAGATATCAGTTTTAAATCACTCTGATATACACAGACCACTTAAGGCTACTGTTATACATCTATTGTAGTTGGCTCCTGAATGGAACAGATTGGTGGAAGGATTTATTGTTATAATCAAACATGCTACTTGCAGTTTTTGCTGTGCAGTAGCACAAAGTCATAGTATTAGTTATCAACATTATATCTGAAACAATATTGAACTTATTTCATTCATTCTTTCCTCTATCTTTAAGAAAAATGACTCAGACATTGGTAGATCATTCTTTACCCATTAAATCAAATGATGGTTACTTTCAGACTTAGTTGAGATGAGGGTATAGAAGTCAAATTGTACTATTAACAAAGAACCCTTGAGGCAGTTTCAAACCTGTTGCTATGTTCATCTCAAGTATATTACAAGGCCAATATTAAATAAATGAATTTCAATTAAAGTAATATTCAATCCTAAATACAAAGTTCTGATTAGAAATGACCCATGTCCATTTAGGTATTCGGATTCGAATGGAATTTATGCTTCTTTATGCTTTTTGGTGCACATTTTCAATTAAATTTTTTATAGATAAAATCAGATTGGTTGGTGAGTACACATGTAGTTTAATTATTTACACTATTCAGTTGCTGATTTTCTTATACATGCATGTACCAATCCATCGTTCTCTGAAAATAATTAAATATCAAATATGTAAACACCTTTTTGAGTATTTCTTGTTTAATGTTTCAATCACTGGAGCCTGTGGATTTTTTGCCCCCATGCCCAACTTCTTCAATAGCCATGAAGATAGGGATGCAATATTTTCTTTTGTTAACTGACTTATCTTGATATTGCACTATACATTACATAACATGATGGTACTTTGTGGACCCCAACCATCGGGTCATAGTATGGTTTCAATGTAATAATAATAGGTGTTGTATTACTGCTATTAAAATTGCATTTTTCAGTATTCACTACCATTTGATCATGCGAAATCATGACCTCAGCATGTGCATATGGTGTCATAGGAGTACCTGTCTTAACTCTTATTAGTATTATAACATTTTATGACAGAGATAAAACTATCCAAGAAAATCTAATTTTGACTAGATTGTAAAACTGTTAAGATGGTAAAGCAAACCTAGTCCATTTGCTGAAATCTAAATATATAAAAAAAAAAAAATTATCTTGTGGAAACCAAACTGTTGATGGGCAGATGGATTAACAGAGATATGGACTTATGTGATTACTACATGGCTATGGCAACTTTGTCTATTGATGTCATAAAAACAGGGTATTTTATGTTATATAAGACAATCATGTTATTGGTTTGGTTTGGTGTTTTATGGCACATTAATAGAAGTAGGTTACTTTGTGCCAAGCCATTGGAGTAAAGTGCCTTGCCCATGTAGCTGACCTATTTTGATATGACCATCTATTCAGGAGGAGTAGCAATAACAAGGTTTTCAAAATGACCACTGTGTTGGCAAGGCACCATTTTCATTTAAAACCATCTAGAACATGGGATGAATGTGTACATAAAGTTTCATGGCAATCTACCAAGTGGTTTAGGAGGAGTAGTGATAACAAACTTGTGCTAACAGACAGATGGACAACTGACAACAGAACATCTCATAAGTTCTCCTGGTCTATGACCAGTAAAGCTATAAAAAGAACAAATATATGGCTCAGAGGCACATATATACCAAATCTGAATTAAATCTGTCCACTTCAATAAATTTGTTGCATGAATGTGAAACACAAAGAATAAATTAAATTCCAGTAACTGGAGCAGTGACCTTAGCCTTCAAGGTACTGATAACAAAATGAATCGGTTTCTTTCTATAACTTAAAATACACACTAACTTTTCATAACATGTATTTAATACAACATACTTTATTATGTTAATAGCCATGTCTTTCATACTACTGGTGATTAAGGTTTGAACAAGAAATTAAACAAAATAATATAGAACATATTTTCTCTTGCAGCACTCTGAAGTGTCAACTTTGAACTTGTCATGAATACTTTTCATGAGTGGGTATGTTTTCACAGTGACCAATATTACACATGGGTCAACTTTCAAAACATTTTGTCAAAAATAGCATCTACACATGGAAGGCAGTTTGATTTTAAGCTAGTTTGATCCAAGTCAAAGAATAAAAGGACAAAAATTGTCACCAACTGTTGAAAGTTTAAAAAAAATTGCATCCACATCAAGCTCATCCATACTGCATCCAGAATGAGCTCATCTCAGATGGCTGGATGAGCTATAACACTAAAACATTGAAACACCGCATAGACTAAGGTGGTCTGTCTCTAAGTACAGAATGAAGTACATTCAATGATAAGACTTAAACAGTAAAATCATACTTTACTGTGCTTGGTTGACTTATTTTGCATGGGGTTGTTTCAGCAGTCATCCTTGCTCTATAGGCAGCTGCAAAAATAAAATGAAGCATAATTAAAAAGTGTACCAGGAGTATACCTGACTTTGTTTCCTCCCAATAAATTCACATGTTTTCATATTTGAGCTTACATGATTGACCAAGATGATGTCACAGCTCTACCACAGCTGATGGCAAAAGATATGGAACTATGAAAGGCAAGGATGAATTAAGCTCAATAATTCAACAAGAGGCCCATGTGGGCCTGATATATCTAACCTGCCTTGCATAACTGCACAGCTGATATTTTAATGAAGCAGGCTTATGTAATATTGTAACAACACAACCTATGTAAATGATCCCCAAACTTTATATCAGCTTGACTTTACCTATTTTACACATTCCTGATAAAAATTTTTATAAAGATAAAGGCATAATTAATATGTACAGTCTCTTGCGTATAATCAAGGTCATCCATGATCTTGATAATATAAACCCATTTACCAAGTTTTATATAAGAAACTGGATGAGAAGTATGGTTTTGAGACATAGCAAGGTAACAAGCTCAGACAATCAGAAGCAAGGCATCTCATTAATATGCACAGATCTCACTTATTATGCAACCTGTCTACAACAATAATATGTAGTTTTTGAAGGGATAAAGCTAATTTTAATTATGTAATATTTACCTGGTACTATTGCATTGTTTACTTTTTTTAAGATGCTAAGTCCCCAGCCCAAGCTAAATATTCCCTCTGCCAACTGCCAACTAGTAATTGGAGGTCAAGAAGTGAAAAGAACATAATCCCAATCTGATTCCTTAGCCACAGCCAACATACAGAATATCTTCCTCTTCTGACCTGGACTGAGACTACAGGACATCAGAGTGGGTGGGAGGAGGGAATCATTACAATAGGAGCAGGTAAGTATTACAGAATTAAAATTAGTTTTACACACACACCCCAAAGAAAACTACATTTTAATAGCAGTAATACAATATCTGCTACTATTGCATTGCTGATATTACCAGTTAGGAGGGAGGATGATGCTCTCAAAAACATTTGGTGTAAGAATAATGCAATTACCCTTACTGTAGGTGTGTTTCCTACTGTAAGCTGGTAGATGGCTTTGCCACATATTGTGCTGTCAGAATTGGACCCAAAGAATAATTGCCTTCACTCTGGTGTGCCAAAGAACAAAGGTAAAAGGATGAAAAGGTTGAGGGAGTTTGCCAGAAGGCAGCTCACATGACATCATGCAAAGAGGAGTGATTCAAGTTGGCCCATGATGCAGAAATAGCTCTTACCTCATAGGCTTTAATTCTCATGGAAAAAGATCCTTCTCAGTGAGGGACTGATAAGTTCCCTTGATGGTGACAACAATCCACCTCGAAGAACTCTTTGAGATGAAGAAACAGATGATTCTGACTTAACCTTCTCCTTTTAGAGGAAGCCAAATAAAACCTTAATACCCTAAATGGGCAAAGGAGCCTATCTTGATCATCCCCAGCACAGGTAAAATTGAGACTGGGAATCTCAGTAGGAACAGGAGCTACTGAAGGTAGTTGATTCTTAGCTAAGCAACCTGGGTTGGCAAAGAAGAGCACTGAATCATAGTTACCACTGAACCATAAACGACCCTTTTCCACAGATAAGATATGGATTTGACTCCTTCTCCTCAATGACACTAACAAGAGCAGAAAAGCTGTCTTAAGGGTAAAATTCTTTAAGGAAGCTTCACTAAAAGGTTCATAAGGAGCCTTAGATAATGCATAAAAGAACACACAAAAGGTCCTATCAAGGCATTAGTGAGCTCATAATACCCGATGAGATCTGAAAGGTGAGGATCTGCCCCAATGATAAAAACCATAGATTACTTCAGAGTATTAGAAAGGGCTACCCTATAGCCCTTAAACTGGTACCATACATACTTGATTATAAGTCAACTCGATTAAAAGTCGCTCCCCCCCCTTTTTTGTAGGTCTGCAAAAAGCCAATTTCTCTTTGACCCTCCTATAAGTCGGGGTGTATTTTGCAAGTCAGATATGTCTGAAGGGCTGACTTGTCATCAGTGAGTCAGAGTTGCACTTTGGAAAAATAAACAAGCCAAACTGGATAGATAGATAGGAAAAACAAAGACAAAAACCAGTGTAAACTATGATTATACTATTGAGTGGAATATGTCACAAATAAATGGACAACTTACAATTTGTCCGTCTTCATGTAATAAAATCCATTGAAATCCATAATGCATGACATTTTAGCTCCATTTATATCATAAATCCATGAATTCAATTATAGGTCACATACTGGTATAAAAATAGTAGTTCAGAATGATCCAATTCACAATATCCCATAATTTGTTACTTCCACAGTTCTTAGAAATAAACAAAGAAAGTTAAGTCCACATTTTTATGATTCACAGAATCCTTTAAATGTTACTATCTATTGTCCTCTGGTATAAAGTCCAAGAATTCATCCTCATTGTCTGATAAAGTTCTGAAATCCTCCATCGTCGTCTAGTCATTGTAAATCATCACTGTCTAGTCATCATAAATATCAGCCAACTCCAATTCCTCAACTTTACTGTCATATGCGGGTGCTTATGTAGAGACTGAGTTTGGGCCCTATAAATAACACTTCGATAATAAAGTCTATGAAATCTATTAAAGGATGAAACTGAACACATGTCAATTGAGTGGCAAGATCACAGGGAGTTCAAATAACCACCCTCTGTTACTTGGCACTGAACACATATCAAACTCACAGCTTGATCAAAGGGTTGTCATGTGGGAAAATAAAGAGGGTGGTTCCTTTACAAGTTAAGGGATTATTGGCAAACATGCACAGTAAGTTGTAGAACTCTACTTGGCACTGAACAAGTATTAAATTCACAGCTTGATTAAAAGAATTGTCAACTTAAAAACAAAGTGAGTGCTTCCATTACAAGTAAACGGCTTATCAGCCCACGTGCACTGGGAGATAACTTGGGAAATATCACTTGGGAATTAAGTCTAACTTATGGAAAAGGAAAATACAAATTAAATCAAAACTTTTATTGCATCAAACACAGTGTTTATGCAGCAAAACACAAATATTAATACAAATACAAGTTGTTCGAACTTGCATGTAAATGGAATCAATATACTTGCTAGTAAACACCCACGGTAAACAACATTGACAGACACTTCACTTTGCAGTAGGTAGTATTTAATTGAACAATAATATTTTCAAATTATCAAAATCCAAATAACTGTAGATACAAGTATTGTGTAATGAATACTGTCATTAAATGGATAAACACAGTGCATACCATATATGCATTTCTGAATGAGAATAGTCACATGAAAATATAAAAATATTTGAATTGACAGTATTTTTATGTACTGCAAACAGCTAGAGTTTCGAACACTACCCCTAGATTTTTTTCGCGCTTATAAGATGACCCCTACTCTGCATGAAAAACATTTTCAGTAAAAAGCATTGACTTATAAGCGAGTATATATGGTAGATACTGAACATTCTCTTTCCTTGAAAAGAATGAAAAGTCTGCAACTGCAGTTAAAGGGAACAGATAAGATCAACACATCTTCTACTGCACCAATTACAGAAGATCCTCCACTTTGCATCATCCACCTGTAAGTTGATTGCCTACTAGCCTGAGCAATGCAGTTGACAACCTTGCTCGAAAACTGGCCTTAACAGATCGATATGTGTCAAGCATGAAGGTGGAGAATCTGTGGACTGTTGTGTAAGAGAGATCCCTTGTGCTGCAACAGCAGGTCACTCCTCTATGTTAATCTCCTGGGTTTGTTTACAACAGGTTGAGTAGATCCTTGAACCACAACCATTGGGGCCACAGAGGGAGCTATCAGGATGAACTGAGACACTAAGATTCTGACATGGTGGTCTGGTGATGGGGTGACATGAAGAGGGAGCTTGCGGTTCAGTCTCATAGCAGACAAGTAAACTACTGACCTTCCCCACAGGTGAGAAAGTGCCCCTGCTAGCAACTGGTGCAGAGACCATTCCATGAGAACCACACAGACCTATCAGGACAGGCTGTCTGCTAGGATATTCCTTTTGCCTGGAGAATGGTGGACTCTGATGGTGATCTTCTCTGAGACTGCGCATCAGAGAAGGTTCCAGACTACCATGCAAGAGAAGAAGCGTGACACCTTGACACCTGAGGTACACTACCACTGACGTGTTGTCCAAAGTGATCAAAACAAAACAACACCGTATGAGGGTGATACACCCTTTAAGCATAGGAACACTGCCCACATTCAAAGTTATTGATGTTAAGGGTCACTTCTTCCTCAGACCTCAGTCCCTGAAGAACTACCCCCTTGGCTCCAGGAGTGGGGTTTGGGACTGTAAAGTGGAACTCTGGTCAGGAACTAGTCTCAGTCTAGTCACCAACTCAGATGGTGACAAAAATAGGATCCCAGAGGGATATGAGTCAAGGTAAAGGCAAGCCAAAAACAAAGTCTTGGCCATAAGACCCACTACAAGGGGCAGAATCTGAGTGATCCTGTCTGGTGGAACACATACCCTCCCTTGATTGGTGATGAATTCATCCCCATGTACACGGAGTCCTGAGAAAGGATGAGATCTAACTTCTTTAGGTTGGGGATGAGACCCAGATGAGTCACCATCAACCAACAGATGGATAGGTCCTTCAAGAGATTATTTGTAAGGACGTTGTGCATCAACCAGTCATCGAAATACTGGAGGATGGGGAACTCCTAAAGACCTCAAGTGGGCCACTATTACCACAAACAACCTTGAGAAGGCTCCAGGGGAGCAGAGGCAAGGCTGAATGGAAGAGACCAAAATGGAAATACCTTCTGGCTGACTGACAAAACCCGAGGTATTTCTTGTGAGGAAGGAAGATGGGATGTGAAGGTATGCATTTTGCAGATCACTGCAGACCACCCAGTTGTAGAGACGTTGAAATGGGGTTTTTGTCATCCCATAACCACTCACAGGGGGTAATCGGACTAACCCTACTATCTTTCTTCTTAAGCAAATAGGATCAATGATCCCTTCTTGATGATCTTGGGGAAGAGTGGTGGCCTGTATCCTCTTTGTTGGACTAGGTCAGAGGGGATGCAGCAGGTCAACAGCCTGTCATGTCCGACATACCTTGAAATGAAAGCAGGGACATTCATGATGTCACAGGCAGAAAATAAGACTTAAAACCAGGCGGTGGGGTCCCCAAATCCCATAGGGATTAAACGGGAACATAGGAAATGGGGGGATGCCATTCTGATCTCTTCCTAAGACAGGCAAATGAAACCAACTCCCAATCCACATAAGGAAATTGTTTTCCCACTGTCTGGTGACAGGTGCCCAGTGACCATCAAAGCAGCATCTGCCTCAGATCTATCAAAATGAAAAGTGCTGCTCTTCTCTGTCTCAGGAAGGCATGAAACAATCTTATCGGTCACTGGTACTTTATCTCCCTTATAAATTGATGAATGAAATTAGTAAGTTTTGTGCATTCTTTATATCCTTGATGTTTTTCATTTTTAAAATTGGTAGAGGGGTATAAACTGCCAGGAGGGTGAGTGAATACTATAGTAGAGCTAAACAAAAGTCCCTCAAAGGGACCGATGCTCTAAGATTGGCATAATTTTCATTTAGGACATATTAGACACCATTGGTGACAACCCCATGTTGATATGACCATCCATTCAGGAGAATTTGAAACAAGATTTTCAACATCTGGCAGCCATATCTGAGGTCAGATCAGCACAATTTTCATTCAGGATCAACTAGATATTATGATTAGTCTTTTGGTGAAAATCCCATGTCAATATGACTTTCCATTTAGGAGGAGTAGCAATAACAAGATTTTTAAGATAGCTGCCATGTTAGTTACACTGGATGTCAGATCAGCTCCATTTTCATTTAGTATCAACTAGACATCATAAAAAGTCTTTAGGTAAAAAACCAATGCTGACATGACTTTCTATCCAGAAGGAGTAGTGATAAGATTTTAAAAATGACTGCTGTGGCAGCCATATTAGATATCAGATTGGCACAATTTTTATCTAAGACCAACTAAACACTATAAGTGCCTTCCAGTGAAAACCTCATGCTGCTATGACTTTCCATTCTGGAGTAGCAGCAATAACAAAATTTTCAAGATGGCTGCTATGGTAGCCAAATCTGATGTAAGATTGGCACCATCTTCATTTAGGACCAACTAAACATCATACCAAGTCTTTTAGTGAAAACCCCATGCTGATGTGACCATCCATTCAGGAGGAGAGGCAATAACAAGATTTTCAAGATGGCTGCTGTGGTGACCATACTGGATGTTAGACAGAATCATTTTCATTTAGGACCAACTAGACATCACAAGAAGTCTTCTGGTGAAAACCCCGTGTCAATATGACTTTCCATTCAGGAGGAGTAGTGATAACAATATTTTCAAGATGGCTGCCATGGCAGCCATATTTTGGACATCAGATCAGCACCATTTCCATTTATGACCAACTAGACATCATAAAAAAACCTTTACCAAAAACTTCATGTTAATATGACTATCTATTCAGGAGGAGAAGCGATAACAAGATTTTCAAGATGGCCATTGTGGTGGTCATATTGGATGTCTGAGTAGAACCATTTTCATTTGCAACCAACTAGACATCATAAGAAGTCTTCTGGTGAAAACACTAGTTCAGGGGAAGAAGCAATAACAAGATTTTCAAGGTTTCATATTGGACATCAGATCTGCACCATTTTCATTTGGGACCAACTAGTTTTCATAACAAGTCTTTTAGTGAAACCCCCATGTTGATATGACCATCCATTCAGGAGGAGTAGCAATACCAAGATTTTCAAAGGGCCATTGTGGTGGACATATTGGATGTCTGAGTGGAACCATTTTAATTTAGGACCGACTAGATATCATAAGAAGTCTTTTGAATAGCCCATGTTGATATGACTTTCCATTCAAGTGAGGTAGCGATAAAAAGATTTTTAAGATGGCTGCCAGCAGCCATATCAGAAGTCAGAATGGCACCATTTTCATTTATGACCAACTAGATATCATAAAAAACTTTAGTGAAAAGTCAGTGTTGATATGACTTTCTGTTCAGAAGGAGAAGCATTAACAAGATTTTCAAGATTGCTGCCATGGCAAGCGGCATACTGGATGTTAGACCTGTACAATTTTCATTTGGAACCAACTAATCTTCATAAGAATTCTTTTAGTGAAATCCCCATGTTGATATGATCACCCATTCTGGAGGAATAGTAATAACAAGATTTTCAAGATGGCCACTGGTGGCCATATTGGATGTCCAGGGGCAGAACCATTTGCATTTAGAAAAAAACAGACATCATAAGATGTCTTCTGAAAACCCCATGTTAAATGACATTACTTTCTATTCAGGAGTAGTACTTATAACAAGATATTAGGATGATTGCCATAGCAGCCATATCAGTCATCAGATCATAACCATTTTCATTCAGGACCAACTAGACATCATAATTAGTCGTTTAGTGATAAGCCCATCTTGATATGACAATCCATTCAGGAGGAGTAGCAATAACAAGATTTTCAAGATAGCTGCCATTGCTGCTACACTGAATGTCAGAGAAGCACCATTTTCCTTTAGGACCAACCAGACCATGGAATGAATGTGTGATTAAAGTTTCATGGCATCCTCCAAGAAGTTTAACATCACTAGCGATAACAAACTTCTGCTAATGAATGGACGGCAGACGATGGAATACAGGCCATCCCAAAAGCTCTTCTGGTCTATGACCTGTAGAGCTAACAGACTAATTAGAAACATTTTTTAGGAGTATATGGATACAAGTGTAAATTCTGCTTAATTTTTTTAATTATTTCATTGTTTCTATTGTCGATCAAAGGACCCTGGAGATTCAAAAACAAGAGATAAATCTGTAATAACAACCTCTATGCATGGACTCCATACTGCATATAAATCAGAAGCATTTTGAATAGAATGAAATTCTGATATTTACTAGGAACATTATTCTCAGTGATGAGTAGTTACAGAAAAGGATAAGTGAGATATCTCTATTTATAAATCTACAATAAATAATAATTTCTTACGAACTCACTTCTTAGAATAAAATAAATACAACCTACTCTCCCTAAAGTTTGATCATACCATCTCATGTTTAGAAAAATTTATGTAAACACTGTGCAAATGTATCTCAGTCATATGTTATTAATGATGAAGATGAGAAATGTAAGGTATAAGGTACTCAAATTTAATGCTAAACCACTTGCATTTGCAACAAAGAAATTGTTATGGGCCAGACAAGCAAATGTTAACAGATGGACAGACAGATGAATACATGTAAGTACAGATGGACAGCCTGCCAATACTATAACATTATAGGCCCAACTTAAGATGGACATATACAAATGGAAAGAACATAAAAATATATTGAAACTGAATAATTGTGAATAGCAAAATGACACATTCAGACAACTAGTCCAATATATATACACCAATTTTCATTTACATACATTGAACGATTAAATTGTTATGCTCTAGAAAAAAAATTGTTTATGGACAGACAGATAAATTATGGACAGACAGACAGATGTAACTCATCTGTATTATATACCAAGGGATGATAATTGTTCACCCATGCTTTTGAGTTTTTTTTCTTCTAAAGTTCAAAGTGAATGTTTGTTATAATAATACCCAAAGATTCATAACTTTAACAGCAATGTTGTGTGCTGACAATCAGACTGTAATATCTACCTGTTCTAGGAGATGGAGCTATAGAAGACAAGTCAGCCCACTCAGCTGCAAAATCCAGACTCACTGCCACACTCTTCTGTTTGGTTGAGCTGAGGTATTTCGGTACATCATGCCTCATAATCAAAGATGGTTCTCCTTCAGAACCTTAATAATAATAATAACAACAACAACAAAAACAACAACAACAATAATAATAATAATAATAATAATAATAATAATAATAGTAATAATAATAATAACAATAATAATAGTAATAATAATAATGATGATGATGATGATGTTGGTAATGATGATGACAGTAAAGATCACCATCATCATCATCATGAGAACATGTAGGACAAACAGTAAAGGCTAATATTACATCCATCAATGTATGGTTGCATGTATAATATGATTGAACATTAAGAGAAAAAAGGTTTCCAAGACAAAGGTGACTAGCAATTAGCAGAAGTCTTCTGGCAAAAACCCCATGTCAATATGACTTTCTGTTCAGGAGGAGTAGCGATAGCAAGATTTCCAAGATTGTGGCCATATTGGACATCATATTGGCACTATTTTTATTTAAGACCAACTAGACATCAGAAGAAATCTTTGTGGAAACCCCACATTGATATAACCATCCATTCAGGTGGAGAAGCAAAAACAAGATTTTCAAGATGGCCACTGTGTTGGCCATATTGGATGTCTGAGTGATACCATTTTCATTTAGGATCAACTAGACACCATAAGAAGTCTTCTGGGGAAAACCCTATGTCATTATGACCATCCGTTTAGGAGGAGTAGTGATAACAAGATTTTCAAGGTGGTTGCCATCATGGCCATAGTGGATGTCAGATTGGCACCATTTTCATTTAGTACCAACTAGACATCATAAGAAGTCTTTCAGTGAAAACCCCATGTTCACATGACCATCTGTTCATGATGAGTAGTGATAAGAAGATTCTCAAGATGGCCACTATGGCAGCCATATTGGATGTCTCAGCAGAATCATTTTCATTTAGAACCAACTAGACCTTGGGATAAATGTGTGTCTAAAGTTTCAAGTCAATTCTCCAAGAAGTTTAGGAGGAGTAGCGGTAACAAACTTGTGGATAGATGGAAAATGGACAATGGATGATGGACATCAGACAGTGGACGATGGACAACAGGCCATCCCATAAGCACTTCTGGTCTTTGATCAGTACAGCTAAAAAGAACATTCTTTTCTATAATATCAAATTAGAGGTAGCACAATGAGTTGATAACAAAAGACTTAAGCAGGCCTGAGATCGTTCATCTGAGTAACATTTTCTTAACAGCCAAATACACAAGCAGTTGGCAAAGAAATCAGGGTCAGTAGGATGGTTTATGTTCAAATTTCTTCCAATGCTGTTGATTGCATATGTTATTAGAACAATTATTTCAAGGTTTCTCTAGTGTTTTTAACTTCATCCATATTGGATGGTACATCAGCATCATTTGTCTAATATTGACAGGCTCCTGTGCCAAGTTGGTCAAATTCTGTTCAGTACTTTTTTGAGATATAAGTTGTACAAATGCTTTTCTACTTTTAAATGTGGATTGAAATTACTTGTATAAATCTGAAAGCTCTTTATGTCAGGATACTTTTTGTAAAAATTGGTAAAATTCTGTTGAACATTTTTTCAAAACAAGTCATTTAAATGTTGTCTATTTTTAGTAATGGTGCCAATATCTGTTGACAGATCAGCATCTTTGATATAATTTTAAAAGGTCTTCATGCCAGGATGCTTACTATCAAGATTGGTCAAATTAAATTCCTCGGTTTTAGAGAAAACGTTGCTTGGAGGTTTTTTTATGTTTAGTAACAGCAGTCATATATGACAGTGGATTGGCATGATTTGTAAAGATTGAAAGATCTTTATGCCAGGGTGCTTTCTGTCAAGTTTGATCAAATTCGACTCACCAGTTTTGGAGAAGTCAGTTAAAGATTTTTCTGTTGTTAGTAATGGTGGACATATTTGATTGCAAATTGGCATCATCTGTAAATATTTGAAAGGTCTTCATGCCAGGATGTTTGCTGACAAATATGATCAAATTCTGTTCAGTGCTTTAGAAGAAAAAGTCAGTAAAAGATTTTTTTTTTTTTAGTAACAGTGCTCATATTTAATGGTGGATCAGCACCAGCTGCACAAGCTTGAAAGCCCTCTATGACAATATGCTTTCTGTCAAATTTGGTCCAATTCTCTTGAGCATTTTTTGAGATGAAGTTGTTTGAAGGTTTTCCTATTTTTAGTAACAATGGTCATAACTGATGATGGATTTGAATCTTTTGTACAAATCTGACAAGACTTCATACCAGGATGCTTTCTTTCAAATTTGGTTGATCAAATTTCATCAAATTTTGTACAGTAGTTTTGGAGAAGTCATTTAAAGATTATATATTTTTTGTAACAGTGGCCATATTTGATGGCTGATCAGTATCATTCAAACAAATTTGAAAGGTCTTCATGCTAGGATGCATTCTGTTAAATATGATCAAATTCTGTTCAGCAGTTTTGGAGCAGTCATTTAAAGTTTTTCTCTTTTTGGTAATGGTGGTCGTATTTGATGACAGATAAGTGTCAGTTGTATAAGCTAGAAAGACCTCTATGTCAGGAGCTTTCTGTAAAATGGGACCAAATTCTGCTGAGCAGTTTTTGACAAGACATTGTTTATATTTAGTAACAGTGGCCATATTTGATGGTGAATCAGCATCATCTGAACAAATTTGTGAGAACTTGATGGCAAGATGATTTCTTTCAAATTTGGTTAAATTCTGTTGGGTGGTTTTTGAGAAGAAGTTGTAAATAGCAATTGTGAACAGACAACAGATAGCATGCTACACATGAAGCACAATGGACTAAGGACCATACCATAAATTCAGTTTGTCTTATGGATAGGTGAGCTAAAAAAAATGGATGTTACCTTGACCTTTAAGATGTTATTTCGACTTTAGTATGTGATAATACAGTCTAAATGAAAAACGAACTTGTGTGTACCAAGGTTCATCCATGTACCACAAATAGTTTCCAAGTTTTAACCAGAAAAAAACTAGATTTGTGTTTGAAAAACATGTATGACCCGACTTGCAGACCAACATGTATGACCCCACTGCAGACCAAAAGAGTCTAAGTTCACTGAATTCCAAAATGTTGAAAAATCTGAAAACTACTGTAATGGTATGAAAATCTTGTAAGGTCATCTTGTGCTGTTACAGTAATAGCCTGAAAATTTAATGAGGTCATCTACATAAGAAGGTAAACATGCCTATTAAATTATAATTGTCTCAAATGATTTTTGTTTAATTGCATTATCTGGTAACTACATTGGCTACCTGGCACACTATGTAATAAGCAAAATCATTGAAGAGATCACAGCTTCGACAATGTGTGCACTGACTATCATAGTACTGACTGAATAGTTCTCCCGACAGTGCAGGAATCCAAGAGGACAACAACATCGCATGAGTTCATGAAAATGCTTTGCATATGGGCATGTGTGTGTTTGTAGCTTGTGCAGAGCAAATGTTTCTGTACTATATAGAATGTAATTTCTTTGATGAATATTTAAAATAGTTTTAGTTGTGGTGTTGCATTTGGAAAAGTGTTTTCTTTTCCTTGATTAAATTTGTCTGAAATCAGCATTCTTTCAAGTGTTCATTAGTAGTATTTAATTCATTTGAAACCAAAATTTAAAAAAAGTGAGGGTTGTTCTGTTGGACTACTATATGGATACTAAGCATTACCATAAAAGGTCACTTTGTGAGTGCTTGGTATAAAACTTATCAAAATATTGGGTTGTGGAATACCACTGACTGCTGTCAAAGCAGTAAAGTACATCAACAGTCGATCAAACAAACCTTGTTTTTCTGCCATGGTCTATTGATCAACGATTTTTAAAAAAAAAGTGAACAAAAATGTTAGTGCAACTGACTAACCAACTGCAATTTTTTCAATATGAAACCGAAACACATGCAATGAAACTTGTCTATTGAAACCACCTACTGGAACCTCAAAATGTCATCTATGAAGACAGAGAGTCCTTTAACTGAGATTTTCTCAGCATCTTAAATATCAAGTACAGCATGGAATTTTGTGGCCTCTTAAGAAAGGTAATCTCCTACAAAAGGTTGTCACAGTTTTTCAACAGTAATATTGTTTAGACTCAAAAACTTGATAATTGTGTCAGGAACTGCTTAAACTATTTGCAGTTAAATGCAGTTTAAATGTTTGTACAATTCATTTTGACTAGAGAATCCATAACCTACTGTTTGTTTAATTCCTATTGCTGGCATTGTAGGGAGATATCCTGAAGCTCATGTGGCAGAGGAAAACAAAGAAATAAACTAACAAATTCAAGATTCATTTGGCTGAAATGCTGCACATGGTCAATCCCCAAAACGTAAACCATTCAGCATATCTTGGTTATGTACAAAACTTGTAAGTAAACATAACTGACCTATTGGCTATGTATCTCCTATTAATCAACATAGCAAGTTCTTTAAAATAAAAGATTTTCTTGTAAAAATCTGTGCACAAACATCATATCACTACTGTGTATCTGCTGAAAATTTGGCTGAATTTGGGCATGAAATGGAGAGCTACTTGATAATTTTTTTACAGGTTATAAAGGCAAAACTGTCCAGGTGTCACAAGTTCAGTCAGCAATGAATCTAACAAGGAAGCAGTTTGAGAGATAATTGCATAATGGACATCAGATGGCCTGCCCATCAATGGTCAGGTGTCAACATAGCTGAGGATGTCTTAGTGCTCAATACCAATTACAAGATTCCCAGATCACTCAGACTTTAAGGTTTCCAATTTGATAATATTGTTAAAATAACATGTATCACAAAAAATTTCACAGTTATGTTCTTCAAGCAATACTCAGTACATCCATAGTATGAAGATGTCATGATTTCTTGTTTATTTGCACTTAGGAAAATAAATAAATCTGAGAATTGAGGTTTATTATTCTGCTTGCCATATTTTGTATTTGTATACTCCATGCAGATTTAAAAATCTTGTAGTCTTGCAAGGTAAACAAACTTGGCCCCCATGCCTCTTTACTTGAGAAATGATCAAAGAAATGATTGGAGAACATCATCATGCAGTTTCTTGGTGGTATGTGTTATATTAATGATTCTATCAAACCGGACACTTTTATATCTGAGCAATCTTAAAATCCTTAAAGATTTTATAACATTATGGACCTTAGTGCTAATCCTATATGTCAGAATCATGAAGTCAAAGATTTGCATTAAGTATTAAGACGTCTTCAGCTAGGATTACCAGAAAGCAGCAATTCATAGGCAGTTGTCAATAAGTGTATTCCCTCAGATAGGAAATGGACCCACCAATATACTAATGTAAGAAAAGATCTTGCTTTTCCTTAAAAAGCACAGGGTTATCCAGTTAATATTGTTACCTGATTCCAACTTTTCCTCCAGAGTGCAAATTAATGGTGTTATTTCAATCAGCTGTCCATGACAAAAGTTCTCATTCTCTGCCCCTGTTACTCCCAGATCAAGAGGGTGGTCAATAGATATGCCTGGCTCTAAATCACACTGCTTCAGCTTTTTTTTACTTCTGTCTGCAAAAACACAAATAAAATAAAATACCCATTGGGATATCAAATAAAAAGTTGACCTTCAATAAGAAGTTTCCATATTGTACCTTTTTTTGTTTCCATTTTCATAATCTCTTGCCTTTTATATACCTGCAAAAATTACAGAAGCTTTACTTGTCACCATGTACTTTTGAAACCTTTTTTGCTCATCCTTTTTGATAGATTCTCAGATCATGTCTTGATTCATTACAAGTCATGACTAAATATTTTTATGAATGATTGAACATATCACACTGACAACTCCATCATCTGTGACTATAATTATTTTATCAAATGCTAACAGAGATATAATGGTGCAAAATGAAGTTATGCACATTTCTGCTTTATCTTGCAAAAACAAAATGTCATGAAAAGCAACTTTTAATAAAAATTTTCCTAGATGGTTACTGTTTTCCAGGCATTCCACATTCTGATTCAAAATTCATTAAATACAATTTTTATCTTAAAAGTACTAAGGCTAGGATTTAAAATACATTTTTTCCTCATAAAATATAGTAATTTCTAAACCTGTTATTTGCATTGCACTATGAAGATAATCCGAAGTTCTTTCATGTACACTATGTAAAGTTGCCCTACTAACATTCTATTTTAAGGTCACTTGTAATCCACAAGGTATGATCTTTAACTGAGGTTAAATTCTACACAGTGTCTGAAACATTTGTGAAAACAATATCAATAATACCTGATAAGGATATTTCCTATAATCCTTAGTGACAAAAAGGCAGGCCTATTTCATCCACACTAACATTAATGTCTTATACCATGTATAATAATAATAATAATAATAATAATAATAATAATAATAATAATAATAATGACTTTATTTAAAGAGGGTGACACAATTAGTTGCATGGAACTAATCCTCCTTGTGGCCCTCTATTACATGCATATTTACATACAGAGTACATGTACATAGTTGCATAATAATAATAATAATAATAATAATAATAAAGCATTGATAATAAGCTACATGTATATATGGACATAATAAACAGAAAGTTTTGTAAGAACATGATCCAACTAGGTACATTGTGTATATGCAGTACAAAAATTGTGAGACAACAAAATGGAAGGTTTGAGAATTTATACTGTAAGTTGTAATGTATTTGTCAAATCAAACAGGTTCCACTTTTCATCCATTGAATTAGATGATAATTAAATGCATTTATATTTGTACTTTCTCTAATTTCCTTTGGGATTCGATTCCAAATTATTGACCCCGAATATTTAAAACTTTTCTTAAAGAGTTCTTTATTTGGTTTTGGAATGCAGAGGTGGTTAGCTGAAATTGATCTTAAATTGGGAGTGTTGCCTTGTTTTCTAGCATGAAATAGTTCTTTGAGATATAATGGGGCCACATTGTTTGAAACTTTGTGCATAAGTCTAGCCTTTCTCCAAAATATTCGTTCACTTACTGTTAACATTTTAATATTATTCATTGCATTTGGGATGTTTTCAGCATTATCTAGGATGAGTTTGCAAGCTCTTTTTTGCAAACGGAATAATTTGCAAATATTCTTGTCAGAAGTGTTTCCCCAGATAACATTACAGTAGTCTAGGTATGGTTGTATATATCTTTTGTAATATAGTAACCTATGTTTAGTTGATAGATATAGCCTTATCTTGCTTAATAACCAGAGACATGAATTGACTTTATGACATATGACTTGAATATGTTCATTCCATTGCAAATTGTTGTCAACCATCACCCCAAGGATTTTGTCATGGGTTACCATTTGTAGACCAATTTCATTCAACTTGAGATTCAAATTGTTATTTTCCAATTTTGCTCTTTTCTGTTGGGTAGTAATCATTAATACTTTAGTCTTGTCCGTGTTTACTTTCATGCCATTTTCCTTACACCAGGAATCTATTCTAAGTAAGGCTGTCTGAAGGGAGACCTCTAGGTCTGATTTTAGCTGTTTGAAATCTGATAGAGTGGTGTCATCTGCATATAAATCGGTTGATGAAATACAGTTGCCTATTTTCAGTGGTAGATCATTTATGAAAATGAGAAAGAGGAGTGGGCCCAGGATTGATCCTTGTGGCACTCCACATGTAATTGGTTCTTCTTTAGAAAAACTGCTATTTATTTTGACACACAGTTTTCTCATTGTTAGATATGATCTAAACCAATCAATCGTTGAATTGTCACATTGATAAATGTTTAATTTATTGATAAGAATATCATGATCAACAAGGTCAAAAGCTTTTCTAAGATCAACTAGTATGGATTCAACTAATTTTCCTTGATCCAAGGCAGTAATCCATCTATCTATCATGGAGACCAAGGCTGTCTCACAGGAGTGGTTTTCTCGGAACCCTGATTGGTTTTGATGGATTAAATTATAGTTTGATAGGTACATCAAAAGATTGTCATGGACATGCTTTTCAAGTAGCTTGGACAGAGTTGGTAATATAGATATGGGTCTGTAGTTATTGACATCTTCTTTGCTGCCAGACTTGTGAATGGGGGTAACTTTTGCCAATTTCCATGTCTGGGGAAACACTGAAGTGGATATGTTTAGATTACATATGTAAGCTATGCTATCAAATATTATGTTTGCAGCAGTCCTCAGGAGACGTGGTCCAATATTATCTAGGCCTGTTGATTTTGTTGTTGCAGTAGTTTGCAAAAATTTTAAAACTTTTTCATTTTGTATCGCAGAGATAAAAAAGTTTGTGTCAGCTGGAATTTTTTCTGAACAGAAATTTTCTTAGTTCATCATGATTTGAGTTTACAATGGGTTCCTTAATTCTGGAAGCTATGCTGACAAAAAATTCATTGAATGTATTTGCTATTTCAACATCCTCATCAATAATTCGGCCTTCCTGGCTAAGTTGTTGGATTTTGGATGACCTTGTGGACCGTTTACCTGCACCTAGTTTGTTAAAAACTTTTCACATAGAATTCGTATTGCAATTATCTTCTAAAGCTGACTGATAGTAATTCTTCTTTGCTCCATTGATCATTTTGGTTACTTTATTTCTCCATGTTTTGTAATGTGCTTGTTGACCTACAGATTTGAAATAATCATGAGTTTTCATGGCGTCTAGAATGTCAGCAGTTAACCAATCAGGTTGGAAGTCCAGTTTTACTCTGTGTGTTTTCATCGGTACATGTTTATCTACCACTTGCGTAAAAAGTTGAGTCCATACATCAAGAGCATCATCCACATCATCAAACATAGATACTATACTCCAAGGAACATTACTGAGATCTTCCAGAAATTTGTCTTCATCATAATGCTTAAATGATCTATATGTTATGGTTTTATGAGTTTTGGATTTTACACCTGTTTTTAAGCCGGATTTTCTCGTTAGAAAAATTGGGAAGTGATCACTAAGACCTATCCTAGGAATATGTATTTTGGTGACATTTTCTTCCATATTTGTATAGATATGATCTAACAGAGTTTTTGAGTAATCAGTTTCTCGTGTTGGTTGGTCCACTAATTGGGTTAGACCAAACGTTTCTGTGAAATTCAACTAATTTCTTTTAATCTGATTATTCATAAGATCCCTGTTGAAGTCACCTAATATGTATATTTCGTTTTGGTCATCAATCTCTTTTATCTAGTTGCTTTTCAAAATGCTCATTCCATCCGACCTTCGCAGAAGGGGACCTATAGACAAAGCCCACTAGGAATGGCTTTGTATTTGATTGATTCACCGGGATCCATATTGCTTCAATTTCGTCTGATTCTAGATCATTTCTCCTTTCAACTGATAAACCATTTATGCACGACTGGTTGTACAGCTGCATATAGGTATTTAAGGAAATGATGAAAAGAATATAAAAAAAAATGTATCTGCTATTGTTGAAATATCTACCAACACCTAAAGCCCTTAAAAAAAAAGCTAGAATAGAGATTTCTGAAAATTCTGTTTGCAGCTTCTGAGGCATGTTATAGTTATGGTATATTGACAAGGCTTTGGCATGGTGTTTTCATTGGAATGACCATAATGAAAAGACAATGATTAAAATAGTATTTCTGTGTCTGTTTTTCCTCTAGGCATTAGAATATTCAATTTCATACTTGTGAAATAATAATGCAATAATTGTTTAAAAGAATTAAAAATAAACAAAAGCTATTACCAATTAATGTATCACAAAGGACCTCCCTCATTAATGAAAATCAAACTCCTCTGAAGTTTTATTATCATAAAGCAACATCAAAATTAAGTTGATATCCAACAATACCTAGTTATCTCCATGCTTTATCAGGGGATATGGTGGTACCCTCCATCTATCTGTCTTTTACCACATCTCCTAAACTGCTGAGTGGAAATTCATAAAACCTTGTAGTGGTGTTGCCCTTGTGGTAACCATCTGTTAAGAGGGGTGACTTCCACCCTGGGGTCCCTGGGAGGGGGTCAAACTTTGATGCACATACCTGCCAGCTTTCTAGACAGTGGTGGTGGGGTTTCTCAGATTTATTTGGGGGATTATGTTTGAAAAGGGTCGTCATTGCATGTTGTAATGAATTATACACAATTTAATTAATATATTATTTCACTCTATTAGCCTCTTTATTTTGCAGCAATTTTAGATGTAGGGTGAAGATAATAATACTTGATTAATACACTGAAATAAAAATGATTTTAATGATAAAAGGTACTGCAACAATCAATTTATGACTCTATCAATCCCAATATCCCTTACATTTTTTTAAAATCATGTTTATTCTTATGACTATTATTTTATTAATAATACTAATATGCCTTATGTTTTTATTTTATCTTATTCATTTTATTTTATTTAATGCCTAATGAAATATGTCCAAATGCTAGTATCAGATATCAATTCCATTTTTTCGGAGATATTGATTTTTGCCAGATCAACAATTCCAACTGTGTTTTAAACAATAATACAGTTATTTCACCTGGTTCCCAACTGGATGT
Source organism: Margaritifera margaritifera (assembly GCA_029931535.1). Taxonomy (NCBI): domain Eukaryota; kingdom Metazoa; phylum Mollusca; class Bivalvia; order Unionida; family Margaritiferidae; genus Margaritifera; species Margaritifera margaritifera. The sequence continues at coordinate 2,837,238 of JAQPZY010001653.1, read as the reverse complement.
GCTTTCAGTGGCAGTTACAATGCATTCTACTAGATACAATTTGCAATAAAACTTGTTGATTGTTTGCTGATACCTTCCTGAAAGTGTTAATAAGCTCCAAACACTTACTATATTTTAGCAGGATTTGCAGATATCAGTCTTGGGGGAAAAGACTGCAAAAACTATGCCCCTTTGTTGTTTGTTTACTTCAAGCAGATATGGTCTGATCTCAACCCTTGAGAAAGCATTGACATCATCAATATTGTTATGCCATAATACACATTATGTCATAATGCTGGGCTTGTATACAGCTAAATTATTCATACAACATTCTTCCTGGCTAATATAAATGTTACTTTTCTTTGCCTTAAAGGAAAAAATTAATATGCAATAAGGGGCCATAACTCCTGTAAAAAAAAAGATGTGGAATGCAGAAATCAAACTAATTCAAAATCTTATCAATTCTGAGGTGCATGCATACTATGGCTGAAATCCAATAATCCTTGGTAAGGTTATGCTCTGCAGAAACCAAAGTTCGGAGGACAGGCAATCTGACACAGTAACTCTGTAAATTATGTCACATAATGCTGGAAATCAGTCCCATTTAATGATCTCACAGAATGCTGGAAATCAGTCCCATTTAATGATGCCACCGAATGCTAGAAATCAGTCCCATTTAAGGTTTATCAATATAAAGCTCCATGTCAAATTTGATCACTTATCAGTCCAGCAGCTACTAAACTCATGATCAAACTTTTGATGCATGTGTTGATACCATCTATGACTTGCAGCCATATACAGTTATGTCCAAAAATGATAATTATTAAAATATTGCAAATTTGATTATAAGTGACAGATAAAGCTTTTTATTTCCTTCAACCAATGAAAACCATATCCTATTGAAAGTTTCTAAAAATGTTTGCATCATATTGTTTGCACAATTCCATACTTCCTGTCAGATACAGGGTCTACAGAATGATCTGTCTACATGACCAAGCAATCAAGTTTCAAGAATGTTCTACAAATGGGATGAAATAACAACTACTATGGATTCATTTATTTTCGTAGGTCTCAATTTTAGTGATTTTGTAAAAAAATACATTTTCGTGGTTGCTTTAATTCATGGATTTGCCTGTCAAAGTTTGTATATTTGTAGGTTTTTAATTTTGTGGATTAACCTCTACAAAGATGCAAAATAAAGAATACAAATGAACAAAACTATGCTGCCAACAAATGGCAGTCGCTTCAATGGTTTAAACAATACTACCACCTGTATGAGCACAAATCAAACACCTGTCATGATCAATCACTTACACTCAACATCAAAAGGAGCTGATGCAGCCAACAACACTAAGCTAATTGGTTATTAAAATACATGTGTATGATTTCTTACTTAAAACACTGTCCATAAAGTTGCACCATCAGTGCTTTCTGATGACCATGGCATTAACACAGCAGCTTAAGAGTGGAAATATTCAACAGAGATCCCTGTTGACTTGGATAATGTCATCATTACACATGTGAACAAACATGTTCATTGTTGCAATTGGCAGGCAGTGTCAATGTTTGATGTGTTCAGAGCCCATCAAAGTGTGACGATGCTAACTAATTAAATACAATGGAAACACACCTTTCTTTGAGCCTGCCTCAAGTACCAGACTTTACAATAAATGGAGACTACAAAGAACAATTAAAATCACACCTCCACAAACAATTAAAATCACACCTCTACAACTGGAATGATAAATAGGTCATGGAGACCATGTACTGTATTAGTGGACCTTAAAACCCCGTCAATCAAGCCGATTCATGCTAAATGGATAATTGTGGCTCACATGAAAATGTGTGAAAAATCGGACCAATTTATCCATGGCTTTTAGAACACTGGAATTGTTTAATTCAACAATTTTTGGATTATTAACCTGACAAACATTTGTGTATACCAGCAAGCTTGATTGACACTATGTTAATTCAGCGGTTTTGTCTGAAAATCATTGGAGTGTGAGCTTCAATAATCTGCTGTAATTAGTGTATATACCTAGTGTTTCATTTGTAATTGTGTTTCAAGTAATAGTTCTAGTATTTTATAGTCTTGTTGTTCATATTGGTTAAACATACATGGATAAAATGAGATGTGATTTCAGGAGGATTTACATTTTTCAACAACAGTTTCGATTGAATGAAAACTTAATTTGAATCAATATTAAATCTAATTTTCATATACTAATATTATTTATTATTCTTTCTTTTATATTTAGTATTACCAGTGTTTGAATACCTATGCTTTTTCTCATTTCTCTCTATCCTTACTCATTTCACAACATATAGATTTAAGGCCATAAGTGGAAATTACAGATAACGGATATTGTATACATATGTGTGCATTGAAACAATATAAAATGCTTTATAATTCTTTATTTTAAAGGGTCACAATAAAACAAACACATGCAAAAGCTGCTCTTTTATTATCAGATTACAGTAATGAAGTTGATTTACCAAATAGTTTTGTTGATCTCTAGGAATGTTTCGGTAAGAAAATGGGTTTGGTGCTTCTTCATCACATATGGTTAATTTTCATTGGGTCTTTAAATTTGTGGTTCAGGGCAACAAGAAAATCCATGAAAATTGGTACCCCACAAAAATTACAGAAACCACAGTAATTGTTTCTCAGATTAGTTTTCCTACACTGAATATTTTTTATTAAAATCGGCATGAAAAACGGGAATTCTGCAGAATGTTCAATATGCCTTACCTGCTCCATCAAGGCATATTCCAAATTATGCGCAAAGTCACTTGAGCATTAAAAGTAGGTCAATGTTACCTTCTTTTGCCTGTGATGAGTAGTACCCTCCACAATGAATATGCAGTTTTGGGGGGTAACTGATTTTAATTATGTAATACCTACCGGCTATTATTACATTGCTATCTCTTTTCCTCATGCTTGTCCCTAGTCTAAGGTGAAAATTCCTTCCTCTGGTTAGTAATCAGAGGTGTAGAATAAAAACAACACAGTCCCAGTCTGATGCCTTAGTCACTCCTGTCATTGGGAATATTGTCTTTCTTTTCCTTTGAGTGAGAGATTGATAGGCTCTTGGATAGTCAAACTAATCAACCTGAAAATGGTAGCTGCCAAGGTATCAGAGGTACATCTGAGAGGGAGAAAGAGACCATCTGACCATTTCTTTTCCATTTTGATTTAGCCAAATAGAAGCATGAGGCTCAGACTGGACCATGTAGTCTATCTTGTTAATCCTTAACACAAATGTGACAGAGACTAGGGATCTGAATTGGTACAGAAGCAACCAAAGGTAGCTGATTCTTGGCCAGAAAGCTGGACTGGCACAGAAGAGAGACTGAATCATAGTTGCCATTCAAATGAAGGCAACATTTTTCACTGATAAAGCATGAATTTCACTCCTTCTCCTAACTGATGCTAAAGAATGGGGAAAGACTGTCTTAAGGTAAGAAAATAAAACAAGCCTCACTTAGAGGTTTATAAGGAAGTTTAGATAATGACCCAAGAACACATGAAAGGTTCCACCTAGTCATTAATGAGCAAGAGACCGGTCTTTGGAGCTCAAAGGAGGTGATAAGTTCTGAGAGGGGAAGGTCTGACCCTGTAGTGAAGCCCATCAAGAACTTATTCAGTATTTGAGAGGGTTATTATATAAACATTGACAGTGCAAACTGAGCAATCTTTTTCTTCAAAAAGAGAAGATAATCTGCAACTGTATTAAAAAAGGAGCCAGACTGGAACCTTGACAGTGGAAACTGAGCAATCTTTTTCTTCAAAAAGAGAAGATAATCTGCAACTGTATTAAAAAAGGAGCCAGACTGGATCAATGCCCTGCTGACCGCAATAATTACATCATACTCTCCACTTGGCATTGTAAACCTTTGAGGTTGACTGCCTTTTAGCCTGAGTGAAGCAGTCTGCAACCCTGCTTGAAAACCTTCATGCCTGGCGGATTGAGCATTTAATTTGAGCTAGGCATGAAGGTGGAACATCTGTGGATTGTTCTGCAGGATGGATTCTCTGTGCTGCAACAGCAGAGCCCTCCTCAGCGGTAACTCGCTGAGGGTGTCAACTAACATGTCGAGGAGATTGTTGAACCACAACCATTGGTGCCACAGGGGTGCTATCAGGAGGAGCTGTGATGTCCAAGCCTGACTCTGTGAAGAACCTCACGGATTATTTTGAAAGTGGAAAGTAATAGGCATACAGTCGATCCCACTTCAGACTGACTGTATCCACCATTCATGCAGTCTGCTCTGGCACTGGGGAGACATAATGTGGTAGTTTGTTGTTGAGCCTTATTGCAAATAAATCCCCCATTTTCTTCAACCACAGTTCCTGCCTGGACAGGCTGTCCACTAGAATATTTCTACTGCCTGGAATGTGGTGAATTCTGAGAGTGATCCCCTCTGAGGCTGTCCATTGAAGGAGGTTCCAGACTTCCAAGCAAACAAAAGGGGGATGAGTGCCTCCTTGGTGTCTCAGGTACACAACTATTGATTTGTTGTCCATGATGACCATAACACAGCTGTGTCTTATGAGAGTGATGCAGCATTGTAGTGCTAGAAAAATAGAACACATTTCTGGGTTGTTGATAGGTAGGGAAGAATCCTGCTCAGACTAACCCTTCTGACCTAAGGTAAGCACCCCACCCCAAATCTGAGGTAACAGTATACAGGAAAGAGTAAAGTTATGGGGTGTGTAATGAAACTCCCACCAGAAACCTGTCCTGAATTATCCACCAGCTGAGGTGGTGACAATTTGGAGCCCAACAGAATCTGAGCTGAAAGTGGGTCCCTGTGAGATCTCTGATTTGCAAGCAGCAGAAACTGGAGAGGATTCATTTGGAGTCTTTCAGGGTACTAGATCCACTGCCACATTCATGATCCACATGAAAGAGAGATAAAGGTGAGCAGACAATGAAGTCCTCTTCAACACTCTTGTCATGGAGTACAGTATCTGTGTGATCCTGTTGGGAGAAACATGCACTGTCCTTTGATTTGTGATGAAATTCATCCTCACAAATGTAAAATTCTGAGAAAGAATCAGGCCCAACTTCTCCAGATTGGGAATTAGGCCCAGACAAGTCATTGTCTTCCAAAAGAATGACAAGTCTCTGAGTAATATATGTCTGAGAACAGTATGTATCAACCACAGAGATGCCCATTGCCAAAAATGAAAATTAAGGACAAGAGATTAGGGAAAAAATTAGGGACACTTACCGCACAGTAAAGTTATAATACACTATTTACAACACACAACTCTTTCTATTCTTTTACTTCAATTGTCCTGCATACTGCTTCTGGCTGTTTCCAGTTTTGCCATAAGCTCCTTTTCCAAGATCAATTCATGGCAAGCACAACTGTTAGCCAGCATGTTAATTCTTTTCACAAGCAAGGCTGATAAAGAATCTGACCCAAGGTTCGGCCTGAATTTAGTCTTGTTTTTTCTCACCAAGCTGAAAATTCTTTCAGAATCCGAATTGGAATGAGGGATACTCAGGATGGCCAAAGCTAGCCTTGCAAGGTGCTGATATTTGCCTGCTCCATCCAAATCTTTCATCTTCAATATTTTCCCCCAAGCAACATCAATCCTAGGCTCTGCATCAACAAACGATAATGATGCATCCATCTGGAATTTGAAGAACTCAGTCTTCACTGAATCCAAATTTTCATCTTTCACCAAATTTGGAAATCTGCTGGTGAAATAATCAATACTTTCAACACTTGATTGCAGTCTTTCACTTATTTGCACAATTTCTGAATGGATCAAAATCTCACTACTTAGTGGGAACTTTTTAATGACATAATTGCAGGCATTTCTGAAAAAATGCCTGACCTCCGCATGAAATGTAGAAATTTGATCCGCTGTAAGACTTCCATTTTCTTTTTCAACTGCCATGTGTTTTCTTGCCTCTTGTCCAATCACTAAGCCAGTACTCGACTCCCTTGTATTTGACTTCTTCATAAAGTCCACAGTCAGGAAACTGCTAGCCTTAGCAACAGCTTCAGGTCTTAGGAACAATTCATAATAATAACAAAAATTAACTTAGATCCCTAGTGTCACTTATGATGAAAAATTCATCCCACTGCCTTTTTCTTATGACTGCCAGTTTTTGCAGGATGCCATGGGACAGTGTCTCTGTCTAAAAGTGAGGCCCGGCAAGGGGATCAAATATGTGTATGATAGTGATTGCACAATGATGTCAGGAAAACTTCATTAGATGTGTTATCATGCTGAATTTCTTTTTTCCTTCCCAAAATAATAAATGCAGGGTGTTCAGGTCCACAATTAATAAAGTTGTGCTGATAACTGGATGTGACATTCACACTTTTGATTAAAAAAAAAGCAGAAGATAATATCTCTATTGTAATTAGCAGTCATGATTTTCTATTTTATCTCATTAAAAAATACATCAAAGAATTGGTATGGATTAGTAAATTCCAAGGAATCTTGAAACAAACAAAAAGTAATCATTGTTGGCAGTATTATGTACATTGGATTATGGGTAGTTATTGTTCTGCGGCTAATTAACCAGTTCTTAACTTGATAAACAAGTGAACGTAAAAAATAAAAAAGAAGAAAATATAAAAAAGAAAATAAGAAAACTAAATGGTCATGTTTATATTAGAATCTTTACATATAAATCACACCCATAAAAATGATTATACATATGCTAGTTGTTTGTAGTATTGAGTCTTTTCCTATGTCTGCATACGACACACAACCCTAAGGAAGCTCTAAACTTTTTTTTGCTTATGAGTGACTGTCATACATGTATTTCTACTCTTGGTATAAAAAATATATGCATTTTTAACATGGCACTTTCCAGGAAAGCATGCATAAATTCATAGTTCTAATGCACGTATGACAGCACTTTCTGGTCAGAGCACATATATCAAATGCAAAAAACAAGAGTGCCATGAACCATACATTATAGGCATGCCCCATGCTTAATAATCATCTATGTAAATAACTGAAACCACTTTTCTTCTTTCAGCCAGTGACCCTGATCTGACCTTTTGTCCCCACAATCAATAGGTTTTTTCCTTACCCAAAGTACAAGCAATTCACTAAGTTTAATCCAGGACTGTGATATAGAACTAATGTAATGATGAAGAAAACATTTTTCTTTCTTTCAGTCACAGTGACCTTGGCCTTTGACCCTAAAATTTATAGGCTTCTTCCTTTCACTAAATTTATTTCAGGTATGAGATTTAGTACTAATGTTACTTTGCACAAACTATTTGACTCTTTCAGGCACAATGACCTACACTTTTAACTTCTTTTATCCCAAATGTGACAGGGTTCATCCTTACCTTAAGTGCAAGCCATCCAAACAGTAGAACTTAAGTTATTGTGCAGAAACCATTTTTCTTCTTTCAGTTGCAGTAACGTGGACCTTTGACCCTCAAAACTGATAGGTTTCTTCCTTACTGCAAGTGCAAGCCATCCACAAAGTTTGGTAGCCATGGATAATGAAGAACTCAAGTTACTGTGCAGAAACTATTTTTCTTCTTTCAGTCATAGTAACCTTGACCTTTGACCACAAAATTGGTAGGGTTCTTATTTACCCCAAGTGCAAGCAAATTTGGTAATAGTAGGTGGAAAACTTGAGTTATTGTGCAGAAACCATTCTTCTTCTTTCAGTCACACTGACCTTTACCACTGAGCTTTTGACACTGAAACTAATAAGGTTCTTCCTTACCCCAAGTGCAAGCTAGCCACAAAGCTTGGTAACTGTAGATGGTGAACAACTCAAGTTACTGTGCAGAAACAAAATTGGTAACAGGCAGACAGATTGATGGCTGCATGGGCATCCTAACGTGATATACTCCACATTTTGAATGGAATATAAACACTAGGCAAGTCATGTCTATTTTGTATTCATTACCATACATGCAAAGAGAGAAAACTGTGCCCTTTTACTTCTTGTGTAGCACTTTATTGTGGGTTCTAATTTCATTGTTAGGGCAATTTATTTTTACTTTGCTGTTTGTTTTTGGATACCAAAATAAAGTAATTTAATGTTTATGGATAGAAAAAAAAAATTATTTGTTGCCATATGAAAACAGAAAATACAGGCTATGTTCATTACAGAGATCTGCCTTTTAAATACATGAATGAACAAGAATTCTTAGGTTTCAGATAACATGTGCTAGAAAAATAAAAGGATTTTAAAAATTTATTTATTAGCCTTACTTAAACTTGAACAAAATAAAATGAATTAAAGCCATTCATGAATTAAACAATAGGGTCGATGTCTTCAGTACAAGCCCTTTTTCAAAGCATTGCCAAAGAACATATAACCCTGACCAAAACAAACAAGAGTCCCTCGAAGGGACCAATGCTCAATTGGGCAAAAAGAATTTCCAGGAATTCAAGACCATTTCTTCCTTTTAACTGTGGAGTGTTGAAACCTGTGTCCCAACAAAAGTGCGCAAAGACAAAAATGCGGCGACAATAAAGTGCAGCTTAAAACCCCTGACAAAAGCGTGGAAAGACAAAAGAGTGAAGAGTAGAAGTAGACATGAAATAAAAAGTTAGATAATTTCTAAGTTCAAAATATTATTTGAGGAGTCATTCTTCAAAGCTAGTTGTGTACCTGAAACTGTATAAATAGCACAAATACATTTAGGCCTAAGTTGATCGACCATTTCTGCAAGGAACATGGTCACATGAAGCTGCAGATAAAACGATACCAATTCGGCATTAAACATCCCGAAGCATCGAATCAGGACTGCAGCTTTAATTCTGACATACAACAATGTGTCAATAATGGACTATCTGTGCGGGATCATCCATAATGTCGCACTGTAGAAGACGCTTGTAACTTGTAATAACTGAACCTTTTGACAAATTTATAAACACTATATTTCTGCATATTGAGATATTAATGAATGGATGATGTTATTTGTTCTTTATATATTGTGATATTAATTAATAAACAATGCTTAATAATCTTTTCTTTCCAAGACACATAAAATGTCCGTTAATTGTTTGCACGATTTTGTCAAACACTTTTGTCTTTGCTTGATTTTGTTCTGTGTGGTTTTGTTTTTGCGTGCTTTTGTTGCCACGCTTTGGTTGGCTCGCTTTTGTCCTGCGCGCTTTTGTTGGTGCGCCATCAAAACCATCTCTGATATTCTTCAGTGATAACAAGATTTTCAAATTAGCTACTGTTGTGGACACATTGGATGTCAGATTGTCACCATTTTCATCTAGGACAAATTAAACATCATTAGAAGTCTTTTGGTGAAAACCCCCATGTCATAATGATCATCCATTCAGGGGAGTAGTGACAACAAGATGGCACCATTTTCATTTACGATCAACTAGGTATCATAAGAAGTCTATTGGTGAAAATCCCATGTTGATATAGCCATCCATTTGGGAGGAGCAGAGATGATGTTTTCAAGATAGCCATCATGGTGGCCATATTGAGGGTTAGTCATTTTCATTTAGAACCAACTAGATACCATAAGAACTCTTCTGGTGAAAACCCTATGTCAAAATTACTTTCTATTTAAGAGGAGTAGTGAATATAAGATTTTCAAGATGGTCACATATTCAACATCAGATCAGCACCATTTTAATTTAAGATCAACAAAACATTATAAGAAGTTTTTTAGTGAAAAACCATGCTGATTATGATCATTCATTCAAGAGAAGTAGTGATAAAAAGATTTTCAAGCTGGCCACTGTGGTGGCCCTATTAGACCTCAGATCTGCACCATTTTCATTTAGGACCAACTAGACATAATAAGAAGTCTTTTGTTGAAACCCCATGTCAATATGACTTTCCATTCTGGAGGAGTAGCCACAAAAAGATTTTCAAGATGGCTGCTGTGGTGGCCATATTGGATATCAGATCAGAACTGTTTTCATTAAGAACCAACTAGACATCATAAGAAGTCTGTTAGTAAGAACCTCATGTTGATATGACCATCCATTCAGGAGGAGTGGTGATAAGAATTACAAGATTTATAGGATGGCTGATGTGGTGGTCACAATGGATGTCAGATCGGCACAGTTTTCATTTAGGACCAACCAGACATCATAAGAAGTCTTTTAGTGAAAACCTCATGGTTGATATAACCATCCATTCAGAAGGAATAGCAATAACAAGATTTTCAAAATGGAAACTGTGTGGAGGTCAGATCAGCACCATTTTCATTTAGGACTAACAAGACCATGGGATGAATGTGTGTGTAAAATTTCATGGCAATCCTCTATGAACAGTAGAGCTAAAAACATGGTAAAAATGTTGAGGAAGTTCTGTTGCAGAATGAATAGTCTTGCTTCATAATGATTCATCCTAAGTAGGAACAAAATCTATCAAGGGATAATGAATAATGAACAAACGAAATACTTCACCCAAAAGTTAAATGCACATTTTCTATGACTGTGAAATGGACTTTAAGGTCAACTGAGCGAGCTTGTGTGTTGCAAAATGAACTATCTTTGCTTCATAATGATTCATTCAAAGTATGAACAGAATTCTTCATGGGATTGAAGAAACATATACAAATTAAAAACTTGAACAAAAACCTTAACGCAAATTTTCTATGACTGTGACCTTGACACCAAAGTCAAAGGGGTGAGTGAGCATGTCACAGAATGAATTGTCTTAGCGTATTAATAATTCATTCCAAGTATGAATCTGAGTACCATTAATGGCACATTATACACCCATCCCATGTTTAGTAGTCCTCTACACAGGCAGTAGCAGGATATGGTTGACTCTGGAGATTTTGACCAATGGGTATCAATGGCCCTGACTTTTGTCAAGGTATGTGGTCTGGAACAAAATTTACTGTGCAGAAACCATCATCTTCTTATTGGATTCACCATATTGACCTATTTGCTACTGATGATTTCAGAAACATGGGTCTGAATAGTTTAGAAGCATGGTCTGATGCAGAAAGTGCAACATTATGCTCAACCAAAAAGTTTGTAAAATACACTTCAGCCTTTATGACCTACAGTTCAGTTTCTGGTTCTGCAGACTCAAATCCCATAGTGATCAGCGACTTACAAGTTGACTTCATTGCAACGTATTCTGTGTGCTTTTTGGAATTCACGTGGCGGCGACAGTCATCTCGACAACAATGGGCAATATTCAAGTCAACACGACATAATGTGCAATAAATGTAATGGTAGCCTTTCTTGCTTTTTTCTAACCATGACCAAGTATCTGAGTAATCTTTTTTATACTTTTGTGACCACTGTTTTAACTTTTTACGAGGCTGATCCGAACATGGAGTCTAATATGAAATCCGGATCCGGACCAAACCATGACAAAAAATTTCCGGAATAGACAAAAATGATCATATTTTCGTAAGTTTTGCGATTATTCTTTATGTTCGTAATTTTAGCGTCATTTTCGTAAGACTTACGGCAAAATTGTAAGGGTTGGCAGGTCTGCATTTAGGACCAACTACACATCATAAGTCTTTGGGTGAAAGCACAATATCGATATGACCAGCCATATAGGAGAAGTAGTGATAACAAGATTTTCAAGATGGCCATTGTTGCAGCCATATTCAAAGTTAGATAGGCACTATTCTTGTTTACAAGCAACTAGACATCATAAGAAGTCTTTCAGTGAAAACCCAATACTGATATGACCATTCATTCAGGATTAGTGATAAAATGATTTGCAAGATGGCCACTGTAGCATCCATAGTGGATGTCTGAGCAGCACCAATTATATTTAGGACCAACTAGACATCATAAAAAGCCATTTATTAAAAACCCCATGTTGATATGGCCATCCATTCAGGAGAAATAGTGATAAAAAGATTTTCATGGAAATATTATTTTCATTCAGGAGAAGTAGCAATAACAAAGTTTTCAAGCTGGCCACATTGGCAGCCATATTGGACATCAAATTAGCACCATTTTCATTTAGGCCCAACTAGACATCATAAGAAGTCTTTAAGTGAAAGGAGTAGCGATAAGATTTTCAAGATGACCGCTGTGGTGACCATATTGGATCTCCGATGGGCACCATTTTCATTAAGGATGAACTGGACATCATAAGAAGTCTTCTGGTGTAAACCCCATGTCAATATGACTTTCCATTCAGAAGAAGTAGCAATAACAAGATTTCCAAGATGGCTGATATGGCAGCTATATTGGACATCAGATTGGCACCATTTTCATTTGGGACCAACTAGACATCACAAGTAGTCTTTTCATGAAAACCCCATATTGATATGACCATCCACTGAGGAAGAGAACCAATAACAAGATTTTCAAGATGGCCACTGTGGCAGCCATACTGGATGTTCGAGTGGCACCATTTTCATTTAGGACCAACTAGACAATGAGACGAACATGTGTGTAAAGTTTCATGACAATCCTTCATGTGGTTTATGAGGAGTAGTGATAACAAACTTGTACTAATGGACGGATCGACAACAGACATCAAACAACAGACAATTGACCATTCCATAAGCTCTTCTGGTCTATGACCAGTAGAGCTGAAAACTGCAGGAGTAGTTTGACTAACAAGATTGTGTCATACATTGCTACAAGACCAAAATGGCAATAACTCTATAAAAAATTTGAAGTCTGGGAGCAAAGTAATCTGTCAATATGCACATCTTGAGGTGATGATAGTAATATTTACCATGTTTCATGGCAGTCCATCAAAAGCTGTAGGATCAGTTGTGCTAACAAGTGTTGGACAGTCAGATGGATGGATGGACATGACTATAACTATATTCCCTGCCTCTATAGGGAGGGTATAAAAACAAAGATCCCTTCTGCTATAAAAGTGGAGGTATATAAAACTCATTAACATTTTTAATGATTTTACTTATTGCAGTGGGGAAAAACCTGAAAGATCTGTATTTTTTTAAATCATACACATAAAAAACCTCAGAAAATATGTGACTAACCTAAATTCTATATACCAAAACCTGGATAATTTCTGCCTTAAGAAACAAAATACTTAACTGATAGAGTGCAAAAAGTATCTCTAAATGGTCACCTTTCTGAAAGTAAAAATATTAATTGTGGAGTACCACAGGGCTCTATCCTGGGACCTCTGTTATTCATTCTATTTATAAACAACTTACCCCTCAAGATAGGAAATTCAATTTCTTCCACTGACCTCTATGCAGATGACACTACACTATCAGAGTCAAGGAAAACCAAAACTGAACTTGAAAATTACTTACAAGATGCTCATAACAGACTTGAAGTATGGTGCAAAGAAAACAGTATGATTATAAATACAGACAAAACAAAAGCCCTACTAGTTACAACAAGACAAAAAAGAGCAAGGATAGATAGTGACAAACTCCAAGTTCTATTTGACAATGTTAACCTTAATATAACCTCTATGATAAATTCTTGTTGTGTTTGTAGATAACAATCTAACCTGATCTATTCACATTAAATATGTTTCAAAAAGGTTAATTCTTATCTTTGGCTACTTAGGAAAATCATAACATTAATTCCTTTTCAGTATAGAGTCATCTTTTATAAAAGTTATATTCAGCCCAATTGGGACTATTGTAATGTAATTTGGGGTAATGCCTCTAATTCAAACATAACAAAACTTTTAAGACTCCAAAAGAGGGCATGCCATTTAATTCTGGATCAATATACAGACAATTTTCTGGATGCATTGAATTATATAAAAATGTTACCAATATATGAAAGAATATTCTTTAGAAAGGTCATATTTATGTATAAAGTGTTCAGAAAAGCCACTCCTGTCTACCTATGCAATATCTTTCACCAAAAAGATGCTGATAGTACTCCAATTTTAAGGTCTGTTAGAAGTAAAAATTATATTACCAAAGCCAAAGAAGGAATTGTTTAAAAAGAGCATTCAATATACTGATCCACTGGTATGGAACATTATTCCCAGTGACATAAAGCAGGCTCCTAGCATTTCTTCTTTTCATAACCAATGTCTTAAATGGATGGAATCTCAAGACACTCGAACAAGTCTAAGTAATATAAATACCTCCTGCTTTTCTCTGCTTCAACAGCTTTTTCACAGATTAATTTTTTAATACAGTATGATATTGTATTTATTTTATGTTCTCACTGATGCTTGTGTATTACAAACTTGAAACTTTGTTTGATTTTCAGAATAACTCAATTATTTACTGTTAAGTCAAATTGTTGTCACATTGTGCTGTATATATGTATATAACAGAAGGCCTCAGGGTAGATAAGTTCCTGTAAGTAATTGAGTTACCTTCTCTAAATAAAGTTGATGTTATAATGGTTTCCATGAACTTTCATAACTTTCTCTTTGTTAGTTTTTGCATACCTTAAGTTCATACTGCAAACTTGAGTCTGAACACTGCAGGTGTTTTATTTCATTGACAATTTAGTTAAAACTCTGCATATATACAGACAGGAAATGCCCCCATCAATTAGATATGACTTAGGAAATCTTGGTTCAAGATGTAAGGGCAAATTTTCAAGTTAAACTGGTTCATAAACTCATTCAAACTGCTGCCAAACAAATATGACTGAGGTCTTCTTGATATTAAGACCAATTCCAAATTTCATTTATTTTCCTGCTTTTCTTCAAAAATAATCTGGCACAAAATGAAATTCAGCATGCAACAGCTAACTTTAAGTTGAACAGGGGCTACATATCAATTACATTTTGACAGGAAAAGGTGAAAATGTAAGCTGAGCAAGGTCCTTTTTCATAGTAAGCCTAGTACCAAATTTGGTTGTAATCCATTATGTCCTTCAAAAGTTATTAAGCAAAAGTTTAATTTATGATACATGGATAAACTTTTAAGTCATCAAACAGGGGCCATAACTTCATCAACTTTAAATGGAAAAAAAGTTGGAAATTAAACTTGACCTAAATCTTTTTATATTGGCTGTGCTGCAAACCAAATTTGCTTCAAATCCATGATATTCTTCAAAGGTTCCTAGGTGAAAAAAACTTTGTGATGGACATACAAACTGGATGGGATGGACAAATGGACAGGACAGACAAGCAGAGACAAAAAGTAACACTATATACCCCCTCCAGAGAATATGGCATTTGCATATAAAAAAGATATTTGCATTCATCTTCCATTACACATACAAGAAAAGCATGGAAGAACCCTGTAGTTGTAGGATTATTCTCATACCTAGACAATACATTTCATTGGTTAGTTCCTCCACTGAAAAGTCTTGTAGGTCATTCAGTTTTTTCTTCTGTGTTGCTGGAATGTATAAAGAAGAATCCATCTTTAGAGACAGTGCAAAACATTTGTACAATACCTTTACCTCTACTGTAACACTAATTTGCAGATGTTTCAACATCATTTCAAAGATAAAATTCTGAGCTGAACAAGCACATTTAAGAAACTAATGTCAATACACACACTCTTTTTGGATGACATACAGGTGGATTTTTTTTTCTTTTTTTAATTTTGTTTTTAGTTCAAAATACTATGTAGAGTGTTTGCAGTATCATGGCAAGCAGGACACATCAAGACATTCCCAATATCAAAATTGGTTGAAATAAAATATATATATATAAATAAATTACTATTAGTCCTGTACAAGATTTACAAAATCATTTATTAACCATGAAAGTAAATTACTATGTAGAAATAAAATTATTTTCAAAAAAGCGAATGTCTGATCTTTGATACTAATCGATAAAAGCAAATATTTTCTCCACAGAAAGCAGTTTCACATATCAGCATTTTTCAGACAACTCATGAGTAAATTGTCTTTGACTGGTTACTAACTGTAAGTAGAAAGTAGTATTTTTTAGAACTGAAATATGAACCAGTCTAATGTTTACAAATCAACAAGCTGACAAGGATAAAATGAAGTTCATAAAAAGTAATTATTATTGTAAACAAACCATACTAATACCCTCGATTTAGGACAATGGGTTGTTCACAAGTTGCACATATCATTTCCGAGGTTATCGCTATGCAAATGAAAAGGCTCACAGTGTACCTGTTTACATTCAAACCAGACTTGCCCAGGTCTGTTTATTTACATCACATTATCCCAGTGGACTTATAGCAGTACATTCAAATGACCAACATTTTGAAAGTGAAAAACAGTTGTGCTTTATGCACTAAACATGTTTATTTCAAGGTCAAGTATCTAAACATTGTTACCAGATGTTTTAACTCATCCTGTTTATCCAAAGATGGCATATTTATCAAACATAGGACAAAATTTAATGAGTTTGATGCAAGCAGATAATAACAACAACAACAATGGCCAGGCATAAACTGTTGCATTAGAGATTACAGATTAGCAACAAAATTTGATAAAAAGACAAGCATTTGGTCAGTAATATCCCTGCAATTCAAGTTTGTGCTTGACATGAATGCCTGCAGCATTTGTTTGTTGTTATTCATGAAGAACTCAGGCATCAATCAGCCTCAAAAACACGTAACACTTGCTGTCTTATCGGGCCAAGATGTGGATTGTCATTTTTTTATTATAGGCATCCAAAGTGAATACATTTAGGCTTAAAGAATGTTTGAAACAAGATACAGTTGACTCCAAATACAAATTGTGTGTATTATTATTATTATTACAGCATGCTGACTTTGTAAGGAGCAGTGTTTAACATCCCTCCCCATACCCAAAAGTTAGCACTGGAAAAGAAAAGATATGTATCCAAGATTTATATCAAATGAAATCATTTCTCATTTATCTAAAGCAAGAATCTGAAGGTAATATCAAGATTTTAGAAAATGGGGGCATCCTCCAAGAAATGTTATGGGCTGTTATGTTTAAACATGGTCCCCAGGGAAGGCAGTTATTTAACAAGAGTACTGTGAACAGCACATTATAGGCCCACTCCATGTTAAATAGTCCGCTATGTAGATAACTTAAATTTCTGTGCAGAAACCATTTTTCTTCTTTCAGTCACATTGACCATGACTTCTGATCCCATAATCAAAGGGCTTTATCCATATCCCAAGTGCAAACCATGAGCAAAGTTTGGTCCAGATATGTGATTTAGAACTAATATTATTATGTAGAAACCATTTTTCATCTTTCAGTCACAGTCACAGTGACATTGACCTTTAACCTTTTGGCCTAAAAATTGATACGGTTCTTTCTTAATTAAAGTGTGAGCAATCCACAAAGTTTACTAACTGTAGATGATGGAGAACTTGGGTTATTATGTGGAAACCATTTTTCTTCTTTCAGTGACAAGGAAATTGACTTTTGACCTTTTCACTCCAAAATTGACAAGGTTCTTCCTTACCCCAAGTGCAAGCCATCCACAAAGTTTGGTAACTGTAGATGGTGGACAACTCAAGGTATTGCGCAGAAACAAAATTGGTAACATACTGATGGCCGGATGAACAACATCATAACATATTATGCTCCCGTGTATACAAATATATGCTTTGGTACTCTGATTACAGAAAAAGTTTATATGAACATGATACAAAATTCCAAATTGCATCTATGGGTGACTACTCCATGTTGTTAAGTGTCTTCCCTAAGTGCCAAGTATATCTTACTGGAATAGCCCTTATCAAATCCTTTGAAATTATGCCAGGAGTTTAGTGTGCACAGGAGATTTCAGTTTGCAGGTCTGCTGAAGTTTATTTAGGCATGTGCAAGTTATGATTGTTGAATAATTGTTCATAATATTTGTTTTACTTTGCTAATCCCTCAAAACACTTAGTAAAATGTGGGTTGGGGGAGGCTAGGAGATGGGGTACAGCCCCTGCATTTTCTCCTTGGAATAAAGTTCTGGAACCTGTAAACTGACAGTAACTCTAAATATCATACAGTTGGAGTTCATTACAAGTAGTAAACTGTACTAGTAATATGCTATCAAGTCTTCCAGTTCATTTCTTGTATGTTTGGTTTGCTTTTGTGTTTCATGGCATAGCAACACCAAGAGATTATTTAGTGCCAAGGCAATCTGAGTAAAGTGCCCTGCTCAAAGATGCACCACGGTAGCCAACCCATGCTGATCCAATGGTAGGATTAGAATCCACACCCTTTGGTCAAGAGTCTGACATGCTAACCAATGAGCTACTTAAGTCATCTCTTGCAATATGCAGGATGGTGTATCAAGCCTATTCCAGTATGCTGCCATTTCATGTCCTATATGGTTCCAAACTGAGGTGGATCTAGTACACACCAGACACCTACAAACAGAATATCACATAGGTACTAGTAATGTACTTCTGTGCTGCCCAGTAGAATTTGGTATTAAATCGATAGATTACTAGATTTTGGTAAGGGAACGACTTCATAACCAAATAACATTTAAATGGTTCTTAACAAGTGCTTTCTGCAAATATAACTTTTATTTCTGTGTAACATTTGGATTTGAAATCTGCATATGAATATTGAATAATGGACTACAGACGATGAACAGACCATCTTATAAGCTCCTCTGGTCTATGGCCATTAGAACTAATAGGTGTGCATAAAAATATGAAGTTCTGACATGATGTCCTCCTTCAGTACTTCAAAATAACTTGTTTATACAGGGGATGTTTTTCTCCCTACTGATCTACATGAAGATACTTACTGCTGACTGACTGATCTTTTCTAAAGAGTTCAATACTTGAATTGGTGCTATTATCATTGTGCTGATGGTTACAGGCAGAGACATCTGACTCCAGCCATTCTCTGGTCCTCTGCATCCTAGTGTCCACAGTCTCAATGGCAAGCTGACTTAACCTGAAGGCACCAGACCTGCTAATAGCTCTTTTCTGAAGAAAAAAAAATAGGTCAAGTAATTATTGCAGTAACCAGTGAGGAACCACTTTAGTTTGATACTGGGCTTCTGTGAGAAATACAAGTTCTAGAATGCAGGCATAAAACATTTGATGCAACTGCAAAACACCCCAAATAAACCTGCAAGGCAACTTCTACTTATTGCTACACTGGCTAAATATAAACCTGTTCTTTGACTCAAGGTAATGTTTGATTGGTCAGAAGATATACACAGCTGGCACTGTGTGACTTTCATTGCACAATTATCTCCTGCATGTCACTAATCTGCTTTGAAAGTAATGTAAGTTCACACTCTGAGTGTATTTGCCTATTTATCATTGATGTTTAACTTGGCAGATGGAATAAGATTTAGAATAACATTAAATGAACTGCAGTGAATTTTGTACTAAAAAATATTCCAGCATTTTCAGTGAAACAACAAAAAAAACCTTAATGAATTATGAACGCAGTTTTCTTGTTTTTATGTACTATAGTGCATTAATCCAAGTATCCAGATCCTCATTTTTCTGGACATCATACTTGCAAAATCTGTAATAACTTTCAATAGTACACCAAATTTCCACACACCAAATATGTATTTTTAAGATGACAGAAAAAAAAAATTAAGTTCAGAAATAAACTAAGGAATTTTGTATCAACACTCAAAAACAGGTGATTGAATAGATGATTGTCAGACCTTGAAACTGCTTCAATTACCCTAATTATAGTTATAGTTCCTCTGTTTTTTTATTCTTTCTCTTGGCCAAGAGGGCCTAAAACCAGCAGGTAAACAAACCAGAAGATTTTTTTCTCTCGAAATTGGATGACTGTCTTGTTTTCATTCTGTCACCTTATCTAAACAATTTCTAGTAGTAAACTTGTATGTAAAGAGAGCAAATTTTTTAAAATTTTCAATACATACTATAAAACCATACCTAGTTTCCTATGTATAGGCCATATAGGTAAAGGACAGAGGCCCATCAGATGTGTTTACTGTTGCCACTGTTTTGACTCAACAGGTACACTGCACAAAAAGGTGGATGTCATTCTTACAGAAAAAGATAACTCAGTTAAATATGCACATCTAACGCAACTAGACCTTTGTGCACACTTATCACCAATGGCAGTATATCGACACAAACAAAAAGAAAAACAAACACCAGAACCACAACCAGTATTCTTTATTTGTAAAAGAAAACACCAACACATTATCATGCAAGTGTTCTTTATTTGCCAGCATGGATGCCTAGCTCACTTCCGACAGGCACTGAATGTGCCAGGTGCATCAGTACATTATCGAGATATTGTATTTGCACCCAATTTATCATGACAGCGAGAAAATCTGACAAATTTGATAAATGCTGGTAATCTTGAAAACTACTACTTTTGTTTCACTGATATTGGGGATTTTTGTATCACAGTCCTTTTCCTAATTGGCCAATTTTAGGCCTTTTCATTCTAACTTCATGATCATTTCTTTTTAAAAAAATAAAAAACTTGTTATAAGTGCTAGTCTGCCCAGAATGTATTAATAGAGAATTTGCAGATTTCAGCCTGGGAAAAATTCATTAAAAACTGCACCCCTTGAGGACTGTTTACATCAAGAGGACATACTTTAATCTGAACCCTTGAACAAGTATTGACAAGTGCTGAAAGAAATATTGAGGGAATACAGGCCCAAGGCAAGATTTTTAAGATAGTTATTTGCCCAGACTCCAAATTCCATTTTCCCACAAAATGTCCATTCCCATTCTTTTGCACTGTACTCAGGGATTTTATTACTTGCAGTTTCCTTGCCTGACCAGCTACATGAATACTTTAAAAATGTTCACATGATGTTCAATTTAAGTCTGAGAGATTGGGTTCCATACATTTATTGAATTTCCATCAGGACTAATTAAAGCAATTTCATCTTTGAAAGCAACAGCTTTAAGTTTCATGATGTCACAGTACTGTGGATCACAAGAATTAAAGAATATAGGGCCCTACAAATGCCATATGTCAATAGAATCAGCAGCCAGCACTTATGTGAACCGAATGGACTAAAAAAATAATCACTGTTGTTTTGAAAAATATGGACATAGGTACCTTGATAGGTCTTTAATCCACTCAGTTAGCTTAACCACCACACAGTTACACAGGAACCAGTACACATACTCAGTACAGACCCATCCTTGATGCCAGCTTCTGTTTAGAGAAAACCATATGAACCGCAACATTTTTTTGATCTACACATGTTTGAAACGGCGCTGAAAGTTGCTGAGATGGATTAGAGTCTATACTGTGTATGATCAAAAGTAATTTGGACAGGATTAAAGATGTTAATTTATTATGGTTGGATTACTCAAGAGCTCGAATGGCATAAAACTGGGTCGGTTTATGAAAAAATGAGAGAGAGAGAGAGAGAGAGAGAGAGAGAGAAAGAGAGATACAAATATAGTAACTTTCAAAAGACGTAACCCATAGCTTTATCTGTAGACTCAGAGAATAGCATGGATTATTAGTGTTACGGAATTATGTATCATTTTGTTTTTAAATAATGGTAGTGTTTTATGATCTCTGTATAATAGTCTAACTGCTGTTGTCTTGCAGAAAGTACATATACAGTATTTTAATGTGACTCAGTACATTGGTCTTGGGAAATAGTGTCGGTTGTAGCTCGAGTCATATCACATGAATAGAGAGTGCTAAAATGTATTACCATTTTGACCTGCATTCAATGTTTTGACCTGGATTCTAAGAAGTCAATACTTTGTTGACTGATAATAACGTCAGTGCACAGGTACTTTAGTGGTGTCATGCATAACCTAGTTTCTGATTGGTTTAGAGGAGGTTGTTTTCTAGAAGGATTGAATCGTTTTTAAGTCGCAATACAGGGAATGATTTATTTTGTTGAGTTTAAGATCACAATTCTGATGTGTTTGTTTGAGACGTAGAATAATTGGGTTTTTATTTGATTTGCGCAGTCAGAGACTATAAATAAGATGTAATCAGAGTGTTTGTGATTCTAGCATAGTTTGTCAGCCTGAGAGGTCATAAATGAGATTGGTTCATTTTGTGTGATTATTCTGCTTCAGAGATTATTATACAGTACATTCTGGATTTAGTACTGATACTTCAAATTTAAGTATTATTCAGCTCCGTTGGAATAATTGGAAACATTTCTAGAACTTGTGTGATATTCCATATTCACAAGGACTATTTGGAATTAATAACACTTGGATATAACTGATTCTTGTTAGTACATGTACATCAGTACAGTGGAGGTTTCATTCAGAACCTACTTCATTCAGAATATTTGGATTAACTTCTGCATCAGTGAACTTTAGAACAATTTAGGACTTTTAAGGATATTCTATACTGTAAGTTATTTTTAATTCTTTCACTTTGATTGTTTGTTGAAATATTTTAATATTTTAGGAAATTAAATATTTGTATTTTAAATCTTGAAAGCTTATTTGAGTCTTTTCTTTTGTTACATTTACCCCTAGTCGTAACATTAGAGAGTATGAGATTGTTTAAATGTGCTGCAATTATCTTCATTTCATAATTTGTCTCCTGACAATATTTAGAAATAAAACTCTGATACCACTCTTAATGCAGAATAAATAAATAAATTGCTGTTCAGCAATGCTTTTTGTATTTGAAAAATAATTTATGTAATTAATTGAGTTAATAACTTGCTATTATTGTGCTTTTCTTATTTTCTTATTATTTTTAGTTTGGTTCTATGTTCCATGATGAGCATAAACATTAACATAAATAAACAAAAAGTTTCTAAAATTAAATAGATTGAAAGTAAAATGAGCCAATATTGCTACAATAATCAAAATGAACTAACAATATTTGCAATGACCCTATAATTAATACCAAAAGTTTACAATAAACTGGATTTACAACTGATTAAATCAAAACCTTGCCTATCACCAGTTCAGAGTAGATAAAAAAAGTTCAACCAGGGATATCTGTTTTCAAGGCGTTCAAAAATATGAAGCCACATATTAAGAGCAATTGCTGAAAGTACAATTAAAGAATCAGATAGATTTTATTGCCTTGGCAAACACAAAGCTTTTGTGTTTACATATTACAGTATTATATAGTATTATAAGGCAAAACTGACTGACATGACTTGCTCAGCTTATGCGTAATACAATACAACAAACAAACAAAAATATTAAGAAGATATCCCGTTTTTTAAATATAAAACTAATCTGATATACAAAAACTAGATACCACTTATAACTATCACAAAGACTCATTTCAATCTCAAAAGATGATGATGATCGAGGTGATGATGATGATGATAATGCATGTCCTGGAAAAATTATCCTCTACTGCACAAGTCAGCTTATACTGTGTCATTATTTCAGAAATTAGCTTTTTTAACTTATCCAGCAGTTGGAAAGGAAAAAAAAAAAAATTGTCTTTTTACATCAACACTTGAGTACTGATAATTTAATGGATATAATAGGCTCTTTTTTCTATTAATCCGACCAAGAATATATTTTTTTCAAGCTATCTGAAGGCCAGAATTAAACAAAAAAATCCCTGCCCCTCCCATCCCATTGAAAATTAAATGGTCGATCACTTACTAACTTGCCCCACCCCTTTTATCTGACCTGTATACACGTATACCTTGAGGGATTTAACCTTGGATTATTATTACTTTTAATTCTAAGTCCAAAGTTTCTTCAAGTGACTTTAGGGACCGATCATTTAACTTTGGGGAGGGGGGGGGGGGGCACGGCAGGATTTTCTTATGAACTGGGATATTTTTTTTCTTTCTAGGACACTTTTTTTTTTCTCATAGTAATGCATTTAAGTGGCCAAATCTTAAAAGGAATTGTGTACAGCTTAAAAAGAGCATTCTGCACTGTCTACTGCAGCTCAGCCATGAGGCAAGTTCCACTCAATGCGGAGGACGTCCACTATTGTATAATTATATTGCTGCAACTCTCCAATGGGGGCAACAAATTTAATCTGTCCACTACAGGCCATGATGTGGTCATCCATGATGACCACTGTATCCTGTCTGTGACGGAAAACAGTGTGGATGAATTAATTTCCACTGCGGAACATGGATGTTCCAAAATCCGTGATGCGTGCACTTTAAATACTACAACTGGGAATCTTAATTTTGTTAGACATTTCATGTGCACTGCGAATACTTGAGGTACATGCATTCACTGGATCTGGCGATATAACCATTTAACTACCACCAAAATCTGACCTTTACAGAAACAGCCCAATTACTTTTTGTAAACAGCCTGATGCTCACAAACGAGCACAATATACGTAACAGTCAACGATATTACCAATAAAACTTGCTGTTTGTTTTGCAACATTGTTTAAATGATGTGCATATTTTCATTAAGTACGGTTGACAACCTCTGACACCTATTTTCCTTTTCATTAAAATGTTTCACTTATGTTTATGCTCAGCATTAACTTGCATGTCAAAATCTTGCCAGAATTGCCATAAAAAGGACAATTTATGTGTTTTTTTAAAATCATTTACCACACAAAAAAGACGTGCAAACTTTTTCTACAATAGTAACATCTGGATACCAAATAAAGAATCATTCGTCTTTATGTTTTTTTATATATCAGGACAAGACAATTTATAAAAAAAAGTGTCTAATATATTCAATACATGTGTGTTTAGGTGTCATTTATATTACACAAAAGCATCTGACAGGGAGCATAGTACTTAATAGCCCAATTGAAGCACAGCAATAAATTAACAGCAGAAGTTGATAATTTGATAATTTATAATTTCAGATCCCAGTTGCAAAGGTATCATTTATATTTCATGAAGCCATCTGACCATTATACAGCATAATATTTAAATGCCCTAATTGTAGCCCAGCAATTAACAGCGAAAGTTTGATAACCGACTGATAATTGTCCATAAAAAAATGAATTAAATTTATTGCTGAAATGAATAATAACATGGGAAATAAGTCATGATTCTTTTTTGATCCACGGTCTGGGAGGCCCCCAAGATTTGAAATTGTCAGCTATTGGGGGTGGGGGTAGGGGGTGTTAGACAGCCAGTCCAACCCTACCTTGAATTCATCTGTTGCTGTAGTCATCTGTCTTCTACAACTCTCCACACAGCTCTCTCTCTCTTTCTCTCTCTCTCTCTCTCAAAGGAAAGTGAGGATTCGGTAAACTGTATTTTCAGTTTACTTTTTGTTTATAATAAAATCAATAGTTTTTTTATATTCTATTTTTTGACGTCATAAGGAGTCTTGGTGAAGACCCCACATTGATATGACCATCCATTCAGGAGGAGTTGCAATAACATGATTTTCAATGGTTGTCAGATACTGGAAGCCAGATTGGTAGCAGTTTCATTTAAGACCAACTAGACATCATAATATGTCTTTTGGTGAAAACCTCATGTTAATATGATCACCTGTTCAGGATAATTAGAGATAACAAGATTTTCAAGATGGATGGTGGCCATATTGGATGTCAGATCTGATCTGCACCATTTTTGTTTAGAACCAACTAGACATCATGAGAAGTCTTTTAGTGAAAACCCCATGTTGATATGGCCATCCATTGAGGAGGAGTAACGATGTGTTTAGGATGAGTGGTGATATGAAGATTCTGAAGATGGCTACCATGGAGGCTATACTGGATGTCAGAGCAGCACCATTTTCATTTAGGACCAACTAGACATGATAATAAACCTTTCAGTGAAAATCCCATGTTGATATGACCATCCATTAAGGAGAAGAAGCAATAACAAGATTTTTATGATGGCTACTGAGCCTACCATACTGGATCTCTCAGTGCCAACATTTTCAATGAGGACTAACTTTCATTTTTCATTTCTCCCGTAACCTTGCTGGTCATAGGGGTGCCACTGATGACTTTGCAACAATCTCTCTCCATTTCGCCCTGTTCTCCACTGCTCTTTGGGACTTTGCAAAGTCCATGCTGGTCCACTCTTTGATATTGTCTTCCCATCTCTTCTTCTGTCTGCCTCGTTTTCTCTTTCCTCTCATTGTGCCATGTAGGATTGTCTTTGACAGGCCAGTTGAGCGTGAGACGTGACCATCCATCTTAGTTTGCGTTTCTTTACAGTGGTAAGCAGATCTTCATAAGGTCCAATTGCGCCTTGGATTTTAGTGGGCACCTCCACATTAGAGACATGGTCTAAGTATGAGATTTTCAGGATCCTTCGATAACATCTCATCTCTAAGGCATGGATTCTTCTCTCTATTTCTGCTGTTAGGGTCCATGTCTCACATACATATAGGAATATGGACATGACGAGGGAGCGCATAAGCTTGATCTTGGACCCAAGCATGATGTTGCTGTCTTTCCAAATAGGCTTCAGCCTAGCCAGAGCAGTTGTTGTCTGCGCAATCCTGGAAAGAACCTCAGGTTTTGAACCTACATCAGAGGCGATAGCACCTAGGTATACTTGAAGCTTGTTACTGTGCCCAGCTTCTGTCCATTCACTCTTTTTTCCTTTTGTCATTAGGTTTGTCTTTTCAGCGTTGATCTCCATCCCATATGTTAGTGATGCTTGATTGAGACGGTTCACTAAGGTTTCCATTTCTTCTTCATCTCCTGCTAAACCATCGATATCATCAGCGAAGCGCAGGTTGGTGATTGTTCTGCCTCCAACACTGACACTGCCCTCATGGTCTTCCAAGGCGTCGGACATGATCCTTTCCTGGTAGATGTTGAAGAGGGTGGGTGAGAGAAGGCACCCCTGTCTGAATCCGACTGTGGTTCTGAACCAGTCTCCTATGTTGCCATTGACGAGAACTGTACTAGTCGCCTTGTCATACAGGATTTCGATAGTGCGGATTAGTTTTGCGTTTATGTTGTATATCTGCATGGTGTTCCACAAGGCTGCATGCCATACCTTGTCGAAAGCCTTCTTGAAGTCAATGAAGACATGATTGAGGTTCTGTTGATGCTGGAGATATTTTTCACAGAGGATTCTGAGATTGAAGATCTGTTCTGTAGTGCTACGTCCTGCTCTGAAACCTGCCTGTTCTTCTGCAATGATGTGCTCTGCTTGGGGTTTCAGTCTACTGAGGATGATCTTAAGCATAATCTTGCTTGGGTGACTGATGAGACTGATTGTTTGGTAGTTCTGGCACAGTTGTAGATTCCCTTTTTTAGGAAGAGTGATGATCAGAGACTGGGTCCATGGGGTGGGCCATTCTCCTGTTTGCCAGATTTGGTTGCAGATTGTTGTGAGGACATCTAACATGGATGTTCCTCCTGCTTTAACAAGTTCTGCTGGTATATTGTCTACCCCAGCTGATTTCCCTGTCTTTAGCGCCCTTACTGCAGCCTCTACTTCGTCCCTGAGGATCGGGTGGTCGACCTCTGTTGTGGTCAGTGGTACGTTTAGTACAGCTTGGTCTCCAGAAGTCTCCTGGTTGTAAAGCTCCGAACAGTATTCCATCCATCTGTTAAGAATGTCTTGGTTTTCTGTCAGACTCTTACCAGCCTGGTCCTGAATCGTATTAGATCTCCCCTGTTTCTCTGTTGTCAGGTCTTTCACCAACTGGTATGCCCTTTTACTGTCATTCTGGTTCAGGCTTTTCTCGACTTCCTTGCATTGGTCCTCTAACCAGCTTTCTTTATGCTCTTCTTAATCCTGTTGTTAATCTCATTGTATTTTTTTGCTCCTTCATGGTCTCCTCGCTTACTCTTCAGTTTTCTCCTCACATCGCAGAGGTCGAGGATATCTGCTGTGACCCAGGTCTTCTTTATTCTACGATGCTTGCCAAGGATCACTCTGGCTGTGTCTATTACTGCCTTGTTGAAGGTGATGATCAAGGAGTCTAGGTTATTTCTTCATGTCCCAGAATTGTGAGTGGTGCAAATTTGCTGCCTATTGATGCTTCAAATGTTTGTGTCACGCTTGGATCTTTAAGTTTTTCAAGGTCGAACCTGATCCTAACTTGTCTTAGCTTATTGGTCTTCCTCAGACGAAGTTTGATAGTCATCATCAGCAAGTCATGGTCACTTCCTATATCAGCTCCTGGGAAGCTACATGTTCTGGCAATGTTTACGCTAGATTGGAAGCGCTTTCTCACCAAGATGTAGTCAATCTGGTTGTGATGTTTTCCATCTGGGCTGTGCCAAGTCCATCTTCTGGATAGTTTGTGGGGGCCAAGGGTGTTCGTTAGTACTAGGTTATTGTATGTGGCAAAGTCCAGGAGCTTGAGACCTCTCTCATTGGTCTGCTTATTACAGTATGGACCACAGGCTTCGCGCCAGTCTGCTTGTGCGTCTTCTCCTACCTTACCTTAACTAGAGCTTGGGATAAATGTGTTTTGTAAAGTTTCACGTCAATCCTCCAAGTAGTTTATCACAAGTATTGATAACATACTTGTGCTAACAGATGGATGAGAGATGACTGAAAACAGGCCATCACATAAGCTCTTCTGGTCTATGACCAGAACAGCTAACAAGGTCATTACAAGTGATAGGCTTCTCATTGACTAAATGTAATTCTCCTTGGGTTAATGTGCTTACTATTTACCTTGGCAAAAAAATTCCTGTTAACTATTTACCTTTGCAAGTTTCCTGCTAACTATTTACCTTGGCAAATTTCCTGTTAACTATTTACCTTGGCAAGTTTCATGCTAACTATTTACCTTGGCAAGTTTCCTGCTAACTATTTACCTTGTCAAATATCCTGCTAACTATTTACCTTGGCAAATATCCTGCTAACTATTTACCTTGGCAAGTTTCCTGCTAACGATTTACCTTGGCAAATATCCTGCTAACTATTTACCTTGGCAAATATCCTATTTACCTTGGCAAGGATCCTGCTAACTATTTACCTTGGCAAGTATCCTGCTAACTATTTACCTTGGCAAATATCCTGCTAACTATTTACCTTCGCAAGTTTCCTGCTATTTACCTTGGCAAATATCCTGCTAACTATTTACCTTGGCAAGTTTCCTGCTAACTATTTACCTTGGCAAATATCCTGCTAACTATTTACCTTGGCAAATATCCTGCTAACTATTTACCTTGGCAAATATCCTGTTAACTATTTACCTTGGCAAATATCCTGTTAACTATTTACCTTGGCAAGTATCCTGCTAACTATTTACCTTAGCAAGTATCCTGCTAACTATTTACCTTGGCAAGTTTCCTGCTAACTATTTACCTTGGCAAATATCCTGCTAACTATTTACCTTGGCAAATATGCTGCTAACTATTTACCTTGGCAAATATCCTGCTATTTACCTTGGCAAGTATCCTGCTAACTATTTACCTTGGCAAATATCCTGTTAACTATTTACCTTGGCAAATATCCTGTTAACTATTTACCTTGGCAAGTATCCTGCTAACTATTTACCTTAGCAAGTATCCTGCTAACTATTTACCTTGGCAAGTATCCTCCTTTTCCTTTGTCTTGAATCCCGTGGATTTTTCCTTGTGACATTAGTATTCTGTGATCCCAAAAGTTTCCTGGCCCCCACCAAAAAATAAAAAAAATTATCTTATCATCTAGAACATCAACAAATACCAGTTCTTACTCTTTTTCCTATAAACATTCGGACTAACTTTTGTGGAAGTCTGCATGAACACAATCTTGGCAAATTGTCATCTCCAGAGCTCAATTAGATAAGCAGTGTATCTGGAGATTTTATGTAAATAAATGGATTAAAAATGCAACAGGAATTTTGTAATCGCTTTAAAGTGAGAAGGTTTAAACTTTCCGTTTAGGACCACTTATCTTTTATTTATTTTTAAAATCTTAACAGATTGAAAGTATATAGCTAGGGTAATTCTTGATGATGATATAGATAGATACATCATCAATAAATCTTTTTAAAACCCTTGGGTGGTTTTGATTTCAGCAGAGAAATCAACTTTAAAAGGGTTTACTAGTCTACAAATCCTTATTTGGATTGGCTCCTGATTATCTTGAAAGCAACTGTACATTTTGTGGAAAATGTACATACTAGTACTCAAATCCATCTCAAACAACAATTCATATTTATCTAAACCAAATTCTGAGTTTTATAAGAAAAGTCTTACTTTTTTTTGGAGCCAAACTGTAGAATTCCATTCTACCCATCATAAGGTCAGCTGACTCATCCAAGGGTTTTAAGAACCTTAGCCAACATATACAGAAACAATCATTTGCACAATTTTGTGTAATTCAGTACTGCTCTATTTTCAAACAATGTTCTTTCATGTACTCACCTGTAATGCCTAATACAGGTTCACTACTAATCTTTGTATGAATCATGTATGTACTCATCTTTAATGCCTTGTATATATTTTATAGTAGTAGTGGATCAATTATCTAGTCATTAGCCACTAGTTTGGCTACAAATAAACCCAAATATCTTCTCGCAATTTAGAGTATATTAGCCTTATGAAAATCAGTACTACGCTGCAATCTAGTAGTGCAGTGCCGACTTTCTTTACATATGACAAAGATAATTATTTTCTCAATCATGCAAAGAAATCTCTCTGGCCAATTGTCAATCTGACTCTGCCAGATACATTACAAAATTCACCCAATTCTGCACAGAGAATTGCATCTAAATTAAGCAATCAATTAATAAGAGCTACATTTTCAAATAAACACCCTGGTTTGATGGGTAAAACGTTCACAAACAAAGTACTATATTTTGCGAGACTGTTTATTGCACCTTTTGCATGAAAATGGATAAATCTAAAATATTTAGAAGCACATTTACAAACCTCAAATATACTTCAAAGTTAAGAGGTCATTGTACTACACATAATGTTATTTACTTACTCACCTGCCATCTCTGTGGCAAACAATATGTAGGTGTAACTAAAAGGGAATTCCAAGTGAGAATAAAAGAACACCTAATGGATATCCTTAATAAGAAGGAGACCACAGTGTCATAACACTTTAACCAACCTAACCACATCATAAATTGTGTTCAGTATCAGATAACAGAAATCATTGAATCTGGTCTAGAGCTCTCTATTAGCAACATTAATCGGAAGGATAGAGAACTTTATTGGATACACCAATTACATACTCTACAGCCGTATGGATCAACATCTCTGTTTAAATGGGAGCCCTGGCATTTCTAATTTAATAGCATAGTTGTCTAAAGACACGATTTGTAAAAACTGTACATCATATACACATAACTGTAGAAAGCCTCATCTGCTCATGGAAGATTGGTCTGTTGACCAAATGAACTTCTTTAAATAAAGTTATTAATATTATTATTATTCTTATTATTATTCTTATTATTATTATTATAGTTTCATCCTTTAATTTGAGTCTTTTGTTAAATGGAGCTAATTTTGTGTATGATGCCAATGAGAACCAGAGCATGACAGCTGGACCAGACCCAGGGCTTGAGTTGGTAAAGGCAGTGATGGGGTGAATAGCTTAAAATGCACAACATATAGATATTGAGATTAATTTTTGCGGCTCAAATTCAGTCTGTTTTACTTTTACAACATGATAGTTAGGTTCCTATAAACATTATAAAGTTATAGTGTATTAGAGATATGGATGGTATAATAAAATGAGAAGCAGGGATACATGCCAGTGGTATTTAGTTGGTGAATGTTTTGTGTGCGGTTGAAGGTGTAGACAAATAGTGCCAATGTCACTGTCAAAAAGTTACCATCACATCCACTGCTGCTGAATTCATTAGGACAACAGACACTGAAGCTGCCCAAGTTTGAAGAGCAGCTGGAACAACTAGAGCCAGAGTCAACAGTAGAAAAGTCTGTTCTAACCTAATGGGTCAGAGGACAATTGGGTTGTCTTTGGAACCATTGGCAAAGTAAAGGACTCTATAAGTCTGCTACTCATACTGGATCTGGTCCGGCTGGAATATGTGCCATTTTCTCTCGCAGGATTGAAAATCCTTCCCAGTGTTTGGTTATGAATATGCCAATACATAAGTTTGTTTGATGAAATGGTACATTTCCACAACATCCTCCCAGTTATTGGAAAAAAAAGAGTACATACTAAAAAGAGGAAAAGCTTGGGTTGTTTGCGTTTGTTTCACCATAGTCACACCTATCTGGATCTTTATCACTCTACCTTGAAGAAAGAATTGCTACAACTGAAACTGATCTTGAATCTTCTGCTGAGATAGCCACTACTCCAGTTAACAACAAGAGAAATGGTAAGCAAGTTACTCACATAATATAACACAACCCCTCTTGCATCCCACACCTACCCCATTAAGGAGATGAATCTATAGTAATAAAATAGCACATAACTCTTATGAATATAGTGTTGTGTACCATAATTTATCAACATGTATATCTTGTGATGATGACCGTAACAGCACTAAGTTTCACATCCAACCACTGAAAGTTACATGAGTAGTTGCATGCACAAAATTCTGTTATGCATTGCATCCAGCTGTCAGTCAGAAACAGCATTAACTTGTACAAAAATTGTATGAAGATTTGTCAATAATGAATATGTGCATCTTTAGATGATGACCATAATATGCACCAAGTTTCAAAGTGATCCATAAAAAAATTGCAACACCAACTGTGAAACTAGTTGTGTTAGCAAGATTGTGTAATACACTGCATTAAGCTACAACACAAAACAAGAGTCCCTTGAAGAAATTGACTCAACTGTCTGAAACGAATTTCCAGGAATTCAAGATAAGACCATTTGTTTCTTCTTGATAACTGCTGAGTGTTGAAACAATCTCTGATATTCTTCAGCGACAAGATTTTCAAATTAGTTGCTGTGGCAGCTATATTGGATGCAAGATCAGCATTTTCATTTAGAACAAACTAGATACCATTACAAAATTTTCAGTAAAAAACCCAAGTCAATATGACCATCCATTGAGGAAAATCAGCGACAGGATTTTCAATATGTTCATTGTGGCAGCTATACTGGGGCACCATTTTCATTTAGGACCATGTAGATATCATAAGTCTTTTGGTGAAATCCCTATGTCAATATGACCATGAATTCTGGAGGAGTAGCGATAACAAGATTTTCAAGATGGTTGCCATGGTGACCATATTGGTTGTCAGATCATCAACATTTTTATTCAGGACCAACTAGACACCATAAGAAGTCTTCTGGGGAAAACCACAAGTCTATATGAATTTCCTTTTAGAGGATTAGTGACAGGAAGATTTTCAAGATGGCTGCCATGATGGCCCTATTTGAGGTAAGATTGGCACCATTTTCTTCCAGGAGCAACTAGATATGTAGTTATTTGGGGGGTAAAACTAATTTTCAATTATGTAAAACTTACATGCTACTGTTGCATTGCTTTCCTTTTATGGGATTCTTAGTCCCCAGCCCAAGCTTAAATTATTCCCTCCTCCAATTAGTATTAGAGGCCAGAATTGAAAAGAACATTATCTCAGTCTGACTCCTTAGTCACAGCCACATACAGAATACCATCCTGTTTTGACTTGGACTTAAAGTACAGGACATCAGAGTGGGGTGGGAGGAGGGAATCTTTGCAATAGTAGCAGGTAAGTATGACATAATTAAATTTAGATTTACCCCACCCCCACAAACTACATTTTACTAGCAGTAACACATTACCTGCTACAACTGCATTCAATTTGCTGAATTTACCAGTTATAAGGAAGGCTGATGGCCTCAATAAATCTGGTATAGAAAACGATTGCACTTACCCTTACAGGAGGAGTGTTCACTACTGTAAGCAGGTAGAAGGTTAGGCCACATGCGGTGCTGTAGACCCCAATGAAAAGATGCCTTCACTATGATGTGCCAAAGATAGAAGGTAAAAGGAGAAGATAGTGTGAGACTGCCAGAAGGCTGCTATCAAAACATCCTCCAAAAAGGAGTGATTCAAATAGGCACAAGATGTAGCAATAGCCCTAACTTCATGGGCTTTAATTCTCATGAAAGAAAGGTCCCTCTCAGTAAGGGACTGATAAGCTCTCATGATAGTGTCTAAGGACAATCCACCTGGAAATGGTGACTGCTAAAATATCAGAGGAATCCTTAAGAGGTAGGAAGTGATGATTCCAAACATTCCTTCTCCCTTCAGAGGAAGCCAAATAAAACCTTAAAACCCTAACTGAGCAAAGCAGCCTATCTTGATCATCCCAGCACATATACAACTGAGATTGGGGAATCTCGATGTGGAGCTACTGAAGGTAACTGATTTTCAGCCAGAAACCAAGGTTGGCAAAGAATAGAAACCAAATCATATTTACCATTGAGCCATAACAACCCTTTTCCAATGACAAGGCATGAAGCTCACTCCTTCTCCTTGCTGATGCTGAGGGCAGGAAAACAGTCTTAAAGGTAAGGTTCTCAAAGGAAGATTCACCTAATGATTGTTAATGGGATTTTGACAATGCTCAAAGAACACATGAAAGATTTCATCTAGGCATTAGTGAGTGAAATAATGGTCTCTGAAACTCAAAATACCTGATGAGATCATTAAGATAAAGGTCCAACCCAATGGCAGAACTACTACTAAGAGAACTTGAGAATGTTTGAAGGGGCTGCCCTACAGTCCTTTATAGTAGACACAGAAAATTTTCTTTCCTTGAAAAGGAAGAGAAGAAAATCTGCAACTGCATTAAATGGGGGACAGCTAGGATCAACTCGTTTCCTACTGCACCAATTACAGAAGATGCTCCATTTTGCATTGTAAACCCTGGAAGTAGATTGCCTCCTAGTCTGGATGATACAGTTGGCACCCTTGCTCACAAACTGGTCCTAGTGGATTGATTGCTTGAGATGACCCAAGCATGAAGGCAGAGAATCTGCAGGCGGTTATGGAGGAAAGACCCCCTGTGATGTGACAGCAGGTCCTTCCTTTCTGGTAGTCTCCTGGGCTCATCTGCCAATAGGTTGAGTACGCTGTTGAACCATTACTGTTGGGGCAACAGGATGGTTACCAGGATGAGCCATGCAGTGAAGATCATGACTTGCAGGAGCACCTGTGGAATTATTCTTAAAGGTGGAAAGGCATACAGACGATCCAACTTTAGAATTAAAGTGTCCACCACCCACACTCTCTGATCTGGTTGACACACCCTTGTAAGGCTAAGAACACTACCCACATTTCCAAGTTGTTTATATGAAGGGTCGCTTCTGGGACCAAAATCTGTGAAGAACTACGCCCTCTGGCTCCATGTGAGCACTCCATCCCAAATCTGATGAATCAGTGTACTGAAAGGGATGGAATTCAGGGATGTGAATTCAGACTTACTCTTAGGTGTTTTTCCTCACTTGGCAGTAATATTTCCCAACAGAGGAAGATATTCACACCCCGCCTGGGAACAGAGGAGAGTGTCCTGAGAATACATGGAGGAAGAGCAGCCCTTCTTCCTATCTCTGTATGTGCAGCAACTTTCCGCAAAGTCCCACACTTGGTGAGGCCAGAGACAACAAATTGGACCTCCATCCATGTGTGCACAATCGGTACATGCTAAGCAGGTGGGGTGCATGTCCCATGGGGCCTTTCTGTGCCTACACCTTGCAACATAAGAAACTTTTAAGAAGAAAAATTTACACAAAACAAGCATTCCAAAACCAAAAAAGGATAGACATTACTTACCATAGCACAAGAACTATGAAGGGGGATACAATTTACTGAAGCAATGCTTGCTAAGCAAGGTGCAAAACCCCCTAGAAATTAACAAAAAGAACACAGATGACACTCAAATAAAGCAAGGACTGATGAGATAAACACTTAATTGTTACAAAAAGGGACATGAAATGCCAAAAAGACATTTAAAGATGAAAATTAGGGCAAATTTCGATGAGCAATATAGCACACATGTACTGTTGTCCAAGGAAAAAGAGGATGGTATTCTGTATATTGGCTGTGACTAAAGAGTCAGACTGGGATTATGTTCTTTTCAATTCTGGCCCTCCAATCACTAGTTGGAGGTGGTAATAATTAGCTTGGACTGGGGACTGACTAAGAGTTCCGGAAAAAGAAAGCAATGCAACAGTAGCAGTTTTGTATTACTGCTATTAAAATCATAATTAGTCTTCTGGTGAAACTTCTATGTCAATATGACTTTTCATTTAGGAGTAGCAAAAGCAGGATTTTCAAAATAGATGCTATGCTGGCCATACTGCATGCCAGTTCAGCACCATTTTTATTTAGTACCAAACAGACATCAGAAGAAGTCTTTTAGTGAAAACCCAATGTCGATATGACTTTCCATCTAGGAGTAGCAATAAGATTTTCAAGATATCCACTGTGGCAGCCATATTGGATATCAGATCAGCACAATTTTTATTTAAGACCAATTAGACATCATAAGGAGTCTTGCAGTGAAAAACCCATGTTGATATGACTTTCCTTTCAGGAGGAGTAGGAAAAGCAAGATTTTCAAGATTGCTGCTGTGGTGGCCATATTAGTTGCAAGATCAGCACCATTTTAATTTAGAACCAAACAGATATTATAAGAAGTCTTTCAGTTAAAACCCCATGCTGATATGACCATCCATTCAGGTCGATTAGCAGTAACAAGATTTTCAAGACGGCCACTGTGGTGGCCATAATGGATGTCCAGGTGGAACCAGTTTTATTTAGGACCAACCAGACACCATAAGAAGTCTTCTGGAGAAAACCCTATGTCAATATGAATTTCCATTCAGGAGAAGTATCAATAACAATATTTTCGAGATGGCTGCCATGGCAGCAATATTTTATGTCAGATCAGCATCATTTTCATGTAGGACAAACCAAGTCTTTTAGTGAAAATTCCATGTTGATATGACCATCCATTTAGAAGTAGCAATAACAAGATTTTCAAGATGTGGCAGTCAAACTGGATGTCCAAGTGGAACCATTTTCATTTAGGACCAGCCAGACATCATAAGAAGTTTCAGGTGAAAACCCCATGTGAATATAACTTTACTTTTTAGTAAGGAGTAGCAATAACAAGATTTTCAAGATGGCAGCCTACTAGACATCAGGTCAGCACTATTTTCATTTGGGACCAAGAAGACACCATAATAAGTCTTTTAGTGAAAGCTTCATGTTCATATGACTATCCACTCAGGATCAGTAACAATAACAATGTTTTCAAGATGGCTGCTGTAGCCAATAATGTGTTCAAAGTGCTGTTAGAATCCACACAACATGATTTCAATTCATAAAGTCTTTAAAATATTAATAAAGAATGAAACTGAATGATAAAGTTCTAATCAGACTGGGACCATAACTCCATACAATTCTGCCTGAAAACTGTGAAAACTGACTACGACTTAGTTCTTCTTAATGTTAAGCTTCATACCAAATTTGATTTCAATCCAAGAAGTCCTTCAAAAGTTATTTGGAGAAAATGACATCAAAGGGCAAAGTTCTAAGTCAACAAGGGCCATAACTCCATAAAAGTTTGCCAGAAAACAGTGAAAATCAAACCTGACCTTGGACTTCAGAATGCAAAGCCTCATACCAAGTTTGCTTTAAAATCCATGACATTCTTTAAAAGTTATTAAGTGGAAATGAAATTTGGGGGACATGACATGACAGGATGCTACAGATGGACATGGGTAACACTATATGCTCCCTCCATATCATAAAAAAAGTATAAATTCTAATAGTTCAACCAGATATGAAGGCAAAATATATCTGCACTTATATGATTACCCTCCCTCAAATGGTGTAGTAGGAGTTAAGCTTACAAGGTACAGTCTCTTTAACCAATGCAAATGTGACCATGGACCCCCCACCCAACCTCCCCTGCTGGAACTGCATCCTGTATCAGAAACCTTCATTGGTCATCACTTGTTCTTCTAGAACATCATACCAAATATATTCACCCTTCCTCAATTGTTGTTGACAGAGTTCAGGTTATAACACAAACCATCTGAAAAACACAGAGACAGGCTGACATAACCCATCACAATATACAAGCAAAGATAGAAAAGTATATAAATCTCAACAACTTGCTGTAATGTCATAACAAGAGTCCCTTGAAGGGACTGATATTCTACTGTCCAAAAGAATTTCCAGGAATTCAAGATAAGACCATTTCTTCCTTTTAACTGATGAGTGCTGAAACCATCTCTGATATTCTTCAGTGATAAAAAGTTTTTACAATTAGCTGCTGTGGTGGACATACTGGATGTCAGATTGGCACCATTTTTATTTATGAGCAAGTAGACATCATTAAAAGTCTTTTGGTGAAAAACCCCGCATCGATATGACCATTCATTCAGGGTAAGTAGTGACAACAATATTTTCCAGACAGCCATCGTGGTATCTATATTGGATGTACGATTGGCACCATTTTCATTTAGGACCAACTAGGTAGAGTAAGAAGTCTACTGGTGAAAACTCAGTGGTGATATAACCATCCATTTGGGAGAAGTAGAGATAACAATATTTTAAAGATGGCCACCATTGTGGCCTTTTTGAGGGTCAGTTTACATCATTTTCATCTAGGCACAACTAGACACCATAAGAACTCTTCTTATGAAAACCACATGTCAAAATGACTTTCCATGGGGACCATAATGGATGTCGGATCAGCACCATTTTAATTTAGGACCAACCAGACAGCATAAGAAGTCTTCTGGTGAAAACCCCATGTCAATAAGACTTTCCATTCAGGAGAAGTAGCAATAACAAGATTTTTAATATGGCTGCTGTGTTGGCCATATTGGATGTCAGAGTGGCACCATTTTCATTTAGGACTAACTTGACATTGGGATGAATGTGTGTGTAAAGTTTCATGGCAATCCTCCAATAAGTTTAGAAGTAGTAATAACAAACTTGTGCTAACAGATGGATGGAAAACAGACAACAGACCATGCTATGACCTCTTCTGGTCTATGACCTGTAGAGTTAACACTCTATCACACCGTTTCTAACAAATATGCTTAAAAAATTTTGTTGGTCTACATCAAGTGGTTCTGCACAGTTGTGCTAACAAGTTTCTTTGGATAGGCATATGGATAGACCTTTTCAATGGACAGACGGGACCAAATAAATATACCCCAACTGCCCTTGCAGTGGGACATTATAATCAATGCTTGAAAATGTAAAGACAATATGTTATACTTCTTGCTCATGAAAATTTACTCAAGCTAAAAAAATGAAAGAATAAACAGATTTACCTTTTTCCTGTATTTTTTTTTTCATTGATGGCTCCTCTATTTTCTTGAAAAGAAAATGTTAAATACATTTAATATGTACACAATGATTATGCATAATGCAGGTGTTTAAACAACTTTAAAAGGTTTTGAAAAAAATTACATTTAGCTCTGTCTGAGTTTCAAATACAAATTATATTTTTCTTTCAGTAATAACTCTATGTACTATACAAAAGGCCTGATTGTGCCAGAGATAACTCACATGGTTCACAATGATATTAAAGCCACATACAAGAGCATTTATCCAAGCAAATGAGGTTAATAGGATACTTTCAAATTTAGACCAAGTCTGTTGAGTGGTTTTTCAATTTTTAGTAACAGCAGCCATATTCAATAAAGTTTGAAAGGTTCTGATGCATGGATACTTGTCAGATTCTGTGGAGTGGCTTTACAGAAATTAATTTAACACTTTGGCACATCTCAAGTAAAAAAACGCAGCTCAAATTTTGCATGCTTACTATTTGTAAGTGCAATACTATCATCTCATTAAATCTGTGTTTGACACAAGCTGGTTACTTTGAGGCTTAATTCTAACAGAGGGACAAAATTTCAAGATGAGGATGTACTCAAGTTGAGAAGTTTTATGAAAGCCAGGCTTAATTACAAATGCACTCAAGTAAGATCACCCATTGCAAATAATCTGTTCAAAAAGCATATAGTCTACTCAACTGTGTCCCAGCCTATTTTTGTGGTTAGACCATAAACAAAATACATTTTCTCAGTTAACAGGCAAGTAAAACTGACCAAAACTTTAACAAGAGGCCCAAGTGGGCATGAGATTGATCACCTGTCTGATATCTGCTAAATAACCAAATGCAATAGCAGTTGGTCAAGAAATCTGTCAGTAGCACGTTTTCTGTAGAAATTTCTTTCAATATTGTTGATTTTAAAAACAATTGTTTCAAGGGTTTTTATAGTTTTTGTATCTCCATCCATATCTTATGGCACATCAGCATCATTTGTCCAGTACTGAAAGGCCCCTAAGCTAGAACACTTTGTGTCAATGTTCGTCAAATTATAAAGTTGTGCAAATGTTTTTCTACTTTAGTAATAGCAGCCATAATTGATGGTAGCACAGCACCAGATGTGTAAATCTGAATGGTTTTGAAACCTGGATACTTTGTCAAATTTGATCAAAGTTATTAAAAGGTTTTTCAATTTTTAGTAATAACAGTTCATTTGATGACAGATTGGCATCATTTGTATGGCAGATTGGCATCATTTGTACACACTTAAAAGCTCTTCATGCCAGAAAGTTCACAGTCAAATTTTTGGTCAAATTCTGTTTAGTTGTTTAAAAGATTTTTTATTTTTGGTAATGCCAGTCATATTTAATGGTGAATTGGTATCTTTGCAATAATTTGAAAGCCCTTATTGCCAGAATGCTCCCTGTCAAATTTGGTTAATTCCTGATGCGCAGTTTTTCAGAAGTTGTTTACAGACTAATTTAGTTTTAGCAACAGTGCCCATATTAAATGGAGGATCGGCATAATTTGTATACAACTGATAGCCCTCTATGCCAGGGTGCTGTCAAATTTGGACTAATTCTGCTGAGTGGTTTTCATGAAGAAGTTGTTTAAAGGTCTTTCTATATTTAGTAATGGTGGTCATATCTGATGGCAGATCAGCATCATTGTACAAATTTGAAAGGTCTTCATACCAAGATGTTTTCAATCAAGTTTGGTCAATTTCTATTCAGTGGTTTTGGAGAAGTCAATTAAAGGTTTTTCTGTTGTTAGTAATGACAGCCATATTGTATCAAATTGAAAGCCCTCTAAGCCATGATGCTTTCTGTTAAATTTGCTCAAATTCTGTTTAGCTGTTTTTTGAGTAGTCATTATAGCTGTTTTTTGAGTAGTCATTATAAGGTTTTACTATTTTTAGTAACAGTGGCCATATTTGATGGTGGATTGGAATCATTTGTAAAAAGTTGAAAGGTCATTATATGCCAGGATGCTTTCAATTAGTTCAGTCAATATCTATTCAGCGGTTCTGGAAAAGAAGTCATTTGAAGATTTTCCTATTGTTAGTAATGGCAACCATATTTAATGCTATCTCTGCATCATTAATACAATTCTGAAAAACATTCATGCCACGATGCTTTCTGTCAAATATTATCACATTCTGGTCAGCGGTTTTGGAGAAGAAGTAATTTTTAAAAAATTTGGTGGCTTTTTTTAAGTAAAAGTGGCTACATTTGATGGTGGAGAGCCAACATTTCTAAAACCTTGAAAGGCCTTTATGCCAGGATGTTCTGTATCAAGTTTGGTTGAAACTGGTTTGGTGGGGTTTGAGAAGGTGAAAATAGCAACTGTTGATACACCAGTTGTTTATTAAAGTTTTTGTAGTTTTTAGTACTGGCAACCATATTTGATGACAGATTGTCACAATTTGTACAAATCTGAAAGATGTTTATGATAGGATGGTCTCTGCTAAATTTGGTAAAAACTGGTCGCGTGGTTTGTTTTAGAAATTTAAAACAACAATTCACCCGGCATTATAGCCAGGTGGGCTTAAAACAGAGATGGAAGGCATTGCAAATAACTGTGCATTTTTTTTTTACCCCTTTATTTTTTACCCTCTTTCCCCACCCCAAGTACTTCATTCAGGATTCAAAAGCTCAATGTCATCTATTCATCTTCATAAAACAGAGTCATACCAAATATGATCAACCCCTCATTCAGTGTATACATGTATGGAGTTCAGGTTACAATGTGGAGTCCATATTACCTATGCAAATGTGACCTTTCACTTCCAACCCTCCTTGAGGAGGGGCTGCATTCAGTATCTAAATCATCACTGTCATCTACTTATCCACACAAAACATCACACCAAATATGATTATCCTCTCTCAACCTGTGTAGATAAAGTTCAGGTTACAAGGAAGAGTCCATATTAGCATAGTGGTCGACATACAGATGGACAGATATAACCAATCACAATATATATACACTAAAAGTGCAGATATAATTATGCTGTACCTATTTACAGCAATTATTGGCATTATACAACTCTGAAAATACTGGAAGTCTCATGCTGTAGCCAATTCAAATGCAAAATAGTTTTCAAAACACTGCAATTTAAAAACAGAAGCACATGCAGGGTTGCTGGTAACGTACAAGATATTGGGGTTTTTGACTGGTTGTGGTTTTTCTTTGTCATCCAGTCACAGACTACCTTACTAGAGCATGGCAACTGAGATTCATAAACATGTATTCTATATGAAACCAAAGATATATCACACAATTTTAGATACTTGTGGAGGCAATTTTGAAGACATAAATGCTCCTAATTTGATCTCAGATAATTCTGAATCTGAATTATGCTTTTGTTTAATAACCCCTGTTGAAAAAGTACCAGTAATAATTCTGAGAGGTCTATATGTACTGTTATTATTTCCATTGTAAAAACCCTGGCTCCTTGGTTGAACAAGAAGCCCATGAGGGGCTGATATTGCTCATCTGGCTTACATAACTTAACAGCTTACCATTTCAATAAGCAGAATAATGTAGTATTGTAAGGAAACAAAATATGTAAACTATCTCCCAAGCTTTATATCATGTTGACTTTATATATTTAACA
Organism: Margaritifera margaritifera; assembly: GCA_029931535.1. Taxonomy (NCBI): domain Eukaryota; kingdom Metazoa; phylum Mollusca; class Bivalvia; order Unionida; family Margaritiferidae; genus Margaritifera; species Margaritifera margaritifera. Next base: position 2,794,849 of record JAQPZY010001653.1, on the reverse strand, counting down.
ATATCCTGATAAAAATTCTTTCTAAAGATAAAGGTATAATTAATATGCAAAGTCTTTCCTCATAATCAGTGTCATCCAAAATCTTGATCATATAATCCATTTACTGGGTTTTTATACAAATTGGATGAGAAATATAGTCCCTACATCTAGAGAGGTAATGAGCTCAGCCAATCACAGGCAAGGTATATCATTAATATGTGTAGATCTCACTTATTATACCTGGCTAAAGTCATGATAATATAACCTTAAAATGGAGCAAAATCCTACTGGAATATGGTCTTCATTGTGATAACAAGCTTAGCTAATCAGATACAAAATTACCTCATTAACAAACATATATCATAGATCTTGCTTATAATCCAACTCATCAAATATCTTGATAATATAAGACTATTTAACATGTTTGATCAAAATCGGATCAGAGAAATATAGTTCCTAGATTCTTGACAAGTCCAACCAATCTTCTGCAAGATCACATCACTGATATGTATGAATTTTACCAAGTTTAAGCAAAATCCTATGAAAAATACAATTTCTAGTGTGTTAAAAAACCCTCAGCCAATCAGATGCAAAATCACCTCATAAATATCCATAGGTATCGCTCATAATAAAGTTCACCTAACATCTTGATGATAATAGCCCATTTACCAAGTTTGATTATAATTGGATCAGATATATCCTCTCAAATGGTAAAAAAAACCAGCCAATCACATGTTAGATTACCCCCTTAATATGTGTACATCATGCACATGATAAAACACACTACTAATATTGATGATACATGTATAAGCCTGTTTACCAAGATTTATAAAAATATGATCAGAAATAAACACACTAAAGTATTGAAAAGTCCAACCAATCAGATGCAAAATCACCTCTCTAATATGCATGGATCTTGCTCATAGCTATACTCAACCAAGATCCTAATGATTTAAGCCTATTTACCAAATCTGATATAAAAAAAACTGAATCAGAAATAGTCTCTATAATGTTAACAAACTCAGCCAATCACATGCAAGATCACCTGATTATTATGTGTGGATCTGCAGCATCATTAAACTCATGCAAGATCTTGATCATATAAGCCTACATTTGAAGTTTGATCAAATCAGATAAGAAATATGGCCTCCAGAGTGGTAACAAGCTCAGCTAGTCTAATGCAAGATCACCTCATTAATATGCATGGACCTTGCTCATTATCAAACTCATTCAAGATCTTGAAGATAAATTCTAAGTATGATCAAAATAGGATAAGAACTTCAGGATTGACAACATCTCAGCCAGATCACCTCATTAATATGCTTGGATCTCACCCATTATCAAACTTGTTCAAAATCTTGATGATATAAGCATATAGTCCAAGTCTGATCAAAGGATAGCAAATATGATTTCCAGAATAGTAACAAGCTCAGCGAACCAAATGTAAGATTAAATCATTAAAATATGTGGGACTTGTTAATTATCAAACCCATCCAAGATTTTAATAATATAAGCCCATATTTCAAGTTTGATCAAAATCAAATCAGAAATATGGCCTCAAGAGTGGTAACAAGCTTAACCAATCAGATGCAAGATCAACTTTTTTATATACTTTGTTCTCACTTATTATCAAAATTGTCCAGGATTTTGATGAAATAAACCTCTATTCCAAGTATGATCGAAACTGGATCAGAAATATGGACTCCAGAATGTTAACAAGCAATTGTTGACAGACAGAGGATGCACAACAAATGCTGGGCCATATTGTAAGCTCACTTGGCCTTGTGTCCAGTTGAGCTAAAACCAGAGTATAATCATTGATTACATAACTCACCTGTACCTTTACTAGTCTCAAGTAGCCATTATAAACATTATTATGCACAAGATAAATTCAGATTAAAGTGATCTTGGCCCTTTTTCTAACTAAAGATATTTTTTCAATCTATTATCTTTACCTTGAAACTTTTTATCATTTTAAAATTTGAACTTTTAATTAGGACTATATAGCAAGTATTGTGCAGACATATTGTGGAACCATGTACATACTCCAGTACCTACCTACCGACCTACATGTACCTAACTATTGTGACAGGATATAAGAGACATAATGCAATTAGAAAGAACATTCTAATTTCTATCACATCAAAGTATAGGTAGTATCATGAACTGATAAAAACCAGAGATTAATGTTATTTTTGTATTTTTTTAAAATCATTGTTCTTAAAATCTGCTTGACAAGCTATTATCACTATTCACCCCTAGATGCCAGGTTTTGCTGGGTGAAAATCACAGGTTTTGCCTAACCTTGGAGTGACAGCCATCAGTGCCAACATAGGTCATGCATCAATAATTGCCTTGAATAGCCATTACAGGACATATGAAAATCATGCATATGCAGTCCACCCATCTAATTCCTATACTCATTCACATGTACAATATACAGTTAACCTGCTGAGGGTAACATATTACAATATACAATTTTAGTTATTGATATGGAAAGTTTGAATAAACATATGTATTCCTACTTCCAACTGCAATGGTCAGAAAGGGCCACCTGAATAAGCTAGGGTTTATACAGGTCTAGCATGGGTGAATACATTTGATCATAAACACAAATACTTAACCCATGTTCGTAAAGCATAAACTTTAGGTCACAGTGACCTTTGGTTTTAAAGGTATAGTAGTAACTGAGATGCATCTAATTATCAAGTTTACTTGAACATAAACAGCACAAAATAACTGATCTTTTCATACAATTTCAAGAAAGTCACTGAATCATGAAATATGGGTCACAGACACTTCTTTTTGCAAAAAAGGATGTAGAACTTATCAAGATGCATCCACTCACTAACATTCATGTTTCTAGGGAGGATATTATGTATATAACATGCCAAAAACTCAAGTGGTCATGAGCTAAATGCAAAAACTTAACCAATCCCAGTAAAAGATTAAATATAGGTCACAATGAGCCTCTTTTGTTGTATGGGTGTGGTAGTAACAGAGATGCATATCATCAATTTAATGATTATAGCAAGAATTGTGCCTGAGAATTGAACATCAAACACAAAATTTTAACCCAAGTTAGTGAAGCATAAAATATGGGCCATAATGACATACTACTGAAATAAGAGAGTAGTGTTCATCTAGATGCATGCCCAAGTTTCATGATTCTAGATAATATAGTATGTATATAGCATGACAAAAATCTATGCAGTCATAAACTTAATGCAAAAACTTAACCTAAGCCAGTAAAATATGAAATATAGGTCACAGTGACCTTTTTTGGTATGGATGTGAAACATGTGTCACAGTGATCTGCTTTTAGGATGAGGGTGTAGTACTCATCAAGATGCATCCTCTCACCATGTTTCATGACCCCAGTTAATCATACAGCAGATATACAACAGCCCCTTGAGGGGAATGACACTCTACTAAAGAATTTCCAGGAATTCAAGATAAGACCATTTCTTCCTTTTAACTGCGGAGTGTTGAAACCAGCTTTGATATTCTTCAGCGATAACAAGATTTTCAAATTAGTTGCTGTGGTGGACATACTGGATGTCAACTTTGTTTTGTTTTTTTGGCACCATTTTCATTTAGGACCAACATGTTGATATGACTTTCTGTTTTGGAGGAGCAATGATAACAAGATTATCAAGATGGATGCCATGGTGGCCATATTTGATAACAGATTGGCACCATTTCTATTTAGTACCAACTAGACATCACAAGAAGTCTTTTGGTGAAAGCACAAATTCAACAGAAATTTTCGTAAAACATCAGTTGAAAATGCAGAAAGTCCAGAAGAAATGTGGAAAATTCAGAAGGATTTTACTCCAAACAGAAACTGCAAGATCCTAAATCAACTAATAATTGATGGGACAATAAGTGATTATATGCATAATATTGCTAACAGATTCAATGAGCACATCATTAATGTAACAAATGTAATTTCCAATACTAGTATATCAAATACTAATACAAAAATACAAAGTTGCAAGATTTTATTAAGTCTAAAATTCCTGAAAATGTGGAATTCACTATTCCATTTATGTCATGTGTAGATGTAGTAAGTGAACTTATAAAGTTAAATTCTAAGAAATCAACTGAAGTGGATCAGATAGGTCCATTCATCTTAAATATATGTGCTGATATTATTGCCCCATCACACCTGAAGGCTGCTAAGGTTATATCTGTTTATAAAAAGGGTTCAAAATCAAATCCAGATAATTATAGACCAATATCTATTCTGCCAACCATATCCAACTGTTTGAAAGGCATGTTTCCAAACATCTCTATGGTTACCTTTCAAAGTATTATTTAATTCACCCATCCCAATCTGAATTTAGACAGAACCACTCATGTCAGTCTGTATAAACAAAACTCACTGATGAACGGTTGCTTTCTATTGACAATGGAGAATTGGTTGGAACTACATGTATATACCTTGATTTTAAGATTTACTTAACCATAATATATATAATATAATATACCTGCATGGAAACTTGAAAAGTACAAATGTTCTCACTTTTCACTCTCATGGTTCAAATCATATCTATCTGATAGAAGCCAACAAGTTGTTATTGGTAACATAAAATCAGAGCTGATGTCCATGAACAAAGGAGTTCCGCAGGGATCTATTTTATGGCCTGTATTATTCATATTGCTTATAAATGACTTGCCCGTGTATGTACAACATTCAAAAACTGATACATATGCAGATTATACTATTGATTCTAATGTAAAAATGTTGAATAAACAATTGGGTAAAGATTTATATCAAGTTGAATATTGGTGCTCACTGAATAACATGTTTATCAATCACCTAAAAACCAATGCAATGTTGCTTGGAACAAGGCAAAGATTATCAGTGAACAGAAATCCTGATCTTGAGCTGTATATTCAAGATAACCACATTGAAAATGACACTGAAAAACTTTTGGGAGTTCATGCTGATAAGAATCTAGACTGGTGCAAGCAAGTGAAACACATTTGTTCTGTAGTAAACTCAAGAATTTATATTTTAGAGGTTACAAAGTCATCTACCACTCAACTATCGGAAATTATTTTACAATGCATTCATTCTTCCTCTACTGGACTACTACTGCACAAATGGGGAAATACAACTGTCAGCAATATTGAAACAATCAACAAACTTCAAAAAAGGACAGCAAGAATCATTCTAAATCTACCATTTGATACACCTATCAAAATTCTATTCTCAGAATTTAAATGGCTGAAAGTTAAATACAGATTAGCCTACCACAAGTCATTATTAATGTTCAAAGTTAAAAATGAACGTTGCCCTCAATATCTGCATGGTATGTTTCATTTTAAGTCAGAAGAACACCACCAAGGACCTAAATTGAAATTAATTACAAATGATCTTTGCAGAACACCATTTCCAAAAACAAATACTATGAAAAAATCATTTGCTTACTCTGGTGCTATCTTATGGAATGAACTACAAATAACCATTAGATCAGAAACAAATCTAAATGTGTTCAAAACAAAATTGTATAACCATTATCTTGAAAGGCAGTTGTCATTGTAAATATTGAAATACATGCATTCCAAATACTGTAGTATCACTGCCTGTAAATGTTTACAAAATTTGTAAATGTGTAAATGAACATGCATGTCTGTCAGTGATGCAGGCATTACCTGTTCCAAATAAATTATATATTCCCTCATCTCAGCTTAAGATGATTGTTTAGTATGATTTTTCTGTTAATTCTTTCTTAAAGTATGTATGATTTTCACACTGAACAAGGCATCACTAGGAAAAAATAGAAGTTGACGAGAATTGGTTATAGTGCACATCACACAGCATTACATATCAGGTTGATATACTGATAATCAGGGGTCACACTCCAGGTGAAATGGGCAACTAAGTCATCGAAAAAAAGTAAACTTCATCTTCTTCTATTAGGAAAGTGAAAACGAGTTTTTCACCCTGTGATTTTTTACATGTACAGTACACTGAGTGACAGTAGTTTAATGCTTTTGAGATGCTCCTTGACCCAGCTGAGTAGTTACAGTGCTGTAGCCCCCTTAACAGACATTGATATCAATCGTGCCAAAAAACAAACTTTTACACATTCACAGTTGCAATAAATAAATAAACTATCTTGAAATGAATGAGAAACAAATATCATTCCCCCCCCACACACACACACACCCCTGAAAATTAAATGGTTGGTCCCTTACTTAAGGTTTATGTGCCTTTCTTGGTCTCTACAATATGTATTTTGGACATACGACTTCACATGAGCACAGTAGAAACTATATATTGCAATTAATTCTAATTGAAAGGAGTACCTTGATTACATCATTGTAATTACAAACAGGTATAAATAGTTAATCAACTGCCACTAGAACAAGCAATTTAATTTTTTTTACTTTTCAAAACATCACCAAAAATTGACAGTCCAAAAGATTCACATTTAATTTTGAATTAATTCCCTAAACTTGTAGTTGTAAAGTTCAGGTTACTCATCTGCAGCATTAGTGACCACTGTGGTTTGAATGGATGTACACTATGGTGTGAAGACACCTGTGCATGTGCCCTCATGTACATGTTTTAGGGGTTGTTTTCAAACTAGTTTGGAAATGTTTTTGACTCATTTTCTAGTGAAGTTTTAGAAACTATAAAAAACAAATTTCTTGTTTAAATGGCATTTCTAAAAGTATGATACTCCTGTCAGTTAAAATTAATTACAATGTATAGTTTCTGCTATGCTCTTTTGAAGTCATATGGCCAGAATACATTACATATATCTCTCCATCCAAACATACACACTTTCAAGTATGAATACACTGCATATGAATAAGATACATTCATACTTATAAAATGTGTTTATGATAAACATTCAACAAAGAATATTCTACTTGATGATAAACTATTGCTTAAAAACTATGTTAAATGCAAATATGCATACTGAGAAATAGACAACACTGTTAAAATAAAAGAACCCAAAGCAAGCCCCCCCTACATTATATCATACCTGTCAACTTGTACAGAAATCCCGTAATTGTACATTTTTTTTTGGGGGGGGGGGGGGGGTTGCAGTGTACGGCCGTACAACCATTTTGTACAGTTTTTTATATTTAAAAAAAAATCTCAGCAAGTCCTTATTTTCGTGCTTTAATCACTACATCTACCTCTTTTTGGCCATTCATGCCCTCTGGGCGTACTGAATATTTTATTCTACCACTCTCCATGTATACATTTTACATCCTCTATAACACCTACATGTGGTCAGTGATAACTATCGCATATTTGCACGTTCTGTTACCGCTTGACTGCATATTGGGCTAAGCGACCAAATTATCGGCAAATCAAAACACCTCAAACAAAACCGGTATGATTAATTAGCAGTGTTTTAAGCGGCTTTGTTGCACTGTGTTTACTCAAACCAGATCCTCACGAGTGGCTCACTTTGATTTTAATCCAGCGAGTCAGCATAATTAAATTAATCAAAGGTACTTTACCGACATCGGTGTTGGTTTCCTTTATGAACTGATTAAATGAAAGTAATGATCAACTATCACGTGCGATATTGCGTTTGACGCGAAACAATTACGCTAATTATGAGCTGTCTCTGTTCATATTAAAAAGAGAAAATGTTTGTTATGATCACTTTAGAAGTAGTTGTCAGGCAAGCTAATATTTACTATGTGGATAAAATGAGTTTTGCTAAATTATTTGCACAAGGAAGGTAATAAGGACAATTTGAAGAAGTAAAATTCTTGTGAAAGTGGAGGGATAAAACTTAAGACTGCTACTGAGTGTGAGAATTCCTTAAACCAAGAGAGTGTAAAAATTCTAATGAACATTTCACCAAATGGACCAGAGCTTGAGGACTTTAACTCAGACACAGCTATCAACAGCTGGCTTAGTGCTGGTGCAGGTGGCAGACATGTACATGGACAATTTTTTCAAAATCCAGCAGCTAAAACATATATACATGTACCGCCAAATGTATATCAACAACTATTTAGAAAAATTATATTCTTTTAAGAAATAATTATGTTGTATATTATTTCATTTGTTCTTTCTATGGATTAAGTACATACATCTCATCAAATCTCAGCAAGTGATTACCATTTTGGGACAAGTGAAAAGTAAGGTGGGACAAGTGAAAAGAAAGGTGGGACAAGTGAATTTTCTGAAACCACTTGTCCTGGACAAGTGGATGAAAAAAAAATTTGCTCAGCCCTGTTTTTGGCGTAAGGTTTTTCTGGTCTTTGTAAGTTTTTTTGGGGTCTGGTGTACAGGTTTTTGTCTCAGGAGGTTGACGGGTATGTTATATATATATATATATATATATATATATATATATATATAGTGTTTTTTGCTATGCTCCCACACTTCTCCCTCTTCAGCTCTCACTTCTCCCTGTTCTGTCCTAAAGGAGAAGTTACTTCTCCCTAAAACTCAAGTCTAGCTTGACCCCTGATAATGCTGATCAAATTTCTTTAAACTACATTATTTACCTTTCAGCAACATAGTAAGTAACATTTCAGAGAAACACTGCTTTAAGCTTCTAAGCCACTGCATAGTTTTTTATTCATTGTAGATCCTACAAAAGCATCCCATGTGCATGTCCAGTTGCATTATCGATTTTTTCACCATGTACATATATGTAGCAGCAGGAAACAAGATTCAACAAAGACATGTCTAATGAACTGAATCCTGTCATAATAAGAGGTACAAGACAAACAGCAAATGAAACAATCACATGTTGAGCAAAGTACAGCATGCACATTATAATAGCTGTCAGCTATTCAGTAAGCCTAACTGGTAGATAGTGGAAAAGGTTGAGTTTAAAATCATTTGGATTAAATAACATCATTTCAATTATTGTAAACCTTGTACATATTAAGAAATTTTTATCAACACTGTAGCCTTGATAGGTCATATGCTAAACACACAAACTTAACCTAAGCCATTAAAATGTTAAATGTCGATCTCAGTGACAATCCTTTGTGGTAAGGGTGTGGTAATAACAAAGATGCATACAATCATATAGTTTCATGATTCTAGCATGAACAGAGCATGAAAAATAAACTTAAGCCACAAAATTTAACCAAAGTAAGTGAAGCATGAAACACTGATCACAGTGAACTACTTCTGTGACTAGGGTATACTACTCATCAAGATGCTCCCCTCAACAAGTTTCATGCCTCCAGGTATGCAAATATCCTGAACTACACACAAAAATGTAACCAAGAATGTACATGTACAAAGTTAGCCCTCTCAGTCCCCTCCCTTGTGGGTAGATGCTATGAAACCCACTCTAAACTGCTGCCTAGGACCTAGGCAGAATGACTGACATTCATTGAGGGTGTACATATGTATATGCTTTCATCTGTACAGATGTTGATGTTAGGGGGTAGTACAATAGCTTATCTCTACTTTGTAGAGGTGAGCTAAAACTTACACCCAGCCATTTGATCCTCAATATCAAGATTCTGGCTTGAACACTGCATACCTGATATTGTTTCATGTACTTTTGGTGTCCCAAATACAGCATCATCAAAACCATTTGCTTTTACTTCATAAAAAACTCTGGGCTTGGTCTTGGAATATGTCTGGAGTGTGCTGAACTGCATCTTGATCTCTTACTTTCTTGCAGTGCTTGGAGTGAACTGAAGTGTAACAATAAATACAGTAATTCAAGTAATATTTTTTACCCCTTAATTTTTTGTACATATTGGATCCATACAAATCATAAGTATTATTTTGTACTAAAATTTTTAGTACAGAGAAGATTGTTTTATTATTTAAAATTTTTCATTTTTTGTACAACTTCAAGTCTAAAATAGGAAGATTTACATTTTTGAGAATTAAGTATGTACAAATACCATATAAAAACAGCAGAAATAAGGTAGCTGTTTACTGAAAATATGTTCTATACACAGTGTTGCACCTAGGATTCCATAGGCAAGGGGCACTGTGTCCCCTGAATCCCAAATCTGCAAGAGATCTTAAATTTTTTTTTTTGATTGGTATAAAAAATCTCAAGAGGTACGTGTATTTCTTTTTTTTATATCAAACTTTTAGAAAGTTTACTTTTCAAGTCTAATCAGTTTTCTCATTTTACTCTTTAATTTTGATTGGAATTTGATAATCTTTGTAACAATGGTATTTTTAAATGTCAGCTTCTGGACTAGATCTATGTTTCTACCTAGAACTGGATTTTGTTTTTGTTTGGTCACTGATTAGATCTTGCCTGGAATAAATACTTTGGTTTAATTTACTCATAATATTTTTAAAAAATTTGAAGTCTCATTTGTTTCTAAGGTTTAGTCATTGTATATATAACCTACTTTGTCATCTGCATTGCACAACAATCTTCCTCCATGGACACTTATTTTATTGCAATATAAGTCTTATGAAGTGCTCATGTAGCTGGCATATGTTCATGCATGACACATACCCTCTAGGCTAGTATTTACTGATAGACTGGTTCTTTGCTTATACTGCTATACAAATAAATTTGATTCATCAAAAAAAGAGTACCAGTTTCTGATCAATTACCACAATCCCTCAAGGCAGTAATGACACAGGGAAAGAAATTTTACTCAAAAAACATTATTTTGCAATGCATAAAAACTGCCACAACGGAAACCTGTAACAGATCTAATAAACAATGAATCTGGAAACTATAATGGAAACTCGTTACTTTATACAAATGGGTTAGATAAGAAAAATGTATATAACAAGGAAGTCAACTGCATAATAAATGTCAATATACAATGCAGAGGAAAGATTAAGCTATTTTAACCTCACCAGTCTGTGTAGGGATGGATTATATCGGTTTTTTTGACATTATATAATAAATAATACTATCTAAACGTATGTAAATCATATATGTCTCTCACGAGGAAAAAAGCGTTCTCAACGTGTAAAGCAACTGAGGGCTGAGGTACGAACAGGATAACTCCCTCAGTGAAAGACAACAATAATAAAGGGTCTCTTCATATCCTCCAACCTTGTGCTTTCATTTTCGTATGCAAGACGGGAGGATACGAAGAGGTAAAGTAATGAAATAAACTAAAATAAAATCAACAATCAAATAAATAAATAAACAAATATATATTAACGTATATGTATAAGAATGCATATGAGATTCCCCCTATCAAGTGAGATTCTGTCAGCCTGGAATGGGGGAGGAACAAAGTATAGCTACTGGAACGACAGGGGATGGGTATATGACTAACGCTGGGGGGGGTTACCAGCCCACTCCCCAACGTCACAAGCTAGAAAAGTTTCACCCCCTAAAAGAAGCTGACAAGCACATTTGAAAAGGTAAAGTAAACAATAAATACTACAGCAAATACAAATACATAAAGTAATAATATAAAAAATACTAATAGGATACTAATAGGTAGAGAACACAAAGGAAAAATATATTTTTTTTTAAATTTCAAAAAATGATGATGGACTCAATCTACACAGGATGAGGGGGGGGAGGAACAAAGCATAGCCACTGGAATGGCAGGGTACAGGTATATCACTCCCACTAGGGGAGATCGTCGTTTACTGGCCCACCCCTTGATGTCACAAGCTAGAAAAGTCCCACCCCCTAAGAAAAGTGGACAAGTCCATCCATATTAACAAAAAAACAGTATAGATTTGCATACATGTATACTAATATAAGTTGAATACTATATAGGTAACACATCTATATGTAACAGACAAACAACAGGACACAACAAGAAAACAGAACATAAATAAATACTAACAAATGTGAATTGATACAGAGCATACAAACATACAGTACAATAAATACATGTTTTCAATTTTATAAAAAAACTTTTTTCTTTTTTGATAGTACGATAAATAAACAACTCAAAACAAATTTGATCAATGGAAATGCCAGTCCGAACATGAATAAATAGCAAAAAGCTAAATACACTTTTCAAAACAATTAGAGCATACACAATATACAACATGAAACAGACAATAAATTGATCCAAGGCAAAGGATCACTAATAGGTTTCATAACAGGTGAGGAAACCAGCCGTAGGGTGTAATGCCTGAAGAGGGGAGTACAAACCAATTATTAAAACAATAAAACTTCAGATCTGGGGATGGAACAGTTGGAAACCTAGAAATGGAATCCGAGCAAATACGTCCCTATCAAAATGAGAGAAGAACCCCAATCAAAAATTTTTTTTTTTCTTTACATGAAATTCTGTTTGATTTTTTCCAAAGAAACACACAAGTATAGATGATGGTGGTGGTGGTGGTGGGGAAACAGATATAAAATCCTTTTAACTTTGGAACAATGGGGGGTCACCACACAGGCCTGCTGGTTTTTCAATAGCTAGGTCTAGAGGTGTCCACACAAATAATAGTTAAAAATAACACAGGGAAACTATGCATTGATAGTTTTAGCAACTAGTACAATTACAGTTCCATGGCATCAATTGATTTTGATTCTTCCTAAAAAGGATAACATAGTAAATATGTCACTCCTACATCAATCATATTCATAATCACTGATCTGAACATTGACAAGTGATGTAGGACATGGAAGTCAGTATGTACAAGTTTCTTAATTTACATGTTTTCACAAAATGGATGTGCACTAAGGGCATTTTGTGATTTTACCTAAATAATAATTGATGAAAAAGTGTGTCCAAGGGGTGCACAGGGGTCAAGATTTGGGGGACATCATACAAGAAATTGCCGGAAACCCACAATCCCACGCTCATGGTGCAACACTACTACCGGTATACATGACTTATTTATTCCCAAACATTTTTATTCATATTTGTATTAAGACTTTCAAAGACCAGTGTGTAAAAAAAGGCACTAGCTATTTTCAATAGTGCATTAAACTTAAGTACTCTGACCATTTTATACATCTAAACCACAAGGTATTGATCTTTCCAATCATATTTTAAAAAAATACATACCAGCAACCTTTGTAGAGAGCTAATTTGGATGAAGTGTTGACAAATATTTACAGCATTTCATGCATTCCATTTTGCAAAGCAATAATGCAAATCATAATGAAATCTTCTCCATTATCATAAACAAGTCAATGTCTTATTTTTTTCACAACAACATGATGATTCTGTACATGAGCTATGCATTATAGAAATCAAAGCCCCCTTAATTGAAAACAACAAGGGAAACAATTAGGACTTAATAATCAAGCTTGAATATTTTGTTGGATGTTTTTAGTATAAATAAATAACGCTTGTGTGAATTCAGCTTGACAACAGTTGAAATCTGTGATCCTAAGATTCTAGTTTTAATTATTGTAGTGACCGAAAATGTAAATAATTTTTGTATTCTATCCAACCCTTTTTCCCGGTTCAACTCTAAAGGGAACTAACACTATTTACTAATCATCGTATTTATTCTCAATTAGTCTTTTGGACATGTGCCGCTTGGCATATATTTTCAATTTTTCATTTAATGATGTGCATCTATGTTAATGCATATGGCACCGTGTTTGCCAGCACATACTCTTGTAAGTTTTATAACTAATGACATCTTTGTACTCACTGACAGAAGTGTCAAATCTTTGAATACAAAGTAACTACATGTACTATGCTTGGTATGAGTAGAGATGAGACCCAATGCTGCCCAACTACAGGAAGTGTATATGCACTTACTGATAAATGGTATTATTCCCTGGTGGAAATATAGTTGTCATTTCACTTGACAAGAATACAACACAGAATTCTAAATGGTTAGGTGACTTAATTTTGCAGTGTCAATGATCCTTCTTGGAATTTAAACTAAATGGGGAACATATAGTTATAAATATTGTGAATGTTTAAGTCTGAAATATATATCTTTGAAACTGAAACAGTATGGTATTTTTTAAAAATATTTCCATTTACTATTACTGTTTCTCCCTCATAAGAGCTTCAGCTAAATGGGGACAGCTGAAGTAATGTACACTGAGCAAAATGGCATGAAGGGCAGAAATATCTCTCTTTCTCTCTCTCTCTCTCTCATATTAAAGCAAACAAACTGCATTCACTAATCTGGATTGAAGTCCTATTAGGGCATCAGGGCATAGTTTATTTGGATCAAAGGTGTAAGAATAAAGGTGTGATGATGGATATCTATGTCTGTGTTATGGTAATTCATATTTTAACTTGTCTAAAATCAGTACACACATATATAAGTAAATTCAGTATATTGTACTAGTGCATGATGCTTTAGCATAAATAGGTTGGATGCACATTAATCTAATATCGACAATCATATAGATGTTTCAGAGTTCTACCCAGTGTGGGATCCTGTATCTTTTTGTACATGATAAATTCCCAAAAATGATATAAATTTGTTCACATTATTTTTGTACTTAAAAAAAATTATTTTTCATGAACGCAAAACTGTATGAAATGTGGTAAAACTGTCATAAAAGAGCAAAGCTTGGTTGCACATATTTATCCAGACAAAAGATATTCATCAATATTCATGTTGATCAGTACTGTCAGTGATGATGAAAACAAACCAAAATGGTTGATGTAAGTCACATGTACTTTTGTTATATGGTGATACTGTACTTTTAAAGATGTATGCTCATATTCAGTTTTATGACTGTACAAGCAACAGGGTCAAATAAATTCACCTGAACATCAAAGGGGTAGATAGTCAGTGAAGTGTAAAAGTAGGTCATTGTGACCTACTTTTGATGTTACAGTGTGGTACTCATCAGGATACATGCATATATCAGGTATCATGACTGGACAAGCAAATGTGTTTGAAAAACTCACCTATACATGAAAAGTGTATAATTATGATCACTTAAGTCGACAAAATAGGTCAAAATCACCTATTCTTAACATGGTGGTATGTACAAGACTGGATATCAGGATCCATGCCACCTTTCATGACAGTATAAGCAGCAGTGTCAGAGAAAATGACCTCAACATAACAAATGTACATTGTCAATGAAGTGTGAAAAGTAGGTCAGTGACCTACTCTATTTTTGGTGGTGTACTACTCCTCAGACTGAAGCATAAAAGGAGTACATTGTAAACACCAATGCTGACAACTATGACCCAGATGACAACACCAGGGATATAGCTTAAGTCTCCTGCACTTAGTGCATCTGAGCTAAAAATATAATCATGGTTTGCAATACTATATATGGAAAAATTTCCATATTATTACACTGTCATGATTCAAAGTTAAAAAGAAAATTCTGTTAAATTTTTGCAATATTGTGATTTTCCATGCAGTTTATTCCATTTAGTGAGGTTAAATTTAGGTACATAAAACTGCCAAAAATAACTTAAGCAGAAATTTCCTAATATACACTTTTAGACTGAAATTACTTTTGAAATAGCAATAGATTTAAGAAGCCTTTTATAAATATCAATATATTCTAATTTGTGGAAATATGCCTGGACTTAAAAATGAAACAAATTCCTTTGTCTGGCAGCCCAGGACATTTCAAAATTCAGCTAAGCAAGTAAAATTTGTGGTCACTTGCCCACAGAAAAGAATATGAAGGGTTAATCCTGGTATAATTTTTGCAATTTCATTGAATAAATATTTTCCAAGCATGTAGAACAGTTAAAATAATTTCCAGCCCTGCCATACTTCAAAATTTTCAGAATGAATCATTCACAATTTCAACAAAATCAGTTAATATCAATACAGAGCAGACCAAATTTTGATATATATCTTTTTGAACAATAAAACTTTAAATTATATGAATTTGTTACCTACCTGCATATACAGTAAGTATATTAAAACTGGTAGTTCCAAATGTCAACAACATTACTCTCTTACTATTTGGTTTGCAATTTTTAACTATATGGTCATATCTCTCACAACTTTATTCCTCAAGGACTTCAAGTTGTCTGGTCCTGGACACTATTTTTTAAATTGGTTTGAAAGTTTTTTTCATACTGTTCTGTTTTTCAAGAAATGTGGTACTAGAATTAAAGTTTCTAAATTCTACCAAGGAGAAAAGATGATACAACATGAAATGGTTAATCTTTTGATGGAAGTTTAAAACTAAGTTCAAATCTCTACACATTAGTTGGAATTTTTCATCTTTGAATATATTTAGGGCAGATTTTATATGTGGGTATTTTGGGTATCATTCAGCTGAGGTGAAAACTTGGGAGAATCAAGTTCAGGACCTTTTTGTATACTGGATTGTATTGTATACTATAATAATTACCTAAAACAGCATAGCAAGAGACCTGTTGACATCTGCCCAGTAGCTAAATGCAAGAGCAAAGATTCTGAATCAGTATGATGCTTTCTGTAGAAATTTCTTCCAATGCCACTGATGTACATGTTATGAAAACATGTTTCAAGGTTCTCCAGTTTGTATGCCTTCATATCTGCTGGTGCATCAACATCATTTGTTAAATATTATAAGGCTGCTGTGCCAGGATGCCTCCTGTCAGAGTTGATCAAATTCTGTTCAGTGGTTGTTTGAGATAAAGTTGTGTAAATGCATTCCTATGTATAAAACATGGCCACCATACTTGATAAATGTGAAAGACCTTCAAATTAAGTCACTTTCTGTCCAAATTATGTGAATCAGTTTTTAAAAAATTATTTTTAGGAGTTTTTCTATTTTTAGTAGCAGCAGCCATATTTAATGGCCAAGTGGCATAATTTATATAAACATAAATGCCTTTATCTGATTATGCTTTCTGTAAAATTTGGTAATATTCTGTTTAGTAGTTTTTGAGAAGTCATTCAAAGAATTTTCTATTTTAGTAATGGCAGCCATACTAAATCTGCATCATGTGTATAAATGTGACAGCCCTTAATGTCAGAATGGTTTTTTTTTTTGCCAAATTTGATCAAATTCTGATAAGCAGTTTCTGAGAAGAAATCATTTAAAGGTTTTTATATTTTTTAGTAACAGTGACAATATTTGATAACAGATCAGCATCATTCATATCAATTTGAAAGGCCTTTATCCAGTATGTTATCTGTCAATTTCTGTTGAATGGTTTTTAAGACAAAGACATTTAAAGATTGTCTATTTTAAACAACGGTAGCCATATTTGATTGCAGATTGGCATCATTTGTATAAATTTGAAAACCATCCAGGCCAAGATGTTTTCTGTCAAATTTGCTCTTATTATGTTGAGTAGTTTTTGAGAAAAAAAAAATAATTTCAAGGTTTTTCTTTTTTTTATAAACAACAGCCACATTTCATGGTGGATTGGCATAATTTTAAACAAAATTGAAAGATCTTCATGCCAGGATCATTTCTGTCAAATTGGATTATATTTTACTGAGTGGTTTTTGAGAAGAAGTCGTTTTAAGTTTTTAAAGTTCTAAAAATGGTGGGCACATATGATGGCAAACCATCATTTGTACAAAATTGAAAACCATCTAATCCAGGATTCTTTCTATCAAATTTGGACAAATTATGTTGAGTTGTTTCTTAGAGTCATTTTAAAGATTTTTCTATTTTTAGTAATGGTGGTCATACTTTTAGGGTCAATTAGCATCATTTGCATAAATCTGAAAAATATTCATGCTTCTTTCAAATTTGGTAAAGTTATGTTTAATGGGTTTTTTTCAGAAGACACTTCAAGGTTTTGCAATTTTTAGCAATGGTGGCTTAGGCATTTGATGGAGGATCAGCATAATTTAAACAAATTTAAAGGAGATTGATGGCAGGATAATTTCTGTTAAATATGGTCAAATTCTGAACGAATGACACAATGCACAATAAAGGACCATAACACAATTTGGCAAGGTGAACTAATAAGAGGACTAAGTGGGCCTGATATCTCTCACCTGTTAGTTGACATATGTCAAGCTGTGAATGCAAATTCACACACATACTGAAACTGGTGGAGAAAGAAAAGCTTGGATTATATAGCTGCTACATTGTCTATTATTGTTGGTGTGCTATATCTTCTTTCCAAGACCATATATATATATATATATATATATATATATATATATATATATATATATATATATAGATATATATATATATATATATATATATATATATATATATATATATATACATGCTTAAGGTAGGAGTATTTTACAGAGGGGAGGGGAAGAAGGGCATTTTTTGTTGAAGGAAGGGGGGTTTTTTTATTACAAAGGGTGTTTTTTTGCAATAAAAAGGCAATGTAAATAGTGAAATTTAAAAGTTAATCCTTTTGGAAGTATAAACAGACAAAAGCACATCTGTAAGTTTATCCTACATTAAATAAACAGAAAAAGTAAGTTGAATAAATTTTAAGACTTAACACAGGTTTAAGCAGGTTATCTGGAGAGAGGCAGAGGGGAGTGCTTCTGGAGTGGGGAATCTCCCTCACTGATATAGTATCACTTTCTCTGCATAAAAAGGACATCATTCATACACCCAGCTTTGTTCCATGGATCTCTCATTGCCAATGGGGAATTGGCCCTAATTCACAACCTAGAAACTGTTCATAGCCCCACCCTTAAAGTGTATACACATATTTTGCATAACAAGGGGCATTAATCTGTGCAGTCAGCATGGATTACTGGGTCTCTCCTTCTGCCCCTTGAGTCACAACTTGGAAACAATTGAGATCTGCACCCAAGGCAGCTGTGATACCTCAGTGGTTAAGGTATCAGGGCATCAGACACATGACAAGAAGGTTGCAAGTTCAAATCCCACCATCTGATCAGTCTGGATTGACAACCAACATTCTCAGAATAGTTTTAAGGTCTTGAGTTCCTTTGCTCAAAGTATTTAAATGTGGAATTGTTTCAGGAGAAAAACATATTGGGTTATTATTTTTTTATTATTATTAAAAGCTAAAAAATACAAGTCACATTTAAAATAATTTGTGAGCAATGGCAGTGAATATATGAAATGCTTCATCCATGAACATCAAACACCTTAAAAGGTATAAAACAACAACAAAGGTTAACATGAAATATATACTGTACTTGTAACCTTGACTTTGAAGATAGGACCACAAATGTGGAATGCAACACATCTTCTAGTAACAATATATAATTGTACCACATTTCATTCACTTATAGTAAACAGCTTGTAAGTTATAGAGCAGATAGGAAAATGCCACTGAAACCTAAAATACAGGCCTGTGACCTTGACCATGAAGAATGTATCGTCAATGTGGTAGTACACTCATATATAAAATTTCATCCCTTAATCTCAAATGTCTCCAATTTATAGAATTTTGAGGAAAGTATGAAGCAAAACTTAAATTACTGAATGTGACCATGACCTTGACCTTGAATAAAGGACCCCAAATGTGGTATGTAACACACCTATTAATGATAATGCAAAAGTAAACCAAGATGCATCTATTAATCGCAAATGGCTCATAACTGTAGAGGTAAAAGGTAAGTATGATGGAAAACTTAAAATACTGACCCATAATCATGACCTTGAAACCACTCCAATGTGGTACAGAAGACACTTTCTAATGATAATGTACAAGTACACCAAGTTTAATCCCTTAGTTGAAAGGGCTCTAAAGTTAGAAAGCAGGAAGAAAAGTGTGACAGAAAACTTAAAATATTGACCTGTGTCCTTGACCACACTTTCTAATTATTATATACAAGTGTACCATGTTTCAGTCCTTTATCTCTAACAGTTCTGAATTAATAGCCAAGAACAGAAAGTTTAAGAAAGACTTAAACTATTAGGTCATGCCTTTGACCTTCAAGATACGATTCCCAATATGGTAGGTGACAAACCTTTTAATGATGATGTATAAGTATACCAAGTTTCATGCCATAATCTCAAATAGCTCTATAGTTATAAAGTGGAATTGAAAGTGTGAGGGAAAACATAAAATATTGAGCCTAGACATTGATTTTACAATAGGACCACCAATGCAGTTTACAACACATCTAATGATGATGTACAAGTACAGCAAGTTTCATTCATCATTCAATCTCAGCTGGCTTGAAAGTTATAGAGCAGAAAGCAAAGTGTGATGGAAAACATAAAATGCTAAACTGTGACCTTGACCCTAATGATAGGATCCCCAGTGAGGATCCTCTAATTATGATGAAAGAGTACCGGTATACCAAGTTTCATTCCTTAATCTGAAATGGCTTTCAAATTATAGAGCAAGAACAAAAGTATGGTGGATTGGTTGGTAGGATAAAAATATGAATCGGCTGTCCCAAATTTTTGTGATAAAGGTTTAAGACAACTATTTCTTCAAACAGTTTAACATATATTTATACACTTGTGATGTAAAATATTTCCTTGTTTAGTTTAAAATCACTGTGAGCATAATGGAAAAAAATCAAGTCTTTCACAGCATCAAATAGGGTGGTCTTTCAAATGCACTGCCTGTAGAGTACATGTATGCCACAAAATAATGTTAGACAAAAGTGTACAGATGTTAGACAAGGTAAAATGTCCCGGAAAGCATTGAATTAATTTTCTGCCCTAAATTGATATTTTTCATGGATACTATATAGCCTGCATAGCACAAATACATCATCATTTGTGTAGATTAACACACAATTATTAAGTGTGAAATTTCATCAAAGTTTGCACGTTTTAAGTTGCATATTTCTGGTCTAAAAGATATCAATGAGATAAAATTACTGATTTTTAGCCTTTGATTTCACTCTTTCAAGGAGTGCATGTTCCCTCCAGAAACTAGCTCAGGTATACAATTTTCTACCTAAGATGACATTTCAAAAGCATACAGATAGCTAAAGAAGTGTATGAAATCTAGCTTTGCATTTTCTTTCTGCGACTTTGAACAAACCTGTATTGTTTTTTTCTTGCTTGTGAGTACATGGTGTATTTTTATTGGATCCTGTTCATATGGCTGTCCACCCATCCTAGGCTATCACCATCACAATCACAAACAAATGAAAAAATATGACTTAGAATAATTTGTTGTGTTTATAAGCATATATGTAGATGAGCTGATTAGATTCTCATGTCATTTAAAGTGCCTGTGTGTTTATGCCCCCAATTCTTAAAATGGGTGTATCTTGATTTGGTCCTGTCTGTAGAGATATGATGGACAGCTTATTTGAATGATTACAGAAAAAAAACCTTGACAAAGACTAATGAAATTTGCTAGGCATGTTTCTTTCAATATGTAGATGACCTGATTAGATTTTCATGCTGTTTTATTATTATTTTTTTGTAAATTCAATTATATTACAAGTGTTTTTAAAATATATATATATATATATATATATATATATATATATATATATATATATATATATATATATATATATATATATATATATATGGACTTTACAGTGCAAACCTTGTTGGCACTCTTTTGCAAAAGGAATTTTACATTACACATTTCTTCTATCCATACGTAAATGGCCAGTTAAAGTCTCAAGCTATCTGAATTTATTTTGAATTATTAGGTTTTTTTCCCAACTTTTGGGGCTTTTAAATTTGCTTCTTCAGTAAAACCCTTGTTAACACAATTATGCAAAATCTACCTAACCTACACAAATGAAATTTGGAAGGCATGTTTCTATTTATATAAATTGATGGCATTATTAGATTTTCCCACCAGTGAAATGATTTTTGGATTTGTCTGTAAGTTTTTCTGACTTTTGGAGCTATTATGATGAAAGATTGTTAGCATGCTAAACAGAGGCTGCTTAATATAGGCATTTAAGGTTTGGTATGTATATTTTTATGTGCATACGTACAGTAGATGATTAAAATTGAGCTTAGACATTTTTTATCTGCAGTAAAGGTATACACATTGTTCAAACGCAACTGCAGGCAATATTTTTTAAAAATCTTTTAAAGTAACATTTTTCATCTAAAACCTTCTTAGCATAATTACACAGAAAATAATCTTGATTAAGGCAATTTCAAATATGTAACCGAATTTATATGCATATGTAGATATCCCAATTAGATTTTCATGGCAATTAAGCAATCTTTCGGCATTTTTATTTCGTGCACTTTTTGAACTTAAACCCTTCTCATGAAAACCTCGTTAGAATGACTATGCACCAATCGCTTGACCTTAGGCAAATTAAATTTTATAACATTGATATGCATGTGTAGATGACTTGACTGGATTTGCATGCAATTTAAGCAATTTTTCTGCATTTGAGTGAGCTTTTTTTGTTATGTCCCCACTGTAAATAAGGCCGAGACATAGAGTGTTAGGCTTGTCCAATCATCCTGTACATATGTTGATACAGTGAAACTCTTCAAAACCGAAATCCTTGGGACCAAATTTAATTTTTGGTTTGAGAGGTTTTCCGTTTACTTAGGGTTTCACATATGTGAAGCAATGTCTTTTTATAAGCACTTATGTCACTTGATAGAGAGAGAGAGAGAGAGAGAGAATGTAATTATGAGAGAACATCTGTGTACCGGTATATGTGTGAAAGAGTGCACAAATTAAGAAAGAGGGTTTTGTTAAAACATTTAATGAAAAATTTACTGAACAACATATATTCCTTCAGAAAATCACATCCAGTCACATGAATAAATACAGTTGTTCCACACAGAAATACAGTCATTGTCTCAAGAATCATTTAAGGAATGAAATACTTGTATAACTTTACTACAAGTCCATTAGAATTACGAATGATAATCCATAATGATTAAATACTCCATATAATTTATAATGTTCTTATGCCAAATTCTTCTCTCAGTTTTGTCAACATACCTGTAGGTTTTGTCACAGATTTATACTCCTTGGTCAAATTATTTTATCCTGTAAGGAAAGTTCAATCTTACAATGCAAGCTAATAGCTGGTCATTTTGACATCTTGACATACAAGTGAAAGAAAATGACAGTCACAGCTGCTTAATTACATGCATGTAATGATTTTTCTCCTTTGAAAATCAATCAAGTGAATCGGATGGTACAAATACTGTTTTGCTGGTCTCTGTTGGCAAAGCATCACAAACAAGTCTCCATGCCTGGTTAATAAAGCCTGGGTATTTAATTAAAAAAACAAACAAATATTGTTCTATGGATCATTCATACAAATGAATAGCATCAAACACAACTGGCTAATAAGCAAATAAATACTTTCTTAAATGGCGTATATATAAGCATTTAGTTATTAATAATTTACCTTAAAAGCTGGCTCTTTTTTATGGTTCAAAAACTTCAGATCAGCATATTGTTGGCCCTAATCTGTGTTGGCATGCGTGACAAGTATTTTGTTTTAACCTCACTTGCTCTTGGTACATTTTCTCCCCGATAAGCCTACTACAGTATTTTCTACATGTAAATAATCTGGTCCAGCATGTGTCAGGAATTTAGCAGCTATAATACATTTCCAAGTTTGAAGTGAGTTTTGGTTTTATGGGGACTTTTAAAGTGTAAAATTGACATTTGTGGTCAAAACTTGTTTTGGTTTTCAGAGTAGAAGGGTTTTGGTTTACATGATGAAAAAAAATGATGATATTAAAGAAGCAAGAGTTTGGGACCCCCAATAATTTTTTCAATCTTCAGGGGATTCAAGTGTTCAGTTTCGAGGGGTTTCACTGCACTTTATGTAATGTTCATACATCCCAACATTCTTGTGTGCAACTACCCTAACATCTTTCCATGGACTGTGTTGAAACTTAGATATTACTGCCACATTCTGTCATCACAATCTATGGAGTATTTCCAGTTGTGCCCTTTTTCTTGTAAAAGGTGTATACTATGCATAAAAAATTCTTGTGTGCAACCAGTTCCACAACTTTTTTCACGAAGTACCTTGCAACTTGACATTACTGACATGAGGTGAACATGCATATATCATTCTGTCATCTGTAGGAAGCTCAGCCAATCTGATACAAGGTATCTAATTAATATGTGCAGACCTTACTTTTTATCGAACTTGTCCATGAAAATGACAATATAAGCTTGTTTACCAAGATGGAGCAAAGTCTGATTCAAATGAGGTCTCCAGAGTGGTTCAAATTTTACCAATCAGATACAAGATTACCTGATTAATATGCATAGATCCTCCTCATAATAAAACTTATCCAACATATTGACAATACAAGACTGTTTCACAAGTCTGATCAAAATCTGATCAGAAATAAAGTTGCTAGAGTGTTGACAAACTCAGCCAATCAGTTGCAAGGTCTCGTAATTATTATCTATGAATTTCACTCATAATCATACTCAACCAAGACCTTGATGACATAGGCCTATTTACCAAATTTTATCAAAATCCTATCACCAATACAATCCCCCAGAGTGGTAAAACAAATATAGCCAATCAGATGCAAGTCATCCAACATCTTGATGATATTAGCCTATTTACCAAATTTTAAAATTAGGTCAGAAATGCAGTATCTCAAGCAGTAAGAAGCTCAGCCAATTATACACAAGATCACCTCATTAATATGTTTGGATCCTGCACATTATTTAACTCATGAGAGACCTTGATCGCATCAGCCTACATTTGATGTTTGATCAAAATCGAATACAAAATATGTCTTCCAGAGTGGTAACAAGCTCAGCCAATCAGATGCAAGTTTACCTCATTACTATGTGTGAATCTCACTCATTATCAAACTCATCTGAGATCTTGATGATGTAAGCCCATATTCCAAATTTGATCAAAACTGGATCAGAAATATGACTTCCAGAGTGGCAACAAGCTCAGCCAATCAGATGCAAGATCACCTTATTAATATGTGAATCTCGCTCATTATCAAACTCATCCGAGATATTAATGATATAAGCCCATATTCAATGTACGATCAAAATGGGATCAGAAATGTAATCTCAAGAGTGGTAACATTCTCAGTGAACCAGATGCAAGGTCACCTCATAAATATGCATGAATCTCTCTCATTATCAAATCTGTCAGAGATCTTAATGATATCAACCCCTATTCAAAGTTAGATTAACATCAGATCACAAATATGGTTACCAGAGTGGTAACATGAAATTTATGACACTGACCTAAAACAAGTATTTGTTTGCTCTACCCCCCTTTTCCAATGATGCCATTTTGTATATGTGCAGTAAGTGTTGCCACAATCGATCCACATGACTACTGAACAGCAGGTTGACATGATTACATGCACCGTTTGAGAGAAAAGGAGTTAAACAGGAACAATACACAGAATTAGTACAGAATACATTTGAGTAATCAAATGGATGGTAGTAATGCTCTAAAATAGAGGACTGGGGCTGAACATAATGGTGAACTAGCGAAGTATTTATTTGTTCACATGACCGTGAGCTTATCTTTACACTTTAGTTTGAATACCTAAAAAGATAAGGACAATGAATATTAGAGCCATTATAAAATGTCTATTATTAATTGGATCAAAATACAAACTGGCAATGTAATTAGCATTTCTATTGTTGATCCAAGCATCTGAGATAAAATACATGTAACTTTCTCAATGGGTATTGTAGTGTTTTGGCACACTTACATGACATGTCCATTCTGATTTGTCACTGCAATAATTCTAAGGGCCTGATTATATATATATATATATATATATATATATATATATATATATGGTAAGAATGTAGCTAGTTCAGATACTTGCATATTGCAACTGGAGGTGGCTTTCTCAGAAGTAACAGACCTATGCCAAATATAGAAAGTGTGAACAGAATGATTTGTCACCTTTGTTCAAATACTTATCATACCTTTTATGCTGAAACAGCTTCCATCATGTATTTACTATCACACGTGCACAGCTTTGTCCCCAGTTCTGGGTTCTTGCACAATTTGGAATAATTCCTTGAAAATTTTTAACCAACAGAATACCTTATGTGAAGCAGTGACTGCAGTGTTGGTCCATTATTTATTCTTGGATTAAAAGGAGTAGCCTAATGATTAAATACCGGTCAACATTTTCATCACAAACATGGATAGATATTTAATGAAGCTCTGGTATGTACAATGTGACTATCTGTTCATTTTTCTTGAACCAGAATGCATTTTGCACATAAGGATTTACCGATATGCAGACTTTTCCATACTATTATAATACTTTAGCTGTTTTTTGTCGGTTTCAATACTTGTAATAGTTACAATCCACCTATCCAACTGAAATGAACAGTTTTTGAAAGCTGAATTTGTTTTGCCTATATAAACAGTATGCAGGAAGAGGTTCCATGATCTCGATCCCCAAACTATTATTAAAAAGTAAATACTGACAGAAATTGCTGCATTTATCAAATTTGGTAAACCAAACCAATTAAGGGTCTCTATTAACCTTTTCTGATGACTGCATTTCATACAGTCATCAGAGCATCCCCCACCCAAAAGAAGGTAAGGAGGGGGTGCTATAAGAATGATTATTTACCTCAAATATTTACCCCAACAACAAATTTCTAAGCAATATTGTGGCTTTATTCCAATTCTTACAACAATGGAGAGATCAGCCAATTTAAAGTTATACTGACAGACTGACTCGAGTATGGTGAATATAATCAAGATATGCCATGTTTTATACATCAATTCACATGATATCTTTTTATCCAAACAATGCCTTCTTGGGAAAACAAATGCATTTACACCATCAATACACTTGAGTGACCACTTTAAGCAGCAAGAAACCACAGTATGGTTTGTAAAACACCTGGCCATTGGGAGGTCAAACAAACAAGTCATGACTTGCAAAAACAAATCAGGTTTCTCAGTACAATCATCAAGGTATGTTCAGCTTAGAAAGTACCCATTTAAACTTCTGAGGAGGGGCCTGGGATTTTCTTTCCAATTATATTTTTTCCTGTATTTCAATTTAATGTTTTTCTTCAACTAAGAGAATGGATAGAAAGAAGATAATTTATGAGCAGAATAGAGAATTTGTTTGCAAAAATGTTGTTTTTGCCCCTAAACAGCTTGAAAACAAATGCTTTTGCCATGATTTGTAGACAAAAGAAAGTTATTTTGCCCCCAAAAAGCTTGAAAACAAATGCTTCTGCCATGATTTTGAGGACAAAATAACTTCTGGAAAAAATGTTCTATCTTCATATTATTCTGCACATAAATTATCTTCCAGATTTTCCTAGTCACAACTTTTTTTAATATATCTGGCACACATTTAGCCTAAAACAAGACAGCAGAGGACGACAATTCCCAAAAGCAACAAACCTGGACATTAAAAATCAATACTGATCAAGTGAAATTTTGTGTAACAAGCCCATATTTTATGTATAAAAATAAACATAAATTCACATTTTGAGATCATTTTCCATGCAACTTTCTTATTGGACAAAGATGATAAAAACTGCACTTGTCATCCCCTGAGGTCAGAGAATAAGAAAATCATTATAAGCATCATTTGTGCAAAAACTGAAAAATACTGTCAATGCATGTTTAAATATGTACATACTATTGGCATATGATGATTCCTGTGTGTTCAACTTGTCAACAGTAAGTGTTGACACTGAAGCCTATAATTTACTAGCTACACTATTGATATACAGTAATTGGCAGGGAAACTTTGAGTGGGATGCCTACACCCAGCAAGATATTTATCAGAGTGGGTCAGTAAACATAAAACACACTGACTCAACAAACAACAAAATATTGAGTGGACTAGAAAAATGATGTAAAATTCCAACAGAAAACAACTGCTCTCCTGAAATTCTAAGGATGATTTTTGGGTCCTATAACAATACATGTACCTAACATGTTAACATAGACTAGTAAACAACTAAAAAAATGGCATTTTTTTGTCTTTTTTCTTTTAAATCTGAAATTTTTCCAAAAGTTGGATTTGACCTGAATATCTTTCACAACATCCCATTTATCCTCCATGTTGGCATATGTGACACGTGTCAAACGTGATTAAAGGTTCATAAATATAATTATATTTGTAATATTTGAAAATAATTTGTGACAAATACAACTGTTTTGTTAAAAAATAATTAATTTTGTGAACTCTTTTGTCATGAAAAATGAAAACATGCTTTTAGTACCATTAAATTTGTAAGAAGATTACTTGGAAATATCAGTACATTCCTTACTGATGGAAACTACCAATGTATCAGTACAGTAAAAAATTACCATGGTACGTACCACCAGAACAAATACCACATTAAACTGATAGACCGGTAATACCGCGCACCTCTACCCTGGACTAAGCAACCACTATATACAGGATGCACTGAAGACCAACACAAAGAAGACTCAATGGTTTTATTGTTGACAGTTCAATAATAATTACATTAACAATTATCAGCTTTATAAAGAGCTAACATCGCTCAAATAGAAACTAAGATCAGAGTGCAGCAACTCACTACTGACACAACTGAAATAATCATTCATTTTTGCACCAAAACTTTGAAGTACTTCAAGAAATTTGTGAAATTATTGTAAAATTTTGGGAGCCAGGACATAATTGTGTTATATCCGAATTTGTGTTATAACGAAGTGTGATATAGCGAGGTTTAACTGTACTTGTAAGTACTGTATTATTACACTGAAACCACATGATCTAGGCAAGTAGAGTATATGGTCCATGTACAGAATACCATCTGCTAGAGGTAGTTCACTATTAATCCATTGATAAATTGCAATATTTTCTTTGATGAATGTCTATCATGATATAGACTCAAACTATTAATAAAGGGCAACAGTAGAATGAAACATGAACTAAATGGTATAAACTGTCCAAAATTAAAGATTTTCTTGTCATCTTTCTTATACTTCCATCTGGATCCTTATACTTATTATATTTACCAAAGTAACTGCTATGAACTCTTTTAAAATTCCACTTAACAGTGAATTTTAGTTTATCATGAGATAAGTTATTTATCTTTTAGAGATTTAAAAGGCAGTTGTCAAATAATATTGTGTGTACATTTCGATTTGTTTGGATAAATAGTTGTTTTTTCTACCTGAATATTGTTTGCTTTTTTACACTAATCCCATAGAGTTATTGTTATCTCCTGTAAAAGTGTATAATAGAGGTGCTTTTAAATCATTTTAGTGTACATGAACATATAAAAGACAGAAAGAAAAGAAAAACACTTTGTTTCAGCTCATTCTGGCAATTCAGCTATTCTACAATAAATTTTTGCAATGAAACAAACAATGTTTGCATGCAGAGTATCCAAAACGATGGTTTCCCCAGAAGGTTTATTCAGGTATATTTGATACTTTTGTGATACATATCATATTGAAGACAATCTTCATGGTAAGTATTTATGAAACAATATGACTGGCAATACCAAACTCTACTGACCACCTACTACCTTCTGATTGTCAGAATGTAATGCAAAAATGATAAAATAAAAAAGTGAATAAACATTCGACATCATAAAACAGGAAACTCATAAAATCAGTATGACAAAGAAGGAGGTGCCAAAATTGGGGGTATAAGATGTGGGATTGTCAAGGACACTGGACTTATCCCACAACAAACTAAAAAAAGAGCAATTTTCATAATTACTGTATTCTACATAATACCTGCACACGCCTTAATAAGTGCACACACCCGTTTTTTGGTAAAAACTCACCAAAAAAAACCTTAGTGAGCACACATTTCCCTATCTTGGTATGTGTCATGTGAGATAAGGAAAATATATATATAAATGTACCAAGTTTCATGCTTCTGTGTTAACAGCTGTTACAGTTAATAGGGCAAAAAGAAAAACTGAAAATGCTGACCACTATGTTAGTAACAAAGTTGTTTTCAGCAACAGTTTTGAACATTCTAAATTCTGACCACTCTACACTCCCTTCTATCGATTGTCTGCTGCTTTGCCCTATAACAGCTGGTGAAAAAAGTCACTTCACCGTAAAATTTTAGTCCAATGTCAACCCTGTAGCACACATTTAAATTTATGATTGTAAAACAACCCTTTCTTCCTATATGCTATGCATGCATGTAATTTTTTGCACTGCTTGTCC
The DNA here is from genome assembly GCA_029931535.1 of Margaritifera margaritifera. Classification (NCBI taxonomy): domain Eukaryota; kingdom Metazoa; phylum Mollusca; class Bivalvia; order Unionida; family Margaritiferidae; genus Margaritifera; species Margaritifera margaritifera. The sequence continues at coordinate 2,765,076 of JAQPZY010001653.1, read as the reverse complement.
TCCCTCTAAAAATTGTTCACTTTGTAACTCCAGCACAACATATTCTCCATTCCTTACCATCCTTCCTCCTGCTGTTTGTTCTGATGCAGTTAGAGTACCACTGTAGATTTCTCTTTGGTAGTCTTGGTCCCTTTAAAAGAGCATGCTGTTTAACTGTCCAAGCCCTACTCTCCAATGCTGCATCCTCCACCCACTTAATCAATCCCACTTCAAGGTCTCTCAAACGTGAATAATAAGTCCCTTGCTCAACATCAAACCCATACAAAATTATCATGCACATTACTGATTTAAGATGTTTATAACATGTGCTTCTTTCTCTCTTGCATCAATTGTTAAACTCTCCATGATATGCATATAGTTCAAAACAAATGGTCCCATAAATAATTTATCAGTGTATGTGTTTGTATATGCGGTCATGTCTAAGATAAACGTGTGTGGCACATCACTATATGCTGAACTTCGCTCTATTTCTTCACATCATATCCATATTTAATACTCATATATTCCTTATCATTCTTTTTAAACCGCAATGGAAGGATCTATTCTAGGATGTACAATTGTGGGATTCACTCTAATTTATAATAAATCATGCATCATATTTTCAAGCTCTGTCTTTTCTTCATCCTTAAATCCCTCCTAAATTCAGAAAATCCACACCCCCTTTTTCTCAAATGGACCCCCCCCCCACCATATTTTCAGTTCTAGAATAGATACTTAAGAGGAAGAACATGGTCGATGTCCACATCTGTTTGTGTTGTGTTGTTTTTTCGTTTGGTAGCATGTTTTTGTAAAGACTCCAAGATCCTACTTGATGGCACAGTTGTTCCTAACCCCTCTGAGCCTTCATGGTCACTGGTTGAACTGAAACGAATACCAAATTTTCCTATTCTAATATTTGTTTGCATGTATTCAGAGAGAACTTGAATACTCATTGATGTTAATAAAGCTATCAAATTATTTTTGTTCTTTGTTCCTTTTTTTGTCTCTGCCCTGGTATTTATTGGCAAATTCCCCCACCCTCACTGCACTGTACTGAAAGCACTGTGAACTTAGTCGTCAAAATATAATTACATGCAAACACAATTTTAGGGTCTCGAGTAGATTTTATTTTGGATTTAGAGTAAAAATCAAATGATTCTGTAGGTGCTATTTTCCCTGTTTATCTTCTAGCACACTATGACCAAAATGTTCATTTATTGCTGCAGACAGACTCTAGGTAACAAGAGTACAGTGAAAGGCACAGTATACATCCGCTCTGTATTTAATAGTCCTCTATGTAGACAACTGAAATTTTTGTGCAGAATCAATTTTTCTTATTTTAGTCACAGTGACCTTGACCTTTGACATATTGAGCCCCAAATCAGTAGGCTTCTTCCTTACCTCAAGTATAAGCCATCCACAAAGTTTGGTTTATGTGTAGAAATGATGTAACTGTATGGAAACCATTTTTATTCTTTCAGTCACAGTGATCTTCACCTTTGATCTTTTAACTCCAAAATCAATATGGTTCTTCCCCACCCCAAGTGCAAGCCATCCACAAATTTGGTAACTGCAGATAATGGAGAACTGAAGTAATTGTGCAAAAAACATTTTTCTTCTCTCAGTCACATAGGTAACCATAGATGGTGCAGAACTCAAGTTCTAGTGCTGAAACCATTTTTCTTCTTTCAGTCACATAGACCCTGCCTTTTGAGCTTTTGAGTCCGAAATTTAAAAAATTCTTCCTTACCCCATCAACAAAGTCTGGTATCAATAGATGGTGCTGAACTCAAGTTATAGTGCTGAAAAAAAAAATTCTTCTTTCAGTCACAGTGATCTTGACCTTTGACCTTCTGAGCCCTAAATAAATAGTTTTCTTCCTTATCCCAAGTGCAATCTATCTACCATGTTTGGTAACTATAGATGATGTACAACTTGAGTTATTGTGCAGAAATGATTTTTCTTCTTGCAGTTACAGTGAGCATGACCTTTGAGCTTTTGAGCCTGAAATCAATATAGGGTTCTTCCTTAGTCCAAGTCATCCACAATGTGTGTAACTGTAGATGGTGGACAACTCAAATTATAGTGCAGAAACCAACTTGGTAACAGACAGATGGACAGACATAATAAAACACAGGCATATAAAAAAATGGAAATTATTCTGTATTACTTGGTCAGATAAATGTGGGGACCATCTAAAACTAAATTCTAAAGTTAGTAATTTTTTCACATGAAAATGGTACAAATCGACTTTCAATGTAACTTGATAGGAATGTGAACAATTTTGGAGTGTTCTGCCTTATATCCATATTGTAGACAACCCTGACACTGAATTTTGCTAGAATGTCAGCATGATTCCAAACTGTGCCCCAACCCAAACAATAGAAACATCTCCTTGATTTTACACGATGACTGAGATGGTTAGCATGGTTCCAACTGTATCTATGATCCTGGTTTCAATGAGTTGTAGAGAAGTCATAGTTGTCCTTTAGTATGGGGAGAATCTTATTTATGGCATTGAGAAAGTGTGATAAACCCTGCTTATTTAAAAGGATTCTGTCTTTTGCCATCAGGTGCTCCAGAACTAATCCAGACTTTGTCACGAATGCATGTTCTATGCCCATCATCTTATAATTCCACTCATGGTTTAGTAGGTTCAATTAGAGCAATCAACTTACACAAATGTCTGTATCATTTCTAGGGTATGCACTGCATAGAAAGACTGAGCAACCAGGATTGTCCAAGTATATATTGTTTAGAATGTAATAAAAATTGTTTTCAATTTGGTTAATATGAAAGCTGTTATTAACATCATTGCCAGCAACAACACTGATGATGATGGTGTCATAGTGAGATAAGTCATGTTTTCTCATGGCACCATGTATATATGACTAGTTGCTGCCTGGAGTAGACACTTTACTTAAACCCAAGGTTTCAGGCTTCTTTCATTAACATATTTAATGATGGAGTCTCCAATTAATAGTGTTTGTTCTGGAATTATCATGTTCTTTTAATGCTTTCTCCCCGTCTTTAGTAGAATCCTGTGTAGTAGGGAAACCAAAGTCATTATGTTTTTAGATGGAACGACACTTCATCATCATTTGTGACATATTTTGGTTGAGAGTTTTCCACTGTAGTTTGAGTGACTTCACTATTATTTCCTGCATTCTGGGTGGGTTAAGTAATATCATTTTTTTTCTGGGAGATTTCTTTGTTTTCATTAGTCTGCTAATCTTGTTGACCTGCTTCTGTGACTCTTCTTTCAGAAAGTTAACAATTTCTGGTTTCATATTTCTAATGTCTTCCTCCACTGTTGTTAAAATGTCAGAATGAAAACTATTTTCCATACTTAAGCTCAGTAATTTCTTACAGGTGCAAAATCTTTGTCTTTACTTAACTGCCTCATGTACTTCCTCCTTCAGTTTTGTGTTATCCCCTTCAAGAATGAAACAATGGCCTGATGACCTTCTTAAGTTACATCTGATGTTGTTTATTTTTTTCAAGGCTGTCAAATTTTGTCCTAAAATCTGATAGCTGTTCTGCAAGTTATTCATGTTTATTCCTTGCTGACTCGTATTTGGTTTTTAAAGAGTCACATTCTTTTCATAATCTTTATGCTTTTTGTTGTCATTTGTGCAAGTTTTTGTTTAAGTACAGTTTAATTTGTTTTCCCTCATTAGGGCTTTCATATCATCAACACTGCTTTGAATTACTCCCTGCAGTTAAGAAACATTATCTGACTGAATATCAGCCTGTGTGATGTCCGCTGGGAGCAATTTATTATTATTGCTTTCTCTACTTCACTTAGCAAACTTTTCATGACCACTGCTGTCCTCAGCTTCTGGTTCCAGAAGGGATGATGACTTCTGGGGAGTTTCTCTGGAGTCAACTGGTAGAACAACACTTATCTCAATATCTGAATTGCCAATAAGGGAGAGTTGTATTTGATCTTCTGCTAAATTAACAGTAGCCCCACTAAACTAGGTGTAAACAAAGACTGATTTGGGGTGCTACTGGCCTGCAAAATATTCTTGTTTCCATGGTAACTGGTTTCAGAGTAGATTTCTGCAGCTTAGAGATAAAAATCAATTTCAGTCCATTCTTTCTAGTTAGGCCATTGAATAAGTAAAGTATGGAACTTCAAAGAGTCACTGTAACTTTATAGGGCTGCAGATTTCCTGATGAATTCAGAATGAAGATTAAGCTATTATGTTTGTGATCAGTTTACTGATCTTATATTGAGGTCAACCTATTCTGCCATTTGGATATAAGGTTTATATTACAAGCAGATATTGAGTTTGTGTTGTACTTTAAACTGTAATTATTATCATCAACATCTGACAATTATTTTGTGAGAGTAGTATCTATTTTACTTTTAGAGAATCCAGAGAAGCTGCTGCCTGCAAGTGAGGTATCTTGAATCAAACACAGTAGATTTATAGAGTCTTCCATGGTAAGAATTAAAGGAATGTTTAGAACTAAAACTTGTTGTAAGAGATGAGAACAAATGGTAGGCAACCTTGTTTCCTGGTGGAGTACGAAAAAGAAAGCATAATCTAGATTGTAACTGTTACAAAAGACATAAATAGAACATTAATATTTGGCAGACTAATAGTAGGGTTCATAGTCTACTGAAGGTTTCTTGTACACTGAATCTACCATTAGGCTGTATGAAATCAAATACAAAAACCAAAGATCTTCCATTCTGAATCCTATTGTTCATATCTTGTTAAAATTGCTTAAAAATACTCTGAATCACAATTTGAATGATCTAACTATGCTAGAAAGATAAAAGATATGATTATTCCTTGAAGTTTGAATTGAAAAGACCTCCACCAATGAGTATAACTGTTTGTCTTCAGTATACATAAAACAAAGGAATCACTATTCTGCTGCTGGTTGAGCAAATTTTCAAATCACAAAATAATCCTTGCACAGCAGTGACACAGAAAACTAATGTCAAAGGTTTATAAAAGGAGACATAATGTATCCTTTTGGTCAAGAATATTTCTTAGATGATAAATTAAACAAATAGTTTTTCCTGGATTTTAACTGTTGCTCTCAGGATGCGCTATACACAGCAGCATCCTCTCCCAGCTTCATCATGTGTCAACTGTGGTGTTTCCTTGAGAAAGGTATTTCACTCCAATTGCCTTTGGCACTAATAACCTACTTCCAAAGCTGTGCCATATAACACCAAACCAAACCTGAATGAAAATGGTACTGATCAGTCCCCAACATGGCAACCATAGTGGCCATCTCAAAAAATCTTTTTACATGTATCGCTACTTCTCTATTCAAAATCTGCACACAAAAATTATGTTGGGTGACTACTTACCAATTCACCATACTTTGAGCACTTTCATAAAGTCCTTTACATTTTGAATCACAAAATTTGTCTAAAAATGCCATCAAGATTTTTGCCAAATTATTCCCATGCTGCTGGAAAACTACTGAAGCCCTCTGTTCAAGGGAGATCATTGTAACTAAGCATAAAGCTAAGCACGTACTTTATGATTAAAGGCTGGTAACCCACACAAAAGGAACTCTTAATGTTTAATTCCTCACCTTTACAGCTGAAGGTGTTAATTTTTTTATTATATGTCCTACACTTTTCCTAAAAAAGGACGAGATAAAAACAGGGATTTACAAATTTTATAAAAGTCAGCTTGCCCACGGCAAGCGGACTCGAAAATTGCCCTTGGGAAATTTTAGCTTGCCCCAGACATATTATCCTGACATGAGTAAAAAAAAAAATAAGATAAAATAAAATCGTTATATTTATTGTAACTTTTGTTTTCTTTTTATCTTTGTTGGCACCTTAAAACCATATGCCAAAAAAATTAAAATTATCAAAACATATATACGTAAATAATACATGTAGACAGATATGTACATGAGAAAGGGTTAGAATGCAGATATAGTATAAGGGCAAAACAGACATGTATATGTATATAGACAGATAAATGGATAGGTACTAAAGGGTTTGGAAGTAGCTAGATTTTTAAGCAAAAGGGAGAAAACATTTTGTAAATCTACACAATTGATGATGTGCTTGTGCTACATGAAATATATGATACCCATGAAAAATGCAAATTTAAGGCAGAAAATGAAAGCTTTCAAGGCATCTAACCTTGCCCAATGGTATATGACAAATATTGGTGCATTACAGCACCAAAAACTGACCTGTACAGATTATTTCATTCTCTCATGTTCTGCTGGACAATATTTTATTTAAAATATTTGGTTGAGTGTACCATTAACTGCTTCATGTACAGCTTCATGCTCATGATACCAGTTCAAATATACAAACAAAATGTGTGCTCTGTTTATTGACATCTTGAACAGAGTTCTGTGTGTGCTTATTTAAGACTAAGTGTAAGGCAACAGTGAATAAAGTCTCACATACCTTTTGAGTATATTTACATTCATATAAACTGAGTAATCACCAACAATATTTTTGGGGTTTGCAATACAGTGTGAGACTATGGAAAAGTATTCCTTTTAACAACCTGCAGAACTACTTACAGAACATCAATCAAATATTATTTTTCTCTCCTTTACAAAAAAAATGATTGCAGTGTTGCACCTTAAACAAGCCCTGGGGCCATTTTCCCACTCCAAACTGCCAGTTTCCTCCAAAATTGAACAAATCCCAATATACTGATCATTATAGGGAGGCAGTCGCATAAAATGACCCCCTGACAACTCAGCCAACACTGCATTACTGCAAACAAATCCAGTGACCCAGCTAGGCAGGTACAGAGGGGTGCGGCACCCTGACCAAAACTCTGCACACCCAGCCCCTAATTTTTGTCTTCAATTTGTATCCTGCCTCGATTACATTTGTAACATTGACATTACATCTTTTTTCTTAAAGTACGTTGTCCCTTCTGGATTGGTATGTTGTTTCTGTACTGTATTTACTCACTGTGTGCAGCCCAGAATCAACTTTTAATATTTGCCAATCTGAAAACCAAGTTTATGACTTGCAAAATATGGAATGGAAAAGATTCCAGCCCTGTTGATCTATGTTTTGGTGTTGCACAGGGTTCTGTTCTTGGCCCCCATTCTCTTCATTCTATACACTCAGCCCCTCTCATGTGACATAAATCATCATCTGGTGTCTCACCAATTGCACACTGATGACACCCAAATATACAAATCTAGTCACCCAACTATAGTTGATGCTACCATCCAAGGGCGTAGAGAAGTGCATTTCCAATGTGAAGTTATGGATGACATGTAACAAGCTGCTGATGAATGATGATAAAACTGAAGCCATTCTGATCACCACACAAAGACTTTCTCATTCCAATCCTTTACCTCAAACAATAAGTATCAGCAAAACCAACATTAAGTATGAAACCTAGGTGTCACTCTCAACAGTATTCTATCATTACACCAATATGTCATGAACATATGCAAAGCTGCATATCTGGAGCTGAGACACATCAGCTCCATTCGTAATTTTCTTTCTGCTGATGCAATCAGAACACTTGTATGTTCTTTAGTACTTTCTAGACTTGACTACTGTAATTCTCTTCTATCTGGTTCATCTCAATATCTATTACAGAAACTGTGAAAAGTTAAAAACACAGCTGCTCCGATCGTCCTCAGAGGACCAAAAACTGAGCACTCCTCCCCCTTGCTCTGTACCCTCCACTGGCTACCCATTCACTCCATAATCAAACACAAAATCTGTTCTCTGTGCTACATATTTTTGACTGCCTCCAGTCCAAAATACCTATCTGACCTCACCCATATGTACACCCCCTTCTACATACTTACACTCCTCTTCTGACACTCGTATTCTCATTATTCCCACTATCAAAACCAGATCCTATAAACAACATTCTTTTGTGTACCAGGGCCCAGCTACATTGGAATTAATTGCCTCTTGAACTTAGACACAATGACACTGTGATCTCATTCAATAGTGCTCTAAAAACTCACCTATTCTGACTGCAAAAACAGACTTTAGACTTAACAATGTTTCCTTACCCTTATTTTCAGCATGCTTTTGTTTGTAATTTCACAGTGTTTGTTTTTGTAATCGCGTTTATATATATGTCTTTATGTGTTAACTAATATTGTAAAGCACTTAGCGCTTTTAACGATTAAGCGCTGTACTAAGTCTTCATTATTATTATTATTATTATTATTATTATTATTATTAAAGTCATGAGTCACAGATCACAATACCAAAATGGCGTCCATAAGAGCTTGACACGATCAATAAAAGTTTGTTTATAGCGAAAACACGAGCAATCGGAAACTTCATAATATATGTATCACAGTGGTTCTATGAAGCAACAAGAGAATTGAGAAAAATACATTTGGAATTAAATAAGGTAATATAGGCAAGAAATCTGGATAGGAAAAAGTACTGAATGTAAAATGTCGAACTTTTACAAGCAAAGTGTTATATTGTGATTGATATGTTAATAGCTAAAGCTCATTGACAGCGATTTCTTACAGACATAAGAAATATGGGATCAATCAACTTTTAGTTCAGTATAATTTGACCACATGGACCACAGGAAGTTTGAGAATATGGCTATGATGGGGCGCATTATTAAAACATTAGCTGATACCCAGCCAAAATATGCAAACCAATATCAGTGGTGGAAAAATACACTGTCTGCCAGCATTGGACAAGTTAGAAATTCTAATGGGTAAGTCAAATTTTATGTTACTTTCCCTGGATTCTATATAACATGTAAAGGAAAAACCTATATTTTGATGTTATCATATGAAAACCTAAATTTCAGGCAAGTAGACCATTTAGGAATCTTTCCAACCTTGAATATTAAAGATCTGAAATTTTGCTCCATTTTATTTTCTCACCACCCTTTACAGCCCCCAGATCTTTTATCATCCACCACAGTAGCAGTGTGGCTTCACCCTTGTCGTTCATGAATGCCCTAACAGACTGTTCAATTTAAGTAAAAAAAAACAAAATAAATAAAATACTGTACTGACCTCTATAATCTTGTTGCTTTTTCAACATTTAAAAAAAATAAAAAAACTAGATCTCAAAACTTGTATGGATTATTCAAAGTAACGCGTTTGAAATTTGCGATTTAAAAAAAAAATGCTTTATAAATGATACTTTTCCTAGATATTTTATGCAAAAGTAGCGTCTCACTCAACTTTGCGGTAACGTTTTGGAAAGGGGGGGAGGGGGTATTTTTTTCCATCACATTTAACGTGAATGTATAATAGATGTAAAATATACTATTAAACCAACTTCAGATTATCACTAAGTATACCACCCGATGTATGTACAGATTACCTTGTGAATGTTTTCATTCACTTAAAATAAATCTAGATCTATACAGAAGATGCGTCTTTCGCACCTTGATAATTTTCGGATTGCAGAAGAGATTGGACTGGTTAACGCATTCGTACAGAGTCTCTTCTACGCCAACCAGTCAGCCCGATGGCAAATTTGAACAACTAGCAGCATGGAGCCGATTTAATAACACTTACAAGAATAATATTGGTACTTTAGAAAATTACCAAAAGAGGCCGCGAGTGAAATTGCATGAAACAAATTTGTGACTGTGTTTCCCAATAAATCAATCAAAATTACAGATTTCGCCGTCTTTTACTCTTATAATTTATAAAGCGTTAAAGTTCTGTGCTAAAATGAACCGACAGAAATAGTATTGGTGAAAGCCATGTCTCGCCTGGTACATGGTCATTGCAATCATAATTTAATTTTTTATTGGTGCTAACGTAAGTGACAAAGGTGAATTCACACATCGAGTTTCGTGACCATACATGCAACAGTGTCTTGGAAACTAAGTTAATTCTTTGATTTCTTTTAGGGTATTATACCATATAATAGCCCTCAGAAATTTCAAAGCTGTTTTTAAACAGTTCTTTCTTTGGTTCTGAAATTCGAAAGTCCATGGATGTCATTGATCTAAGGTTTGGGGTGTTGTGGGATTCTCTGCATTAAAAAGTATTTCTCAAGGTAACTGGGGTATACTTAACATAAACTATATATGTCATTTAGCTTTTCAAAGATCGTTCTTGAAAAGGATGGATTCTTAAAGTACCCATTGCCTCTATAATGTTTCCAGTTTGCGCATCTAGTATTATTTGACAGACTCGTTTCTTGTAATCGAACACTTTTCTTAATATTAACATCTGAAGTATTTCCCCATATTGTATAACAATAGTCAAAATAAGGCTGAAGTTATCTCTTGTAAAAAGTGACACGGTATTGTTCGGGAATGAAATACTTTAATTTTCCTAATAGCCAAAGACTGGAGTTTGTTTTCTCTGTAATGAAACTTATATAATCAGATGATGATTCGCCCCATTGGCCCCGTCCCACAGACCCCTCGACAACTTGTTTTCGCTCCCCCCCCCCCCCCCAACGATACTAAACTTTTGCCAGGGGCAGTAGAAAGAATCTTTTGTAAAAATATTAACCCATAAAATTGTAGACTTTTGAGTCTTTGTATTTTAAGCAATACTCAGAGATAAACAAGATTTTATTTTAATAGAATTTGCAAAAACAATTATTTCTTTATTTTAATTCATAATCTATGTTGAATATTCAGCGAAAAATTAATCAATTTAAATCAAGAAGTAAGACATATTTTTTTGCATAAATTAAGGAATAATTGAATGAATAATGGCGATAGAAAATCTGTGTACACAAATCATCGTGGGGGGGGGGAGGAAAGAGAAGATAATCTAAGTTGGAATGCATTATACACATATTTACCTAGGTATTTTGCAGCTGTTAAATCTTAATTTTTAAGTAATTGTATATAGTTTATAAACACTTGGTTTCTGCCAAGAATAAGGATGAATATAAGATTTTGTCAGTGAGAGGTATAGAGGACAGATGAAAACAAAACGGTATTCATCTTTGACCTCATTATTTACACAAAGTGCACGTTTCCTTTCGTGCCGTTGGTTTCCCACGTGTCTACCAGTCTCGAAACTTAATGGGCACGATGAAACCCTTAATTTACTTAAAGTAATTATGTGACTGGCTTTATCAATTATTCTAAGATAGGTTTGAAGACATCTTTTATATCTTTATAGACATATGGAGTTTTTATAATTTTTTCCTTCGCAATCGGTAAGCATTAATTGGCATTTTTTTCGAAGAATATAGTTTTTTTGTGTTTAGCAATTTGATCCTGTACTTAATTACACGCACATGTCTCTTTAGATAAAGTGGATATCGTCCCAACTCTCCGTATACAAACATATTGTTGGTAGATAGTTTAACATCTAGTAATCACTGCAATATATTATATTTGCCCGTTCTATATTTTCAGCTTTCAAAAATCCCTAAATTTCACAGCATTAATGTAACAGGAACAAATGTACGGTCGGACCCGTGCTCGAACCCAGGACCCCCTTAACTCTAGACGGGTGCTCTAGCACTTCAGCTATATGAGCAGACGCGTCCAGTCCTTCTCGTTACACTTTCTCCCTGCCTTTTTGAGACACGTTCCGGTGTCTCAATGTTCAACTTCCACTTAACTGCACCCTCCTGTTAGAGGTGCAGATGTGGAATTCTGTTCGCAGCGCTAAATGTAACAGGGAAAAATGCACGCCGGACCGGAGCTTGAACCCGGCACCTCCTTAACTCTAGACGGGCGATGTACCACTTGACGCGCCCAGTCCTACCCGTTACAATAAGACATAATTGGAGATACAAAAGAATCAAATAAATCACACATAATATTCACCGTACATTGTAGTTTGTTAGAATTATTCAAAAGTAAGTTGATTGCTTTGACATCTTTGCCAGCAATAGCATCTGTAGCACATCGAAAGAGCCTCTGTTGGTAAATACAAATCCTAAATAATTTAAATTATCCACAATGTCTAGAAGCACATCTAGTCTTCTAACTCTTTTGCTAAAAATCATAACCTTTGTTTTATCAATATTACAAATATATTCTATATTATACAGTATCCACGTAACTTATCTAAGGATGCTTGTAGACCATCTGCTCTCCCTGACAATATCACCGTATCACCAGCAAACAATAAAACATATAAAGACATTTCTTCTAAAGTGATACCCGCCTCTATATTTGATTGCATTGCGATGCAATTTCCAGATCAATAATATAAAGAGAAAACATAAATGGAGAGAGGCTTTCTACTTGAAGAAGCTCAAGTGAACAATATAAATAGTCTGAGTGTGAGTTTAAGTGATGTACACATGACTGTACTAAGCTGTAAATAGATTTGTATTATGTTAGCATTTTCGCAGTCACTCCGCATTTTACTACAGTTTGCTACAGACTTGTCCTTTCTACATAATCAAATGCCTTTTTAAAATCAATAAAAGCACAAAAAAGCGTTTTCTTTTTATCGAGAAGCTTTCGAATAAAGAAATTTTATATAAAAATGGTGCCTACTGTACTATTATTCGTCTTAAAACTAAATTGTGCATCAGTAATAATATCATATTTAATAGCCAAGAGTAGAGTCTTGGATTTAATATGCTGGTGAAAACTTTTCCTATACAGCTAAGCAATGCTATCCCTCCATAATTATTTGCATCGGATGGATCATCTTTTTTAAAACTTGGTATAATAAGACCCTTGCCCCAATTTGAAGGATAACTATCGCTGCTAAATATCATATTAAAAATTTTCAGCATGAAATTTGCTAAAAGTGGAAACGACTCAATGATGTATTAATTTAAAACAGTGTCAAGATCTGGTGCTTTATTATTGTTTACATTTTTTTTTTTTACAGCTGACCGAAATTCTTCAATTGTAATTGGAGTATCCAACTCGGCAAATATCGGTTCGCTTAATACTTAGTTCTACCTTTGTCTTGTATGCTTATACTGACTAGTATTAATTTCTGGCAATGCTGTTGCGTGTATCTTCAAATGCTCATAAAAATAACAACTATCATTCGAATAATTACTGGAACGTTTCAGACTTTTAAAAAGATTCCAAGACTCACGTGGATTTCCTTTTCGTAAATCATACAATTTTTGTCCTCTTGATCTATGGTAGAGTAATTTACGCGTTCGGAAAAACTTTTTGTATTCTTTTTTCTTCATTACATAATTCCTTTTATTTATATCCGATCTGAAAGAATTGTAATTAATCAAAGCACTTTCGTACATTTTCTTTTTTTCTCTACATTCACCATTAAACCAGGGAGCATTATCTTTAATATGAACATTAAATTTCCCATCTTGAAAATGCACCGTTTTTTTCAAAATACCAATTTGCCTTTTTGGTAATAAAGAGCGTAAATGCTTCAGCTTTTTCATTGATTATGCTTTGGTCTATGAGCCATATAGTAATAACATTGATTATGCTTTGGTCTATGAGCCATATAGTAATAACATTGATTATGCTTTGGTCTATAAGTCTAATAGTGTTAACATTACAGTGTTCTTCCAATTCATCAATGTCTCGTTGTAAATCAGCTAGGAACGCAGTTTTAAAATCAGGATTCCATTTATGTTGTAGCATTGTAAAATTCATGTAATTCTGACAATTAACGGTTGCGGTTTGTAACAAGAAAGACAATGGACTATGATTTGAAAATTCTGTAAATCTATGTACTCTGAAGTTTTTAATGAAGGAGAAATTATTCTCAGTAGTCAAAACATAATCAATTGTACTTATTCCATGTGTTGTGAATCAAGTGTACTGACCCTTATCTGCATTGTCACCTAATCTTCCATTTACAATGCGTATACATAAGTCGAGTAGGTCATTTCCCAAACGGTTACTGTTTGGTCATGATTGGCGCGTGGAATTGAGAGGTCAGTAGTATCTACCTCGTTATGCCTTATGAAGGTAGAATCATTTTCTATGTAATCCGCCTTTAGACCGGTTCTACTATTAAGATCACCCGCTACTTCTTCATGAGTATTTTCCAATTAAATTTGTACAATTTCCTGAAGAATATAATGTTTTAGAGAAGAAATTAGTTTTCATGAAGATTGTATAGCTGGCCGTTTATGTTCTCTCACACGCCAACACTTTGAAGGGAACCCTCACCGGCTGATAATGTAAAATAAAAAGGATCCTTCTGGGTCTAATGCCCTGTAGCATATCCGCGATATCCTAAACACCATCGACACAATGGATAACAAACGTAAATTAGTGATGTTCATTGGGCACTGCGTCACGCGATAACGTGACTGGTCATTTGATTCTGTAAGTGGTGGGCAGAAACACACGACAACTGTGTTGATAATTACCGTTATTTGTCGAAAATAATTAATATTTGTGCAGCGTTACCTGTCTAAAATATTGATAAAAAGCTTACTTTATATAAAAAAAATACCCTAATATGCATTCAGACATCTAGGGTGAACGGTCGTTGATACTGTCGTTTGGTACCCTAATATGCATTCAGACATCTAGGGCGAACGGTCGTTGATACTAGCGCTTGGTACCCTAATATGCGTTCAGACATCTAGGGTGAACGGTCGTTGATACTGTCGTTTGGCACCCTAATATGCGTTCAGACATCTAGGGTGAACGATCGTTGATACTAGCGCTTGGTACCCTAATATGCATTCAGACATCTAGGGTGAACGGTCGTTGATACTGTCGTTTGGTACCCTAATATGCGTTCAGACATCTAGGGTGAACCGTCGTTGATACTAGCGCTTGGTACCCTAATATGCATTCAGACATCTAGGGTGAACGGTCGTTGATACTAGCGCTTGGTACCCTAATATGCATTCAGACATCTAGGGTGAACGGTCGTTGATACTAGCGCTTGGTACCCTAATATGCGTTCAGACAGGTGGGCTGAGGTTCCTAAGATCATTACTAAGTTCAAATTATTGATTTTATGAACGTTTTAAGGATTAGTATTTACAAAATCGGAACGTTATTTTTCATTATTATTACTGTCGTAAAGAATATTTACTACTTTCATAAAAATGCATATCGTTTTCTATGTAAAAAATGTGGTTGCGTGTTTTTATCACCATCTGATAGCTATAAGTCAGCTACATTTTAATATGATACTCTTCCCCAATACCTTTGCCCTGGACAATCCATGCCGGGTAAAGCGCATAGAGGACACGGGTACATCATAGGGCATGCATATACATACAATTTCAATCATATTAAGGTTTATGTTCCCACTTTGGTCATATCATCATGTAATTTGGCCATATGAATTCAAATGAGCACAGCAAACACTATACATTGAAATTAATTTTAACTGATTGCAGTACCTCGATTACATTATTATAATTGCAAATAAGTAAAATTATTTAATCAACTAGACAGCCGCTAGAACAAGCAATATATTTGTTGTTATTTTCTTAAATTTCACCAAAATTCCAAAACATATACTTTCATTTTTAGCTCACCTCTGCTAGTTAAAGGAGAGCTAAATAGCACTACCTCAGACGTCGGTGTCGGCACATATAAAAGTAGATACATGTATGTAGCTTCACTGAATCTCAACAATTCTTTCTTCCTAGGCCCTAAGCAACAGTGTGGTGTGGGTTTCGTGACACCTACCACATGGGGAGGGGGATAAAGGCTTACTTTGTGCATGCATGTACACTAGTTTGATATTCTTTTTTTTTTTGTATACATACTGTTATAAGGGGAATCATGAAACTTTGTGAGGGTATGCATCATGTGCTTACACCCTTCTCGCAAACGTAGGTCACTATTTCACGCTACACTACCTTTGGTTCAATCTTGTGTTGTAAGTTTATTTCTGAAGCTCTCTTCATGCAAAATCATCAAAAAAGATGATTAATACTACAAGAGTAGTATAGCTACAGTAACTGTATATCATAGCTCAGGTGGCATACCCACAAATAACATTATTTTAATTTTTAAATAACCGACACCCTACCACTCACCTCCGCAAGACAAAAATAAAATAATAACTAACAACATTCTTCCCTAAGCGATACGGCCTGGCTCGGCTACAGAACACATTATTTTCATTTGGTAGAAACAAACACCATACCACACACACACGAGACAAAAAATAAATTAATAACAACAAGAAACTGAATGCCACTGCAAAGTCGTTTTTATTTTTCAAAAACCAACAACCACACAGAAAATTTTCTGTATGCATCATAGTTCGGAGCCCACGAAGTGGTCAAGAAACAGACCATCACTCGTTTATTCGGATACTCCTAAGGTTAAAAAATCAATACGCCAAAGGAAATAAATAAAACTACCAGCTCTGAGGTTATAACTTATTTTGTACAAATTTGAAATTATTAAGTCCTGCTTCTTTCGAGCGGGGGCCCCGGGTGGTCGAGTTGTCTAAGGCGCTCGCCTTTACCTATCACTGCCATCTCACCTCTGTCCGCGTGGGTTCGAGTCTTGGGCTCGGCCAATGTGGTTATGTGAGAAAGCTTGCCAGTAGCTTCCCGTGGATCGGTGATTCTTCCCGGGATTTTCCCGGGTTCTTCCTCCACCAGATATACTGGCCGCCGTGTATAGCCTATCATGTGCTGAAAAATGGCGTTAAACCCATAAAACCAAAACCAAACTTCTTTCGAGCCCGCAAAGTGGACGAGACACCGCCACTCTTTAATTCGAAATTCAGTTCACTATTAATGTATTAACCAATAAGCTTGAAGCCATTATGTATTAGGTAAAGTACTTCCTTGCTGTAATAGATAATCAGCAGCTTAAATACAAGCTGGGTCATACATTTGAACATTCTACTAAGCGCTATAGATATAACCACCACATAACAACGCGAGGATTTCCTACACAGGTATTAGATCTGTGTGCGCAGTCGTGCGCAGGATTATGGCATAATCCGACATAACAGAATATGGTCGCAAAATTGTCTCACAGCTGCGGTACTTACTGTGACAAATAGTTTAGTGAGTTTTTTTATGACTAGCTTACCATCAGTGGCGGCGCGATGATTTGTGGCGCCCGGGGGCAATGTTCTTTAGTGGCGCCCCTACTTTGCCACATAGAACAGTTTTTATGTCTGTTGCTAATTTCCACCCGCACCACCAATCTACGCCCCGGTTACAGCTGAAAGAAAAAGATCCCGACGGCACCCCCTCGCCCGACGCCCGTGGCAATTGCCCACACCGACTCCCCCCGTCGCGCCGCCATTGCTTAGCTGTAAGTTTACATACCTGTCTAGCTTTGAACTTACATATTGGTTCAATCAAATGAAACAAACAAGCGGAATGAAAATTCAATATCTGACAATTCATCTTGAGGTGAAAATATCAGGCCAAGAAAAGAGTATATTACTACTGCATTATTTAAAATTGTACATCGTTTTCTTTCAGCCCCCGTAGGAAAATAAAATGCCACATGCATATTGAAATATTTAGCTTTTTCTATGCTGTATATTATTACAGAAGTTTCAAACATTAAATTTCATCTCAAATTTCTAACTGCAGTTTTCGAAATTCAATTTCTGTTTTTGTTGAGGCATTATAGATAAATCTGGCAAGTGTTAAAATGCCTTGAACCTCTAATACGAGGACGGCTGAAAAAGAATGAAAATATACTTGTATCAAATATACATTGAATACCTGATTCATATTTCAAAATTATGATATTTTGCTGTCACCAATAGGCCTAGAAATTTCAGCGTCATGTTTATTCAAATTTAATTCCAATTCTCCTGCCTTTTTAAAACATGGAAGAGTATTTTTCTCTATGTACGAAATGGAAATATAAACATGGATAAATTCATTTATTAGTTTTCTAGACATCTATCCAAGATCATATTTTTATACCATCTAAACTAGAAAAAAAGCAAGCATTTCTTTCAGATGAAGTCATCGTTGCTTTCCGTTTCTTACACAAATATCAATCAATTGTGAGAACAAATTAAGCGGGATACGAAGAAGATAAACTGCTATGAATTGAAACATTTGTAAACTGAATAATCTGCATACACATTGCATAAACAAGCAAGAAAAAAATTTAAATACAGAATGGTCTATGTTAGTCACGTGGATTGCCAGTGTTAAACAGACATCTTTGACATGCAAACATATCAAACATGCAACAATAGATCCAAATACATCTTGACAGTGATAGATATGCTTGGGCTAAAAAAAGTGGAAATATATAAAGCATACAACATACAGCTCGACTTAGTCAAAAAAGCGTCTGTTATTGACAGATTTAATACAATCTCAAGATTAGAAATCTGTAAATATTTCATTAAAAATGATACCAGAAATAGGACAGATGTATTGCCTAACCTTATTAATGAGTACAATAATACATATCACTGATCACTAGATATGATACCAATTAATGCCAGTGGCCATAAAAAAAAATAAAAAAAAAAAAAAAATGAACAGGTATAACGTATGGATTAACTTATTTGGTTATCTCACAACTGATACCCATGGAGCGCCTAAATATAAAATAGGTGAATAAGTTAGTTTCTCAAAATATAAATCTATTGTTGCAGTAGGCTATCTTCCTAATTTCACGGTAGAAAAATATTCACAATTAGGCAGGTAATTTTAGGTGATCCTTTTTTCTTCAGATATTAATCAGAATATACATTTTTGTACTCTGCTCTTTTCTTGCTTTTTCTATCCGCTATATCACCATTATTAATAATTTGCATTTGTTCTTAATTACTTATGTCTATTGCTAGACCTGAGTTGGCAATAAAGTTCTGTTCTGGATCTTCCAAATTCAAAGAACCACCTCAGAATAAAACCAAACAAATTATATAGAAGTACAAATATTGTGACATTTTGTATGATGAAATAATGACACTTAAAAAGTCTAAAGATGTCTGCTGGTACTGCAACAAATGTTTAGACAATAATAAAATTTCCATTATTTCCACCGATAATATTAGATATTTCTGCTCAGAAATTTGCAAGCAGAAAATGATAAAGTTGGGTAAGTACATTGTGATAAAGTTGGGAAAGAACATTATAAATATTTGTGTGGACAATATATTCAACATTTTACCAGTTTATTTTTAACGAGTCTTAACACTCAAAATTAAATAAAATAATTGATGATCTAAAAACTTTAAATTGTGTGTATGATACAATAATTTTAGAGAAAATTAACAACGGCAGAGTCCTATTTAAAAATTCAAATAGTATAAATGAAAGAAAATATTACATGTTACATTTGTGATGAGAATAAGTACTTTTGACCAAATGCAACATCGCAATACTCAATACAATAGCCGTGCAAATTTTGCAAATATTACACAATCAGACTGGTATTACAAAAGAGGAAATCACAAAATCAGAGAATACAATCACTTATGGCAAGAATGCTCCAGGACTCATTTAATAGACTTCTAAATGAGTACACATTTGGAGCAGGAGATAATGACATTAATCAAGATTTGTTTTTTGAAGAAGAAGAAGTTGATCCATATTGATATAAAAAGTAAAGTTCAAAATATGTTCGATGTATTCGACACAAAGTTTAGCCAGGAAATAAGGTATGATACACATCGGGCTTTTGCCTGAATAAATTATTTAACGTTACATAAAGAGATATCTACCAATAAGAGGAGATTCATACATAGATCTACTAGAATGGATAAAACAAAAGAAAAAGCATGCCTTGATGATGAAAGACAATACAAGTTTGTTTTTGTATGCCGTGGAATCCAGTATAAACTCACCATAAGATAATCCGTATAAGCTACAAAAATATAACCTTGACAAATATAGGCACTGGTTTAATAACTGTACAATAAATATACTTGACAAATAAAATTGAGAAAGAATGAAACATATTTGTTTTTATTTGCAAAACAGTAGATAAACTTATAAAGCCAGTTAGAATTATAGAAAAGAAAGAGAATGTCACGTAGATATGCTAATGGTGTTTGGTGGGAAATAAATATCATTATTGTGGAATAAACGATTAGTAAAAAATTAATATCACACGTAAGCAGAAACACAAAAATATATAAATAAATAACTACACTAAAAAAAATAAATAAAAAAATACACCATGTATATATATATATATATATATATATATATATATATATATATATATATATATATATATATATATATATATATATATATATATCCTTTTGCTGGAAATGCCTGAATTACTTTTATTCTGAATTCTCGTTACATGAGCATACAAGATTATGCAGTAAAATTGATAACACAATAGGCATAATGCCTGAAAATGGCTCTGCTGTTAATTTTTTTAAAAGAGCTACCAGTATTTTGGCGCCAATAATCGGTTGTAAATATAACCATTATACACCATGGACAATAAAACAGCAAAGCACATGTCATGATTTTGTCTTTATGTTAAATCATTTCATAAATATGAGAGAAGCGAATAAAGTTCTACATAAGCCTACAATGTATGGATGAGCAGACTGCATTCATAAAGTTTTCGACTATTTGCAATTATTTGCAGAAACTGTTGATACAAAACTTATACAAAGAACGGTTCTAAAATGTTATTCACTAGTGAACATTAGAAAGCATTCTTTTCCCACCCACATATGTCATATATTTAATTAGGAGATTAAAGAAGAAAAAGAAAAGAAACGAAGTTCCAACGACCAGCTACAAAGTAATAGGGCATGATCACCTAACAGGTAAATAGAGATGTACTGCACATCTAGAGTGTAATTTAAATTAATATATCCTAAATCTATACCACTAATTATTCCTAATTTATCTGGATATGATTTTCATCTGATTATTAAGAGCTTAGTAAAAAAAAATTAGATCAAGACGTAGCAATAATACTAAATAATGATGAAAACTACACTTTATTTAATGGGTATTTTTTAGCCAATAGAATGGAAAAGAAGGAAAAGACGTTTTTGTATAAAGAAAAATCAAATTCATAGATAGTTATCGATTGATGAACCAATAACTAGAACAATTTGATAAAATTCTAAACTTCACGGAAATAAAAAAAAATACATTTTAGAGGAACAAGAGCACGAAGCGAACAAGTTCGAGGTGACATTTCAATAAACAGGGAACCAAAATATTTAAGAAAATATATCTATCCGTACAAATACATGGATTCCTTTGAAAAATTTAATGAAACTAAGTTGTCGCCAATACAAAACTTTTATTTTATCTTCAGTGAATCTGGAATAGTGAAACGGATTATCAGTAACAATGATGTTATAAAACATTTTAAATTGAATTTACTTGGTAAAATACATTACTACGTTAAGAAAAAATAATAATGTTATTAATCATTTCAGAAGAATATACAAATGTATGAATAATTATAAACTAGATCCAGCACATTATGTTGGTACACCTGGACTAATCCATCAATGCTCAACTGAAACAGGTAAGGCAGAATGTAGAATTACTAACAGATTATAATAAGTTCCTAATGCTTAAATCTGGAATATTAGAAGAAGAATCAGCATGATACTAAGTACATATGCTAAAGCAAATCACGAGAACTATGCTCATTTCGAACGCGAAGCCAACGCAGCTAACAATAGTAGCAAAGAAGGAGAATATGATAAGTCAGGATCAAACTCATTCATTATGTACCGAAACATTAACGTATGCCTGTCAAAAACGTTAAATGAGCAAACAAACAACAAATAAAATCATCCAAGAAACTCTTATGGACAGGTAATGAAAGTTTGGGAGGTATTTTAGAAATAGATTGAGAAGTACCGATATCTTTACAGGACTATTTAAAAGATTATCCTTTAGCAGCAGAAATTAAAAAAATAAAATAAAAAAACAATACCCCCCCACTAATTAATTCCTAATGAGTCTGATTTATCCCCATTACATAAGAAATTGATGGAAGATAAAAAGGGTGTAAAACCTTCAGTACCTAACTTATTATGCATCTTAAAAACAAGGAAAGATATATTATCAACTATTATAATTTAAAGTTGTATGTTAAAAACAAGGAAAGATATGTTATCCACTATTATAATTTAAAGTTGTATGTTAAAAGCAAGGAAAGATATGTTATCCACTATTGTAATTTAAAGTTGTATTTTAAAAATCAAGGAAAGATATGTTATCCACTATTGTAATTAAAAGTTGTATGTTAAAAAGCAACGAAAGATATGTTATCCACTATTGTAATTTAAAGTTGTATGTTAAAAAGCAACGAAAGATGTGTTATCCACTATTGTAATTTAAAGTTGTATGTTAAAAAGAAAAGAAAGATGTGTTATCCACTATTGTAATTTAAAGTTGTATGTTAAAAAACAAGGAAAGATGTGTTATCCACTATCGTAATTTAAAGTTGTATGTTAAAAAGCAAGGAAAAATATGTTATCCGCTATCTGTCAATTTAAAGTTGCATGTAAAGTTAGGAATACAACTAAAACAGGTACATAGAGTAGTTTTATTTAATCAAGAGCCATACCTAAATCTAATACTGAATTAAATACAACTTTGAGACACAAAGCAACCAATGACTTTGAAAAGGGTTTCTTTCAACCGAGAAAACGAATGTAAATATATCTATTTACAAAGAAATTTTTTTTAAACTTCAAAAAGATTTTTCATTTGCAAAAAGATATGGTGTTAGTTAGTTTCAAAATAAATAAAAAAATAAAATTAACAAAAGCAATGAACGGTGCCTTTACGGTCATAGATGTAAGTATTAGCTTAAGTATAACTTATACTTTAACAATCTAAACTGTAAATATGGTGATAAAATGGAACTTTCAACGACGCGTACAGATTCGTTACGTGTTTATACAGAGACAGATAACTTTTACAATGATATAAATGAAAAAATTCAGTTTTACGACACAAGCTATTTCAAAAAAGATAATATTTTGGTGCTTCTCATGAATTAAAAAGTAGCAATACAAGAATTGTATTGGTACAGGGTAAGCTATATGCTCTTAAAACTGACAAAGATGAAAGGAAGTTATGCAAGGGTATTTGAAAAATCAATAATTAGTCGGACTATGCAATTAGAAATGTACAAAGATTTCCTCTTTAGCCAAACTATAAATAACCAAGAGATGAATTCAATTAGATCCGACCATCACGAGATATACAATATTACGTTAAATAAAATTGCATTTAGTTGCTATGATGAAAAGAGATATTTTGTGGATTTGATATATACTTTGCCTTCTGGATATGTTCGACCATAAGGAGTTTAGTGAGTAAAGCGAACAAGTTCATGTCCGATCATAAGTAGTTTACCCTATTACCTTGTAATTGAACGAGTATTTCAATCGCATTAAAACTTTATTTCTTTTATTTTGTTTTAATTTTTCAGCTTCCTTGTCTCTCATTACAACAGGTACTATATTATTTTCCTCATACATATTTTCCGTAGACATTTTACCCTTGAAGTAAATGACAACTATAAATCTTATATTTTTATCACAAAGATCTTTCATGCGAGAGTTAGAATAAATAGCACTAACTATTTATCTAATTTATCACCAGAATCTATCACGACTTACATTGTCGTATCTAAAAAGTCATGTTCTGTTATAGGTCTTATTGTACATAAATGATGGACACATAATGACAACAAAACCAAAAAATTTTATATAGCGTTACAATTAAATCTAGTGCAAATTTTGTCTTTCCACAAGTTGTAACACCATATATATCCATGTTATGATGTTCTTTAAAATACAAGGCTCACTTTCTTGAAATGTTATATAAAAGCTCCATGTGAGCATCAAAAACTGTGTTGGTTTCTCTTGCCGTCGTAAAGAAGACATCAGACTTGTTATTTTTTCTATTCAATCAATAAAATCCTCTCATTATAATGGTTTTGGTTTAGTTTATGATGTTTTTTGTGTTTGATGGCTTTTGTAGATTAACTTAAGTCGTACACAGAAAATATCTTGATTAAATAGCACGGGTAGTTTATATTTTGTTCACTATATTTGATTTGAACAAAATTAGCAAATAACTTAAATACAATCATAACCATATTAACCATATTTCTATTGATGTTATTTGCCTCTAGAATGTTAGTTACACCAGTTTTTAGTCCCTTATGTTTTAGTCATTTTTTAAATTTTAGAAATATAGTCGAGGTTAAATTCTGTAATATTGTCCCTTTTCTTTGCATCTGTAACATAATTACCTATTTCATAAGGACATCTATAGGTTTGTAGTCATCTCATTACACTTTTAAAATGAATTAAATTTGTTGTTGATATTTTGTCCTTTATTTGTCTTGTTTCTTTCTATTTCAAAACCACATATAACAGAACCTTCTTGCTCATCTGCACCTATTACACTTTCCAAACATCAGACTTGAAACCCATTCATCACGTAAGAAGGCTTCATGGTCATTTACATTTTCATATTCCTCCATGTTTCATAGTTCCTCATTACTAACGTAAATACACATACATACATACCTGCATACATTTTGTGTGAGTGCATCCATCTTTTTCCGGTTTGTCTTCTTGTGTATTCCTTGTTGAACATTAGCTAATTTATAATCCAGCCATACACGATACTGATCCGTATTAAAGTTATTAACACAAACATGATAATTTCTATATGGTTTTGTTCTTCGTTAAATAAATATTTCGTTGCATTTGTAAATTGTTGATTTATTTTATATCCTTGTGAATAAAACGCATTTGGTAATCCTTCCACAGTAATCATCAAATGTTCTATAAATGAATTTAAATACTTTTCAGGACCAGTATCTCTGTCTTTTTACACAGTATTGAGACTCCTTTTAAACTTACGACATTTGCTACGGTTGTTTTAGCTGCCGCTTTAATGATTCTCTCTTCTATGATATACTCATACAAGGAGTTAATTCTATTTTTGTGGTTTTCGTTGACATAATTAACCATTGTATCAGAAGCAGTTGTTTGGTACTGTAGATGAATATTCTCTAATTAATAATCCAGGCTAGCACTTTTAATCACTTTCGATACTTGTTTTAGTGTAGTTGTAATTATAAAATCTTGTGGAAGAACAAAAGGATATAACGGGCAATCACCTATTATTATCTGGAGATCAAGGGGTATTCTAATATTTTTCTCTATATACAGTAAACAGGGTAATTTCTGTACCAGTGCTCTGTGCATTAGTCGCTCCTTACTCTCTAAGATTTTCATTACTTATTCCTTGCTCTATTTTGTTCGTTCTCATAGATGCTGATAGCCATAAATCTTTAAACGCCACGAAATTGTTGTAATCATTTAACCTAAAAATGTCATCACTACTGCAAAATGGTTATATCTCTAATAAGTATTCTTCCTAAATTGTTTACATCAGCATTGCTAGAATCTCCCTTCACCTTTATAAAAAAAATAAATTAAAAAAAACAGGCGCAAGTTCGACGTTTGTCCCTAACCAAGGTATCACCACTTAAAGCATTTATCAAGCTTTACACTACTTGCAGTGTGTATAAAATACAACGATGCATGTGATTATGATTTTTAACACCCTGTGGTGTTCCTTACCTGTTTGTGAGGAGCTACATATGTTCCATACATCTATTTAATTAGCTACATTTTAGTAAGAGAATTGTGAGAGAGAAGCGAATAACTTGTTGAGTCCTACACATACTTATGCCCCGCATAAACACCAGCACCCATTACAACATCAATAGATAGAAACGTAGTTCCTACCTCAGTAAACCACTTTAAACCTTTCAATACTTTACATTTTTTAAAGCACTCGTCTAGAGGAATGAATACTACTTTTAAGATTACATTGTTTTAAAAAAAGTCGGCTCACCTCCATTTTAATTTTTTTTCAACTAAAAATGTTGACCATCCAACATTTTTATCTGTTGAAAAAAGCTGGCTTACGATATGACCCTTTACCAATTTTATTTGTTGAAAAAACTGGCTCACTACTATTTTCAAAAATGTAAACCAACTCGTCTATGATTACTACTTTTAAAGTTTTGACAAAAAGCTGGCTCACTACCATTTTTAAAAGCATACTTCGTCACCATTGGACCATCCTCGATTTAAAAACAAACAAAACAAGCAATAACAAAACTGCTTCCAAGTTCCAAATATCATGTTTCTATACAACCGCGCTTTTAGAACAAGAAACATCAATATTAAAACCACAAACTGGATAGAATGACGTGACTAATAGTGTGTAACATAATTACCTAATTACCCCCCTCTGTATATATATATATATATATATATATATATATATATATATATATATATATATATATATATATATATATATATATATAATTTTTTAACTTGATTTTTATTTTCTTGTTTATAGTGGGTAAAGTACTAAATACAATTTAAATGTATGATTGCCTATGCATTGCATTACGTAACTCTGTATAGTAAGCACGTGGCTGAACTTCTATAACCGACTCTAAATAAAATTTGCATATGCCATTGTTTGAGTAACGCATTACTGACCTGAATATAGTGCACTTGGCTAAACTTCTAGAACCGACTCTAAATAAAATTTGAATATCCCATTGTTTGAGTAACGCATTACTGACCTGAATATAGTGCATTTGGCTAAACTTCCATAACCTAGATTTTGCACACGAAGTACAATATTCTAGAACAGCTTTCGATTATGCGCACTGCGTGAAATCTGTCCATACACATATTTTTTGTCAAACGTTTGACATTTTGACCAGAAAATCTGAGCTTGACAGCTTTTGCCGAATATTTCCGAATTCATTTAAGCTCGACAAAAGTTTTTTTGCGTTCATGTGCGACGGATTCGATGGATTGAATTCTACAATGGATAAAAATAAACTGACTTTGCTGTTCTCTTCTGCAGTGCAAACTATTATAGGACGAAACAGATATTAAGTAAGGACAGCCCATTTTTATTTCTATACTATAGCCCTAGAGCCGGGATCTCCCTAGGAGCTTTTTGTTTAAAGCATACATACCTCAGGGGGTTGAGAGTTGAATTGAAAGGTCTGCTTCACCTCACCCATTTTCATTTACCTAAACGACTGTGCAATTGTTTTCTTAAAAAATAGAATTTATCACTTAAATATTTGTTTTAAATGAATATAATTTGAATTTTAAAAAATTGCAAGCGATGCACCTTACTATTTTGCAGCCACTAAGTTTAGCATATTAAATTGGTTAATTCACCTTAAACAAATTAACATAGCAAATAAATTTAACGAAATAAAAATATACTACACTGAAAATAACAAAACTACATACAGACTTTTAAAGCTGATAATGATGATTCAATGAATAGATACAAAGCGCAGTGTGATATGAAATTTTGGCAAAATCAATTAATCTGGGCAGTATGAATGGCAACATCAGGCTGCGGAATATCTTCGTCGTATTTTTCTGATTTGAGTATGCAGCAGCTAGTAAAATCGGCATACAGGTTTCACATCTACTTTCAAATAATAGAACTCTTGTGTAAGTGTAAGATACCATTACCAGACAAACACTCTTTTAATCCATTGAGCAATACTATAGATCTAAAGCAACTTTTAGATAATTTGTAATACACTTAACATTCCTAACCACAATGATTGGAGACATATTAATAAAAAAAAATGTGATTGATAATGGACCTGAAAAAAGTATAAAACGGTACATCGGGGCTTTTGGAGATCCTACACTAGATGCCCAAATAGCTTACAAACCTAAATATAATTATGCAATAAGATGGATTTCTTTCTTTCTGCAGGATAGCAACTAACAGAAGAAGGAATATCTAGATTAAATCAAAGTATTAGGTCGTATGTAATATATATATATATATATATATATATATATATATATATATATATATATATATATATATATATATATATATATGCGTGTGTGTGTGTGTGTGTTTTAGGTCTTTAAGAACAAATAGAACAACCATTACACAGACTGTGTTCACCGTACAAGACACACTGTAAAAAAAAATTACTCAAAATTTAATTTCAGGCCAGCAATGATATGACTCAAATGAAAATATTACAATACGACTTCAACAATATATTTTAGATGCAAAAGTAATATTAAACTATACTGATTTTGGTGACGGAAAGTTTCTAATTCCTTGTGATATGTTGATAAAAATAGGAAGTATAATAGGATACAACAACAATTTTCAAAAATCATCTGATGCATTTATTTTAGGAATCATTACAGATATAAATACTGACGTTATAAAGATTTTCAGACCAGCAGCTGATAATCAGTCTGTAAAAATTAGACAAGGATCGATAATAAAAATAGTTCCATGTTCCAGGTTCCAAGCTATAGAACCCTTAAACAGGCAATCGGATCAGAAATATAAAGAAAAGCTAACAAGTTCTACACACTGTTGATCATGAAACTATTATAAAAGCTTTTATAATTATGGCAATGATCCTAGGATCTGGTATCATTTTTTTAAAATAAAGAACTAGAGCGTTGTCAGTTATTCTCTCTTTATCGTTGTTTTTGCTGTCTCTCGATTTTTATAAATAATTAGAAACAACAAACCAATTAATGCAGTAATAAGATAAATAACATAATCAGATATCAGCGAACTAATTTGTCCAGTTGATTTTAAAAGCCAGCTTACTACGCCGCTGATAATACAGGATAATGCTTCTCTTGTTTATTTTATTGCTAACTCAAACAAATAGTGTGTAATATTTTTGAATTTTAATTTTAATTTATCAATGAATTTGTCTGTAGTACTACCGCCTCCACCGCTAGGTTGTTTTCATCCTGTTACACTTCTTGCAAAATTTGCCACGGATAAAGGAAGACTTGTTGCGATTATACATATTGCTTCAAAATTTTAGCAGTCGTTACACCTTTTTTCCTAAACAGTTGTTTCAACCTTTCACCTAATGATAAATGTTCTCTAAGCTTTACATTTATATTATTGACATTTTCTCTAAAGTTTTATTCTAAATCTGTTAAATGCCCAACTATTTAGTCCTTGTAATTGTTCTATTTCTGATACATATGTCTCTTTTGAAATGTGATTTTTTTTTAAAAATATCTTTTAAATCTTTATCATACATTTGTAAGTCAGTCTTTATATGATCTAATTTTGATTTTACTGCTTTAACAGCATCAACATAACCTATTAATTCTTTTTCTTCTCCTAGAGAAAATAATCTAATTGGTAACTTGTTCTCATATATTAAAATCTCTGTTTCTCTAACTTGCTGGTTAAATGGTTCATTTGTCTTAATTATTTGCATTGTACTGATTTTGTTTACATGCTCTCGGCAGTTGTTACAAATACAAATGAATTAAAAGCTTTTTGTGCTAAAATATTTTCTTACTTTCCACCTGTGATATCAATACATTTTCTTATCTTTCAAACTCTAATGACTTTATACATTCACTTCCACCCATATGCCCAGTTATAGTGCTAGGTAATACATTTTTTTCCTGAGAAGCTGTTGGTAAAGTAAATTGAAAAATAAATATGAAAAATATTGCCAAATATTTGCTTGAGTTACCTAAACGTGCAGCAGCATCAATATCTGGTATTATTTGCAGTGTAAATAAGAGGTTTTCTTAGCTAATAATTTTGCGAATTCTTGGATTAATTAGCTTGTTTTTTACAATTTTATTAAAATGTTTATGTTTAGTAACAAAAACAAAAAAAGCAAAAAGTACCCCCCCCCCAAAAAAAAAAAAAAAAAATCCCGAACAATAAACCCTAAACAAAACAAACCGTAAATAGCTAATTAACAGTATTCTAAAAAAAAAGAAAATTACACCAGCTCCTGTAACCATACCTTTTTCATCAGATAATGGTATTTTACATTCTGACAATAGTTGTCGTATCTGAAAGTAGACGTGAAACCTATATGTTGAATTTGCTAATTTTGGTATGCGTTTATATGATAGATGCCAATAAGATATCCTACACCCTGATGTTGCCATCCATACTGGCCAGTTTAACTGATTCTTCCAGGATTTTATATCTGTTCATTGTATCGTCATTATCAAATTTTAAAGTGTATTTATCAAAACTCTTTAAAGGCATGTATGCAAAGTAGTTATATTTTGTGTAATATATTTTCATCTGGTTAATTCATTTCCTATATTAACTTCTATAACTTTGAACAACAAAACAATTTAAAGTGCAAAACTGAGTTGCTAGACAAGGGTAAGACATCGATATTGTTAGTTTTATAAACCTAAAGACCATTATTTATTTGGCTAAAGTTGCACATTTTATAAAATAGTGCGAATCATAATTCAATATATCTGTATTGTATTAACCTTATAAGTATCTAAATTAAAGAGTGAGGTACGGTATCTTGACCAGTTCGTGTGTTCCAAAGTGGAAGGACCTAATAATTTCTTTAGTGGGGTTATAATCTAGGGCATGTTATTTTTAATGTTCATTTTGTAAAATTTTATTTTGGTTGCCTGATCTAGAATGTGTGCATACACACTTTTAATTTTTCGTGTTGTTGTCTTTTTGGAAAAATATAAAAGACTGAGTAGTGACCTTGGAATCATTGTTGCTATTACATTTGTCTCGTGGCGGTGTGTGATAGGATATCGATCTTTGAAATATGAAGTAAGGTGTTTTGTTGATAAGCAAGGATGCATATCATCTAAAATAAAATTTATCGTTGGTGGTATGGTGTTGATGTTTTAAAAATTTTGTTTGTCTCGTGGGTGATGGTAGTGGAGTGTTGGTTTTTTGAACAATGAAAATAAGGTTATTTGTGGCCAAGTCATCCGAGCTAGGAGATACACTAGGAGATACACTAACTATGCTACTCACATGCTTGCAACAAAAAGAAGTCACTGTGACGTACATTTTGCATTTTTACTGGATTAGGTTAGGTTTTGGATTTAGCTCGTGCGCAAAGAGATTGCTTGTTTTGTTTTGCACCCTGTATACATACTGTTGTACCTTGAATTATAAAACTTGGCGAAGGCGTGAGTCGTAATGAGTACTACGCTCTCATCACAAAAAGTCGACGACTGTGACACAAATTTCACTCTTCACTGACATGGATTCAAGTTTATATTGTAAGTTTCTTTCTCAAGCACTGTTCCTCTTAGAATGATCAAACTAGATAATTGTATGCATCTCTATTATTATCACACCGTTAGCACTAAAGAAGGTCACTGTGACGTAAGTAGTTATGTGGGTTAGTTTAGGCAGAAAAAATGAAAATATGGAAATTATGTGAATTTAACATTACAAAACCATTTGGGAAAGATGGCACTCTGGGAACAATTGGAATTTAATATTAGAAACATCTGTAGGATTAACATTGGGGGTCATTCTGGGTGAAAAGGGAATTGAATGTTAAAAACGTCCATATACTTAACATTGTGTGTCACTCTGGGGACAATGGAAATTTAATGTTAAAAACGTCTATGGGCTTTAACATTGTGGGTCTAGGGACAAGAGGAAATTCATGTTAAAAGCGACCATATGTTTAATATTTTGGGCCCTATGGGAATTTAATGTTAAAAACGTCCATATGATTAACATTGTGGTCTGTTATGGCTGATATGTGAATTTGACATGGGCTGCCATTTATGAATTTAACGGGAATTTAACATGAGCGGTCATTTTGATATGGGATCTAATGGGAATTTAATAGTGTGGGTTACTATGGGGATCTTACACGCTTGATGACAAACCAATACACATTCTTACTAAGCTGATGATATAGAGCAACTAGGGCGCCCACAGATTTAACGTGGAAAGTTCAAGTGACTTGGTCAAATTCAAAATGGTGGCTGCAATGACGTTGTATAGGTGAAGAAGGAGTGTTTTAACACGGTGGTGCCCACATATCCAACATGACTGCCATTAGACTGAGTCTGGTACAGCATTTATCTGTGGAAAAATGTTTTTAGGATTAGTGGTTGGTGGTTGTTGTATTATACTGGTGGATGTTTGCCAGGTAATTTTCAGTACACAAAATACCAACAATTAAAATGTCAAATATTACATCAACATACAAATATTTTTTACTATGTATTTTTGAAGGTTGAGTACGATCACCAGCAAATGATTTCATTCTCTCTGCTTTCTTTTATTTTTAAATTCCTGGCTTTTAAGGCCCAACTGTCTTCCTAGGGCTACTTTGAGGGGATCGTTATTTTTGTTGGTTGATGTAACTTTCTCAGGCTCGGTTATTGCTTTTGTCTAAACTGTTGTTAATTCCTCTGCCATTTATTTTAAACATTTTTTCAACATATGTTTGAACATTGGTAATTATTAGGACAAATTATCATTGAAAATATTCAAAGTATTTAAAATGGATACCAAGAAATGTTTGATCTACAACACGGGTGGCAAGACTTTAATGACATGGGATCTACTTTTTACCGAGTCATACCAACACGGTCTACCAGCATGCTCCTCCGCCTTCACAAGGCATTGAAACATGTTGCACAATATTGAATTTCTTTTAATAATCAAATAATGTGGCTATGGATATATCAAACACTCTTGCATAGTTTTTTACAAAGTCTATTAATAAATGTACATATGTCAACGGTGGCCAAACTTTAGTGACATGGGATCTACTTTTTACCGAGTCATACCAATACGGTGCGGTCTACTAGAAACTACTTTGCGATAGACCGGTCGACCGCGATCGACGTATTGGCCACCCCTGATCTATAAGCACAAAAAATCGACAGATAATTTTATCGAGATAATACGAGATGTAAACAATGCGATACTCAATGGCAAAAAGAAATATATCATGAAAATACATTTTTGGGTATTTATGATAATTATAGGCGTCAAATTATCAGGCAATAAAGAATACAACCAAATCAAAGAAAACACTTGCATTGGTTGACTTGCTATCATGGGATGTTTATCAAAAATGGTTCAAAGAATTGTAAAAATATTGGCGATGGTAAGTCATTGACCATTTCTTCCCAGTTTCAGGATGACTTGTCTGATCGCGAACAGCAAACAGTTGGTTTTAATTGGGGGAAGACAAGGTATGTTTCGGCAAAAGATAACCCGTAAAAATATGCAAGTGGTCTACTATTGAGGCAACTGAACAGCATTTTATATTAATCAGACTCTTTCGTTCTCTGAACTTTGGCTATCCAGTCTATCCTTTTTTATCACATCCACAGGTCCTGCCTTTTTAAAAAATATATAGGAAAAACACACATAAGAACCTGCCATAATAACATGAATTAATTCTCCTGCAACATGGCTAATATTTTCAGCGTAATAGCAGTTTACACACGTTATTTATTTGCCAATACTATAAACGCTTTGTGCCTCTTCTTTGATAATAATTTCTTCTACCACTTGTATAGGTCCTTTTATGGATCTTGATATGTTTTACAGTGTGTATGTATGCAGACAGTACTTACAAAGGAATTCCTAGTTTAAATACAAAACTCATGTTGCATGTTTGATACGATGACTAACCATGTAGTCATCAATAAGATATGTTTGCAGTTTAATCTAGGTTATCTATTGATATTATTTTGCATATCACAGTTGTTAGGGCACATATCACAGCATCTGATATAGACTTTGATATTTTTGCTGATCTGGCATTGACAAGATTTCATATGTTTCATTTTGAAATGTTTTTCTCATTCATTTGATCGAGTTCCTTTACTGTTTGTGTTTGCCAGTGATTTATTTGTACGTCCCATTTACAATAGCAGCTATCACCTCCTGCTTGATGTCTTTGAGTTGTTCATTGTTATTTAGTGCAGGTTCTGTTTGAATGAACCCAAGCTCTTTCTCACGCTGCTGTCGATCGAATTACAGGACAATATATAAAGGATGTTGAAACCATTAATGAACGACAATAAAAGGCGCGAAGAAGTTCCTGAGTCAAGCATTGAAACACTGAGATCAGACACAATGGGTACGTATGCACATGATTTCAAAATATATTTTAGTCACGGAGGGATAAATGATCTCACTAACCTGCAATATGTTTTTAAAAATATTTAAAAGAATATACAACACCAATCAAAAGAAATCCTTTGTTTATAGTGAATAAGATTTTAAAATACCATGTGTACAGGAGGAAAAATGAAATTCTACACATCGAGTTAATTAAAAGAAAAACGAGGAACTGAGTTCATAAAAGAACTGTTGTTGGGTACTGAAAAAATAGCTGGAAGGCAGATGCTGTTGCAACACCAGCAACAACACATCCAATTAATGCAGATGTTATTTTTAGTCAACCAATTAACCAGCCAAAAATCTTGTACCTCTGGAGATCAAGGGATCAAATGCAGAAAGTCCAAGAAATGATGAAAAATAATATTTTTTTTCAGAACAGGATAGAAAGGAAATGTGTAGCTATCTATGATTCGCAGTACATTGGCTGTGTCAATTGCAAATTTGGTCAGGTGAGTTTTCAATTCTAGTCCATCAACTCCATCCATAGAATATGCCCCAAAGCAGACAGGTATTGTTGACAAAATTAAAGAAGAGCTAAGAGGAATCGGAAGATATTTGAAGGAGTTGGCTGTAAAGGCATTTGATAAATTACCATGTCTGATTGGTAGTATCATAGGATGGTTATTGAAAAGAGCTGGGTCAGATGTTACATTCATGGCATAGCATGCTGCCATGTTCATACTGGTAGTTGCTGAGATGCTGTGAGCACTTTTGTAATATTTAATCAGACGGCAACTACCAGTGTCGGAAAAGTTTAACATTGATCAAAATAAAACACCAGCAGCTAGTGATAAATATGTAGACTGTGAGATTGAAATAATGGTCAGATGGTTTTGTTTTTGACAATATGGCATCTATTTTTCCCAAAATATTTTAGTTGTCTCTGATATCATGGTCATATGGCAGTTGATGTTTTACAGCTTGTGTATCGACATAATTTTTTGGATGAATATTTCGTTTGTTTGGATCTCTCATAATGTTTTTACATTTTCTTCTACAATATTTTTATCTAGTTTCGGAACCTGGTTAATGGATTTTGTTGCCATTGATATTATTCCACCCAAGGTTCATACCATTTGTTGATGATATCAGATTATAAATGTATCTTTCAAAAACTCTTGTCCTATTGGCATATCACTGGGTATGAGGTGTCATAGAATAACGTTTTGACTTTTTAATTATTCCCCTAATGAACCCATACAATCATATAAACATAAATCTTTGATAAAAGTCATTATTTCATATGGTTTTTAGCGTTATAATTCTTTTTATTAATTGATATATGTATAATCCACACAGATATTAGTTGCAAATATTAATTTTTCAGATTAGAGGACGACTGTAAGTAGAAATGGTCTTTTCTTCCAATGGTTGGTATGAGCCACTCAGTAAATAGTGCCAAGTCCCTGAACTTTAAACCATTCACGTGCATGTCCGCACGGAAAACTTCGTTTTGCGCATTTTCCATTCAGCCATATTATAATAAAAATGTCATCATTTGCTGTGAGGAAAGCTAGTATTGTTTTCATATCTATATTGCAGATACTTTGTTCTTATATTTTTTCTGACTACAAATAATGTTTAATTCCTTACTTTTATTGTAAATATATTCAAAGAATAAGCGACGAATATGTGTTTATTTGTTATATTTCTCGATCTCTATTGATTGTCTTATGAATATCGATCACATATTAAACATTTGTCAAAGAGAACATGTATGTATATAAAGAACACTGTCTCATTGCATAATTTCATTGCATAACATGTAAGTTCATAATTGAATTTTCTTGTTTTAATTATTGATTACATATCTTTCTGTCTAAAAATGTGTACCGCACATTTGCCATTTAGCCATGTTATAATGAAGATGTCATTTTTTGCTATGATGAAAACTAGACTTGATTATATATATATATATATATATATATATATATATATATATATATATATATATATATATATATATATATATATATATATATATATATATATATATATTGCAGATTTATAGTAATTCAATTGGTGTCTTGTGACTCCATTGTGACCCTTGTGACAATATGAGGTATATTTTGTCACCACCAACAGCATGGTCTATTCTCACACATGTTAGTTGAATCATACTGTGATAAATTAAAAACATTTAAAACACTGTTAAATTCTGTTCTGTCAATGATAAATTGTTAAACTAATTCCATAAAACTTTCCCTGACAATTTATGGTGAACTCATTACCGATATTAAATTCTCAGCTTGTGCTGAAAAAATGCCTAATACATACAGTTTTATGCTCTGATTCAATTTTTAGATTCCTACTTTTATTAATCCATTACTGTCTGGTAGAAAAATATTTCCAGCCAATTTTGTTAATATTTTTCTTGTTTCTTGTTTAAAAGATCCTAAGTATGGTTGATTTAAAAACATTTGTATCCAGTACATGTTAGGTGGAGTTTTTATTCCTCATTTAGTTCTGGCCATTTTTGTTTACAGTAAGTCTCTTCATATGTAATTGCTGCTTGGCTTTTTCCAGATATTGAGTCTGAAGTCAGTGTTTGTTGATATTTTGAATATATGACAGATTTGTTGATACCTTGTAAAATCGATATTGTTTTAATTTTTATCAATGATATTTTAGCACTACCTTGTGTTGTTATATGTCGTTGTACTGGTACAGAGGCTTTTTGAAACTGCAAGTATATTGAAAACTATAGATGGCTTTTTACGATTTTAGAGATCTCTTTGTTTCTATCACCAATGTGCCAAAAATGAAATACCACATTCTGCTGCATGGCCCAGCTAGCTTGGTTTTGACAAAAGTTCATATCACATTTTTTGTCTTTATCTATGACAGGAACTATTACTGTCAAGTTGCAGAGTATAAGTTGGAAACATATCATAAGCATTCATGATAAAATAGTTATCCTCAGTGTAATATATCTTCGTTTCTTTGGATATCTGGTCTAATCCTTGCATTTAACCGTTTTGTAACGAATCATACTTTTTTGCAATTGATATACCAAACCTTGTTTGATGGGTATGGATATTGTTGACTCTCCTTTCTTGGTTGAAATCTTAATCTATTTATTTATAATTTTTTCATTGAAACCCAACTGGTTCGTACGGTGCTTTATCACTTGAAAGTTGGAACAGGCGTGAGCATCGGCATTTGGTGCAATGATAGAAATTGTGATATTTTGGATAATGTTCATAAAAAAGGTTTAAAAATGGCATTTGTGGGTATAGTTTCAAAATATAAAAATGGCATTTAGGGGATATGTGAGGACCACCCTATGTGCGCCAGAAAATACCCAATCATAGCTGCAAAATCTACACTCAATTTCTAAGTCTTATAGTGATAATTTTGTTAAATTTTACTTATTCATATGTCTAAATTCATTAATTTTTCTCTAAGCGTTTAATGCCTTTTTCACATTGGTGAATTATATCTTCAGCCTGGTTACGCGCCCGAGTCTGTGATACAGCATTCTGGCTAGAAATTACATTATCGAATTTCAGCCATATCTCTGGTAATTTTTCAATTTCATGATGGTACTTCAGTACCATATTAATTTGTTGCCAATAACCTTAATCAAATTGTACGATTTTTGCTATTGGATTCTTAGTTCGACAAACTGTATTCATTCCAGACTGGAGCAACTACCACTACTTTTGCGTAAAGGTGCTCTGAAAATTCCATTAAAATAATGGGGAGATAGCGGTCAGACACAATGCATCTTTATATTCAGCTTTCAACTTTTCGTTTTTTAAATTGATGGGCATGAGAATCCACAGCACATAGTTTACATTTAGGTCGCGTATTTCTACGATAAGATGCCCAAGCTTTATGATAAAACCATCCCCACACTTTAAAAAGTGTTGGCCAATTTGTATCTAGCAAAGCCTGGTCCATTGAGAGGCCCATAATATAATAAATATCTGTGCCGTGCTCTGCAGGTATGCACAACACAACTACGCACACCCCAGTTCATCTGTTGAATAGCATGATCAAAGAAACTTGTAAGCAATAAGTACACTAACACCCATCACAACGTATGCAGTTACGACAGTCATCTGTTCATCAAAAGCCTTGTAAAAGATAATCCAGATAATGAAGTACATGTCATACCGAATAACGATGAAAAATACATTTAATTCATCAATGATCTAATAGTAGATAGGTTCATGAAGGATGTCAAACAAATACCAGTTAAAAGAAGCATTAGATTGGTAAATAACACTCGTTTCATCGGGCAGTTATTAGAACAACTGGCAAAAAATGTAACTGATGACAAATTCTTGAGACTATGTAACATTTTAGAGACACGCAGCCAACATAGTTGGGAAACATTTATTTGAGGTGATGATGTCTTTGAATTTTAACGAAATAGATATACATTTTGTGTTCATCAAGATTTTATTTTCTGTTGATTTGACAATGGATAACTTGTTGCGCATTGGCTTATTTAACACTACTACCATGTAGTCTGGTACCGTGAGTACTTCTCAAGTCAAGCCAAGCTAGATACAATAAATGTCAGTGGTGTGTTTTTGTTGCTCATCAAAGAAATACTTATTTGCTTCTGTAAACTGTTGCTTCGGTGGAAAATTCTGAGAATAAGCCATGCTTTGCAGACCTTCTATAGTCATGGAGATCTTCTCTATTGCCGAGTTGTAAAACTTTTCCAGATCACTTTCACCAGTATAGTTGCGCAGTGTCAAACCACCCATCAAGCTCATTCTGGTAGTATCAAAAGTGATAGGAGTTAAAGGTGTACTAGCTGCTATGAGTACGACTCTCTCTCTCTCTCTCTCTCTCTCTCTCTCTCTCTCTCTCTCTCTCTCTCTCTCTCTCTCTCTCTCTCGCCCTGCAGTCTTAAAATAAACCGAGTCCATTCCTATTTGTGTTATTAACATGTTGAGGAATTGAATAAGATGTAATCCTCTCGTCCTGGAAACAAATTTGGTTCATTTCGTAGTCCTGGTAACCACTGTCTATTACATCATCCGCTTTGGGGAGTGCAATCTTATATCTGAAATCCTACGGAACAGCACATGGATAATGTGGACAATGATCTGTTAGTATCTGGAAGTCAAGTGGTATCCTAAACTTCTTTCCAAACACTATCAATATTATAGCTTTAGTACCAGTGTTTAGCGCGTTACCAGTTCCTGATCTGAACTTTCTAAATTTTTCACTCATGATGACTGCCCAATCCTGTTTGTCCTAACTGATGCTGGTAAACACTAATCTTTGTATGTCGTGAAAATACTTTAGTCATTTAACTTAAAAAGATCATCGTTTCCGTATGATATGGTGATGTCTTTCATTAGCATTCTTAGCATCTTCTTCACCTTCATATCAAACGACACGAAGAAAGTTACCAGGTACAATCATGCTATTTGGGCTGAGCTCTGGTATACAAACTTGCAATGTGTACTCTGGTTTATTGCTGCTGGGTGTGTGAGTGATACAATGATGTATTTGACTAAGGTATTTAAGTACTGGTGATAACTTCCCTGCTTGTTACAAGTTATGTATTTACCGTAAGTCAATATCTTCTTTTTTTATTGTGGCATTTCAAATAAACCTGTAAGTAACATACACCATAACATCCATCACAATTGCAATGAATATGTTTTCGTAACTTCTAGAAGAAAATGGAATTTGAATTTGGCAATTTAGAAGATAAAGACTGGTAACACTTGTTCTTGCTACTATATAAACCACAAAACGGCAAAAAATCTTAGATGGTTGCAGCTTAAAATATTACATAAAAGTTTGGCCGCAAACGTATTTCGCAAAAGAATTTTAATTAGAACAAACATACTCTGTCTTTTTAGTTTTAACATATTTTTATTGAAAACAACGCACTTGGGATCAGCTTAACAGTTCTAACAATTTATTATCGCCTTTCCCATACAAAGAATACTTTCTAATACAAAACGCTTAAGATCGCTGGCATATGCACACAATTAAATTCTTAAATAAATATTATAATTATGATATTGGAAGCAGATAATGGGAGAAAAGGGACAAAAAGAAGGTAGAAAAGAGAAGAATCTATATCCTATGTTATTAATGCAGGAACAGATTCAAGCATTGTTGGGATCGAACCGTTTCGTAGTTTTAATTTATTTTTGTACTGCCAAACCTATAATTTGATTGTACTCTTTGGTTAGTTTGGGATTTCCTCTTAATAATAAATCCAGATTTAAATTCAATTGGTTTAGTTCAAGTAATAATATGCATCTTTGTGGTTAACATACGTGCGTCATGAAAAGAAATAATGTTCATTAGTTTCGGCGTCTTGTCCACATACACAGATTGAAGTGTAACTTAAGCCTACTCTGTAGAGATGCTGCCGTAGGGAGCTGCAATTATTCTCAGCTTTACGTGTATAATCGATAACTTTCTCCATGACAAAAGCTTTTGAAAGTATTTAATTATGGAAGCAGGGATAGTTTGAACTCCCCTAGCGACGTAATCTGATGTATATCCTCTGAAGGATTATCCCCCAGATTAACAAAGGATGGTATAAATGATTTTCTTTAAGCAGCATACCTACATGAGACTTAAACAATGTCTTACCTATTACGCAATGGATATCAACTTATCTTAGAATAGAGCGAATAAATTCTTGTAAAAATAGTGGGAAATCACCGTTGATAATCCTATAGAAAGTTGCTAGTTTTTGAACGGTTCGCCTTTCACTCAAAAGAATAAACCCTGTTTCTAAATAAAAACGTTCTTTACTTGCATAACAATGTAAACCAGTGATAATGCGGGCAGTTTCAGGCTGTACTCTTTCTAATTTAATCGAATTCTCTTCACTACAACCGTTACAAAACTACATATTTCAGTAAAGGTCTAATATAAGTCAGGTACAATATTGAAAGAGCCAATTTGCAAAACTGAAACTTATTTTGTCTATCTTCGATATCTTCGTTCCAAATAAAATCTTTTTGAATCGTCAAGCCAAGATGTCTATCAGAATTTACAACCGCAGGTTTTTGCCATCTAAAAATAGTTCTTTTTGTACGCTACATGCAGAGACGATATCTTATATATTTGAGGATTGACAAATAGCTAAGACTTTATATATATATATATAAAAGATGATATCTTACAATGGATAAAATGTGTAGTCATACAATAATTTGGAATTCATACAAATAAGTATTATCTTTGGAATGAAAGAAAAAACTCAGGTTGATGATGTAATTATTTTAATACTTCTAAATGCAAAACGGTATATTTATAAATGTAGATTTAATAGAAACAGGCCAATTTTGTCTCAGTTAAAAAAATCGTTGTTTTTGATGTTAATGTGGAAAAAGTTTGACAATCGAGGGTTATTGTACAAATAGTTAGTCATAGAGTAATTTCGTATCTCACTATTCAGGCCTTTGTATTTTCCAATGTATGTTGCCTGGATTTTAACATGAGCAAGCACATATATGTTTTCTAATGTAGATTACTTGTCAGAAAAGTGGATCTGATACATATTGTTAGGTAACTTCCTATCTGTGACGATGTTCATATAAATTTGCATCACAGATTTTTCTATATTATCAAATGTTTTCATATCTGATATAAATGAATATTACAATCTTGAAAGAACATATTTTGCTAGTGTTTCTAAAATAATTATGCCGGAAAGGTAAAAGCTAAATGACAAGTAAAATCTGATATTTCATTTTCCCGTGGTCAAGTAAATTTTCAAGGTAATTGTAAGATCTGCTCTGTGTCAATTAAGTTTGTTAAAAGAAGGCCCAGTTTCTTTATTTGAACTGTGTTAAATATTCAATAGAAACTTGACATATCGACATTAGTTGCATGGATTTTAGTGAAAATTAAATATTATTTTTGATTAAAATTGCAGTTTTGCGACGTTAATTTAAAAAATATCATGTTGCTTGCTAGCTACACGTTGTTTTATTAGGATAGATACATCCAGAGAAAAGATTCCTGATACTCCTATTAATAGCGCCAGTCTTAACATATAACTGTTAGCTACCTAGTCACACTGGTATTTAGAGTAATGAAAGTGCAGAAGAAGCAACAAAAGCTACCCTGCAATGTAAGATTCCATATAATTACTTCAAATATTATATAAATCATTATGCTCTCTATACGTTGCAAAATATGTGGAACAAAAACTCAACAAACAAGCTTCGGAACATCAAACCCATCATTGGAGAGTGGCATCCCTCACAAAGAACAAATCGCAGAGATGTACGTATGTATAGAGTTTAACAGTACATCAGAGCAATCCTGACGATATCAGTGCCGAGTAAGGTTATGTATCCCAACAGGGCATACAAAACAAAGATAAATGCAAAAATGATTAGATGTTTAAAATTCATCACAGGGCCAGGGCACAAAGTTTGAGGTGGCATTGTGCCACTCGTGTAAAGGTCACACATCAGAGTGGTATTTGAAAAGTTATGAATATTGTATTAAAACTGTTTGGTTCTTTGAACCTGTCAATAAAAAGAACGCCGATCGATAGACAAAATAACGTTCTATACAATGATCTGTAGCTGCACGTACAACACGCCGGACACTGCAGATATACGCGTGTGACTTAACATAGGTATATGACATTGGCATAAAAATGTCGGAGATGGAGAGCAATTATACTACTAAACTGATATCAAGGCCGACTTGGATACATTTTACGGATGTAATTCTCTACCATGTTTTACATTGTTGAGGTGGTTTTGGTTGTGTTCAACGGTTTCGTACTTTGCTTCGGGTTTGATGTTTAAAGAAAAAGAATTTACCAGGTTTTCCTCATTTGTTTTCCTGGCTATTTTTAAAAAGACTTTGTAAATCCTATTTATTTTAAAAGAACTTTCAGTTCCCTTATTTTGGTGTATGCTTGAGGGTTATAGAATATATAGCTTGGCCTTACTTCAGATGTGCGCCTATCAAAAAATTGCTAGCTCCGCTTGGTCATTTTCACCTCCTGGACTTCAAAGGTAAATTGGAAAGAAAAGAGCCGATAACTGTTTTTTTTAAATTATAATTTTGTTTATATTTTGTAATTCATTCATTGCACTTTCAGAAGCTGGTATTGCCTACTCTGGCAAAATTTGTTTTCCATGTTTTAATAACTGCTAAAGTTAGTCTACTTTGGACTAGTTCAGGCTGATTTTTCTAGCACATGGGAGCAGCAATTTTAATCAGCCGTGTGCTTAAATCATGCACGATTTCCACAGCTACAACATGTTAAGAAATTACAGCCACAGTACATGAAAGTAGCATAGAGGTATGCCAACATTCTCTCCATTGTGCATGCTGCAAATGCAAAAAAAAACTTCACCTTACACATGTCACTCTGTCAGAAATAGGTAATATCTGTAGAGTGCAACCTTTCTGTGATGTGAGTGGGAAGTGGATGCCGTGAAGGGAGAAACTGATGAAGATGCTGGATACACAGTGGAAGATATTTCTATTATCACGGGCATTCATTCGTCAGCTATTTTTAATATATTGAAGAATTATTTGAAGCTCAGAAAGGTTTGTGCAAGATGGGTCCCGCGTTTGTTAACGTCTAATCAAAAACAGACTCGGGTTGAAATAGCCAAATAGTTACACGCCAAATATAAAAAGAGTGTACAGAGACGTTTTTGAATCAGTTTGTCACCGGTGATGAAACATGAATTTACTTTTTTTTTATATGACTCAACAGAATAAAATAAAGTTTGGATCAGAGAAAACGAGTAGAGACCACAAATCACTCGACGTAGTCGGACTGACAAAGAGAGTTTTATGCAAAAAAATATTTTGGATGCAAAAGACCCGTTCATCCATGTGCCTGTGCCTGTGCCTGATAGTGTCACTGGACATTTTTATGCCCCCAAAGTGTTGCCAAAAGTTGTGAAACACTACCGAACCACCCGCCCGATGTATCTATCTGCTCCATGACAACATACCGGCGCATAAATCCGCCGTCGTGTCAGACTTCCTGAAGGAGCACATCATCCAAATTTTGTCACATCCCCCGTACAGCCCTGATTTAGCTCCAGTTTTTGGCTGAATCCTGTTATCAAAGATTCTCTGAGGGTAGAGTGTATCAACATCCACTCTGTGAAACAGAAGATTTGTTTTATGTGAACTTAATTAAGAAGATTTCCTTATGATGTGTCACCAAAGAAAATCTTGGAAAATCTCAGACTTTTTAAAAGATTGTGGTTTATATAATAAATTGTAACCTTATACTTTAAGGATATTTTTTTTACATCTATGTTTTATTTTATGTACATTTAAAGCAATGTAACATTTGTATTTTTTTATCTTTTTCTTTTTACATTCATTAGTACATATTTACTTTTCTTTGCAAGGGTTCATCTTCGAAAGGGTTTTTAGCCATTTCTACTCTTACATTTTAAGAACTTAGATTTTAAACGGCACTAAACATACATACTCTACATATTATTAAGTATAGGCATTAGAACAAAAATCGACAAAAATCGGCTTGTACCAATCTTTAAAAGTTACTATTCAGCGTCAGCAATATCGTGCCACAGCGAAACATGTCGACCACTGGTTGATGAAACTAGTAAGTGTAGGTCCACAAGCATAAAATGATGTAAAATAAACAGACCCGACCAATCTTCCATCACAGAATGTGAATCAGTAAACTGCACACGTTCAAGTGTGAATAGCAATTAGCCTTGATATGATACGCGCAACTTATGAACTTCTCATGGTCCCGAATTGAGGGCATTG
The DNA here is from genome assembly GCA_029931535.1 of Margaritifera margaritifera. Classification (NCBI taxonomy): domain Eukaryota; kingdom Metazoa; phylum Mollusca; class Bivalvia; order Unionida; family Margaritiferidae; genus Margaritifera; species Margaritifera margaritifera. Next base: position 2,720,582 of record JAQPZY010001653.1, on the reverse strand, counting down.
GTATGGTCTGTTTACAATAATATTTTCTGTTTACGCAACTCATTTTATCTTTGTCGACAATAGTCTAGGGATTAGGGTTACGGGTCGGAAGCACACAAGACACGGCTCAATGTGATTTGAAACCTGCAGATTACCTTTACGGCTACTGCACCATAGGGAATGGTATGGAAACATTCTGGATACCTTTCGGCCTAGCTGTGGCTGACGGCAAAGGCGGACAACGACGGAAAGTAACAGCAACCCTTGGTTGTCGGCGAACCATTCTGTGCTGCAAGGAGCGAGTCCATTAAGTAGAATGTCTGCAAGCCTGGAGTATTTGCTTGTTTTCCCAGGTAATGGGAGTACACGTAGATAAACTAACTATTTTCGATCGAACAATGTTATCGAAGAAGAAATAGTTTCAAATCCCTAATGAAAGTGGCTTCCACAAACACTTGACTACATTAAATAGGTGGCATCTCAAGTAGACTGGTAATTTGTTTATGATATATACTATAAAGGAAGTGCCATGTTCCATAGAGTCATCCAAAGATGCATATACATACATATATGAAATATGATTTACATTAAATATAAAGAGAATAACATAATTCAGTACAGTTTAGGCTTTTGAAATAAGAGTATATCTTATATTTTCAAACGGAATGTTCATGCATATAATACAGAATAATAAGCATTAACTAAGTTGATTAGTATTTCTTTTCAAAGGAGATAAATTATGTTCAATATGTATGAATTTCTGATTCAAGTAAACTACATATCTCAAGAGTTCTCATCTTGTCTAAGTTTAATTGCTTTTCTGCATAAGTTGATATACGAGGGTTGATAACAAAACGTTCTAGAACAAATGCGATATCTTCTAAACAAAACAACCCTGCGTCATAGAAATACGGCCGGCCGTATTTGAAAATGTCCCAATTTAGGACGTGAAGTCATTTCAAGTTGATGACGTCAAGGCTTAGTGACGTCATCTTTTCTACTTCATGTATGTTGAAGCGGTGGCAAAATGGTAGATGAGTCCATTTTCGAACAGAGTGATGATTCAATTTTATGCAAAATAAGGAAAATCGTTTGCACAGATAAAAGCTTTTTTAGATGCTGTTTATGGACCTAAATCACTTGCTAAATTTGGAATCAGTAGATGGATGAAACGTTTTAGTGATGATAGGGAAACTTTTAAAGCTGAGATAGGAAAAGGTAGGTCAAAGACATATCTTTCAAAAGAAATTGTAGATTCTGTGGAAGTATATGTAAAGGGCGACAGACGTGTTTCTGTCCTAGAGGCAGCAGACAAGTTTGATATTTCACACGGAAGTGCAGAGGACATTTTGACCAAGGAATTATGAATGCGCAGGGTATGTGCCCGCTGGGTGTCCAGATTGCTTGATTATAAAAAAAACCCCAAACAAATGGGCATAAGGGTAAAAATCTGCGGGAATTAGTATACAGATACAAAGTAGAAAACTGTAATTTCTTGCATAAAATCAGTATGAATCCAAGTGTGTAATATGTGATGAAACTTGGATACACTACTTTGAATCCGAGAGTATGTGACAAAGCAGTGGTTGGAAGCACACAAGTTCACTATCGCCCATAAAGGTATGTCTTTCCAAATCTACTAAAAAAGTTACGTGCATTATGTTCTTCAGCACACGAGGAATAAATTTTGAACCACATGGTACCAGAGAACATTTCAGTGAATGGACAATACTATGCCACAGGAATCAGATATGATTGCTATTCGCAAAAAAAGTGTCCAAACCTACTGAGGGGTGGCTTTATTTTGTACCAGGATAACGCCCTCGCACGCACATGCAAGTTTGTAATGCAGACCTTACATAAGCTTAGCGTTCAAACCCTAAATCACTCACCATAAAGCCCAGATTAGCTCCTAGCGACGTCTGAATTTTTCCAACATTGAAAGATTCGTTACGGGGAAACCATGATGAAAGCAGAGAAGAACAAATGGATCAATCGCTGGCTCGCTTTGAATGCTGTCACGTGACGTGCTTATGCACGTCTTCAGGACACGGGTCGCCAGATGGGAGAAGTGCATTAGGCAAAAGGAAATTATTTTGAGAAGGATTACTAAAATTATTGTAAACAATTCAGTACCTTTTTATTTACAGCGTTTTGTTATAGAACTTTTTTTGGTATCAAGCCTCGTACATGTAACATCTTGTACATTGTAAGGATCAAATAGAGAAATTGCTTTTTCAAGTAGTGTTTTGTTTGTAGCTCTGCAGGTCGGATGGTCAAGATTAGTACATTTATCACAAAGATAATGATATCATGAGTATTCTAGGAGAAAGTGCTAGTCAGATTCTTCTAGTGTAGGACAAACATACAAAATCCTTGTGATTTAGGAATTGTAGGATTTTTTTTGCCTTCCGGTTTCACTATTCAAACGGTCAAAGTTTTGTTATGAATGATCGTTTACGTTTTATTACATTAAAATCAAGATTATTGGTAATCGCAAACTTCTTATATATTGAGAACAATAAAGTGAGCATGTTATCATTTTTTAAAACTGGTTTTTCAATATCATCTAAGAATTTTTCACGTGAATGTCTCTTAGTCTACCCATGAAAATATCCAGTGAAATGTTGTCAAAGAAACTTAAATCAACATATTCTCTTAAACTCTCCAGAGCTCCAAACCAGTATCTACTACTATATGCTTGATATGCTCTAAGTCAATTTCCCACAACTTTTTTAAAGATCTTTTGGGTGGAAACTCCAGCAGTTTTTTGTAACCCTTAAACGTTGATTTATACATGTTTAGTATTATTGGCATCAAGTGTGATTCCTTTGTCTTCAACTTCAGTTTAAACTTTTGAGCAGATCGATGTTAAAGCCAGAGAACAATATTTCACTGCATATATCAGAATTGAATTAATTAGGGCATTAATTAGTTTTAGCTAAATTCTTACTGGGAAATCTTTACAGTATTTCAGTTTATTCCTTAAAACAAAAAAGCTGTATTTGCTTTTAATGATAGGTTATTTGCAGCATCGTTACAATCATATGTGCAAGTCTGGTTTATGCCAAGGTATTGCTAAGTATCAACAATTTTAACCTGTTTGTTTTTGAAAAATCAAGTAGCGGAATCTACTTTTTTAAACGGAATATTATTATTTTAGTTATATTCAGGTTGATACTGAGTTCCATTTACAACAATACTTTTGTAAAGCATCTAATCAAGACTGTAGACTTTTTGCACTCTCAGATAACATCAACAAGTCATCGGTGAATAAAAGGAAACTGATTCTAAGATGGTCGATTGATAGAAGATTATAATCTTTGTCATTAAAAATTTATTGAATGTAACATATAAATATATTAAACAACATGGGACTGAGTCTGTCACGCTGCTTTATTCATCCTGAGATATCAAGTTCAGGACCCAAATTTGATTTATAGTAAAGGTCCTGTGACCATACTGTATCAAATGCTTTAGAAAAGTCCACTAAACATCAATCAAATGTTTTCTTTAGCTTATGTAAGTAATGATCTATTATGATCTTTATTTCAAATAAATGATCAGTAGTAAGGTAGTCGGATATGAATCCAGCTTGATATTCAGTAAAGAGTTTATGTCGCTTAAGTATTTATATAATATAGACTGTAAAATATATCAATAGTTTACCAAGACAACTGCCAATGGATATTCCTTTGTAGTTATACAAATTGTTTTGAATCAGCCTTTTTGTAAATGGAGGAAAATTTCTTTATATCTTCCAAATGCTTGATTCTAAACTTGTATTAAAATATTTCACTAACAGGAGAGCAAGAATTGCCTTGCCACATTTTAGCATTTCATTGTTTATGAGATAAAAACCCGCTGTCTTATTATTTTTAAATTTTGAGATTCATTCTTTGATCTTTTTACGGGCAAAGGGAAAATCCAGTTCTGTGTTTTTATTTTTCACATAACGTGGACTATTGCAGAGATTTAAGATGTCTTTATCATATTCTTCATTCCGAGGTTCGTAATTATGCTGACCATTGAGATGTAGTATCATCTGCGTAATTATGTTGACCATTGAGATGTAGTAATATCATCTATGTAATTATGTTGACCATTGAGACGTCGTAATATCATCTGTGTAATTATGCTGACCATTGAGATGTAGTAATATCATCTGTGTAAATATGTTGACCATTGAGATGTAGTAATATTATCTGTGTAATGTCAAGATGAGATTTGAATATCATTTTAAGGTTTCCAGAAAGATTTTAGGTTTGACTCACGTAATCTGGTAATGATTCTAGCTTGTCAGACGAATTCGTCATTGATTGTTTCTTCTTCTAATTTGACAGATTTTTATATTGTTCTCTAGGTCTTCCAAATCTGTCTTTAATAAAAATTATCATTTCGGAATTTCATAAGCTTCCATCCTCATTGTTTTCTTCTTGCACAATGTCTGGTATGCTTTTAGTTTACGCATTGAAGTCAACCATTAGCATAACCTGACCATCTTTTTCATCGTTATTATGTCTACTAATAATTCTTGAAAGAAAAATTGATTTTCAAAACTTGATGTCTTTGATAGAACATAAATGGCTTTTAGAAATATTGGAAATTGTAGATCAAAGAAATACTGTTGCAGTTTAACCCAGATGGTATTATCAGTCTGTTTAATTACCATCCATGCTCGCTCATAAGTCGGATCCAACTGCAAACAACATAGACCTTGATCTGCCGTAAAATAATGCGCTGGTAGATTTGGGTCTATGCTGTATTTGCTACTGATTACTCCTAACAAACTGTATAGACCCAAATCTGCCGTCGTATAATGCGCTGGAAGATCTTGGTCTGTGCAGTTTGCAGTTGGATGCGATTTATACGCGAGTACATACGATAGCTTAATCCCACGAACTAGTGTTTGTTGATGTTGATAGTAAAGGATTATACCACCTAACCTTCTTCCCCTCATGTTTCTCCTTTTACCAGGAAAATGAAAATAGTTATATGCTGGTAGAGCTCTGGGAGTGTTTCTGTGAGTCCACATTTCGACAAACTGAAAATGTTGAACTTATCTACAATGTTTCTAATATCACCGCTTGCTAGCTTTGCTTCATTAAAACTATTAACATTCCAGCTTGCAATAGTAACTGACACATCATATATAATCCATATATGTGTGATCATGGCAAGAATGAGGAATTGTAAGAAGCAAATAAAGCAACTCTTCATTAAAATCCTAACAAACATACACCTAGATAATACAGGTTTATAATAAAGAATTTGTATAGTTGACTACATATAATAAGAGCATGTAAGGCGTAGTATACTTACTGTATACATGCTAAATATCGATACTAAGGAACATGGTTGTTAATTTGATTCTCTAGTTATACAGGTGACAGTCCTCAAAAGGAAAATGAAATAAATGATTCATGTGAGTTTTGTATTTAAATAATTATCTGTGAAGCTGTATTCATCATCTGTACAACACAACTCCCGCTTCTTCTAGAAACCTATGCTGTAATTTTTGTACCAGGCGATAAAAGAAAGAGGAAAGAAAAGTGGAACTGAAACATATGTTGGTTGACCTCTATACAAAGTTCTACTAATACAACACAATTTTAATAATGAGCATGTTATTATACATACATACACCTCCATGCACATACATACATAAAAATGCACACATGAATATACCATGTATATACAAACTGGATTTCCAACCACCGGTTTGTTAGATAATTATATTACAATTTACGCAAATAGTCAAGTCATTAAGGTTCTCCACCAAGTACAATACAACTGACGTTTATTAGAGTTAGGGGTATTATCTAAAAATATGTTGTACTTTAAGTACTAAGTGACACATGAAGATTTATGAACTGTTGTAATATATATATATATATATATATATATATATATATATATATATATATATATATATATATATATATATATATATATATATATATATATATATATATATATATTCAAGTACATTTCTCTTCTGAGCTGCTTCTTCCGCATCGTAAAAATGTTGTTCGGTCGATACATGCACGACAATATTACGGGCTTTATGAAACAAAACAATCTGATTATGTTGCTCGATTTCCTAATTTTGCAGTCATGCCATTTACTTAAGGGAAAAATGAAAGGGTCATGACCTGCAAATATGAATGACACTGAAATTTTCCTTGTGTTGCTTGGGAAAAGAAGAATTAGATCTGAGGCTGATTCACGGTCGATGCTGATTTGGGTACGGATTTTGAACCCCCCTCCTCCATTTTTTCATGCTTCAAACTCCTGAAGTTTTGGACTGTGTGTGTTACGTGCAACCTTATAGGTACAGGGAATTCTTCAAATTGAAAATAATGAAGTTTTTTTTTCTCTCACCCTTTTCATGTATTTCAAGTTTGGACATTGTTTTAGTTAGTACCAGTTGGGTTGACATGGCAGATAACTCTTTCTACTACCCTACTGCGGGCTCAGAGATGTAGAATAGTTCTGATGCACCATGCTGCAAGTCGTAAGAGGCGACTAAGAAATGTAGGAGCCACAATGGGTCAGTGGTTAGTGTGCTGGACTTGGGACCTAAAGGGTGCGATCGTATCAGTCTGGGTCGGCTACCATGGTGTGTTCTTGGGTAAAGAACTTTACTCTAAATTGCTCTGGCACTAAATAACCTGCTTGTGTTGTAAAGCACCAAACGCACTCTATTTCGTGACGATGGACTCAAGACATGTTATCATCGACATATATTTTTAAATTATAAATAAAGGTATCTTCAGAAAGATTTCAAATAAAGCACTCTTCAATAAATTTATGGCATAGACTTCAGGTTAAGGAAAGTATCCCTTTGTATTTATTGAATATTATCAGCCAAAGAAATAAGCACATTACAGAAAACAACTTGTTTACGATATTGTATAAACAATTTAGGAATACATTAAAAACTCTAATGTCATACCATATATATTCCCATTTTGCGGAGTGTTTTTCGCGGATATGGGAGGGTGTTGGGTGAGCTGTAAAACTTTGTGACTTTTTAAGAGGCTTATGTCAAAATTTATCGATTCAGAGGAATTACATTAACCCAGGTAACAGACATAATTACATTCACCCAGGTTACAGACATACCGTCTATACTCGCGTATAGGCTAGGTCCAAATGCAAACAACATAGACCCTGATCTGCCGTCGCATAATGCGCCGGCAGATCAGGGTCTATGTTGTTTGTTCTACTGATTAGTCCTTACAAACTTCATAGACCCAGATCTGCCGGCGCATTATGCGACGGCAGATCTGGGTTTATGCAGTTTGCAGTTAGTATCGAACTTTACGCGAGTATAGACGGTAATATTTCTTCTGTGGTTGATACAACCTTGTGCCGATATATATATATATATATATATATATATATATATATATATATATATATATATATATATATATATATATATATATATATATATGCGCCTGTGAAATCGTACAGCGGCGCCTCCACTGCTTTTGAACGGTGCGTTGAACATTGTAGCAGAGACTGAACCATTTTGTAGATCACAAGTAAATTTGTGTTATTATCATTAACTTATGTTATACACTACGAAGTAGATAAAATAAGTATCGGTCACACTGCCACCCCATTTTGACCACGATGAATTTGATTTTGCTGAGATTGATAGTATATATATATATATATATATATATATATGTATATATATATATATATGTATATATCATATGTACAGTAATTTGATATGTCGCAGTAATTGTACAGTTAGATGATATGCTACAGTAATTGTACAGTTAGTTGATATGCTACAGTAATTGTTCAGTAATTTGACATTAATGTGTGTGTCAGGTTCAACTGATAACATTAGGATCTGAATCAAAACAAGACCCACGGGGCTTCGTTTGATCCGGACCAGGACAGAAAAAAGGAAGACGCGTGTCATCTTCATGCTAAAAGTAACATGATTATAGCGCTAATTAATGCGGTATGCAACATCGAGTTAATAATCAATTTTCAGCATGTTAACATGTTTGACAGCAATATAGCATTATTAGCGGGTCGATAAATCGTGGTTCTGTTATGATCAAAAGGTCTGTCTCTAAAGACTGCAGGGCACAAAATATATTGATCTGCCAGGACTGTTATACAGAAAACCTAAACCCTCCCCTTTTAGATCTCTATCATCATTGTGGTACTGTTATTCAAAAATAAGATCTTGAATACCAGATATTTGTAGGAAGCACTTATCATTACCTTACGTGTGATAGATGCAAATAATTTTACTTCCAATTGAAATACATTTATAATGTCGTGACGAAAGTCAGCATATCTTCAGTTGTCTTTAAATTAGTGCGTGTATGCACCTGCATATATATATATATATATATATATATATATATATATATATATATATATATATATATATATATATATATAATACAAATGTCACAGTGTTTTTACAACAATAGACATAACGTAAAATACTAGTATAATTTTGATCGTCCATAGTGGTGATTTATATTTGAAAGTCTCATGCAAAGGAAGGTGTAGGGCATTTTCTGGATTTGTGGTAAATTCTAATCTATCATTTCTGCCTTGACCAAGAAGTAACTTTCTTCCTGCATAATCAACCAACCGATTCTCTTCATTTTCTCATTCTTTACATTTTGTCTGGTTTGCTTTAAAATATATATGTTGTTTTATTTTCCCGAACTAGAATAGTGATAACCTGATATATTTGGAGATTCTGCTGCTTTGGAGTTAAACAACCATCTTACTCAGTCCAATAAGTGGCATGACCAGCAACTATTAAAATGATTCGCTACCGGCGTAAAGTTTGGGTGTCAGTGATAACATTTTCCCTTAATGTTTTATTATTCGAATGTTTTATTTGCTGATAGATGACACATTATCGATTTTATCATTTTCATATTCTAACAATTTCATACCAATTTCACAACTGACACTACTTCCTCAACATATCATTTACTACCTTGTTGTATTTTTAGTCTTGCTTGAGCTCTCGCGGCCGTTGAATGCAATGTCTGTCATAGGGATAGAAGGGAAATACAGACATCACGAGGCGACTAGTTAAATTTAAAATTGTTTGATCTTTTTGGCGTGAGCACAACAAATAAAGTAAAATGATTCACTGATTAATCAAAATGTATGTATCTAGTATGTACACCTACCCGCAATATGTGCATGTGATCACGAGGCCACCTACCTTACTGCTGCATAATAACAAAACAAACAAAAAAATATTGAGTGTAAAGCCACTTCCTCAAATGCTGGAGTTTTGAAAAGATGGTTAGGAACTGAACCAAAACTATCGTTATATTCAAACATTATAACCGAGATAAATGTGACTGATAAGATGATATAATTGTGTATTAAAAAATGACAACAAGAAAAATTTGAAATTATTTTGAACAACATAAATCATGGAGCATAGCTACATTGTAAACAACCCAACAATTGTCAGAGAGGTGATATCGAGATTCAATGTGTTTAGCATAAAAGCAACAATATTGATATCAACAGATAAAGCGTACTGATTTACAAGCGTGGACGGGATTAAGGAGCGCTCAAGGTTAGTTGTGATACAAAACAACATTCAAGAGAATACAAATGTTGATTTGTCTACTTCAGACATAAAAAAAATATATACTGCTTTGTTTCAGGAAAGATGCTGATTTACAGATTACATTCAATTACGAAACACTGAAATAAGTAACATCAGTCCTGATAGCAAGATAATCACAACTTACAACAATTTATAAGGTTAATATACAACGATTCGTCAAAACACAGAGATAGAGTTTGTGGAAAACAAGGCACTGTTCAAAACAGCACATGGTGATTCCGTGCATGAAATAATTGTTTTTAATCAACCATCGATCTGAATCATTCATACGCGTTCGAGGATTGAAAAAGTGTTGCAAATTGTTGAAAATAAAAGTACCGGTTGTAGATGGATGTTCTGTTGACTTGTTGGTCACCCCAAAAGACTTTGTGTCAGGCGTCAAATACTCTCTGGATATCCTTGTACCATTTTAAATGGCTAACGTTTGAGACGGTGGAGCTACACCAAAGGTGGACTTTGCAGAGCAAGACAAAAACAGTATTGTATGCACCTATACTACGATCCTTAGAGTCCAGTTGCTTACACACATCAATCAGTTGTGGAAATAAAGTAAACGGGACAAATTTGCAATACAAATATGCTGATTTGAAGTAATTGTTAACTGAACATTATAACTACACATACCACAAGCAAGCGAGAATAGAATTCCTCTACAGAAGGGTCTTCTATTACTCACGTCGATGACCAGTCTCAAGCCAATACTGTTGATATGCAAATATAGCAAATATACGAGGATGGATACAAATATATCGTGATAGTAATAGATGTCTGCTCAAAATACGTTTCGGCCGAGAAAGTAAAGACGAAAAAAGGAAGATGGCATACACGATGAAAGAAACAAATAACATATATAGCAGTATCAAGCAGCATGAAAACCTTGAGTTTTTGAAAGATAACGAGTGTTTAGAATGTGACCGACGTGGTCAAAGCTGTGCATTAGAAAACGATGAAGTTAAAACTTGCACATCATGCTAATTTGTTCTGATGACCAGACCAGAGTGGAATTAGACACCAGTTAGCAAACACCGCAGTTAAAGAACAAAATGGTACTTATGAAAAACGAGACACGGCGACTGCAATGAGGTCAATGTCCTGTCAGGGTAATAAATGATATTTTCACGCAAAATAAATAGAGACAACATTAGAGAATATGAAGTGGATTTAAACTCCATTTAAAAACAGCTGAAAAAGCTAATACAAAGACTACAAGTTGGTATGCAAGATTTGGAACAAAATAAAAGTCAATGAAAATCAAATAGACATTGATCCAATCATCATGATATTTAAACTTCTCTAAAACTCCATTCAAAGAAGGAATTGCTGCAAGTCGCACGACTTCTCAATCAAGAATACATTTTCCAGAATAAAATATTTACCATGAACAATTTTTGGATATCCATGAAATCTTTAATCACAATAGATTACCACAAAATTTAAAACAATCAGTTGATTTGGGAGGAATTTGTGTGCCATTTTGATAAAGTAAATACCAGTACACCTTGAACAGTATGCGGATATACAGATTTTGCAGTTCTAGTTTTCAAAGACATGCAATAGTTGAAATGTAACTACTTAAATAAATGGAACAGTTGTTGAGGTTTGCCCAGTCCGTGGCATTGCCGCGAAGCGCCAAGGCTTGTCCATGCCGGACAACGTCGTTCAGCCTCAGGATGGCATCTCCCACGGAGACGGAAAAGTCAGACATTCCATAAAACAAACGAGATTAATATGGTATTACGGTGGAGGAAATGAAAAGTTTGGAGATCGAAATCAACAGAAACTTAAACATTAGTGCGAAAAAATAGTAAGTAGACTAAGTTTAACACTCCAGTGAACCAGGATATTTCGAAAATATTTAACGAGATAAAGATTTACTACACTGAAACTAAATTTTTCACATACAAGCCACATTTTTGAAAACTACAATCGAACTACACTCTAAAATTTGACAGTGATGGATCAATGAAAATGTACCGATCATAGTGTGACATGAAAATTTTGTATAATCAACAAACTGGGTAGTGTAAATGACAACAGCTGATTATAGAATTTTATACTGACATTTGAGAGACAAAAATGTTCCAAAGTTGGCCAAATCGGTTTACAAATTTCATGTTTATTTTAAGTTCTAAAGCCTCTGTCTGAATGTGAAATACGTTTATCCAATGATGATGCATTCAATTTGAATAACAACAATATAGATTTGAAGCAGTTTGCTTTTATCTGGTACAATTGAAAATCCCACCAAGTTATGACTGGATGTACATCAAGGGAAAAAAAAAACAAAAAAAAAAACAAAAAAACTCCACAACAATTACTTGATCAATAATAGACCCAGAAGAACAGAAAACTGTACGCCATGGCTGTGTTAATCGCTTTCAATGGTAAATACAACCATGGCGCAGTTACTGTTGAATACTGGACAACATTGCCATCTAATGAAATGAATTATATTATATACAGTCTACTGTACCGTATACTACTTCTATCAGATTATCTGACGTTCAAAAGACACATGGCAATTTAAAAGCTTAAAATATCAATACTAAACATGTAATAAACAAACACTCGTATATGTTGATACTCATAACTGCAGGAACCTGGTTTACTTTCTGAAATAGGTTACGAAACTTTGACTCTTCTAGTTGATTTGTTTATACCTTTAACCAAAAACACGAGTAAGAAATCAATTAGTAACAAGACAAATAACATAATGTGTTCAGAAAGAAACAAAACCATTTTTGTCAAGCATTCCTAAGCAACCAACTACCAATAATTCCTCGTAATGCTGCTGCTGCTCTTTTGGCTAAACCAAACAAATAGCTAAATGGTTCAAGCCTCTTTTGATCTCATCAAAAGATGATTTACCTGTAGTAGAAGTAGTTGCAGGGGTAGGTGGACTAGAAAAAATAGCACTTCTTACCAAATTTGCTATAGACAGAGCAACGGTTATTGTCTTTGCAATCGCTGTAATAATACCAGTAATTGTACACCCTTTTCTTTGAACAATAGTTGCAGTTCTTCCCGAGATCCAATTTACGACTTATTGTTTGTTTAATTTTTTTCCATGTTGAACATGTAAATATTTTCAAATTGTTCCATACTCCAAACTAGCTATATCCTCATAATTTTAACTTTGCCGAGTTCATTCTAAAATATATTTTTCAAACTACCATTTATTTCTTAATTTAGTCGTTATGTCCGTTTGTCAAGATGTTCGAGTTCTATTTTGAAAACGTGTATTTTTGTCACTGCAATTTCAACAGTTTTTTTTCTTCTATCCACTAAACTGCTTTTCTTCTTGCGTTATAAAGAATCTTCTGACGATGTGTTCTTCATCAGCAGGTAAATGTTGTACTTTTTTAATATCATCAAACAATTCATAGTTTTCAGTTTCCAATTGTGCAATAATTAATTGATTTCTAAGTCTTTGCTTTGTATAAGCAAAATCTTGCTTCACTATTTCCTTTGGGACTTCTATTGGGTGTCTGATAATAATTGATAGCTCAATCGGATATTTAGGTTGTGTTTCTGACATTGGACTTTCTCCAGGCTCTATTGTTTTCTCTGTATTTCTGAGTACATTTAATCTATTTAAAATTCATCTGCTATGATGGAAGTAGTAACATTTTGTTTATTTTTAAATTCTCAATATTTAATTCTCTAATAAAATAGTTTCCTCCTATTTTTCTCTCTACTGAACTAGCTAATAAACGTTTTATTTGACTATTTTGAGTAATCTTTAAATCAACTGCACCACCGAATCTGTCTATATTTGATATATTTTTATAATTACTATTTCTATGCATACCTATCCCATATTTGCTTACAAAGTATGGGTCAACTTTGTAACCAGAGTTTCTGGGTAGTCTCTAAAATGTGATTTCATTTTGTGTACTAGGTTGTTGTTCAGTATCAACACTGAAGATAATTTGAATTTAAAACCGCTAGCAAGATTTACAGAATCATAAATTAGCTGCGGATCTACCGTCCCGAAATCATCATATTCATGATAATAAATTATTGTTTGAAGTCGATGATCTACCGTCCAGTGTTCATCATATTCATATTCAGGATTACCAAATTCCTTTAGTTTAAAATCTTTAGCGCTTTTGGCCATATGGCTATTTAAATAGCAAAGAAGCTACGTAAGTCACAGTTTTAATTGAGATTTACCGAAGATAAAAATAAATCCATTTATCTTGGAACATTACCTGGCACAGTACCTGAAATTGAAGAGTACAAACAGCAGTTGAACACGAAATGTTTGCCAAAGTCAGAGCTACAAATATCTCCAAATTATTTTTCAGTTGTTATCATTTCCATCGTGACATTATTAATCATCAAAATTCTCTCAGTGGACAACTTGGACATTGTATAAAGTGAACTTAAAATGACTACATTACATTCCATGGAATTATATATTTTACCGGAATTTTGTCATTCAAACCACATGTTCCTCTCTCCGTGCTGAGTGCTATTTTGATAACATTTAAACATGCGGATTTCAATATGATAACAGAATACAATGTGGAAATAAAAGTTGTTCGAAATTTTATTGACAATTCAAATGAGTACTGGTTGCTTTTTTGTTGATCTATTTGTGTCTTTATCCACGTTAGTTAAAATAGTTTAATACTGCCCATGTTTTCCTTAATAATGAAAGTAGCCATCTTAATTGACTCAACTGTTTTCTTGTGATCTTCAATCCCTTGACAGAAGGCATTTTATAATTTTTAAAATCTGTTTTCACTTCTAAAACGATACGCATGGGATAACATGATCTATGCCAAATTCATCTTCATATGCACCTTCAGGGTTTATACAATTTAGTCACCTTCTGCAGAAGTCAATAGATGGGATATCCAGTATATTTAATGTCGTTTCCGATTTAATGTTGTCTCTAAATGCTGAATTAATCTAAAATGTTCATTTTTGCGGTACTTATATTTTCTGCATTTTTGGTGGTACTCATTACAGTCATCTTCTTTCATATCTCCGCCTTCTAAATTGTTTATCTTGCAATACTCTTTGCTTTCTCCGTTCCAATTTATCGCGTACTCTCTTCTATATGTTCTGCAATAGTAATCACCTGTGTTAAACTCAGTTATTTTTGTCTCTTCTTCACAGACAATTCATGTCTTGAAGTCCATCTCTTGATTTACCCAGCTGAATTTTAAGATATAGTTTGCTAAATATTATAACATTGGAACTCATTTTGCAGCTAAGTTTACTATCATTGTGAAATAGTGTTCATCTATCTTCCAATTTTTCTTGCCAAATAAATCGATCATTCAGAGCGGAAAACGAGACAATTAATGAGCCAAAGAAAGTCACTTCACAAAGCACAAAAGATCCACACATAGTTGATCTTGGTTGGCAAATTTAGAAACTATGATATCCGTTTAAACGAGCCAAAGTTGAACGATTACAAAAGAACAAAAATCTACAAAGCCACAATATAAAAAGCGAAACAAAGAACATCATTAACACAATTTACAAAATTGACATTACGCTCTGCTCTTACTGTTGCTTACAAATTACTGTTGCGGAATTAATTGTAGTTTACAATTGGTCAACATCAACAATGGACATTGAAGAAGTTTTCAAGCTGATCATTCCAGTTTCTTTTGCCCAATTCACAATAGATTATCTGATAGCCAATGGACTTTTACCTGACTTAATAATTGCACAATAGATATAGTAGCTGTTGTTGTTAGAAAAATAATGTATTAGACTGATTGAAACGGGAACACAACATCGTATTCAAGAAGTTACAGAGATAAAACTGATTTGGTCGAGGAGAACGAACACTACAGAGTCAATAGAAGAAAAAAGAATGCAAAGCGATACACAAAGCTTTGAAATGGTTAGAGGTAGGTATGGAAACAGTTTTAGCTGATGTGGGTATTTAAACAGCTGGATTGTGTTTATCTGCAATAGCTACTGGTATAACTGTTCCTGTAACCTTCACGTGATTTAGCACAGCAGTCAATCGAATTGTGTCAAAGGCTTTGAATGGAACATTGATTTTCAACAAAGTTTTGAAACATGATCAAATAATAACATCAACCATCGATAAATTAAACAGTATCGATGAATTGATAATCACAGCGATCACTGATAATATTTCGTTGCAAACAGCATATTTTGCTATTGAGTATTAAAACACTTCAGATGAACTCAAAAGTAATTTTTTTAGTTCATCAGTGACAAAAATGGAACGTGGACTGTTTTAATTCCTGGAAGTTTTTACAACCTCTAAATGTACATGAAAAGAGTCAAGGAGGGAATGGCTGCTATAGTGACAGCGAAGATAGTGTTAATGTTGAATATTTGAAACACAACTAAAAAGATAAATCGCTCCGAGTAACAATTACACTGTGTATATCAAAAGATACAAAAATACATTGTTTGAATTCCCTAGTAACTCGCTGTCACTCGTAAATGAATCAACTAAATCTGATTCAGTTTGCAGGTTTTTGAAACCAAAAGATCTATACATTTTCCTATTTCAAATCAATATTACTTTAATGAATATCAATCGTGTTTGCTTGAGTCTTTTTACAAACAGTTACAGAGGGGCACAACAAATTGAGAATCAGCGTAAGAGATAAAGATGGCACAGTAACAGATTTTCACATTATGCTGTAACCCGTGTTTTCCAATTAAGTATATACACTAGCTACAGAAGGTTTCGAAATAGACCACTTCGGTCCCAGTGAACCATTACACGTTGCGAAAAGAAGAGTTGAAAACGATGCAAACGATTAACAGTGACTTAGATCTCAGCACTAACCGTATTCTTAATTTACGTAAACCTGACAAATTAACTGATGCAGCAAATAAAAAGGATCTTATTGAGAAGAGTTGATAACCAGATGCTAAACATATTTAATGTTGACAATTTGAAAGACTTCAAAACGTGGAGCGAATAAGTTGACACTAAATTAACTACTTTAGAACAGAATGGCAATGAAAGAGCTAGCTTTATCTCTGAGCTACAAAAGCTTGTTGATGAGATATTTTAGAACCTTAAGACTTGTTCAGACAGATTCAATGTATTATCTACTGCTGTATAAACTCTATAACCAGTACGGGAAATAATAGCTGATTTAGCTAACTTTAGACATCATTTGCAACCGATCGAACATAGAATAAACAGTGAGAAAGGTGCCTTGGAAAGTGAGAAAATAAAACATCTCTGAATAATTATGTCACCCAGCAATTTCAGTTGGATAAGTTGCAGGGAGATTAGAATAATGAAACAGAACGATCAAGAAATAAAAAAGATAATGAATGATTTTGTTATAAAAGTACTGCCCTTACCAACTAGGTAACAGCCAACACTAATACGTTGTCAGAGTTGCAGAAAAAGAATGATTTAATACATATAAACAAAAGAAAGATGACGTTAAAAAATAAACTGAATGTGAATAACATCACTAGTAGAACAATGAAGACAACTTACGATCTATCCATTACAGATTTGAGTGATAAAATCAAGACGATTAATAATGTTACATTCGCCGAATTTTACAACAAAACTACACGCTAAGGTTGAACAACGGAAAACGGATACAAAAGAGTATGTTGATCAAGATGTGGTCAATAAAATATATGTTGTGCAATGTGATATTAAAGAAACAGACAAAATAGTCAAAACAAATGGGGAAAGTTTTAAATGATTTGAAAAAAAAACGTTTAAAATAGCTACAATGCTTACAAAACTGAAGTAAATAAACACACACTCGCATAAGGTGTTACAAATACTGTTGAAATAGTGACCACCCAAAAAAAAAAACGAAACATAGAGGCGTTCAAAACTGAATTGAACACGGAAATTGGAATAGAGAACATTGCATTGGGATTTAGAATGGATAAACTGAAGAAAGAAATATATCAATACATCTAGGAGTTTGATGAAAAAACCAAACTAATGCTTGGATGTGTATTGCTTCACGAGTGTTACATAAGAGCGAGACATAACTCTCTGCATCCGTTTTTGATCAGGAGATAAAAGTAATATTGAACTAACTAACCTTAGATAACTTGCAAAAGGTTGGTAAAAGTGTCTAAGCCTGAAACTACACCTCATATATGAGTTAAGATTAATGGATTTAACTATGCTCCTTCGCAATTGGTTGAGTACACATTGCACAAAATAGATAATGCACAACGATGTGTCATTAAAATAAAAAAGTCGGGCTTATACACAATTTTCATCAAAGTACACTTTAAACCTCTGATTTATTTATTCCAGTGAAAGTATTGATATGTCAAAATTTGATTAGAGGTAAACAACCAACGTGTTGGTTACTCATTAGTGCAGAAAAAAAACAGTAGATAAACTTTTCAGTTGAAAAGAAACACAAAAATATTACCTGGAAGAGAACAATATTTTACTCATTGGGTTCAAACTGAAACTGCAGACTTCACAAATACTAAAATAATAAGTGCTAGCAATATAAAAATGTGTTATTCTTAAATACAGCACAATAAATGGCTACAGAAACAGTTATGATTGGAGAAGCAATATTTAAATGTTTACCATTTACAGGAAGCAACTACTATCTGTTCAAATTATTTGATTCTAATGGGGATGACAAGGGACAAATTAGACGCGACAATTTAATCGAGGGTTACCAGAGACAAACTGCAGACTTAAATTAAATTCCAGGTCAACATGCTTGAGTAAGCGAATTAAAGAATGAGAGAACTAGGTCTGGTAATTAAGTATTTAAACAACCTGGATGATGTTTTTGTCTGTATGCATCGACTCATGATGAAGGTAGGCATGGTTTAAATAATAAGCCAATGTATGTAGTAGCGTTTAACGGCACATCTGCATCATAATGGCTATATGGTGCCACAAATGATAAGCCAAAGTTTGAAAAACAAAGGCAACCTAAAATAAATGGTTTTTACCAACCTGTAAATATGCAAGTAAAATACTGATACAGTTTCATTGCAAGTGTGATGGGTGTTACTAAGTATATTGCTTACAGGTTTCTTTTAGAGACTTTTTTCAGCACAATAAATAGCGAAGATGTCGACGTACGGTAAATCCATCTCTCATAACAAACAAGAGCAGGAGTTAAATACCTCAATCAAACATAGCGGTGTATCACTCACACACCCAACATAGCAGTGTATCACTCACACACCCAACATAGCAGTGTATCACTCACACACCGAACATAGCAGTGTATCACTCACACACCCAACATAGCAGTGTATCACTCACACACCCAACATAGCAGTGTATCACTCACACACCCAACATAGCAGTGTATCACTCAACATAGCAGTGTATCACTCACACACCCAACATAGCAGTGTATCACTCAACATAGCAGTGTATCACTCACACCCAACATAGCAGTGTATCACTCAACATTGCAGTGTATCACTCACACACCCAACAGTATTAAACTCGAATAAATGTTGCAAATGTGTATCCGAAAGCTAAGCCCAGATAACATGATTGTGCCTGGTAGGTTTTTGTGTCATTTGACATTAAGGTGAAAGGCGATGAGATGATAAACAATTTGGATACGAAGACATCGCAATATCATACGGAAACGATTATATTTTCAAGTTAAATGACAACAACATTTTCACGAGATACATAGATTTGTGGTTACTTACAACAGTTAGAACCAACTGAATTAAACAAGTGTAATGAGTGACAAATTGAGAAATGTGTGATAAGGAGCTGGTAGAGCAAAATACTGGTACCGAAGCTGAACCGTTTGTAAAGTTTAGGGTACCAGTTGACTTTCAAACACTAACAGATTATTGTTTACTGTATCAAGGAGCTCTTCCTCTGAACTTCAGATTTAACATTACACTAGCCAAAGCGGCTTAAGTGATAAAAGATTTTCTCCAGAACGACACGATTAGTACTGAATCAATTGCTCAATTGGTGAATGACAAATACAGCAATGGAATTGCTTTCTTCTACGATTATATAAGAAGAGAGTGAAACATATACATAGCAGCCAATATACTTTTAACTAACATCACTCTTGATTCTCCCAGAATGAGATTGAAGGGCGTTTAAATACTGTGCAAAACGACTTGAGAGAATGATACCCAAATGTTTTGCAATACGGCAATAGAGAAAATCTCGGTAACTACAGAAGATCAGCCAAACACGGTCTATTCCCAAGGCTTTCAACTGAGGCAACAGTTTACAAAAGCAACTAAGTATATCTTCGATGAACTAGAAAAGCACACATAAATTAGCGACGTGAGTGTCAACAATTTGTACACTGACAGTCATTGCATCTGGCTTGACAGAAGAAGTACTCACGATAACATACTACATGGTAGTTGTCTTAAATTAGCCAGTGTGCTACAAGGTATTCACTTGACGAAAATATTTATACTCACAAAATGTAGATCTATTTAGTTTCAAATGGTGAAGTTAACATTCAAGACAAACTGTTCAAATCAATTATCTTTTAGACATGTATAAATGTATTCAAATGAACCCCATAACATAATCATTTTGAATTGTGGTAAAATTGTTTGCACTAAATTTGTTAGAGACTGAATAGAAAGTACTTTTTCGATCACACTGATATCATCTGTCCAACTTTTCTGTGAAACAAGACCTATGATACAAAGTGGATATTCAAAGATAGAAATGTGATCGTAATAGATCCAGAAGATAAACTGAATACTTTATTGGAGTTGCTAATTAATGTGTACCAAGGAACCAATACTTGTGTTTTTAATTGATGACTGTGTAAATTTTGATGATGTAAAAACAGAAAGAGACTTACTTAACTAGACTAACGTTTGGTGGAGACATCTTGAAATATCTGTATGGGTACTTTCATTTCATCTTTGTCAGTCCGGTATTAATAGAGTTTTACCCTTAATCCACATACTCTCTTATTTGTTTGCCATTTAACTCATCTCTGAAAACACCGGGTATCTTTTTACTTATTTATGGTATGTTAAACACTTTATCCCTGGGATAGTCACTAGTGGTATAAAACTTGATGTAACACTTCATGTCTTTGTAAAAGGTGTCTGTCTTGATATGAATGCATTATGAATTTGTTTGGGTTAGAAATAGCCTCATCCTATCACCGAATTTGATTCTCAGTTTAATGTAGTAGAATTCACACATCAACTATTTGGACAGCTGTTGCGGAGTAAATCCACCATGTATACATTTGGTTAGTTCGATCATTTTGTTTTTCATTCTGACTATCACCAAGTCATCATCTGGAAAAGGATATATCTTTTTAACACTTTAATTTTTTGTTCGTTTGGACATATTGTAACTTTCGTCTTATTTCGGACATTTTCCATCAGTTTCCCAAACACTAAATTATTCATGAATTTGAAGAATTATTTTTTATTTTCGAACTCATTGGTACCTGTTTTTCTCAAACTTGTATTTAGCTCCGTGTATGTCTTTAGCCAAGGTTGCTGTAATTCAAGATAATTCTGTGTATCTATTTCACTTTCAAATCCACTTGCAGGTAAAGTTTCTAGTTTCTGTAATGTATCAGATATTTCTCTTTGCTTTGCAATGTACTCAATAGTTTTGGTAAAGATAGTCAAGTACCCTTGCAGTTTTTATCACTCTCTTTTACTACTCTAATAAATCATTTTCAGATGGAATTTATTTCTCTGAAGCAAGGAGAGTTCTTGAAATGGTCGTGCAAATGTGTTGGTATCAAATCTACCTCTTGAATTCGCTCTTTGTCATTAATATCAGGGATGTTTATCAAGCTTTTCTCTATCTATCTGATTTCTTCATCGTTTCCCCATCTGAAGTTTTCAACCGGCATTTATTGACTCATTGCCGAATCATATAAATTATGTTTGTTAAGATTCATGACCATGACCTTTCGAAGACAACATCACATTTTATCTCTCCATCATCATCGATTTAATAGTCATTGTTCACTTTGGCATGTCCATGCGGTATGATGCTAAGTTCACTTCTAATAAACACACAATCATCAAAAACAAGTCATAATTTGTCAAAATTAAAGTTTTAACCTGATATCTTTAAACTGGCATCATGAGCTAAACCAGATGCATTGTAATAATGTGCTGTTTGCTATCCATACATTTCGAAACTCATCGAAAATGTCATACAGCATTAATGTGTCTTTCTTCACATAGCAGTCATGAAGATCACCTATGCGTTCAAACTGAAGTGTGACATCACATCTTGTACATACTGGTAATTATTATCTGATATTATGAGAGTCACTCAGACTTGAATAAAACGTTTGTTTCGTTGGTATAGATGTTTCCTTAAATAGTTCAAAGCTATCCATGTACACATATGTGTATACATCCTTTCTAAAATATGCAGACTGCATCCGTTCAAAATGTTTAGTCGCGTCAACAAACTTGTCGATATTTAAAATTTGTAGTCAACTGCATTAAAGATTTCCCATGAACCTAAAGCTATCTACAAATCTAATCGTTCTTTTAGCTGTTATTTTCTCGCTATCCTTTATGAACCTAACTAATATGAAATCCTTGCTGAATGAAATGCATTTTCTTCATTGTTGGGTGTTATTTTTACCTCATCATTTGGATCATTTTTGCAAGTGTTTTGATGAACAGATGACTGTCATAAGATGACAAATTAATGATGAATATTGGAATGTCTCTATTGGCTGGACCTCTGTAATTGCCTGTTAAGTGATCATAGTCTCTAGCTTTGTCTTTTAGCACTTTACTGTTACAAGTGTGAAATGTACTTGTTGACGTAAAATGTTTCTCGTCTTCATCTATGATGCACTTTGCACAAGACCAGCTCCTCTCGAATATTATTCTGACACCTAGGCTGCTTGTAAGTGCTTATTTAGCAACTTATATTTGTTTTTGTTTTTGTTTTGAAACCTATCGAGTACTGTTTTTGATCTGCTTTTTAATCAGTCGCCTTTAGGTACTAAGGTGGTAATCAATTACATATGCAACATATTTTGGCCGAACGAACTAAGACTCGATCTATCAACCTTTGGTTTAGAAATCCAACGATTATACCACTAAGCTAATTAAATCAGTTCTTATTACTACAATTTATAATCTATATGCATATTGGTTTTCTCTTCTTAACTATGCACTATGTATAAATCAGTGTCGATTTAATTTATCAGCTTTCAATGTCTGTTTGTTTGTATTTCATAGTCTCTCTGCAGATTAATAATTTTATCAGCTATAAGTTTTATTTTTTATTTTACAAACTAAACTGCTCGTTTAATCTGTACGTGAAGAACCCCCACTATATATAACTTCTCAGTCTTATGCTTAGAACGTCCTAGACAAGTCCGTGGTCAATGTTCCCATGTACATAAAGCGAGAGAGAGATACATATATTACGTATGTAAGTAAATAGGGACAGCTGGAATTTGAATTAACCGGTCAGTTGTGCGTGGGCAAAAACTAACGCCAAAAAGATCAAACAATTGTGCAATGAAGCGATGAATGTGTGAATACAACTTAAAGGCAAATTGAAGTTTAGAAAATCTAACCCCGTTCAAGATGGAAAAGAAAATTAAATTAAGCCTTCCAATCCGCTATTGCAGAGGTTACATTTTAACTTTTGTATTATTGGCTATTCCATTATCAATGGCTTGAAAATAGCATTTCTCTTTTAAGGCACCAATGACCTTCAACCATGTGGTATTATTTGTGAAAATAAATATTATATTATATTATATTATATTATATTATATTATATTATATTATATTATATTATATTATCATGTACAATTTACTAGCTGTAGTCCCAGCCCCCCCCCCTCTCTCTCTCTCTCTCTCTCTCTCCCTCTCTCTCTCTCTCTCTCTCTCTCTCTCTCTCTCTCTCTCTCTCTCTCTCTCTCTCTCTCTTGTAATGGAATGGCTCTTCATTGTATTTTGATACAACAATATGGATGTGTTCTTTCTGTCCATAATGTCATCTACCTATCTATCTACGTGACATTCAGCTTGGGATTCAGGCTTGACATCTTGTCCATGTGGGTCAGTCACATGGTCTTGTGTGGACATCTGGTATCTCATTCAGGACGATATCTTTGTAGTTTTGATGATAGAATGCCAATACTCTGCTGGCCGATGAGGGTGTTCCATGATATCGTACCAGTGATCAAGCTGTTCCCCATGACTGTACCATCCAAGTTCGACCTACCAAAAAAATGGCATTGTCTGTATTAAGCCATCAATGTACTCATGAACATTGCGCAAGGCCGTCATAGCATTAGTAAATTATAACGCACAAGCAACGATGCCAACGTACCGGCAAAAATATTCATATGCACTGGCAAAAAGAAAAAAAAAAAAAAAAAAGAGAGAAACAGTTCGTGATCGATTTCTGTTTTCTTCATATAAAGCCAATTATTCTGTTCCTGGTAATAGTTACACGTAATGTCTAAAAGATTCCTCTTTGATTCTTACTTTCCGTTAGAATTAATTGCTTAGGGTTTGGCTGTAGAATTGATTATCATTTGACAACCACGCCGTTAAATTGGTTGTTTTAACAAAGATGTTCATTTTTCTTTAATAATTTGGAGATATGTGACCAGTTTTAATGCTCACTATGACATATCACACAATTCAACATGATTTCAGCAGCTTCTGAGATAAAAACAACTTGCAATTATTGTTTTATGTCTGTAAATTCTTTGCAACACATTGTACAACGATTTTGTTACAACACAGATCCAGCGACGCTCGAATTTTATCTGAAATATAACTCGTAACTTTGTCGTTTATTTACTTTCAAGTAAAGCAATCGTCACAATAACTATACTATCATGCTCTCCGTGTACTTTTAGGTAATCAATAGGTATACTTTTTTGAAGTGCATTTGAGGTAACAGTATAAAGCTGATGGCACACACACACACACACACACACACACACACACACACACACACACACACACACATATATATATATATATATATATATATATATATATATATATATATATATATATATATATATATATATATATATATATATATAGTGATGCTGCACCGTAAATAGCACATTTAGCTCTTACAGAGGAGCAGATTTGATTACGGAATGTCGGATTGGAACTACTTCAGAGATTACCCGTCTTTCTTTCTTTAATTTCTTTTTATAGCAATATTTAGATTTATTTTGGAAAGGAACCACTCGTTTCTAAAAGTGTCACGTTTTTATGCTATGACCTAATTCATAAGGTCTACAGTCAGATACCGGAAAACTACAGTCAGGTACGAGTTATCCTTCCCATTCGATCCCAAAGAAGACTAATCACTCTGACTGAGCTGATAAGTTCTTTCTAACCAAATTTATGTCGCCTCGATAGTAAAGCGTCCGTTTTAAGTAGGTAAAACATTAAATATTTCGTCAATTAATAATAATAGTTTCGTTGGTTTTGTGGGTTTAACGCCATTTTTCAGCACATGATGGGCCATACATGGCAGCCAGTATATTTGGTGGAGGAAGAACCCGGGAAGATCCCACGAAGGACTGCCAACCCACGGGAAGCTACCGGCAAGTTTTCTCATATTCCCACGTTGCCCGAATTGAACCTACGCGGACAGAGATGAGATGTGAGTGATCTGTAAAGGCAAGCGCCTTAGAGAACTCAGCCACCCGGGGCCCTAATAATAATAATAACAATAATAATAATCATAACACACAATAATAATAAAACAACAAGAACACAACAATAATAATAAAAACAACAAGAACAAGAACAACAGCAACAACAACAACAACAACACCACCACTACCAACAATAATAATAATAATAATAATAATACTAATAATAATAATAATAATATAATAATAAGAATATATATATATATATATATATATATATATATATATATATATATATATATATATATATATATATATATATATATATATATATATAACTCGACACCCTAATCACGCTACCAACACAGGCCCCTCTGTAATTGTTACAGTCGGATAGTTACAGTCCGACAGCTGTATTTGCCCTGTTTATGTTTTGTTTTCGACATTATGTCGACTCACTTCCATTTCCCCCTTTCAAAACCTTTGATTGTAATATATGTAGCCCAAACGGACAATTTTCAAAAAGGGTGCCGTATAAATGTGTATTTTTGTATAAAAAAAAAACGACGGGATCTAAACGAAGTAAGTTATTATTTGTATATTTAAGTGATTTTTAGTAGGCGCTATAAGCATTGGCATACTAAGGGCAAATGGTGCCCGGGGCTACGATGATGGCCCAATTGGCCAGAATACGAGGTCCGAATAGTTATCAGCTGTTTTGGCGCTCCAAGACCTCTGGCGCCTGGGGCAACCGCCCCGTGTGCCCCCTCTCCACGTTAGTACGCTACAGGCTATAATTAAAGCCTACAATCTTAGCGAAAAGAATAATTGGTTAGGCATCGACTATTTCATTTTGGAGAAAAAGAAAACTAAACACAAAAAAACTGACTGATTGGCTTCCCTTTTCTAAACAAATGTTCCACATTAGCGGTGAATAAAATTCCTATCCTTTACAGGGAGCGAGACAAATTTTTATTACGTCCCAGCTTTGAAGAAATACCTAGCCCTCCCCGCCTAGCTCCTCTATCCAATCCAATCCCCCCCCCCCGACAAAAACACTAAAGAACAGAAGAAAACATACTTACCCACCCAGTCACCTTCAAACACACACCAAGAATCACACACACACATACACACACAACATGTTTACCACCCAGACATCCTCAAACACACACCAAGAAACACACATACACGCAAAACATATTTACCCACCCAGACACTCTCAAACACACACCAAGAAACACACACAAACAATACATACTTACCCACCCAGCCACCAGCAAACACAAACCAAGAAACACACACACACACACAAACATACTTACCCACCCAGCCACCCTCAAACACAAACCAAGAAACACACACGCACATACAAAACATACTTACCACCCAGCAACTCTCAAACACACACCAAGAAACACCCACACCAACACACGATACTTACCACTCAGCCACCCTCAAACACACACCAAGAAACTCACGCACACACACAAAACATGCTTACCCACCCAGCCAGCCTCAAACACACACCAAGAAACACACACACACAACATACTTACCACCCAGCCACCCTCAAATACACACCAAGAAACACACACAAACAATACATACTTACCCACCCAGCCACCAGCAAACACGCACCAAGAAACACACACGCACACAAAACATATTTACCACCTAGGCACCCTAAAACACACACCAAGAAACACACACACACACAACATACTTACCCATCCTGTCAGCCTCAAACACACACCAAGACACACACACACACACACACACACACACACACACACACATTATACTTACCACCCAGCCACCCTCAAAGACATACTGGGAAACACACACACACAAAACATATTTACCCATCCAGTCAGCCTCAAACACACACCAAGAAACACACGCACACCAAGAAACACACACACACACCATACTTACCACCAACACACACCATACTTACCACCCTGCCACCCTCAAAGACACACTAGGAAACACACACACACACATACACACACAACATACTTACCACCCAGCAACCCTCAAACACACACCAAGAAGCACACACACACACACACACACACACACAACATACTTACCCGCCCAGTCACTCTCAAACACACACCAAGAAACACACACACGTACACAACATACTTACCACCCTCAACCACACACCAAAAAACAGACAGACACACACACACACACAATATACTTACCCACCCAGCCACCCTCAAACACACACCAAGAAATACACACACGCAAAACATACTTACCCAACCAGCCGCCCTCAAACACACACCAAGAAATAAAGCATCGTAGCTATAAAAAACGTCATCTACTTGGTACCAACAACTGGACAAAATTTTTGAAGAGGGCAGGGCATCACCGTTTTCGAAAAATAAAAAGACGCTAATGTTTAATGTAGTGAGATCTCATATTAGTTCAATATTATAATATGAATATTGTTTGACAGATCATAAAAAGACTAATAATATGTGCCAGACTTATCTAATTCCGGATAGTTGAATTTCGGCTATTCCTCAGCAACTTGGAACTTAATTTAAAATGCGCCTAAAATGATCAAATGCACGCATGTATTGCTTTTGCGTGAAATGAAAGATGATTCAAAATGGTAGGTCAAGAATACTCCTTTTGAAGGTAGAATGATATAAAAAGGCAGAAGCACAAAAAACTAATCGACAAAACAATATGTATATATCTATATATATATTTATCTATCTATCTATAAATATATATATATATATATATATATATATATATATATATATATATATATATATATACACACATAATGTCTGACAATACAGTACTTGGTATATTACTATATTTTCAAGAATCCAAGTATGAATCCAAGTAATCGCTTCAAACAGCTTTCATTATATCTGACAGAGAGTGATTATATTTTTAAAAAATAAGATAACGGCTTTGTAAAACAAAAATCTTAAATACACGCGGAAACTGGGATAGCGTGTGAAATGCCATTCTTCATTCTCGCATTACTATTTGCTTAATCCTCCTTCCTTAGATCCACTTTTAATGACAAGTTGCACTTACTGATTAGCTAAAGCTACATTGACAGCAAGCCATTATATTTTATTTAAGCGATGACATTACTTCCAAATAACAAATAAACGACCAAACCAAGAAGGAGGTTGGGGGTGGGGAGTAACATATAATTTTTAATAGAGGTGTGCCGCCAGGGGTCGCCAAAGGTACTCAGTCATGTACTTCAGTTATTTTAAATGTCTATACCTATGCATGTGCTATAGTCATTTGCTACTTTAGCTATTAGTCCTCGACTGACCTGAATGACCATAAAGTCTTGATACTTATAACAAATTCATATCTAGGCACTGAACGCAGGTGTGCAATTGCACAATCTTGCTTTCAAGTTTTATTTAGATCACAAATTTGTGGTTATAAACCCGAAACAATTAATTATAGATATATACAGTTGAGACATTGACCCTATCATGCACTTAGAATTGAAGAAACTTACACCGGCTGATGGACCTCTCGGTTTCGTGCAAGTGTGATTTGAAAACGTTGGGCATTTACTTCTACAGTAAACCGAGCAGAGAAAGAGATTTTCCTGTTTAAAACATATCATTTGACTCGGGGGTATTTATTCTTGTGCAAGGAATGTGTACTCAAAAGATTCCATAGAGCGGCGAGAAATCCTACAAATATGGCAAGAGATTATCAAAGTCAGCGGTCCATTGATATCTCCTCAAAAATAGTGAGTGAACTGCATTGTTTTGTACTGAATAAAACCAACTCTTTGCAGAGCTGAAACGAATACCAGAGTTTCCTATTCGAATATTCGTCGTTAAATGTATTCGAATAGGATTTGAATATTTGTCGATGTTAATAAAGGCATCAAATCCATTGTCTTTTCTTTGTCTACTTTGGTCTTTATTGACACTCATCACTCCCAGCCAAGCCTCATTGAAAACACTGTGATACTGTAGGGGTCTTGGCCCAGCCAAGCCTCATTGAAAACACTGTGACACTGTAGGGGTCTTGGTCCAGCCAAGCCTCATTGAAAACACGGTGACACTGTGACAGGGATCTTGGCCCAGCCAAGCCTCATTGAAAACACTGTGACACTGTAGGGGTCTTGGCCCAGCCAAGCCTCATTGAAAACACGGTGACACTGTGACAGGGGTCTTGGCCCAGCCAAGCCTCATTGAAAACACTGTGACACTGTAGGGGTCTTGGCCCAGCCAAGCCTCATTGAAAACATTGTGACACTGTAGGGGTCTTGGCCCAGCCAAGCCTCATTGAAAACACTGTGACACTGTAGGGGTCTTGAGCAAATTTCTGTTAGATTCAAGCTACCAATCAAAACACTGTGACACTGTAAGGGTCTTGAGCAAATTTCTGTTAAATTCAAGCTAGAAATCAAATCAATTTAGGTGTTTTTCTTCTTGTTTATCTTCAAACTCAGTACAAACATAAACGTTCCTTTAGTGCTGAAGTCGGGCGGTAACCGGAAGAAACTCGATTACCTGTTCAGTTAGAAGAGGGGTCTATATCAGGTATTTATCTGGAAAGTGATTTCTTCACAATTAAAATCACACACGGAAATTTCTTCGACTATTTGACCGATTATAAAATGCCCAAATCAGACGCTGAGATTTTCTGCTGAGTCATTAGAAACTCATATTCGGATATCATTGTTTTAACTGAAACCCATACACGTGTTTTGACCTCATCTTATACGTAAGATGTACATTGTAACAAGTGTAAAATGGCCTTGTGGCTTCTGTAGACAGTATAATGTAACCTTTACCAGGGCCAGGTACATGGGAACTAGCTCCCTCCACAACCAAGTTTGGGAGTAGACAATTCGATTCCGGGTAAAGATGGATTCTCAACAAACAGTTAAATCATTTTCAACAAGGCATTGGAAAAAAAGTGAAATGATCCCTGCACAAATTACAATATATTCTGATAACTATGGCTTTGTGGTAATGCACAGCACAAATACAGAGTAGAAAGCTTTATTGTAACAAGAAACTCTCCACCCCAACAGTTTCAATGATTCTGTTCCATAGTCATGCCAACTGGTTCATGTACATCTTATTGATACGATACTGACATTTGTATTACTGTCTTTTAACAAAATAAAAGGATAGTGACAGATTTTAAACATATTTATAATTCCATAGCTGTGTAATTACTACAACAATTGAATAAAAGACCAACTGCAGAATTATATCGGAGTTAACTTTCCGAGGTAGGATGATCAGGGGTGGGCGGGGAGGTGAGTGGTAATGGCTTGCGGTATTGACTACAACTGATCCAGACGGAACGAATGTCCGACAACAGTTTACAAATTTTTCGGAATTCTGGTTGATTGATGCGTAATTTTTTTACTTGATTTGGCCCTTATTCTATACCATGTTTTACATTAACTTGCCATATTGCAAATTATCTCGTTAAGAGTATAATGAATAGAAATTGCGATGACGGAAGCAATGTGACTATTCAGAATTTTGACATGATGATTACCTTGTGAGTAGGAGTTGGAATTTCAGGTGATTTAGAAGGTTTTCATGTGTTCCCATGCAAACAACAAATTCAACGTTGCATAGTGTACATTTCGCCTTGTTTGTTTCTTTAACACAAATCTGCCGAACTGGCCGGGTAAACAAACGAATATTCGAATATAAATTTTCTATTCGAGTATTCGGAAAAAAGTATTCTAATTGGAATGTTAGGATATTTGTTTCAGCTCTAACTCTTTGTCATATGAATACATAGTGAAACGTTGTGTGGACATATTGCGACAGTGATATCGAGTCAGCAAAACTGACCCTATACTCAGTGGTACAAACAGACCAGAGAATGATAAAGTGTAAGGATACTGATAAATCTGTTAGTAATATGAAAGCTATATTGAACCTATTTCTGTCCACAGACCCAAATGACATAACAAGTTTTTGCGCCTTAGAGCTGTCAAAGTTGCCCTCTGTGTCATACAAGTATGTGGGCATGCCAGTTTTATTGAAGGACATGGAAAATGTCAAAGATTCAGTGGTTATTCTAACGTCAGTCCAAGCAGAGACTCAAAGTACAATCCAACGTTTATGTGAAGAAAACACAGATGACTCATAAGTCACATATACATTGCCACCTTATGTTTATACTTCAAACTGTGTTCAGTGTGAAATTTTTCTTGACAATAAATCAACACCAGACACAGGCTACATCAAAACAAACTCAGAACTGTTAAAGCAATCACTCATGCCAACAACAAAAAACCCTTGCGTCGGTGACTAGACAAAAGACCTGTTACTTGCAATGTACACCACACTACTGAATTCACGAACTCCAAAAGTAAACATATTCAGTTGGATGTAAACAATACCTGTCCTGCAGCTTGGGTACAACAGCATAAACCCGGTATATTAGCAATTCAAATGATCGTTCAATGACAGCGCAGCATTATTAAAATTGATTTTATCTTCAGAAGATACCAATGTCCCAGACAAGGATTTGGAAAATGATTAAACCTTTGCTTAGTTCTCTACGAAAGAACGGGGCTGAATTTGAATTGAAACCATCGCATAAAATTCTATATCGACGAAGGACTAATACATCTGCACATGTACCATTCACAAACCAGTTTCCAAGGAGACGTGTTAATATTATCATAGGAAACGCAGCGTCCTCTCACTTGCATACAGTGAGTCCAATGCGACAGCGATGTATATTTGCGAAACGACTTGCCATGAAACTCTAGAATCTGACATTTTCTCCCATACTGAGCTTTATTCTGGAGTCTAGCCATCCAAAGTGAAGAAGCTACAGACAAATTATGACACGTATGCCAGCTTCAAAATCACTTGCGATGACCTCACTCATAGTTCAATAATAAACGTAAATGTGTGGCCAAGGAATACGCTGGTTAGAGACTGCTATCAGAGACGCGATTAATCTCCAGTATTCCGAATTTTATTTTATCTGACTCAACTATACATAATCGTTACTTTAAGCATTTCTTGCTATAACTGACGTTCTATAACTAGAAATATCCAAAATGTGAGAATTTTATGCGATCTTTTCTTTGTATATACGCTGCGGCTATTCGACCATTAGTTGGACCGTCTTTCATCAGTTCACGAGGACTAGTACGTTTATCAGATTTATCACTGATTCGATCTTAAAAAGACAGGCACATAGGCAGACCTTAGGCAGGAGTCTATGTATTATACAGTAGATCTCTTACAAGTATTATAGAAGAACAACACCTCGATGATCCCAGATTAATATGTATTACTGTTAAAACAGATGATTCCTCTTTGCTTTTGTAAATGTATATTTACCTTGCAATTTAGCTGAAAATGTTGTGAATTTATCGATTATTGGCGTAAATTTAATTCTATTACAGCAAATATAAGTACGCCATATGTTTACATCTAATAAGATTGCAATGCCGATACACTTAGATCCATTATCTCTCGGGATGAACTTAGCCAATGTTGTGAAGAATAGGGTTGTAATATTTGATTTTAAAAACAATATAGTAGACCACACAAACAGTTTAAATTTCTTTGTGACTCTCACAATACTCTCTCTTAGTTTAATCGCTCATTAAGCTATAAGTGATATCAGAATAAATCATACTCTAGTAAAGTCTAACCATCCCCCCACTTTAAATCGGACCTACTTCTCGGTTTTGATTCACATCAACTTCGAAAAACAACATCAATTGGTGAGACATCACTGCCGACATATAAATCTGAATTATACCCCCAACTCCCACCGAAACCCCCAATTTTTAAAAAAATAATCTGCATTCTTCTTAAACAAGGGGGAGATACCTTATGTTGCAGCGGTCAGTCATGATTATGGGTCTAGTAATCTCAAATATATGAATGAAATTAATAGATTTTACATAGATATGGTGACAACATTGTCCAATTCTAGCAAAGACGAAGCGAGAGAATCTAAACCTGGTCACAGTGTCAAATTCTTGTGTAACCATAAACATCGATCAGCTTTGACAGAACTCCGAGTGTCTTCCCATAACTTGAGAATTGAAACTGGGAGATATGGAAGCAATATAATCGATAGAAGTGAAAGATATTGTATGCTATGTGACAACCATGATATCGAAGACAAATATCATTTTCATTTAGTATGTCCTGTGTATACTCACTTGCGTGTAAACTTAATCCAAAAGTAGTTTTGGAATAAGCCATTCATGCTCAAGTACATTTAACTATTAACTTCTAGTAATAAGAAAATAATATGTTCGCTAGCTAAATTTGTTTATAAAGCGTTGAAAACCAGAGCTAGATTAATATTGTTACAGTTATTTATTATGAAGATTGTGTATATTTGTCCATCCTCTCCTTTCAAGCTCTTGACGATTACCTTTTTGATTTCATTGTTAACGTTTTATACATAGCATTTGATAACCACGCAATATTTGTAATATGTAATCTATAAGCATGTAAATTCTTATGATAATAAACTATTGAAATTTATTATTATACTGGGCTGGAATGATTGTGTAAAAGAACTGCACGACTATGCACGAAATGCTGACCGTAAATAACTTGATAACAGTAACTCTCGACATGGGCCTCACCGTGACCTGATGCGCCAAACTAGAGCTCAATTTAAGTATGCCCTTAAACTTTGTAAGAAGGACAAATTAAAACATACGACAGACCACGCTCCCAAATAAATTTAGAGAAATGTGGGAAAATCATTTTGAATCCTTACTCAGTAGTGTTCAAAACATTCAAATAAGGATTATGTTCTTTCAGCGTGCAAGTCCCTGTCTAGTTTTACTCATCCGATCTAAATGTCTGAGATCGAACAAAACCCACACAAAAGAGGGGTACATATCGATGGTCAGCCATTTTTGTATATGTAAAACATTTTAAATTGTCAGATAATAAACTCAATGTTCTTCTGTTGATTTTATTTCATTATATATCTCTCTATAAAATTGTCCCATATGATTTCACAAAAGTGAAAATTGTTCCTTTATTAAAAAGTAAAATTGGTAACTTGGCGGTCAAATATAGTCTCACAGCAATTATATCAAAATTATTTGATTGTATTGTACTACTAAGATGTGAAGTCCCATTTTCTGAAAATCAGTTTGGTTTTAAGAAACAACACTCAACAGATTTATGGTTTTAAGGAAATGGTTAGCTATTACTTAGGACTTAGTAGCCCTGTTTTTGCCTGATTTTTATAGGCCAGTAAGGCATTTGATAGGGTCATTCACATATTATTACTTTTGAGATGTCTCACATAATTTTGTTAGTAACAATAGAGAAGCATTCAGAACTTATATATTTGTCTATATTTGAAGATAAGATACTTATGTTCTTATGTGAAAAATACATTTATATTTTAATATGGAGTCCGAGATAACGAATTCTTATCGTATCTTATCTTATTTATTAAATTAATTCTATTTACGCGATATTTTGGAAACCAATCTAAGAGAGTTGAGATACTTGTAAGTGAGAAACTCTCCTTTCATTTTGTTAGGTCTCAGAAGATGCAATGATGTCCAGGTGCTAGCATTGAGAATATCCAATTGATGGTACGAAAATAGTAGATACTTCAAGGCATATATATAAGCCTTGCATATATGCAAGTATTTCATTTATGAAAGCAAATATTTTCCAAACTAAGGGATAATGTGGAAAGAAAAGTGCGTCAAACTGGATTTATTTTTTCGTTTGTCGTTTATATGTCTATATTTACCTCTGTGAGGTTTAGCGTGCGAGAATTCCACTTAAGTATTTTGTAAATGAGCTTCATTTTTAAATGAAACAAATATCAAGAATGAAATCTCCATATCTCGATAATCTGTTTAATGCTTTGATAAAGGATAGAAAATGTCCCATCTTTATCGCCAATATCCTGAAACAAACATTTTTATACAACAGATCAATCTCTTTAACTTTAGATATACTCTCTCCAAGACTGTGTCACCCTTAACATAGGAGCCTTATTATTGGACTATCTTACGCGCATCTTGAATTAATCGCCCGATGAAATATAAACCAAGTTGTTTAAATGTCTCGATAAAGGTTCATCAAAAGACAGCTAAACATAGTATCGTCTTTATGACAATCTACAGGATATATTTTTGTGGAAGAATGCATTCTGTGTTAATAGAAGTTGAGTCTTGCATTATAGCGTGTTCATTGCCAGTTCCGTTTAAATGCTCTGTACTTTGCAATCAACTTAAAGTGACTCTTTTCTTAACTTCCACTTTGATCCATGCATTGGAACAGGGATGGGAGGAACGGATGGGCTACGTGTAATGCCAGATTAAAGGCGGAGCAACGTAGTGAAATGGTAACTAACATATATGGGGGGGGGGGCGGGGGCGCTATTTCGAAATTGATCCAGGGACTTCTACCACCATAATCCGGTATTGGCTAAGCGAAAGAAAGAAAAAAATGTCGTTCCAGATACGTTGAAATTTCAAATGATGATTTAAAATAACGCATTTTGTTTAGTAGAATTGATTCCTAAATCTACCATTCGAGTACGAGCGAGTATTTTTCGTTAACACTGTTGAATGAAGACCCAAACGCAATTATCCACTTAGATGACGACAGACAAACATATCAACAAAATAATAGAGGATGCTCAGTTTTTCTTTCCATGGAATATTTCTTCGAGTAAATGTACCTAAATCACAAATACACAATAGTAAGGGCTAAAGATTAATAATATATACATATTTTATATTTTTATTTTTGAAAAATATAATTATCTAACGGGCAGATGTTTAAGCTAGAATCAAGATACCTCTAAATTTAATAGGGATACCCCTTAGTATGTAGGCCATATCTATAAAATCTGGTTAGTACCTGGCCAATTTTCTGGACGCCCATCATCATGTCCTTGTGAATCACATGAAAAACAAACATATGGCCGAGAAGCTTCGGATTTTCTCGGTTGATATCGAATACGCAAGGATGATTCCACATAGGATCCTGTGTATTCTGCCGGACCTTGGTCTTGTGTTTAGCTTCACGTATTCCATTGACGTACATCTCCACTTTAACATAAGGATCTAAAATAAAGGAATTGCATCGAAGTGTAGATCAAAATCTAGGACTGAATGTTGTCATTTAATATATTAATTAGATGATTTTGAATCAGCAATTTAAAGGTCTTTATGGATTTCTCAGATCACTTGTCTCGTAACAATTTTCCATATTATAATAAAAAATATGTATCTCTTAAATTTTTTTACTTTTTTTTCGAATGAAACAAACAATGTTCATTATCTTATCACATGAATAATACTGTATTGCATGTGTCACGCTTATGGCCGAATTATGTTTGGATGTTGCATTTTTCGGACATAACCATTTTAACTATCCTTTCAATGTGTGTGTGTGTGTGTGTGTGTGTGTGTGTGTGTGTTTAATCGATGCACTTCCTTACGAATACTACGATGAGATAAAATTCGTTTTATATTTGCTTGCAGATTAAGAAGTTATATTGAACTAAAATTTTACTGCACATTATTCATAAAGTTTTATATAATATTTTGCACTCCCAACATTTTATAACACCCTGAATAATTCGCCTTGATCTTTATGAATCCTTCAGCGGTAAAGTTTAGCCTTACAAGAAAGTAGAGTGAATTATCCAGGAAGTAGAGAAAACTTGTTCTAAATAAAAGAAATTTATAAAAACTGCTAACAGCTATCTGAATTCAACTTTTATTTTATGAAAGTTGCAGGAATATATATAGCAGAAATGAGACAACATTTAAATGGAAATGTAATTCATGAATACAGAGTTGACACGAACAATTTGTTACGCAGACTTACTGACTGTTCCTAGCAGAGAAACTCGTGGGATGTTCCTGGCTTCTATCACACTAAATGCGATTTTGCCAGCTACTGGTTGGTAACATCCAGTTATTCGAATATCACCTTGATGCCGCTGCAAAAATACAAATATATTTTTGGAGAAAACTACTATATGTATGAGTGTTTGGTGTGATTATTAGTAGATAAGATTTAAGAATGCGAAGTCATCGGGGTAGGATTTATTTTTACAAAATGTGACATATCATTACACACCAAATGAGTCAGCACTGAGTGAAAATATAAGATGACAAAATTAGAAAATTTCTGAAACTGTGGATGAAAAAAATGAATTCACTTCCAATTTAAAAATACATGCATTCCCCTATTTTATCTATTCTGTACACTCTGTCCTCTATGTGTATGAGAGCATGACGCCACCTACTATCGTGTTATTGAAACATTACAGTTGAAATAAATACTATAGTTGTGGTACTGCAAAATCACGACAAAAAGTGTATCATATTCTTCTTGTCTGACTAATTTCCTCAGCGATATATATGTATGTGTGCCAGGTCAGGAAAATAAATACTTGCCCTCGATGCGTGGAGAAATTATTACAGAGCAGACACAGTTATTCTAGATCGTTTTATCTGCATTGCCTCGATGATGTATGTGAGCCATGTCAGGCAATATTTGACCTGGCTGCGTGTAGAAATTAAATACAGCACTGTTTTATACAGCGCACAGACAGGACGGAGAGATATGCAGCACATTATATATATATATATATATATATATATATATATATATATATATACATATATATATATAGTTATATAGTTATATAGTTTTATATATATATATATATATATATATATATATATATATATAGTTATATATATATAGTTATATAGTTATATATATATAGTTATATAGTTATAATAATTCGGTGACATCCCAGCCGATTTGACGTAAGAAACCAAAGCAACAATCCCCTTAATTCATGGTTAAGAAAAGTATATTTATTATATACCTATCATTATACAATTCATGTGAAAGGCTATTTTCCCCGGGTCAGATCTGAAACCTTGTATCAGATGCGCATTTCATACAGACTGAATCTCCTCGCTGTAAAAAATGAAGTCCCTAACAATGGTCGCGTGATGGGGCTACTACAGTTACGCTATATTTAGACGCAATGTACAATGTGAGTAGATGGATAAAATCAAAGTAAAAGAACAAGAACAACACAAAATGTTGTCTTCTTATTATGAACTAATTGTTTAGGTTATATAATAAACTCATAATCAGTACAGTAACTTGATCTGTGTGGTTGTATCGCGTCTCGTTTTATAGCGGAAGGACATCAGATCACGCTAGACCGCTGATGGGGCGGTTGCTTCGGGCACCAGAGGCCTTGGGGCGCCAAAACAGCTGATAAAAATTCGGACCTCTTATTCTGTCCCTTTGGGCCATCGTCTTCGTCGCCCTTAGCGCCATTTACCCTTAGTACACCACTGGAAACAACAACCATCCCAATATAACTTAAGAAAGAATCCGAATCCAGTCCCTGGGGGTGGCTAAATGCACCCAAACTATATAGATGGGTACCACCAGGATTGCCTAGTAAGAGAGTACAGGTGGGCATTTTTGAAAAAAATATGACATAAGTTCAAAGATAGCTTTTTCACACACATTTAAAAATGTAATAGTAGTACTTTATATTGAAAAATTGCTATATAAATCACCGATGAAGACCTCATTAATGAATCTACCTATATCAAAGCATGTTGGAAACACACTAAAGGCTTCGCTAATACATTTACAGACTTGTAATGAAGTGAGACGAAGGGATAAGCACAATCTTAAAAGTATTCTCAAAAAAGGCTTAGAGATTCGTTCAAGGGAAATATAAATGAGTAAAGATCTTACTTTGATAACAATCATGATTTGAATAAATTTTTCAGTGACATTCAGGTTCTGTAAAGGTACAGCCAGACTATACAGATCAAATAAATGACGAGACCCGGATGGAGAGAAACTTGAGTCCAGAGAATTTTACGATAGAACAAGATCTATGAACATTATAAAAACAGAGGTGAAATGGATGATGTCATTGAACCGTTTGTTTGACATTTTTCAAACGTTATTTGGCCAGGAAATAAGCGAAAGAACGAAGTGGATGTTGAACAGCAATGAATATTTTACACTGCACGTAGATAGGTATCAGACTCTTGGAGGAAGCTCATATATAGATTTCCCTGAATGGGTTAAAAAGCTTGTATCAATGTAAAAAATACAGATTCTATAGCATAGGAAAAAAAGTAGCATTGTCAATATATCATGACAAACGTTTTTAGTTGACAACGCAAACTCATTACCTTACCGTCACGTCAATACATTGGATTGAAAAGGAAACTCAAGCATCATTAAAAGTTTGTTTCTATTGTTTTGTTTCAAAGTATCTACAATTTCTCCTTTCATTCATCTGGTATGAAGTGATTCTCTTCAACTACAGTTTCCAATGTCTTCTTGGCATTGATGTAAAAAACTACCAAAACATCATGTATTCTCCCTGAAATCCTTGATTACATAGTTGTACTTCTGAGCGATCACCCCAGACCGATATTTTAAAATGACTACTACTGAAAGCTACCTTGATTAAATTAGTTGCTTTCTTTTCCACGTCGTCAAGATTCCCGCAGACATAAATTAGAAGCAAAATATTAGCTTCTTGATACAAATTAGCAAGCAAATCTAACCACTTATCCAATTTATTCTCTGAGTCTATCATGATCACATTTTCATCTTTCAATAACCATTTCCTGACGTATGTCTTGTTCCATAGAAGCGTTGGACAGATGATAATGATGTGATCAAAAAGGTTTCTGTATTCAGTCTCAAAACAGATTTAGTGCAATCAATGTCTAACCACAATTAGTTACTAGACAAATTAGTATGTTCTGAGATTGTTTCAAATACAACTCCACTGCGCTGCACGACATGGACGTCATCTATACATGCCTAAAAGAGTGTTGATTTCGATTCATTGTTTTGAATGTTAACTTCACTTTTACACACACACACACACACACACACACACACACACACACACACACACACACACACACACACACACACACACACAATAGATATTCATTTTGTGGGCATCTACATTTTCTTTCCTAATGATTTGAAAATGATTACCTTGTTGAACGTTGGAAACTTATGTCCACTGCCATTCAATCTGTTATCATGATTATTTCTCAAACCAAGGTGGATTCAGTGAATGCCATTGTAAAAAGTGGCAACACTTACATTACTAATTTCTGTGTGATTTTTTTGCTCATCAAAGAAATACTTAGTGGCTTCCATAAGATCAATAAAAAAAAAAACAACCTGGGAATAAACCATGTTTGGCAGACCTTCTTTTGTCTCTGAAATCTTCTATATTGCCGAGTTTTGGGGCTCACTTTCTCCACTCTTTTTGCACAGTATTAAAACAACCTTCAAGCATATATTGGGAAAATCAGAGGTAAGACTGACTGATTGCTATGTCTGTGATTCTCGTCCCAGTGATGTAGTCGTAAAATAAAGTCCATTTCTTATCTTGTCATTCACAGATTGTGAAATTGTTTGAGAGATAACGGTATCTTACTGCAAAGAAATGTTTTCCAGCTTGTAGTCATGATTAACACCTTCAATTATTTCGGCTGCTTGTGCGAATGTAATGCTAAATCTGAAGTCACGAGGAAGAGCACGTGGATACAGTGTACAATGATCTAAAAGAATCTGGAAATCAAGTTGTATTCTAAACTTCTTTCCATAAGTGACAAATTACCTATTGCCAATTACCTGCTCCTGATCTCAACTTTCTCAATTATTTGCTTATGATACCTTGTTCAATACTCTCTGCTATACCCGAATAGACAGCCACAAATCTTTATATATCATGAAAATATTGTAGTATTTAAGCTTGGAAAGATTATAACTAATGTATTCATATTCGACATGTTAATGAAAATGTTGGTGGAAATCATTCACGTTAGGTTGTCTTTGTTTTTCAAGTTTTGGATTATCGCTTAAAACATGTCTACCATTATCACTATTAGTAGATGCATACAGAGAAAAAGCGTCATCAGGGTTGTTGAAATATTGAGTCACTAAACTTTGCTCCATCTATCCTTTATTCAACAAATCAAGTGTCTTGGCCCTTTTTCAATAAAGTCTTTGGTTTATGTATGGTATTATTTCATCAGATTGTGGTGTCTAATTCATTCCTCGTTGGCTCCATAGGGATCTAAGAACTTGAACAGATAGTTGCTGTCTGAAAATGCTAAACCGTTAACTATGGCTTCCCCAATTATAACTGCTGCTGCAGCAATTTGTTGCATTTAAGAGTAGCAAATAGTTCCAAATGCATCAGTTGTAAAATAACCGAATAGATTGAGCCATACTTTTGAAGTATTTTCTTCCTTGCTCGCTTTGACCGGGGTCGTGTCTATTGACGTGTAATGAGTGCTATTGTATCCATTAAATAGCTTTGGTAAAACGTCAACCTATTTTCTGGTTTCATTTTGAGTGTAATACCTCCACATTCTAGCCCGTAGGGTTCAGTTAAACCTTTTAGCTACAAATGCTTTTAGCCTGTGTAAGTACTCAATGTTTTCCTTTTCCAGCAAAAGCCTTAATTTGCATGTTGTATAACTCTTTTCCTTCATAAAACGGTATATTTTTAGGCTTTCTTTCTTGGAAGATTTCTCTGAAAGCATCGTGTATGTCATCTCCTTTGTTTGTTTACCCTCTGAGTCAATGCGTAAAGAGACATATATAACTGTCAAAAGGTATTTATAACCATCGTTGTATTTTTCATACGCTTGCATGTCTACAATGTCTGCTTGACACTGGGCAACCATGTGAGTAGCATGCACCCTTCTGAATGGACATGTTTATCTCGATTGCTTGTGTAATGTGTAGGTATAATTTTCAGTTAACCATTCTTTCATTTCAGCAACCAGCCTTGATCATCCTTTTATCCCATCCAGCTTGTAAACAAAAACACGTTGTCTATAGATATCGAGATTGTTGCTTTTATGTTAAACTCATTCAATAATTATATCACTTTCCGAAAACCGTTAAGTGTATCACAACCTAGCTTTCCTCCGTCATTTTGTTTCATAAAGAATTTCATATTATATTATCAACTCCAATTATTTTAGTAGTAAGGCTTCAATAGCGCGATTGTGTCACTTTTGTTCACAATAAATTCAACCCCAATGGCTTCACATTCCCATGTCTTATTTACTATCATTTGGGATAATTTAAATGATGAAAATAAATATTTATTAAGCGGCATCTTCTTTATATTATTTACTGTCAAGCATAATTTCATGTTCATAAAACGTTTAATTTATGAACAGAAACATGAACCAGCTACCCTCTAATTGAAATTTCTAGGTTCGATAATCAATGCTATCTATCCATCTATTTCAACGGCGACACACCAAGTGACGCTAAGATAAAAATGATGACTAATGTGTTAATTTCGTTAGGACAAGAAAGCAACATTCACATCGATTTTATTATGGCAGGAAAGATGTGTGAGATATTATTTCCTACAGCTGCTATTGATAAGCAACCGCCCTAAAAGTAATCAATAAATAGGCTTGGCGATTTCTTCGAAGCTTTAATAACACTGTAAGCACAGCAAACTAACATGCAAAACCTGTCTAATAACTAAATGTTTTGAGTCATGAAAGGTCTTTTTATACAAGTCAATGTTAATAATGCTTTACGTTTTTTAACTAAATTTCCTATTGGTACACTGGGCTTGTATCATGTCATCCAAATATTTCAAAACTACAGTAAGTTGAAAGCGTAGCTAGTTCGGAAGGCTCTTTCGTACATAGATTTAAAATTGTTAAATTTACGGTATCTCACTTTCTTCATGTTTGCTGAACTATATAACACTGCGATGATAATGTAAATTTGAAAAATGACTAATTAAAATACCTAAATCCTAGAAAATTAATTCCTACATTACGTCCTTCAATGTATTTTAAACAGACATTACCGTAACAGACGTTAGTGTCCCGGAAAACTTACGAAGTATGGGGTCAAACGAATGTATTGTCAATATGCTCATCATATGGATCTGTCGGAGACGATACAAATTAATAAAATTTGTGTTTGTTTGTATTTTTATTGACAGGACATGTATATTGTAAAACATATTAACTCCTTACCCTGAAAAATGCTTGTGGGAGTATTACCAACTCCGTCTGACCATTTTCAAAACCGCCAACGTCTTTGAGGTAAACGGAAGCCATGCCAACAAGATGTCTTCTGGTGATGTGATGTGAAGAATACACTTGGAATTCAAGTGACGATTCTTCAGAGATGTCCCCTGGTGCGAGGTCTTCTATTGAAAACTTCTCCAGAAATACTGGATTCTGACAAAAAAGCAATGCCAACTTTTGAGATAAGGCTATTATGATACATGACAGTGAATCTCAATCTGTACCTGAACTATGGAGTGCTGGAATCTGATAATTTTGAGAGTGAAACCCGATTGGAAGTTGAACTGTA
This sequence comes from Margaritifera margaritifera, assembly GCA_029931535.1. Taxonomy (NCBI): domain Eukaryota; kingdom Metazoa; phylum Mollusca; class Bivalvia; order Unionida; family Margaritiferidae; genus Margaritifera; species Margaritifera margaritifera. Next base: position 2,676,945 of record JAQPZY010001653.1, on the reverse strand, counting down.
TCTGGAAGAACAATTCTGCGTCAGTTGGGAAGAGAAATTAAAAATCTGGAAATTAGCAAAAATATCACATGTTTATATCATTAATGAATCATGCAGAATCGGCAATATGATTAAAAACAGACTTCCACGGACCCACGTTTCGTGGAGATCTGACAGACACCAAGAGGTTATGTTCTGTTGACCTTACCATCGGTCAATCAAATTGCAGCTTTTAGGATTCTGAAAGTCAATCAAGCCTCGTGATCACGCTCTGGGATTCTTACTATCGGCCAAGAGGGTTGCAGCTTTCAGCATTCTAAAAGTCAATCGAGTCATTTAGCAACTATTACTAATAAATGTAAACAAAGCTGTGTGAAAAGGACTATCATTTAATTTACACAACTAGGAAACTAGCAGAGCCATCACAACATAACCCTCTAAATAATTTTTCTTGTTCTAGTTTTAGTGATGATGGTCATATTTGATGGCCGCTTCAGCATTATTTGCCCAAGCTTGAAAAGTCTTAATGCCACATTACAACCTGTCTGATTTTGTGAAAACATTGCTAGAGTGGATTTTGAATAGATAGTTTTCAAAAGAATTTTCCATTTTTATCGACTGCACTCATTCGGAAGGCAGAGTCTTCAGTTATATATAAAGCAGAGTCTTCAGTTATATATATATATATATATATATATATATATATATATATATATATATATATATATATATATATATATATATATATGTCATACGTAATGACGAATTGGAATCATTTGTAAAATGTTGAAACTACTGATGTGAAAATGCTTTCTAGAAAAAGTGCTAATCTAGCCATTTTTCAGAAGAAGTGGACAAACTCAAATGTTATCAGTGCCATACCTCAGGCTCATGTGAAGACTACGAATGCAGTGCCATACCTCAAGCTCGAGTGACTTCTATAGTATATTCCATATATGTATGCGCCTAAGTAATTTAATATAACTTACTCGTGTTTTGTGTATCGTTTTTGTACGATATTTGTACTGCCTCCCAGGTACAAGAAATGCCTTCACGTACGGGTTCATGTCTGTACTGGCAGAGAGACCAGATATCCGTAAGTTGCTTGCCTAAAATGATAGAAAAAATTAAGAGAAATATTTTAAGAATTGTTTCACTATAAAATAGAACGCCAAATATTCGAAAGAATCTGGACATGATAATGGTATAGCTGGTATTGGTGGAATCAAGAACCATGTCACGTGCTTCCGTGATTTGGTCATTCGGATGCATAGGAGGAGCTCTACATATATTATGTACTTCTGAGAGAGTGACAGGTGTAAGGTGAAGTTGTTTTAATTTGCAACATGCACAATGAAGAGAATGCTGACATACCTCTATGCTATTTTCATGTACTGTGGCTGAAATTTCTTTACATATTGTACTTGTAGAAATTTTACATGATCTAAGCACAAAGCTGACAAAAATGGCTCCCATGTGCTCGAAAAGTCAGCCTGAAGTAGTCCAAATTACACTATTTTTAGCAGTTATTTAAATAAGGAAAATGAATTTTGCCAGAGTATGCAAATCCAGCTTCTGAAAGTACAATGAATGAATTACAAAGTATATAAAAGTTTTAAAAAAAACAGTTATCGGCTCTTTTTGTTACAATTTACCTTTGAAGTCCAGGAAGTGAAAATGACCAAGCGGAACTAGCAGTTTTTTTTTTATAGTGCACATTTGAAGTAAGACCAAGCTGTATACTTTATAACCCAAATTCCATCCATCAATCATCCACCAAAATAAAGGGAATTAAAAGTTTGTTTAATAATATCTAAGATATACAAGGTCTTTTTTAAATAGCCAGGATAACCGGTGAGGAAAAACCTGAGAAATTTTTTTTCCTTAAAAATGTAACCTTATGCAAAATACTGAACGGTAGAACGCAACCTTAAAACAAATAAAAAAATGTGTGCAGTTGCTTTTCTCTTTTTCATAATATCATGTATGATTCTCTCAACATAATGGTATATTAATATTGATGTTATGCATGAAAATAAGCTAATTATGCCTATTTTGCTCTTGGTTACACAATATGGCTTGTATTGTGTGTGCAATGACTTAAATTATGTGGAAATTAGAAGTCTTAGAACACAGGAGTAAAGTCAACTTAAATTTAAAACTGTTGCATTAAGTGAAAAAAAATATAGCAAAAATGTTTCTTTTTATTCATTTATAATAAAATTAATGTAAATATGATGATAAAGCAGATTCGCTTTCTTCCATATATTAGTATTAGAAGAATTAGCAAACGTTTTACCCTTTGACCTTTGACCTATGTGAACCTGATCTGTTCCATCCCTGTTCAAACTGTAAATTTTATAAGTGACATCTCAGGAATAATTGTAGTAAGTTTGATGTTCCTGTATTTTAGCATAACATTATTTTGCTATTGTTGAGAAAATGCAATGTGCATTTTTAAAAACCTAACTTTTCATAATGTGGGATGGGGGAGTGGAGGCTAGGCTTGTGTGGGACTTTGCTACTAATGAATACTGTTCTGTGGAACAAAATACATGATAATTACTCAAAAAGACTGTTTAGATGCTTGCGACTTAAATGTTTCATCTATACAACCACAATTAAATCATATAATAATAATACATATGTGGTCTTTATGGAGGCGCTCTACAGATATTATGTACTTTTGAGAGAGTGACAGGTTTAGGGTGAAGTTGTTTGAATTTGCGACATGCAAATGTTGACATACCTCTATGCTATTTTTATGTATTGTCACTGAAATTTCTTTACATATTGTACTTGTGGAAATTGTACATGATCAAGCACGCAGCAAACGAAAATGGCAGTGCCCATGTGCTCAAAAAGTCAGCCTGACTTAGTCCAAAGTACACTATTTTTAGCAGCTATTAAAATAGGAAAGCAAAAAAAAGATTGTTGCCAGAGTAGGCAAATCCAGCTTCCGAATGTACAATGAATGAATGAATTAGAAAATATATAAAAAGTAAGAAAAGTTATTGGCTCTTATTTTTACAATTTACCTTTGAAGTTCATGAAGTGAAAATGACCAAGCGGAACAAACAGTTTTTTTTATACATGCACATTTGAAGTAAGACCAAGCTGTACACTTTATAACCCAAACTGCATCCATCAATCATCCACCAAAATAAAGGGAATTAAAAGTTCTTTTAATAATACCTAAGATATAGAAGGTCTTTTTTAAATAGCTAGGATAACCTGTGAGGAAACCTGGGAAATTCTTTTTCTTTAAAAATCTAACCCTATGCAAAATACGGAACTGTCGAGCGACACCATAAGTTGTGGATACAAAAGTGTGGAAATAGTGTTGAATACAAAGATAGTTACTTTCATTTGTCAAACTCAATTAATGATTATGATGCTTTAACTGACGAAGATATTCATCAACGATTTCTTTTTCAAATTCATTGATTGTACAATTTTTGAACAGTATCTGTCAACATTATATTCAGCTCGTTGAACTTAATTTTGACCCGTGGTGGCACTGTAACATTATTTGTTTGCAAGCAGAAGTTTCATATGGGATCACTCCATTACTTTAGATAAATTCGGGTAAGTATGGCTCGTATGCAAAAGGCTAAACTATTTTAACCAAATTATTGCAAGACTTATTTTACTACTGCAAAAATTTAAACAGTATATAAATTCTATTGTAGACTGTGATTGTGTTCCCAGAACTGATCATAGGAGGTAACTGAACAATATTTTCCCAGTCACGTCGTCTTCAAGCGGTAGGTGATTCTTTGAACATATTTTATTTGCTAAATTATGCAAAAGGGATTGGGCTACAAGTTCTCACAGTCTCACAGTATTAGATAAGCCCTTCCACATACAGATATAGTCATAAAAATTAATCAAACATGACAAGCAGCAGGAAAAAAAATATAAAACGTGCTGAAAAAAAGTCCGAAAAAAGAAAAAAAGATATCTAAGGCAAGTAATCAAGTTACCAAACATCGGAAAGAGTAGAATTTAATATGTATGTAATGCACCTACATCAAATATCAACTGGTCATTGTATTGTCGGAAAAAAGATATTCCTTTTATATTTGTTTAAGAAAGCTTAAATTATCTACATTTTGTTCAGTTTCGAGTTCAGGTGAGCCAATAGAATAATTAGATTTTGCCTTTGAATTGTGAATTGTGTACAAATGAAACTATAATGATATACATTTTCTGATTTTACCCGACAGTCGCATAAAGGATTATCTATCAGGTGATTGTCATATGGGTTTTGTTTTGTTTTTTCGCTACATTGATTTATGATCCTAGTATGAATAACAGAGTATCTGCAATCGCCAGAAAGATAATCAGAAGTAACGCTTTTGTTTTGTGTGGTAATATACTTTTCAAATGTTCGGAAATAGCTTTCCGTTTAGACATTTGACATATTTAGGTAGGGTATTCCATATGAGAATAAAAGAATTAATGAAAGTTTTTTTTTTATATTTTTTTATTTCAAGCCAGACAGAAAATCTAGAGAAGTTTGTCGATTACATAAATTGTATCTTGTCGTTTCTTTCACCAAAAGAGGAAGCAGTTCGTTTAAATAACTTGCTGAATCAGGATAATTAATTTTATGACAATTACAGAGTTTGAGGGGTTTTCTTCTTTCTGAGAGAGAGGCTAGCCGCATTTCTCATATATATTGCGTACGTGTGCACTTCTTGTTGTTATTTCAAGTCTGGAATTTAATCTAGAGAAGTTTTGTCGATTACGTAAATTGTATCTTTTCGTTTCTCCCACCAAGGGAGGAAGCAGTTCGTTTCAATAACTTGGTGAATCATTATAATTAATTTTATGAAAAGGACGGAGTTTGTGGGATTTCTTCTTTCTGAGAGAGGGGACAAGACGCATTTCTCATACATATTGCGTGCGTGGACACTTCTGGTTAGACCTGTAATTATCCTAGCAGCCTCTAACTGTATTGGAACATCCATCCCAAACAACATCTGCATATTCTTATTGAGAACTAATATATGATAAGAAAATTATATCTAAGGATTTTCTACTCAGCTTTTATTTGACAGATCTTACATTATTTAGCAATTTAGATTCTTTTTTAAAGAATATTTTCAATATGCAGATTCCAAGTGCATGTATTACGAATTTGTAAGGCCCAAATCTTTATAATTGTCAACAAAAGCAAGTAATTCGTTTTGGAACATCAATTTGGTACAGTTTCTAAGTCAGCATTTAGTATGTATTGGATATCTTGCATACTTCTAGAAGCGTAAGAAAGAGAGCTATCGTCAGCAAAATGTCTGGCGAGACTAAGTAGATCATCAGCAATATCACTGATATATACAGAAAACAATAACAGTCCTAGAACTGAACCCTACAGCACCTCAACTGAAACGGACTGAGTTATTGATTATGTGCTTTTCACAACAACAGTTTGTTATCTATCGAGAGATATTTGGTGAAGCAATCAATCAGATACGATTCTATTCTAACGCTTTTAAGTTTATGGATAAGACCCTTATGCCAAAAACGATAAACTCCCATAGATGCATTGCAAACTATTACACACATTTCTCGATAAGGACGCACGTGGTTGCAAACAAACAACTATTACAAAAAAACAAAAAACAAATAGCACCCCCCCCCCAAAAAAAAAAAAACAAAAAAACAACAAAACATACAACATCAACACACACTTCCACTGAAATGAAAATCTTAATTTCGGAAGAATCATATTTTTGTGTAGTTTTCTTACTAACAGTTGGATCATACTTTACACATTTCACTGTTGCTGTTCTTCAGTAAACTCTTAAAACCACGTTACAAAATTGTTCACATAGCCATGTGCTTTTCACGTGTGTATTTCACTTCGGATATTCTTCCGCAGATTCCATGAAAACAGCAGACTCTACAACTTTTAATTTTTAAGTAATTGCTTATGGGGAAAATTCATCATGATATGTTACTTTCTCCTCACCTCAACAAGTTTTATTACTTCGACTATGTTAATGTTAAGCAGTATCGACCGCTTTTTGTACTTGGGAGGAATTAAAGCGGTCTATACTGGAATGTAGGCGAAGTTTAAGTGGAGCCTGATTTATTCATGCAAGTCATTATTATAATTATGAATAATTAGTGAAACGTAAAACGGTATTTTTATATAAATATTTGTAAACATTTCGTTTATGATAATTGTTTTGTTGATCTGTTTAACTGATGCAAATTATAAGCTACAAGCATATTATTATATACATACTGTCTGGTATCTCGAGTTGACCTGGTGTTTTGGTGTAGCAGACTCGTAAGCTGGTCAACCACATTCCAAACCAACTTGTCCACTCGATTTGACAGACACGACACATATATTTAGCTGTAGGTATTAATTTAATTTATTAATTAATTTATTGTGGTAAATATGATCTGCATTGTTGAATGTTAATCAAATTAAATATTAATAATGACATTTACCTCATTGATTGGTGTTGTCTTTTTTTATCTACCTTTCATGTTCATCGTGTACACAAGTGTAAGTATTACTATTGTATAATGATGTCGAGCTATAAATATGTGTATTTTCAAAAAAGACAATAAGCAGAAAGTACAATGCAAGGTTTCTTTACCCCCACAACTACTGATTTTGGTTCGATCTTGGAGGAAAAGAAAATACATCTATTCTTCAAGAAAATGGGAACACTTATGTACAGTTATTTTCGCATACTTATGCAAATCAGGACCATGTAGCCCATGATTGGAGTACTCTCTTTCTCTCTCTCTCTCAGCTACTCAGCGATATCACGTCACCTCTATAATTATAACGTTGAGCTTGGTCCGATCATCAGAAAAATTAAGCTGTACTTTGAGTTTCCCGGTGGGCATGACTGGCGGCAGATAGCGAGGGGCAATCATCTCTTCAAGATTCAGGTCGTGCATCAGGAATGGAGCGTCGGGAAGTCCAATTCCGGGAGGTGGTCGCTGCAAAGAAATGACATAGAGATTAATATATTAAAATGCATAAAGCAGAGAAGCTTGTAAACGTTATACTATTAAGACATTAATTTATCTGATCGTACTCACCGTATCGGAGCATATGCTCAAGGAATGTCTTGATTTCCCGCTTACTCATTGCAATTTATACCTTTTGCACGATTTGTCAGTGCTGGATGAAAAGGAAAACGTCACACTTTTTCCAAGATCATATTATGACTCAAAAAAAGTCATGTAGGCATGCGGTACCGGTACCAACTATTTTAGCTATAGGTGTCATTTTTGAGAATTTGATTGCACATACCTTTAAATGGCGATTATTCAGTTTATTCGCTTCTCGTCGATCAATATTTCTTGCAAGTTCATTATATAACCGCCCCAGAAATACACCTGATAACATTATTGTTCAAGTATGTGTACATTTTTGGACGAACCCAATTAAGCGAGGTGAGCCAGTGTAAACCGGACTGAATGTCGCACACTATGATATTACAATGAAAGCGCCTCTTCTGTGGAAAAAATGAACCAACCGAAAAACCTGTACAGCAAACCCAAACAGAGACCCAAACATATCATAATCTCATGTCAAAAACACCGGGAAAAACATCAGCGGGAAAAAGAAAGCAAAGAAGCACATGTCAAGCAAGTAATAGATACATGCATACTTATCTAGCTGTATGAGGAAATAATTGTACAGTTTTGATAATGTACCGCGATACTGGACGAGCCCAATATGTGCGAGTCTGATATCACAGGACAGGAGCATAACTGTACAATTGTTTATCCATGTAGCTAGAAAAATATTGATATATCTAATTTAATCCACAGCACATTGTTTAAAATTAAAATGTAATTGTTGGCAATGCTCGAAGAACATTAAAGTTTTAAATTTAATATCATTCCTTACTTCCCCATAAAAACAATGGACCATTCCAACTTTATTGTACTCACTCATTATCATTGACATCATTGCTGTACATATTGGTTCACACAATAACATGAGCAAATATACATGACAAAAGGCTCTAAAGTTCAAGAAAAATATGCAGAAGATATTTGATCGCCCTCTCAAGTGAATGCATCTCTGCGTTTTATATGCCAACATGGAAACGTAAACAGTAATGCATATAACTGATTGAAATTCATCAATCCTGTGGAATGTCTGAAAATCTTTTAGGACCTGCCTGCTGATTCTGCTATGAAAAGAGAAATGTGTATGTCCATGAGTAGGTTTAAAGATTGTACAATGTTATTTATTTTGATATCTAAATGATGGGGTTGGTTATGGTTTGAGAGTACACAGTTAGGCCTTACTTCTGATGTGCCTCTCATAGAAAATTGCTATCTCTGCATGGCTATTTTCACGTCCTGAACTTCAGATGTAAAATTATATCGCTAAGAGCCATACTTTTTTTTAGTGTTTTGATAATTTAAAATTTCATAAGTACACTTTGTGAAAATAATAATACATACACTGTGAAATGTCATTTCTGTGTTAGTGTACAATACATTGTACTATTTTTAAGTACATTTCCCCAGTATACAGAAGCGGTCATTTTCATCAGCTGGTGTAGCTCAGGTTATGAAAGTTAGGAAGCAACCCCACTCAGTGTGATCAATAGTTACAGCGTGTTAAGCACAACAAATATACATGCTTGAGAACGTTTTGTGTTAATAATCTTAATATTTATATGAACAGTGTCAAAACATGTATAAAACATGGTTAGGCAGAAGAAAGATATTTATTTTCAAAAGCAGCAAGAAAGACTTATCCAGTCACGAAATAACCTTATGTTTTGGAGAAAAAACTAAAGCATGCAATAACGTAACGAGAAACACTTGTCATATTATTAGCTGTCATTGGTTTAGTTATTTTAGGAAATTACTTGCTGGAGATGCGGAAATTTATTCAAAAGATGATGCAGAAAGCAACATTGAAATCAATCAAAATAATTTTGAAAGTTCAAATTGACCAGTCGATATGGAAGAAATTGTACATAACACCAAATATATTGCTTCAGGGAAATCTAGCGGACCTGACGTGATAATTGAGTTGTTCAAAGAAACTTGTACGGATATTGCACTATTCTTACTGATTCTGTTTAATTAAATGTTTGACAATTGTATATTCCCCGAGGAATGTGGGAAAAATATGATTTGTCTGTTACACAAGAAAGACTCAGCTAGAGAGATCTCATCAATTAAAAAGGTATTTCGTTAATAAATGTATTGAGGAAACATTTTACTAACGTATTAAATACCAGACTCAGTCTGCGATCTGATGATAATAATATTCATGAGTCACAGAGTTTTGCAAAAGATTTTGCGTATCCGGCAATATAATTGTTATACAACAAATACATACGTTGATTGTACTGTTTATTTCATGCTTTTCTAAAGCCTTTGGTAACTAATCTCATACCAAAGTTTTGGTCTCATTCGCAAGAAAATGTACTTAGGGAACCATCAATACTCGCTTATAAATCGGGTCTAACTGCAAACAACATAAACACTGTTCTGCCGTCGCAAAATACACTCGCAGATCAAGGTCTATGTAGTTTGTTCTACTGATTACTCCTAGCAAACTACATAGACTCAGATCTGCCTACGCATTATGCGACGACAAATTTTGGCCTGTGCAGTTTGCAGTTTGATTCTACTTATAAGCCAGTATAGATGATGAAGTCATATATATATATATATATATATATATATATATATATATATATATATATATATATATATATATATATATATATATACCGCCAAATATTTTATGCAATTTATTTGATATTCTTATTGATCCAGTTCTATCATATGCTGCAAATGTGTGGAAATTAATACAAGGTAATGTTGTTGAAAGAGTTCATTTACGTTTTTTGTAACAAATATTGTAGGCGTGAAATAGTCTACACAGACTTTTGTATATAGTGAATTGGGAAGATATCCTCCAAGAGTACTTGGACTCTTTAGTATATAGTGAAATGGGACGATATCCTCCAAGAGTACTTGGACTCTTTAGTATATAGTGAAATGGGACGATATCCTCCAAGAGTACTTGGACTCTTTAGTATATAGTGAAATGGGACGATATCCTCCAAGAATACTTGGACTCTTTAGTATATAGTGAATTGGGAAGATATCCTCCAAGAGTACTAGGACTTTTTAGAATGATTAAATATTAGTTAAAAAGTGTACATTCTAGCAGCAGGAAATATACAAGAATAGTGTATGACATTTCATATACAGAATTTATAGTAAACCCAGATACAATTTCATGAACTTGGTTTTAATAAATATGGTTGCAACAATGCGTATCTAATGTTGATGTGTTCCTATTAGTAAAGCAACACTTGAACGATAATTTTCTGTCTTCGAAATTGTAATTCTAGACTTGAATCTTCTAGTAGAGCAAGGCTGTATATTCATCTTGCAAATAGTGTTTCGTATAAAGAATTTTTTACTTTTATTCCTATTAAGAGTTCTAGAATAGTACTAACTAAATTGCGAACATCATCTCATCGACTCCGTGTTGAAGCATGTAGATGGGCTAAACCACAGGCGATATGATATGAAAATAGAACATGTCGCTTTTGTAATATTATAGAGGATGCATTTCATTTTGTATAAGAATGTCCGTGTTATATGGAATAAAGACGGAAGTATATACCTTAATATTATTGGAGGCATCTAAATATTGCAAAATTGGACGCATACGTCTAAAGTTTTATGATTAATATTGTTTTTTTTTAATTACACTGTTTGAATTTAATGTATTGATTTATATTGCATAACGTTTAATATGTGTCTGAAATTACTTCACTTTGGTATTAATTAATTTTGTATATGTACGTGTTTGCAAAAGGCCTGTAGGCTAATATGTAATAAAGATTCTTAAATCAATGTATGCTAGTTTGAAATCACGTGTTAAAACTCCTAAAGGTTTAATCAATTATTTTTCCTGTCAAGTAGAAACGAGACAAGGTTGTGAACAAAATCCCATTTGATACTTCTGGTTAATTAATAACTTGATGAAGAGCTATATGAAAAATGTCCTTTGCTATTTTGCATGCCAATGATGTCGCAAATTCCGCTAAATCAGTGATTTTATTGCAGAAACAAATATACATTCTAGATGCATTTTTTTCAAACTTGTGGAATGTAAATCAATCTAGACAAAACAAAATAATTGTGTTCAGGAATAGTGGAATGTTGAGAGAGAGAGAGAGAGAGAAATGGTATTTCAGAATCAGTTGATTGAATGTGTCTCCTTGCAATTTTTATAATTTAAAACTTTTTGATATTATAGTGAAACCAATTGTGTGCTATGTTTCAGAAATCTGGGAGTACGGATATTCAGAATTAATAGAAAACATTATAATAAAATTGTTGTAAACTGTACCTTAGTATCTCACCCACTATGAAAAATGCAGTTGGACAACGGGGCGGATACCCAATAGGTGTTACCTACTATACACGATGTATTAAATTTTGGCTACGTTTAATTCACATGGATCAAAATAGGTATTCCTGTAACTGTTATCTGATGTTAAAGAGTCCTGATGAAAATAATCGCATTACATGAGGAACACACGTGAAAAATGACTGAATATTCATATGGGCTTGGTTTTGTATTGATTGAGCAAAGTGTTTGAGATATAAATTTGCTCATTAACATACTTCAAGAAAGAGTTAAAGATTGTATTATACAAAAATGGCATAGTAAAGTTATGAGTTCAACGCGAGGAAATTACAGATATTTAACATCTTTGTTAAATCCTGAAAATTTTTATCTATAGGACTGCCGTTAAAATTTAGACATGCAATTCTTAGATTTCAATATCCCAGTCCTAATTATGTGATAGAGACAGGTCGACATCATGGTTTGAATATGTCTAATATAATTTGTCCTTATTGTGAAAAGAATGGTTTAAGAACTGTAGAAGATGAAGATCATTTTCCTTTAGTATCCAATACATATGAGGATCTCAGAGAAAAGTATTTACATAAAAAGATGGCTTAATAATAGATCATTCATAAATTTAGTTAATCTTATGTCCGATGTTAACCTAGTACTTTGACCAGTTTTGCGACTTTTTTCTGTACTATACCTTCACATGAAGAGAAACTTTATCATGTGTACTATGATCTAATACAAATATGCAGTAATATTGCCCGTATTTTGATTACGCTCTACTCCAACGTTATAATATGATGTTTTATTTATATTATAGACCGGTGACCTAAATTACTTAATACAATTATCGTACTTGTACTTGCTACATGAATATCCTAGTCTGTGGTAGTCTGAAGTGGATTTTTATGGTGTTTTTGGACTACCAGGGCGCGGCCAGAAAAGCAAACGATGTATGTGGGAGGGGCTGCCGGCCCAGCACCATGAGGTGGGAAGTCGAAAGAGGTTGTTGAAACGTGGGGGATTTGGGGACTAATTTTAACTTTATTTTCCTCAATTACTTTAAAATATAATGTAAGAACAATGTAAAGGATTATGTACATTATCTATTTGTCATATTTTGTCTCACTCTTACATTCAAACGGTTGAATGAAACATGCATCACTATTGATAATGCCTTATGAGCACACATCGATATCCATTTTCTGTCTTTTCGTCACTTTGTTCTTTTCGTCACCTTTCATTTTCTTTCCGTCAACTTTTCTGACTTTCCAGGTTGAAGTTATAAAATTTACATCATTTTCTCTTTCTTCTTTGATCATTGCATTTTAAATGATCTACTTGTTCGATCCAACAAAGCATGACATTTTTCTTTTTATCACAGTCCGTCACCTTTCTTTTTTTTACTTTTCGTCACCTTTCTTTTTCCTTTCATCACCATTTCTAACTTTCCAAGCTGACATTTAACATTTCAACCATTTTGCTTTTTTTTTTGAACATTTCACATTAAATGATCTACATGTTCTAGTCTGTCGACTCTGCTATATTGGGTCGAATGTCTTCACCCAAAGAATATGCGTCGACTTCTGAAAATAAAATAAAAACTGTTGGTTAAATTTTGCCTTGTTTATTACAACATGTGAACCGTAAATCAATCCTATACGTAGATAATCTTAAATAAAAGATACTTACCAATATTGTAGTGAAAATGCCACCGTAAATATGCAAGTTTCTCTCAGTTCAAAAGTTTTGGTCAGACTGCACCGCACTGATTATGTTTAGATATTTATACCTACCAAGGGAGGTGATTCACACTCACACGAGAAGGCTCGAGATGCGTCATAGTCAGTCTATCTCTAGCTCAAATCTTAAGTGCACCCACGGCATTTTCTAGCGTGGTTTTCTGCCGTAAAATTACTTCGAGTGACGATTGTTCAAACTAGTCCATCAGAATAGATTGCAAACAAGCGGCACACCCCCACCGTGGGGCACATACACTTTTGCGCTTTGTAAAGGCGTTGAAAGCTCAGTAGCTTTTATCAGTGCGAATAGCCTCTCGTGCTTCTGACATTTCTCGGTTGGCAAATCTGAAGCTGAAGATCATCAACAGCGGCTTCAGCATCACGAGCTTTGTCCTGTTGCACAAAGTAAATCTCCGAAGCCACCACAAGTAAGGTTGACACGATCAGAGCCGCTAGAGGTACAAAAGCGTCGGCCAGAAAACATCCATTACACATTGCTGTACATACATAGCATACAAATCTATAAACGGCAGTTCTTAAACTGCGAGAGCCCAGAGCGGCAGGGGTGGGGCGCCCCAGGGTTTCTCCATGTTCTTGGGGTTTCTATATTGGGGAGGGGGCTACGTGCTCGCCAAGACCTGGAATATATTTTTTGCGAGTTGAGTTTGGGGTGGGCTTATTGGCGCTGCGTAAATATGCGGGGAAAGATTTAGAGTAGAATACCCCCCACCCCCGCCGAAATGGATCTCATGTCTAGGTACGACGTATATAGGGATATATTGAATGGTTTGGGAGTTTTGCTCCAGAAGCAAAAGTGTAAATGGTAGATGATAACTGGATGGTTAGACAGATGAACAAAAACGTAAAAATGTATGGAAACTGAAGAATTCCTAATAGTAAAGGCAAATCTAGATCGCTGGTTTAATATCTGTATAAAGTTTCAATGAGTTAACTTGAATGATATTGGCATTTTGCTCTGAAAACGAAAGTGTGAATGATAGATGAACAGACCAATGAATGAAAAATTAAAACTGTGGATAGCAAAAGGCCAATTTTCATCACTAGTGTAAGAAACTTACCAACTTCACAGAGAAATCTTAAACGGTTTTGGAAACGAAAGGGTGGATAATTGATGGATGGGTGGAACGACAAATGGACATAAACATTAAAAATATTGAAACATATGAACTGTGAATAGCTAAAGGCAGATCTTGACCACGAGTCTAACATATGTACCAATTTTCAAAGAGATATTTTGAATGAAATGGGATTTCTGACCCGGAAACGAAAGCTTGACGGATGGATTGAATGGATGAAGAAAATTATTATAACTTCAAAAATATAAAAACTGAACAATTATGAATAGCAAAAGGAACAATCACACCACTAGTCTAATATATGAATCAAATTTAAATGACATATCTTAAACGGTTTTGGATTTTTGGCTTCAATGGATTGACAGAAAAATGAGAAAAAAAATATTGAACTGTAGAATTGTGAATACCAAAAGACACCAAAAACATTAATATAATATGTATACCAAATTTCGTATAAAATACCTTGAACGGTTTTCGAGTTCAGCTCCTTAAACTAAAGTAGGATGACCAAACCATACAAATATTGAAACTAGAATTGTGAACAGTAAAAGACACATCACTAGTCTAAAATATGTAGTAAATATCTTAAACAATATTGGAGTCCTGCCCCGAAAACGAGAGTGTGGATAATTGATGGACTTCTGGATGGACAGAAAATAGGTAAACATTAATCATATTGAAACTGAATAATTGTGAATAGCAACAGGCCAATAGTATGATATGTGTATAAAGTTTGATAGAGATACCTTGAACGATTTGAAGGTTATACTCCGGAAACTCAATTTGACGGAAATACATACAGATTATGGACCGACAAACGGACACAGTGACACAGTGAGACGGTCTTAGATACCGGGCTGATAAGAACTGGCATATATGACGGCATGTTAATAAAATCGAAACGCCACAAATTCATACAACTTTTAAGATTGAGACTGAGAAATTACATGAAACTTTGAGATAAAATATCTTGAAAGCTATGCATTATGCCTGCATGAAATCTGAAACTCGTATGACCTTTTTCCATTAAAAATAAATATGTAAATTTTTATAGCATTTGCTCAAATTCAGCTATGATTTATTATGATTGAGCTGTGAGTTAAAAAGTGTTTGCAACCAGAACCTGATTGTAAATTTACAATAGGTTTCCACAGTAATCGAAATTTATTTTATAAAAGCGTATAATTCCTTCCAACTGTTAGATTTAATGTGGTAATGCATCAGAATTTCCAGCTGTACATTATATCTCCAACGACTGAATAAAAATACGCATAGAAATAATTATATTTTCACTACGTTCCGTTGACAATATTAAAACACAGGCAATTCATATTATCATCACATCTATTGTTGACTTAAGAAGTGTCACAATAAATCGTGATTAATGGTGTCTAATCTTTTGGGTGACCTACAGTGTGAATGATTTACGAACTGCGTCCAAACCTGCGTTATCTATATTGGCATTATACGACTTATCCAAAATTAAAACAAAAACAAAAACAAAAATGATATGCACTGATATCGTCAACGTACTATCCCGAATACTTAGACCCAACATTTGTTTTATAAAAGATGCCTATGGTAACAATACTGTTATTAATTTTAAGCTTGACATTTTTCAATGCCTTTTTCTTGAAGTAAAAGATCTTTACTAGAGCTGTCATAGTTCATCTTTTTGAAGACTGACCGACAAAGGACACTTCAGTGATATAAGGTTTCCTGCTCTTTGGTTGTTGTTGCTTTTATTTATTTATTTCTTTATTATTATTTTATTTTTTTTTAATCTTTTTTTTTGCTGAAAAAACTCAAAGGCTTTTTACCATACAGCAGCACTTCTGTTGAAGAATACATTTAAAGTGTAATTTCAAGCATACATTCAAACCCACTTCCATAAAATTGTGGGAGTGGAATCAAGAATCATATAAATATATATAAAAAAACTAACTTTCAATTCAATCTGATCATTTTAAATTAATAATATAAATTCTCTCTGATCAAATACTGGCAATGGAATACGGTTAGTACAGGAAAAATTGATTCTTTGTGGTTACATGTTACTAGAAAGTGAAGTCACCCACAGACCCCGCCTTTCATGAAACAACTTGATATTTGTTTTTATAAGATACATACATTTGTATAGGACTGTACTAGTGTTGCTGTTGCTTTTATTTTCGCAAAACTAAAAACTTGCCGTGGCTCGAAAATATGTCCCTTTGGACAATTTTACGTCGTAGAAAATTTGCATGATATATACAAATTTTCAATAACTAATACGTCGCTGGATGCATGTATTTATATGTTATATCTCATTTATTATACCAGCATTATACTGAGAAACGATAGTTGTTTCCAAATGAGAGACAAAATGTCAATATGCGAAATGTTTACTCAAAAGGGACATTTTGTCACGTCAATTTTTAATATATTAAGCCTATCTAGACTAATTAAAAACATATAGTGCCTTTATTGACTAAAACCTAAAACAAATTAACACGCACGCACTGTATGGCTTATTAAATGACAGTGACGTCTAATTTATCGTGCAATGTTACATAATAAAGTAATTGAAGTTTGAGGAGAATTTATTGCAGTAATTAGATTGTTCATGAAAGACACACGAAACATTGTGTAATCAATTTTATACAATTTTATTTCAATTTTATAAACTCATAATATTAATATGTTCGATACAGTAAAAACTTTGCATAGGTCAGGTCAATATGTGACTGTCAATAGTCGCATGCTAATAAAATACACGTTCATGAATCCTTAATAAGAATCTCTTATTTGTTTGAATATGAAGGAACTCTGTCTAACTTAGACATAGAACTACATTTTCCCCAAATATATATCTAATTGTAGATGAAGGAACCCTGTCTAACTTTGACATAGGACACTATTTTCCCCAACTATATACCTAATTGTATATGAAAGAACTCTAACTTGGACATAGGACTCTATTTTCCCCAAATATATATCTAATTGTATATGAAGGAACTCTTTCTAACTTAGACTTATGACTCTATTTTCCCCTAATATATATATTTAATTGAATATGAAGGAACCCTGTCTAACTTGGACATAGAACACTATTTTACCCAATATATATCTAATTGTATATGAAGGAACCATGCGTAACTTAGACATAGGACTCTATTTTCCCCAATATATATCTTTTGTATATGAAGGAACTCTGTCTAACTTAGAAATAGGACTCTATTTTCCCCAATATATATCTAATTGTATATGAAGAAACCCTGTCTAACTTGGACACAGGACACTATTTTCCCCAAATATAAATCTAATTGAATATGAAGGAACCCTGCCTATCTAGGACATAGGACTATATTTTCCCCAAATATATATATATATATATATATATATATATATATATATATATATATATATATATATATATATATATATATATTGTATATGAAGGAACCTTATCTAACTTAGACATAGGACTCTAATTTCCCCAAATATATATCTAATTGTACTGTATATAAGCATATAAATAACATTATCGCAGGACAGAAATGTAAATTATAAAACAATCAAGTTTCTTATTCGCATATATTTGCTTGTTTGCCTAAAGTAAGTTTGAAGAATTGATTATTCCTCTAGGGAGGGAGACATGCTGGTTTTGTGCTGTCCGTACATCCATCTAATTACGGTCTGGTGACTGTGGCCTTATCTTCAATTGTTTAACGCATTTTCAACCTTTGTTCTTAGATTTGTCTTTTTTCCAAAAGTTTGTAAGCAAAAATTAAAATTGTGCAAATAAAATTTGGCATGCATATTTGAATTCATATTTAAGTTTTCCAGATTATGTAATTCTATGCTTTTTGACCTTTTAGAGCAAAATATCACTGTAAGCATGATTAAATGATTAAGCAAATATCACTTGTGATAGACAAATAAAATTTGGTTCACTTCTTTGTATTGATATGTAGATAACCTGGTTAGACTTTAAGTACATTTTAGCAAGTTGCCTAATTTGTTTTTCCACTTTTTTAAAAATTGATTTTTAAACGTTTTGCACTTAGACTTCTTCATTGAACAAAGACCTTGATTGGATGACAAACACATGCGACAATAAGCACGTCTGCTCGCATAAGCATGATTAAGCAAAATTCACTTGAGGCAGACGAATGATATTTGATGGACAGTTTCGTATTATTATGTAGATTAGATTGTCAAACCATTACATCCAGTTTTTAATTCTTGTAACACATTTTTAAAAAAACTTTCTGGGCTTAAATTTGTTTGACAAAACCTCGTTATCTTGATTAAGCATAAACTACTTGCAGCAGACAAAAATATTTGGCAAACTTATTTGTATTCCTATGCATATATTTCTGATTAGATTTTCAGGCCTTTACAACAGTTATAAAAAATGTTTCAAACACATTTGTTAATTTCTTGGACTTAGACTTCATGGACAAAAACTTGTTAGCATGATTAAGCTTTTTATAGTAAAATACAATTGGGTATGCACGTTTGTAGGCTCATGTAGATGACTTGATTAGGCTTTCATGCCATTGTATCAATGTTTATTCATTTCTAAACTTTTTTAATTACACTCGTTTGATCTGCAGTGTTTTTATAAACACATTTCTTTTTTTTTTTTTTTTTTTTTTGGTCCAAGAATTTAGTTTCCTAGCCCATCTTTTGGACAAATATCAAACTTATCCTAATTCTTGCAAAGCTAAAGCTTTTTATATTCTGCTTATATTGAACGAACGGTTTTGATTTAATGAAGGGAAGATTAAAATCCGGACCATAAATATCAGGGATATGCCATATCAGGCTCCGAAACAATATTTCATTTGATTCACCTTGCTGGATTTTTTCCTTTCCTTCTACCAGTGTGACAGAATGACAATGATTGTCATATTGGAGAAGGGGGCTGGGGACATATGTTTTTTTCTTTCTTTTAGTTCTGTCTTCATACCGATAAACATGGATTTAAGGTTCATGGGGAATTGTCAAGATTGAAATACACGTGTAAAATTACAACAACTAGAAAGGTGTTCATGGAACACAGATGCCCAACCTCAGTGTTTGAAATGACCTAAAAGCAAACCTTAACTAAGATGTGATGGACGGACAAGGATAACACTCTATGTACTTAAAAGTGTCGTGCTGAGGTATACAAATTCAGATTGCCTTCGACAGTTATACAAGGATACTTTCTGTCAAAGTTGGTCAAATTCTGTTCTTTGGTTTTCATGAGATAAAGTTGCTGAAATGCTTTTAATTCTCAGTAATGGCAGTCATATTGGATGTTGGAGTGGCATCACTTGTACAAATTTGAAAACCCGCCAGTCCACGGTGTTTTATCTCATTTTATTTTTGGTGTTTTTGATAAATAGTCAACGGGTGGTTTTAAGTAGTTATTGTTCAAAGGTTTTTCTATTTTTAGAAAAGACAGACATTTTTGATGTGGGATAAGCATACTACGTACAAATGTGAAAGGCCTTTACATTAGGGTGCTTTCTATCAAATTTGGTAAAACTTAAATCACTGGTTATTGAAAGTAGTTTATTTTTAGTACAGGGTCCATATTTGATAGAAGTAGTCCAGCAGCAGAAGCCAAAAAGGGCCATATTTTTGGAGCAACCAAAGCCGGCAGTACAACATAGGTTATTATATATCAAATTAACCATCTGTCTCTAGATTTTGATTCTTGATGATGCCATTGGATAAAACCTGTGCATGTTTTGGAGCAAGGTTTTAAATGAAGGTACCGTAAATATCCAAATGCGTGTCTTTTTGCATGTGGAAATAATTCACTTCTTTTTATGACTCCATTTGCACTAAAAAAATGATATGTTTAGATTAAAATGTTTCTTGAGATTGAATAATGTTACTTATTACAGAGTCAACTGAAAATAGTGTCATGTTATCAATATTAATACAAATAAATCATATATATGGAATATGTAACTTGTGGTTACCAAAACGTATGTGTGTAAATCTACACTGCAGAGCAAGAATCTAATTTAATTAGTTGTACAATATTATTTATCAGTGATAACAGAGAATATGTTTTACTATTAAATGTATAGACTCATGTATTATTGCAACATTATTTTCGTCATATTTATTATTAAAAAATAGTCAAGTGTGAAAACCTCTCTCAATCAGAGATGGCCTGCAAAACAAAATCTGGTGTGTTTACAGCTCGAACAGTGGATCATATGCTATCTTGGAAGGACTTTGACAGGTCAATTTATGGACTTGAGCTGGTCGACGAGGCACTGTGTGCACAGTTTCTATTTCAGTTCCACACATGGTGTGGGGAAGAAAACAGATCAGTATCATGTAACGTCAAAGATATGCAATCCAATCTGGATAGAGCCTTACTAAGAGTGGAGATGCGACTGATCTGATGCTGCAACTCTCTGGTATGCTGAACAATGAACTTTTACCCTTGATTGAAGATTTCAGACAGGAGTGGCGAGAGTTATCACCAACATTTAGGTTATGAGATTACCTGCTTTTCAAGGTGTTGCGAACTCTGAAGATGTTCATCAATGCAAACCAGGCATCGACTCTGGCATGTTCAGCAATCTGCCAAGGCTGAATTCCTAACACTACTGTTTGCCTGAAACAAGAAAAATTATGCCAGGTATCTGCCTGTGCTAGAGCTCTCCATGAGGCACTTACGAAGACAGGTGGAAAGTGAATTAATGGAGGGAAAATGTTTTGTTAAATTAGATAGAGGACAGTTCAAGGGTGTATGGTTAGAATATACTCTTGAAACTACTTAGAACGATGACTTGAAGGGAGCAGGAGGAATCATTGGCATCACAGTGAAAGGCATAACTCTCATTAGATGGTTCCTGGCACACCCAGTCACAGCTCTTTATACCAGCTCAATTCCGTACCTGTATTGGTGGTGGAAGATCTGTAGATGATCAGCAGCATTGCTCAACTCAAAAGGCGTCACAGAGTAGATGGAATAGTGATGTAAGGAAACTGAAGGACATGCTTAATGACATATACATATATCCCTTTGATCTCACTGATGCCTCTCCAAAATTGATGAATATTGCCACTGGTGCAATTGCTGCAGATGCCGTACAATATAGTCACTGCAGTGCCCTGGAAAAAGGTGAAGCCATGGCATTGGCTTTTCAAGATTAGTGTCTTGCTTCCAGACAATGTCCAAAATGAACAGAAAAGTCAAGATAAAGACCAATAATAACTCAGTAAATGAAGCGGCGATGTACTTTCGTCTTCTAGCTGTCAATTCCTTTAAGAAAGTCCCTCCGATTGCCTTTGTAAATGCCACTATGCCATTGTGTCTGTTCAATGAAGATGGAACAATGATAGTCTGCACAAAGTCAGGCTTCATGCATAAACTAGGTGACATAGCGGCTGGAGAAAGAATCACAAGTCTGACCAGTTGTACAGATGCTGTCATCTACGATGGACATGCAGTAATTCAGTTCTTACACGTTCCCAGTTCAGCTCTGCAGGTTATATTCCAAGATATGGCCAAAAACTTTCTGTCTCATGTAATGAATTCCACCAAACACATTAGCACTGAAATCATTTCCCAGGTGCATATTGTATTTGACAGATATATTGAGGACAGCATCAAGTCACAAACAAGAGAGATACGCAGTGAAGGAAAATCTAGCCGTGTTTATCGAGTGCGGGGTGAAGTCAAGGTGCCACCTAACTGGAAACAGTTCCTTAGTATGAATGAAAACAAGTCAAATCTTGCAACTTTCTACACATATTACATGACTGAGAATAGTGCACACTATCTGGCTGCAAACCAGTCAACTTTTGTTAATGGTGGGCATGAGGAGGAAGCTGTGGCCATTTCCTCAAACTCAGGGTCATAATGGTCTAAATTACATTCCAGTCAAATAGAAACAGACACATGCCATCACAGCAGCAGAGGCTGCAGCAGATGTCATTGTTGTGTGCAGCCGAGACACTGACGTCTTAGTGCTGCTTCTACACCATCGTCCACCCGCCACATCAAGGCCAAATAAATTTACTTAATGACTGGAAGGCAAGGAAAACATGCAAAACTCAAAAGATTCATCTCCATCTATGCAATCGATGACAATCTCACCAGAGCACAACACAATATCCTCTTACTTATCTATGGCTTAACAGGATGTGACAGAGTTAGTGCCCTATTTGGACATGAAAAGAAAAAATCCTTCAGAATTATGATGAAGAATGCAGATATATATCAAGCCAAGGTAACACTGGGAGATACCACTGAGCTAAGTGATGGTGGAAAGGCTGCTGCAACACAGTTTGTTAGTTGTCTCGATAATGAAAGTAAGTTTTCTAGATCTATGAATGCGCTCAGATGTAAAATCTCTGAGAAGGAGATTGCTCGGCATGCTTGATGTTCCTTCACCAATACACTTTGGCTATTTGAAGGAAGCGGATGGTACCGTGAGGCCAAAACTAATGAGCCAATCAGCAGCTGCACCAGAGTTGCTAAATTGTCTTGTATGAAAGTGCACTTCTGACCTGTGCTTGGAAAATTGCTCCTGTCCCATGCATAACCAACCTGTACAACAGCCTGTTCATGTGAGGCAAAACTTCATGAAGATGCAGACAACTGTGCAAATCCATTGACAAAAGAAGCTTCTGACTTTCTTGAAAGCAATGAAGACAATGAAGATTAAAATGTATTTTTATATATTGTGGCAGAGTAGACGTTTCCTGCCTATACAGATTCAGAACTCCAAGGACTGCCCAGGAAGATTAATTGATTGATTGCCAAGATAAGAATGTAGATAATTGCTTTCTCCTGAATAGTTGGCCAAACAGTCAATTATACACCTGGGCTAGGACCACCCTTAAAATGAGCTTTTCTTTCCTTTTTGGAGTTGGAGAGAGAACTGCTGAAGCGATATTTAAGAAGAGAAACAAGTAACTATCTTGTGAATTTAGGTATATTTTTGTTTTAGCCTTTCAGTCATTTTATTGCAGATGTGAATGAATGCTGGCTTGCCTTTACACAAATTAATAAGTATCAGTTGTTGTGATATTCTTTCACATACCTGTGACATGTGATGTAAAGCATTATTACAGAGCATATAAAATAATTGTTGGGAAGGATATGTTCAGTTTTGTGAACTTCAGAAGTACAATTATTTCAATGTTACATTATATAGCCGATTATGAGTAATGACACTAGAAGTGATGTCTATGTTCATTGTGCACATCACAAAAGGTTCAACATGAGCTAATCATGGGTGGGAACTGTTATCTTTATGATAATATACCTGAAAGTTTTGCCTTTTGAGAAGTGGTATATTCAAATATGATTTATGAACCAAACAATAGGTTATTTTACTGCGTGTGGGCTGGAGCAGGGGGTAGGATATAACATTGCAGATTTCTCAGCTCGCACAGGTTTACTGAGGTGGCATTATACAGATTCGTTATCCTGAGACACAGAGCTTCATTTCAAGCTATGTTGACAAATGTTGTTGTACTGCCAGTTTGAGTACCTCGAAAATTAGGTAGAGTCTGCTGCTGTACTAGGTGTGCTTGCTTGTGCAAATTTAAATGCTTTCGGGAACAGGGAAAACACATTCTTTATTTGGCTCAACACCAACCACGTAGCTAAGAGAGAATGGATTGATTACACTCGCAATTCAATCACTGTCCTTGAACCTTGTAAGAAAGATCGTAGCATGTTCGTTCTCGCTGAAAAGGGAACTTGTCTGATAATTAACTGCACATGTTGTTTCTTCCAAAGAAGGATTACTACCCGGAGCGAGTTTAATATTTGAGTCGAAAACCTGCAGCCATGATTATCGTGACGAGATAAATAATGAGGACTTTACTGAGTGGTTCACGAACACACTCTTCCCCAAGCTAGACGGTAATTCAGTTGTGGTACTGGACAATGTATCATATTACAGCCAGCTTGCACCCGATCAAAGGCACCTACCGATAGGTCCCAAAAAGCCGAGATTCAGAATTAGCTGGATAGGAACATTATCCAGTACGACAGTGACTGATGTAAAGCTTTATTGCTGAATTGGTTATAAGAAACAAGCGTCGCACTAAGTATGTCATGAATTTGGTAGGACTCGTGACATAAAACGTTTACGTCTACCTCCCCGACACTGTGACCTCAGCTCCACTGAGCTGATTTGGATTCATCTGAAAAGGTATTTTGGTAATATAATAACACTTTTAAGAAGGACCGGGTAATAGAGCTCTTCGGAGAGCACAGATCAACAATATCTGGAGAAAAATGCTATAGGTTGAGCAACACGTGATAAGGGAGACTGAGTTAAATTTTGGGAGATTTGTGGTCCAAGAGAAGACGAAATTCCACTTGTGATTATAGATGTTGACAATCATGACACAGACAATGAGAATAATTTTGGTAATGATCTTTCAGATGACAATGACATGACATACAATGACAATGACTCTGAATCCATCGATTATTTCGGTATTTTCTTTTGAAGTTTAGATGGATCTAGAAATATAACGTTTAAACACTCAGCTCATCTGTTTGGTTAAATATCTTGAAAACTTTAATAACATTACATATACTATTTATCAGTGTTGGCTGACATAGAACTAAATGAGGGTTCCTCTCTTTGATCTCTTAGAGAGAATCCACAACTTCAACAATTTTGAGAAAACCTGATTGTGTGTCATCAGTTTTTAGTAAAATACTATATGGTATTAAAACTCTTGAGGGGAATCTTTGTTAAAATTCCATAATAAATCAGCTAATATTTAAAGCATACTGTCCATTGCGTTTTTCTTTTATATATTTTACAAATTAATATATCATCAATCAACCTGGTTAGCATTAAGTTGCAATTCTAAATACTGAACAATTTCAGAGATACATTTGAATGCAAAAACTTAAATGAAAAAGTCATACGGGAATAATTTCAAACAAAGGTATTTGAAAAAGTATATATTTTTATACATGTAAGTATGTCACATTATTGTGTTGGCGAGACGAACATGCCATATCAAATGAGTCATAATATCCTTAAAAAGTTCAGCTTTTGTAATGATGTTACAGCACATTTTTAACCAAATCATGCTCATTAAATTGGATAACTTCGTGTAAATCATGGGTATTTTGAAAGATCAAGTTCTCATAGGTTTCAAAAATATATGAAGAACTTTTATATATGAATTCGTGTGATCCAATTATGTACCTCACGTGAACTTGGGAAAGTAAAGTTTTAAGTATTTACACAAATTTAAAAGGATAATGTGAACTTCTTATGTTCAAGCAATGTCAATGATGCTTGCATGTTACATGAATAAATGCAACTAAGCAATCATATAATCTGTTTTGGAAACATTTATAATTCAAATAAGTATGCAACATTTATAACTTTTACTGTTACAACACTGCAGTGACAGTGTGTAAGGTTTACAATATCAGTGTCGAAAAAGACTGCAGTCATGCATGTTAGAAAGAACTGTTCAAACAAGATATTGTTATGTATGATGTTTATATAATATTATATATATGTTAGGAAATTGTAAATGTTTCTTCACTTTAATATTTGCTTAAATCTTTATGTTTGTTAGGAAAAACATGTATAACTAGTGTCCTTGAATTAGGTTGTTTTGATCAATATGTTTTCTCAATTTGAAGGTCAAGGTTGATTTTGTTTACAGTTAGAATTCCATTAAGATGACTCACATTCTAGAACATTCTGTCATGTGACCAATTTAGAACATTCTGTCATGTGACCAATCTTTATATATACCATGTTTGGTAGACATTTTGTTCAGTTCGACATTACCATCAGTCTTGTAAAGAGCTATTACAGTTGTGAAAATTCATTCCAAATTCTAAGAGAGGAATTATTTTAATTATTCATTGGATTATAACAGTGCTCATAAACTTTTGGATTTTGATTGACAATTTTGGAATTTATGTGAACTTATTCAGAGATTTTGGATTACTTCATTTTGACTTCAGCACCTCAAGATTTCTAGTACATCAGGACTTTGGAGACCATTGGCACATAATAACATTCAAGGACACATTCTATATTTAGGACTTGTGATTAGAACAATGATTCTTATTGGATTATCTGGATATTAGTACACATTACTGTAAGTGACTTTTTGATTTTTCATTTTAATTATCTAGTAATAAATTGCTTGTTGATTTTTACTTAATTTGTTGGTTTCACTTTCTTTCTGTTACATTTTTCTTAGACCATACAGTCGTAACAGAAATTGGGGGCCAAGCCGGGATCTGAATTTCATTAAAGCATATTAGAGATATTAAATTTATCTTTGAAATTC
Source organism: Margaritifera margaritifera (assembly GCA_029931535.1). Classification (NCBI taxonomy): domain Eukaryota; kingdom Metazoa; phylum Mollusca; class Bivalvia; order Unionida; family Margaritiferidae; genus Margaritifera; species Margaritifera margaritifera. The sequence continues at coordinate 2,650,426 of JAQPZY010001653.1, read as the reverse complement.
ATATTGATTTTGTCTCTGAATTTTTTTTGTCTTTGGCAAAGATTTTAAATAGAGAAATTTGTTTTGTGTGAAACCAACAAGCATTTATAATGGCATCTAATGTTCAGAATTTCATTTCAAAACCTACCCAGGAGGGGTTAGAGTGCATGAGAAAGGATGAGTTGCTCGAGCTTGCCAGAAAATACAGTCTATCTGAGGCAAAAGTATCATTGACAAAACAGGAGATAAAGATTATTTTGATTCAGTATTTAGTAGGAAAGGGAATTTTTGATAGCAGTGCTTTAAGTTTGAAGAGAAAGCCTGTATCTGGTTCTGACAGGAAATTAAGGGAATTAGAGTTAAAGAAACAGATTGATTTAGAATTGGCAAAGCTTCAGATTCAGAGAGAGAGAGAGAAGGAAGAGAGGCAGATCCAAATGCAGAAAGAAGAGAGGCAGATCCAAATGCAGAAAGAAGAGAGGCAGAGGGAGAGAGAAAAAGAAGAGAGGCAGTTGGAGAGAGAGAAAGAAGAGAGACAAATGCAGATACAGATGGAGAGAGAGAAAGAAGAGAGGCAAATGCAGATGGAGAGAGAGAAAGAAGATAGACAAATACAAATGCAGATGCAAAGAGAAGAAAGGGAAATGCAATTTAAATTAAGAGAATTAGAACTGGCAAACAGAGCACACTCCACTCCTTTAAATACAAGTTCAGGTTTTGATGTTACTAGATATATTAGGTTAGTACCCCCTTTTCAGGAAAAAGAAGTAGATAAATACTTTCTTCATTTCGAGAAAATAGCTGAAAACTTGAAATGGCCCAGAGAGCATTGGACTTTGTTATTACAAAGTGTACTTATTGGCAAAGCTCGTGAAGTCTACATTTCACTGTCAGTACAACAAAGCACTAATTATGATGTGGTTAGGGAGTACATCTTGAAAGCTTATGAGTTGGTACCAGAGGCATATCGACAAAGGTTTAGGAATTGTAGAAAAGAAACTGGACAAACTCATGTCGAATTTGCAAGGGATAAAGAACAACTATTTGATAGGTGGTGCTCAGCCAAGAAAGTTGATCAAGCTTATGATAACCTCAGACAGGTCGTATTAATTGAAGAGTTCAAGAGGTGCATCCATAGTGATGTTAAAACCTATCTTGACGAGCAGAATGTGGAAACTTTGGAAAATGCTGCTCGTATGGCTGATGATTATTCCTTGACTCACAAAATTTCATTTGGTAATAAATCGTTCTCTCAGCAGTTTTCTGGTAAAAAACCATTTCAATCTCATTCGAGTACTTCCAAATTTCACAACAGCACAACTGTTAGGAATCAAACATCTGATAAGACTGATCAGAAATCCTTATCTCTTCCTACGTGCACTTATTGTAAAACGAAAGGGCACGTTATTTCTGATTGCTTCAAGTTGAAAAATAAGCAACAGAGAAAAGACAGAGCTTTTCCAAATGCTCTTATTTCTACGAGGTCAAGGTCACGGTCTTGTATTGAAAGCAATAACTTTGTTGGGTCACACAAACCCCAGTCTGATTCTATTTTGGAGGCTTATGAACCATTCATGTCAGAAGGTTCTATATCACTTATTGGTGATTCTGCCAAACCTATCCCAATTAAAATATTAAGGGACACTGGAGGTTCTCAGAGTCTTTTATTATCAGGTACTTTGCCTTTGTCTGAGGAGTCTTCTTCAAGTGAAAGTGTTCTTGTTCAGGGAGTTGAGTGCGGCTTTGTAAATGTTCCTCTCCATTGTGTAAATTTGGCATCAGACTTAGTTTCTGGACCTGTGACTGTTGGGGCAGTGACTTCTTTACCCATAAAGGGTGTTCATTTATTACTAGGCAATGACCTAGCTGGAGATAAGGTTGTGGTTAATCCACTTGTAACTGACAAGCCTTGTTTGGATCAGAAAGTTGATCCTGTCGAAACTGAAATCCCTGATTTGTACCCTGCTTGTGCAGTTACTAGAGCTATGGCAAAAAGAGCTCTTGAGATTGATGTTGATCAGGATATTATTCCTTTAGCTGACACATGTATTGGTCAGTTTTTTGATGAGGTCACCTTTTCCTCAGGTATTGATCAATCAAATGGTATTGATCACAGTGATCCTTTTTTGGCAACTCATTCTCTTTGTTCTAATCAGGATGACAAACGACAATCCCTTGTCGTTGAACAGGAGCAAGATCCCGAGATATCTTGTTTGTTTCAGAGGGCTAGTAGTGAAACTGAAGCCACACAAGGTCCAGTGTGTTACTTTGTGAAAAATGGGGTCCTTATGAGGAAATGGAGACCACCTGATGTACCCGCTGGTGACGAGTGGTCAGTGAGCTATCAAATTGTTGTTCCTAAGTCATATCGACAGGAAATTCTTAATTTAGCCCATGAAACTCCTTTGGCTGGTCATTTAGGAGTCCGTAAGACTTATCGCAAGATCTTGAATCATTTTTATTGGCCGAAACTCAAAAGTGATGTTTCTAAACACTGCAGGTCTTGTCACACTTGTCAAATGGTAGGAAAACCCAATCAGAAGATACCTAAGGCTCATCTGCAACCTATTCCTGCATTTGATGAACCATTTAGTAGAATAATGGTAGACTGTGTTGGTCCTTTACCTAAAACCAAGTCAGGCAATCAATACTTGTTGACCATCATGTGTGCATCTACAAGATTTCCAGAGGCAATTCCTCTGAGAAATATAAAAACTAAAACTATTGTGAAAGCTTTGGTGAAGTTTTTTACACTTGTTGGCCTTCCCAAATCTGTCCAGTCGGATCAAGGGTCAAATTTTATGTCTGGAATTTTCCAACAAGTTATGCATGAATTAGGCATCCAACAGTTTAAATCTTCTGCCTATCACCCTGAAAGTCAAGGTGCTTTGGAAAGATTTCATCAAACTTTGAAGAATATGATTCGATCATATTGCTTTGATACAGAAAAGGATTGGGATGAGGGTGTTCATTTGTTGTTGTTTGCTGCTAGGGAATCAGTTCAAGAGTCGTTGGGTTTTAGTCCCTTTGAACTAGTTTTTGGTCATACTGTCCGTGGACCATTGAAATTATTGAAAGAGAAACTTCTTTCAAATGAAGACTCAAAGATTAATCTTCTTGATTATGTTTCTGATTTCAAATACAAGTTGTCAAAGGCCTGTGAAGTAGCAAGAACTAATCTTCACACTACTCAGTCAAATATGAAATTAAGGTATGACAGAAATTCACAGGAAAGGAGTTTTAAACCTGGTGACAAAGTTCTGGCTCTCTTTCCCATTCCTCAGAATCCTCTTCAGGCTAAATTTTATGGTCCTTATACCGTTGAAAAGAAAGTAAATGACTTAAATTATATCATTAACACTCCTGGGAGACGGAAACAGAAACAACTTTGTCATATAAATATGTTAAAGGAATATTTTGACAGAGATAGCTCAGCTAATTATTCAGTTAATTTAGTTGTACCTGTCCCACACAGTGAAGATATCAACGATGGAGTACGATCAGACTATAGTGACTCTGGTATAACCAATCTTCGGAATTCAGAAATATTGAACAACCTAGACCAGAAACTTTCACATCTACAACAACAGGAAAGAAATGAATTAAAACAGCTATTACATGACTATGAGCACTTGTTTCCTGATGTTCCAACACGAACAAGTAAAATTTATCATGACGTTGACATTGTAGATTCTGCACCTGTGAAACAGCATCCTTATAGGATGAATCCTCTCAAACAGAACTATCTGAAGAAAGAAATTCAGTATCTACTGGAGAATGATTTCATAGAACCAAGTAAAAGTAACTGGAGTTCACCATGTATTCTTGTTCCCAAGTCAGATAATACATTCCGTATGTGTACTGACTATAGAAAAGTCAACAGTGTCACCAAAACTGATTCATTTCCAATCCCAAGAATGGACGATTGCATTGATAAAATTGGAAATGCGGAATATGTCACCAAGTTTGACCTTTTAAAAGGATTCTGGCGAATTCCACTGACGGAAAGGGCAAAAGAAATTTCAGCATTTGCAACTCCAGATGGACTTTATCAATATAAAGTCATGCCGTTTGGAATGAAAAATTCGCCTGCAACGTTTCAACGTCTGATGAACATGATAACATTTGGTCTTGATAATTGTGACGCTTATATCGATGACGTCATTATCTACAACAACACCTGGGAAGATCATTTGGAAACCATTCGAAAATTCTTTGATCGACTCAGCGATGTGAATCTGACAATTAATTTGAGCAAAAGTGAGTTTTGCCATGCTTGTGTCACATTTTTAGGACATATTGTGGGACAAGGTCAAGTTAAACCTATAGAAGCTAAGGTCAAAGCTATCTCTGAATTTCAAGTTCCAATTTGTAAAAAGCAACTGATGCGATTTCTAGGTATGGCTGGATATTATCGGAAATTTTGTTCCAATTTTTCCAAAATTGCTGAACCTTTGACAAGTTTATTGAGTAAGAAAACCATATTTCATTGGTCTGACAAGTGTCAGGAATCTTTTGACAAGTTAAAGGCCATGCTTAAGAATGCACCAGTTCTTTCTGCACCAAATTTTAGCCAATCATTTAAATTATCTGTTGATGCAAGTGATGTAGGGGTTGGTGGAGTATTGATTCAGGAAGACAAAAGTGGTGTGGATCACCCTGTGTGTTATTTTTCTAAAAAACTAAACAAGCACCAGAAAAATTATTCCACAATTGAGAAGGAATGTTTGGCTTTGATATTGGCTTTACAGCATTTTGAAGTGTATGTCACCTCAGCTCTTTCTCCAATTATTGTGTACAGTGATCACAATCCCCTTACTTTCATCAACAAAATGAAAGATAAAAATCGGAGATTGTTGAGATGGAGTTTGATATTGCAAGAATATAACATTGACATCAAACACATCAGGGGAAAAGACAATGTCATTGCAGATGCACTCTCACGTGCCTAGAAATGTAATATTGCTTGATGTAATTAAGTCCAGTATCATAAAACATGTTCTTATGTAATTTGGGTTATTATAGTATTAGATGTATATTCAAAAGAAAGCTTTATCACATAAATCTTTCTTTTTCTTTATGAGGGGAGGTGTTATGTATGATGTTTATATAATATTATATATATTTTAGGAAATTGTAAATGTTTCTTCACTTTAATATTTGCTTAAATCTTTATGTTTGTTAGGAAAAACATGTATAACTAGTGTCCTTGAATTAGGTTGTTTTGATCAATATGTTTTCTCAATTTGAAGGTCAAGGTTGATTTTGTTTACAGTTAGAATTCCATTAAGATGACTCACATTCTAGAACATTCTGTCATGTGACCAATCTAGAACATTCTGTCATGTGACCAATCTTTATATATACCATGTTTGGTAGACATTTTGTTCAGTTCGACATTACCATCAGTCTTGTAAAGAGCTATTACAGTTGTGAAAATTCATTCCAAATTCTAAGAGAGGAATTATTTTAATTATTCATTGGATTATAACAGTGCTCATAAACTTTTGGATTTTGATTGACAATTTTGGAATTTATGTGAACTTATTCAGAGATTTTGGATTACTTCATTTTGACTTCAGCACCTCAAGATTTCTAGTACATCAGGACTTTGGAGACCATTGGCACATAATAACATTCAAGGACACATTCTATATTTAGGACTTGTGATTAAAACAATGATTCTTATTGGATTATCTGGATATTAGTACACATTACTGTAAGTGACTTTTTGATTTTTCATTTTAATTATCTAGTAATAAATTGCTTGTTGATTTTTACCTAATTTGTTGGTTTCACTTTCTTTCAGTTACATTTTTCTTAGACCATAGAGTCGTAACAATATCTCCACGTATCAGTAAAGCTAGACCAAAAAGCCTTCACTACAATGGAGTATGAACAGTGTATGAAAAGCTAGGCTAAAAAGCCTTCACTACAATGAAGAATAATCAGTGTATAAAAAGCTAGGCCAAAAAGCTTTCACTACAATGGAGTATGAACAGTGTATAAAAAGCTAAATCTACTAAACCAAAATTCTAACAATGTTGAAAATAGTTCCTACATATTATTGTATCAATTCAATGACAATATCATATGAATCATGATGGAAAGATGTTGAGAGTGATGTAATGTATGCATATATATTTGGTTGCAGCTGTTTTAAAGTTACATGGCGAATAATATTACATTAGCAGTATAAACTCGTTATATTCAATATAACTTCATAAAGCAACAAATGAACTTCATACAAATTTAAAGTGTTATCTTTTCTTAATTTCTTGTATCGAGGATCTCAGCATTAAAAACAATAAGTAGTCACACACACACACACACACACACACACACACACACACACACACACACACACATATATATATATATATATATATATATATATATATATATATATATATATATATATATATATAATATGGACAGGTGGGCAGTTTAGCTGACCAGATAACACTGTGCCATGTCAATATGTTTTCTTTAGAAGGATATGAAGTATAGCTATATATTTTTAGCCACGTCATGAAAATCTTAACTATGCTCAAGTATGAACTTTTTTCCAGCTCTCTTCCCATTTTCTGTCTTTTATTTAAAATTAATTATTCAATTATCAAGAGGTATCAGTTCCATTAGTAATTACATGTAGCTGAAAATATTTTGCAATCTTGTGAATCAATCCGAGAGTGTTGTCTCTAGCCCGTTTTAGAAGGGCGTTGCTCCTTGTCCTCACTAGGTGGCATTCTGACCTCCTTGCGGGCTGCCCTGTCTTGAATCTCCAGAGGTGTATGCCATATGGTAACATTAGCAAGAGGTTTTTGCATTATTTGGCACCATTAGAGTCCATTTTTCAACTGATGTTTTAGCATTATTTGGTACCATTAGAGTCCATTTTTCAACTGATGTTTTGGCATTATTTGGCACCATTACAGTCCATTTTTCAACTGATGTTTTGGCATTATTTGGCACCATTAAAGTCTATTTTCAACTGAAGTGCAAATATTGCCTAGAAGATAAAGTGAAAATTTTAATGAGATAAAATCGTATAAATCATTATATTTAGTAAGATTTACTATAGGAAATTTTTAGTGATTTTACCTGAATGTAATTATTTTATGTCCCAATTTCCCTATATCGATACCCAATTGATGCAGCCTTATAGCCCTGGACTCCCAGTATCAAAGGCCTACAGAGAGCTCTCATACAGTTTGTCCTGTCAGAGAGAGAGAGAGAGAGAGAGAGAGAGAGAGAGAGAGAGAGAGAGAGAGAGAGAGAGAGATTCGGCCGAATACACGTAATGCCCTGTCTATTAAACACATGTTTCATGCATGTTGCACTAATTTAATGGCTTATACAAGTCATATAGTATAATTAAATCAATGTTTCCCCATATGTTATATCCATGCATGTAAAGAGTAAAAGTGGTACATGTAATTGTGAAAGCTTTTGCTAAAATATGAAAGCTACCTAACTATGAACTATGTTCGCGTAGCTATGTGCATTTACTTTTAGAATCAAGGTACATAGAGGAAAAGAGCAGTCGGATACAAGTACAAGAATAATAGTAAGACAGAAATTCGTTATTATGCTAAGTTCTATTGCATGATTGTTTTACTTAATTGTACAGTGACATTATTACATGTATGTTTACATGCAGGAAACCATTGTGGTAGGTACATACATTATATACCAAACACCTACAAAAAGGAAATTTTAAGTGAAAGAAAAATGTATGTACTTCTGCAAAGCATTAAAGTATGATGTTTGAGTGCAGCTGTATTCACAAAAGCGCAACACTTTGAACGAGCCAGTTTAGACTCAGTCATATAAGAATTAACATTTTTTGACGAACGTCATAATGAACTCATAGCAGAAACACAGGTCAAACATGTAGAGGATTTTTGTGTTACGACTCCTATGATGACTGTCAATATGAAGCAGATATATAATAAAAACAAGCATGGTATCCATGAATTGAAGATTGAAGACAAATACTATCACTGACAAAGGTGTGATGCGTTTTTTAATTGACCCTACCGACATTCCACCTGTCTGCGACAACACCGAAGTGAATGCTGATAAGACCTAATTAACTGTACACGCCTTAGACACTTAGACAAGTGACCGTATTTTAATTTAATTATTTGAGATTTGAACATCATAAAAAGATAAGGACCGAATTGAAAGAAATGTATAGGTTAAACTGAAGGTGACTATTATACTTGAAAATTTCATCAACAAATGTTAATAAATACAAACATTAATTTTATAACGAATTAAGGGGGAGATAAAGATCTTCTACGGTAGGGTCATTTGGGTCGCGACCCGGAGTTTGGGAACCACTGGTATATAGCATGATGCAATCAAATATACTAACAGATCTGATTTAATTTTTTTTAGATATTATGTTGACGTGATTTAAAAAAAAATGTTTGGTTGTGTTTTGAGGATAGAGTTGGGGTTGGTAAAGAGCCTTAAGTACAGGCCTTTTATAAAGCCTGTCAGCATATGTCTTGACTGAATCAACTTCTTTTTTAGTCATTGATCATAAACATGGACAAACACTATGTTTTGAATCGCGAACCCTACTGCTATTCTTTCATAACTTTTCTAAAGTTGTACCTTATCAGATAAAACAAATGTGGCAGGTGGAAACTTTCCATTGCGAAAAAATGTTGTCAATAAATGCAGATTCATTTAGAGTTCACAGTGCATGAACTTGTAATCGTGATATAACTGACAAATTGATAAGTTAAAAATAAAATATACTCACCCTGAACATATCTTGTCCTTCTGTCCATTTAATGGTGTGAACATCCATGCGGGACACGAATGAAACTGCGCGCGACTACAGGGCCACACGACTTTAACTTAATCCTTCGTCCCTGTATTGGTAATGCTTAGACCTCGGTAAACATTGGTAGTAAGCGATCGAAAAATTTTCGTCTGGATGTTTTGCGATGGAAACTAAGATGCAGATCACTCAACAATCAGGATTCAGATGTTGGTAAAACTACTTTAGCATTATATTTTAGAAGAACAATAAATATTTTAGTTAAGATCAGTAAAAGCGTCAACATAATGACGTTGACGTACATTATAGCTAGATGTTTTAGCAGATGTGGTGTAATGTAATAACAGACTTGATGGCTTCGTTTGGTGTTTTAAAACACATCAACATAAACTGGATTGCTACTTCTATTGGAATAGTTGTTATTCTAATTGTTAGTGCGCATATTGGTATACTTTCATCGAAAGTCTTCATGTTCTTCATGAGTGCCATTCACCAAAATATGGGAATTATATGTGTCTCTTCGACTATAAAAGTACTAAATGAACAAGGGGGCTATGTAGGTAGGAAAATGTGAACTTTAAATAAAGGAAACAAATGGTGATCTAAAATTGCAAAAGTGTACTCAAAGCAAAACGTTGGGAATATACGACCATAAACCTAAAAGACACCCCTATTCCCTATAAACATAGAACATTAAGGGGTAATGGTTTAATATGACAGAGGTTACAATAACGCGTTTAGTTAAAATTACAAACTTCTGTGAAATAAAACTTCATCAATTCACTCGTTCTTACAAAGTTGTTGACTACTGTTTTTCATCAGGTACATGAACATCACTCTCTTTCCAATCATATTTTCTCAAAGTTGCCACATCATCTTCTTCAAGATCTTTATCCATTTTAAAATGTATTCTTGGAGATATTTTAATGTCATGACGTCATGTGTGTTTTGTAACATCATCATATTGACGTCATGGTCATGCATCATTGCAATATCACTGTGTAGTCTTCCAGGTATAACTTTGGTTTTTGATTTAGTAATTTATTCATTTTCTGTTGTACTATAATGCAGCCATCAAGCGTGTGTATCTTCTGTACGCTACAGTTATTGGATCTTTCAAGATTTCTGTAATTTGTTCTGAATTATACAAGATTCAATGATATTCTGTGATGTTTCCTGACTCCGCTGGTACCAATTTTGAGTATCTAAGTACAAAGTGAACCTTATGGGACTTCACATTTTATTTCTTCTTCACTTCTAATGAGTTTTCTCAATATAAACCATATACCCGCAGTAATTCTCTTCTACGTTATTGTTGCTTTAGTTCTTTTCTGTGTTTCTTTGTTGTTGTAATTCTCTTAATTCATACATATCTGCTTTACTTCAATTCTTAACCCATATGGTAAAGCTTTTCTGGTATGTTTAGTGTGGTTTAACTCCGTAATTTTACTGTCCATATTCCAACTCCATCATCAATAATTTTGTTTTGTGGAGAATATAAGTATTTTTATAAATTCTAACAATAAATTATTATTAATTCTCATTAATTTTTACATACAAATACATGTAAAATTCCGTGCAAATTTGCACGAAATTTCTATTTCCGCTTTTTATCTTACGCGTCTGCTGCCTAACCTTTAGTTATTGTTTCTCAACACAGTTGGTATAATTTCGATCACACTTTCCGTTGGTGTCTCTGGGTTCAACCTTTTTACACTACTTCTCTACATGTATCTAGTCTTTCTTTTTGTGGAACCAAATGATAAAGCTGCCATACATCAAAGCAAAAGAAGATTGTATCTTTCTTTAGTGGTCGTGTTACGTCTCTAAGCTTCCTGATCAAATCTGCTGTGCCTTGTATTTAACTAGGAGATTGAGTTACAAAATCATTTAACTCATATTCCACTATATCTGCTATTCTTTTTGTTGGTATCTCCATCCCATTGACTATGAGTTTATATATATATATATATATATATATATATATATATATATATATATATATGGTAATGAGAATTAGTTTTGCAATCATAAGCAAACTGAGTGTCATTATAAACAGTCAATATGTTCCCTACCTATCAACCAGGCTGAGGGATATAACACAGTAATTTACATATATGCACAGAGCGTATTCCCACGGTGTCCCAGTGCATGTAGGCCCCTCCGTCATAAAACTTTACTCAGCATTTCGAGTAACAAAATGTCACTTCAGACTTCGAAATCGTTTGGGTTGGAATTTTACCCAAACGAATAAAGTATCACTTCAAAATGTACGGAATGATAGACAGATGGAAGGAGGAACAGATGGAAAGATGAATATACAAATAAAAGAAAACTCTTTTTAAAAAATGTTTTCCTTCGATAGCATGTTGATTATGACCAGCCATAATATTGAGAACATAATGTTGGAAACATATTGGCTTTGAACAAAGGTCTTTGCAAAGAATAGGTAACTTACTAAAGAGTACTCTTATGTGTACTTTAAAATACGATTACTTGTCAACAGGATTTTGACCAGCATTTGAGATCAAGGCCGGTCTTATTTGCTATAAGGCTGGGGTTTTTTTCTCTCTATACAATCACTCAAGTCATGTTATGATTAGGTTCATTAGAAAATAGGTATATAATAGAGACTTGATACGCATTAACTTCATTAATGTTCAGATCAGTCTGTGGGAATCCATTTGTGATCAGATTTTACATTGTGCCTTTGAAGTCTGATATCATTCGAGAGGAATTATTTATTTAAACATTCACTGGATTTACTAAGTGCTCATTGATTTTCAATTAATACATTACTTTGGACTTTTGTGAACTCATTCCAAGGCATTCTGGATCGTATCATCGTGGTGTATCACTACATTCAAGACTATTGGAACATCATTCGGAACATTCTATATTTTTTGACTTGCGATAGGATATTTATTATTATTTGGAATTTACTTCACATATTGTAAGTCTTTTTGGAATGTTTACTTTTTTATTGTAGGGAAATAAATTCCTTGTTGACTTTATTTAAATTGTTGGTTTCACTTTCTTTCTGTTGCTTTGTTACTTATTTTCAAGCCCTAGAGTCGTAACACTGGATTTTTCAAACTTTCAAACTCAAATAAATTATATGTTACGTATAATCTTCTAAGATACGTTTAGCAAAGCATTACTCAAGATAATTTTCGTTTCAGAAATCCACCAGAGCCTTTCCATACAAATGTCTGCCTGATACCAATTTTTCTCACTCTAAAGTCATGTCACATGGGGGAAATTAGTCCATGAAATATGGCTCTCTATCATGTTAGACTTACACAAGGTGAAATTATGCTTCAATGTCAATGTTTACTTGACGGTGACATACAAGAAAATATAGACAGACTATTAATTCATGAAATTCTATTTCCTCTTTTTTGCACGTTGCACGAGCACAATCCTCTAAAAACTGTTATCTGATCTGTACAAATAATTAGTTGAACATTGAATGCTATAAAGTAAGTTTCTTGGAAACATTTATCTAAACTTCATAGGCTAGGGATAAGAATTCTGTTACACGGAAAACCAGATATCTCCCTGCACCCCCGCCCACCTCCCAAAAAAGACGCTTTGAAAGTCCTTACAAAGTATCAGTACCTGTAGTATATAGTATACTGGAACATTTTATCAGATGTCCTTGCTACAGGAACGAAGGCTTGCTGTAACACCTAATGTTATGGGTGTGCACTCAACAATCATGTGACTACCGTCCAAGTTAGCAAGAAATAACAAATTTACAATCTGTGCCAAAAATTGGAAGAATCTTGCATAAGCGGAGGAGGGGTTGGGAGGGCATGATCGGGTAAGTACCCTTAGGAATTTACAGCAAAAATACACTGATTCTCCCTAATCCGATTGTTTTAAGAAAATATGTAAGAGCAGGAGATGAATGCGAGTTGTCTTTGATGAGGTTCACACAGTGTGAAGCGTTGAAAGTTTTGAATCTATATAGAAAATCCTATCTACAAACGAACCAAGTAGCAGCCTGACTGAAGGTAACTAGTAGGTAAAGTAATGGTACTGACATAAAAATTCTTACCTACAAGAAAGTTTGCTTCTTCAGACGAAAACTGACAAAAGGTGGAAACACTCGCTTTGAAGGATGCCCTTACGACAGTTACGTTGGTGTTCATTTGCTACGGACCCAACCAAGTTAAGGGTATGCCTTTGGGCTGACAAATTTAGTAGATAGAAGTTCGAAAAAGTTAACTCAGAATACTAGCCTACCACCTCAGTGATGTCCTTAATAAAGCAATTGTGTTCAAAGCGATTGCATGGTTTTCATGGGCGGAAATCTTCACGAGTCGGTTGCTATAGGGCGACCATTCGTTGTGCGCTGAATGAATCACCTATTGAAGCCAACCAGCCAAAGAATGGGAAGAAAGGTTCTGTTTTGCCCACCCTAACTGACGGAAGCATGAACTTTACCTTGCTTTATAATCTTAGGTTTTTTTAAGGTCAAATCTAACAGCTCCAACAGGGTATTGAAGACGCGGCTCTGAGGACGGTGTAAATGATTCCAAAATCATGAATCTGTGCCAACTCCTTTATTTTACTCAGCCAGTTAAGAAAGTCGGCTATGCCTGGTGTAGAAATGGAGATAGGTTATAGTCTGAACAACAATTCCCATAGACTCCCATTCCTATTCTCAAGTTTTTGTAAAGTTGAGGGCCTTCTAGAGGAAGCGATTCAAAATGTTCAAAGCACTGGTTAGACAGTTCTTGTTTTGAGAGCTTCCTTGGCAAATGCCAGGCATGGAGCCGAAGAGAATCTGACTTTGGATGAAAACCTCCCGAACTCGTTTGTTTCAATAAGGAAAGAAATGGAGATATCTTCATGGCAAATTCCATCGTACATCATCTAATTGGACGAGTATGTACGTGGAGTGCCCGAATGTATGAATGGCCTTCTGAACCAGAACTGTGGTGAGAGAACGATTCATCCATGCCGTCTCAGTCTACGCAATAGGATCGTGGAAACGGAAAGACAAATCTGGGGATCTTCCGGTTCTATCTTGTTGCAAACAGGTCTATCACAGTCGACCTTAACGTTTGCGAACCCGATGAAAAATCTTCGGATTAGTGGACCATTTTGTGTGGAGTAGTAGTCCATATCTGGAGAGAGAATCCGCCACAAAGTTTACGCGTCTGGGAAAGTGGCGGACATTACCTGACATTCGATGGTCGCAAAAACCGCGAAGACATCCTACAGTAGGAGATCAGGATTTGAGAGTTGGCCCCATCTTGTTACTTGGTATAATTGAAAACTACTGCGTTGTTGGATATGATAGGAATCGAAGACCACCGCGAATGGCACCATGCAGACAGAAGCTGTATCCGTAAGTGGCGTATACAAAGCCTGCCCAGTTGGATTTAATCCGCCGCTACATTGGAAAGTCCAAAGAATCTTAAAACCTCACGGGCCTTCATGAAAAATTAGTCAAGAACGTGGAGTCATGTCGGTAATCGTGACTATACTTTGGGAAGTATGATGAAGCATACCCAAATTAATGAAAACCTGATAAGCAGCCTACTCGAATTCGTCTGTGTTAATCAGATGAAACGTTTACAACCACCAAAGATGAGAAGCAGGCGGAGGTGGGCACATATGAGGGGTAGAGATGGTGGATCTAATCTGTCGAAGTTCCAGATGCCGGAGTCTACCACTCTCACCGCTGGATCAAGCAAATGTGTAACATCAGATAGATTATCAGCGTACTGAGCCTCATATTGTCGAAAGAGAAGCATCAATGACCTAGGTCCTGAGCTGTGTAAACGGTCTGTGGAAGGTAAGAACTAGAATCTGACAGATTATGAAGTCGTCGGATAGGGTTGACGTGAACAACTCCGGCGTATGTTGCTCTAGCCGCTAAAAAATAAAAAAATGGGTCAAGTTAATTGGTTGGTGCTCGTCACTCTCTCAACAACTCACAAATCTGCCAGTAGACACAAAAAAGTTGGGGACCCCTGCTCTAGCGAGTGTAAAGTTCGGGACGTACCGGGCAGAACGGAATGAAAATCTGGGTAAGTCCTCAGATGAACACAGGAAAAGACAGGTAATTTGTACGGTCGGCTTGACCAGTCTGATGGTGAAAACGGACTCGAAGTCTTGAATATGCAAAATTGAACTGCACGGCAGGGTCGGGTGTCAAGACATTCTGGTTCTTTCGAGCGTGAAAACCGGTCCGCTGGCAGTTGCACGGTCGGCAAATTGATAGTCTGTGGGTCGGGAGTCAGACCAGCTTGAGCCGAGACTGACGAGAAAGGTTTCTTTCCAGAGGTAACAGATCATTAGGTTCATTTATAAGATCAGATACGGACATATTTTCAAATTACATAACCAGCCATTTTCTTTTAATCAGGAGCGAGATGTGGACCTTTTTCGAAATGAGACATACGTTTTCCTTGAACGTAGAGTTTTGCTTTTGTGGAAAAGATTCTCTAATCACAACATATTCCATCTAAGGACATGATTTGCAGGTCAGGATTGTGAGCCATAAAACTTAAGGCCTCTTGTACATGTTGCTTAACGTAGGATAGGACTGAATTATATCCTATTCCAAAATCTCCTCCTAAGCTTTTAGATTAAGATTCATCCCTGGGAAAGGGG
The DNA here is from genome assembly GCA_029931535.1 of Margaritifera margaritifera. Classification (NCBI taxonomy): domain Eukaryota; kingdom Metazoa; phylum Mollusca; class Bivalvia; order Unionida; family Margaritiferidae; genus Margaritifera; species Margaritifera margaritifera. Next base: position 2,635,014 of record JAQPZY010001653.1, on the reverse strand, counting down.
ATATAAAAAAAATTTCGACCAGCCTATATTATTCCCATCTCAACCCGATTCTCACCAATCCTATCCGTGAAACAGATGGAATATAATTATGGTCATAGGGGAAAAAATGGTTCTATTGTTACAGACTGGTTTTTAAATAACACAACCAGCTGTTTTCGGTAGCTCATGTGCTGGAGAGGGATGAGGACGAGACTGTTATAACCTACCGACGCATCTACAATTCTACAGACACACACACACGCGCGCGCACGGATTGCTATACTTGTGAACCATCTAAACTGGGACCGTATTACTGCTTTTTATGACAATCTGTATGCAATACACTCTATACGAAAAGAACTTTTAAGCTTCAAACGTATGTCATTGTGGACGCTAAATTGTATTTTTGGACACCGTGTCCTTAATGTGTGTTTGTATTATCGTGCAACCTGCTGTGAACCATGTGTCCAGAAATGGGATAAAAAAAATCAGTGTATTATCATAAATGATCATTAATGTCATTGACGTAGTGTGATCTTTTTGCTTCTGTTATGAAAAGTTACTTTCATTACGATGAAAGGCAACTTCTTTGCTAAGTATAGTCAGCATACAATTTATTAGAAAAATTGATCAATTCTATTGCGTTTTTCCTTGGTTCTTCCTGAAAATCCGTACTTTATTTTTTTTTTCACGCTATAAGTAAAAAATATATCGTATAGCTGGTAGTTTTAGAGGTGAAGAAATTGTGGCAATTTAATGGTCTCAGAGTGAGATAACGAAAAATATTCCATCGAAATCTATTACCTTATACATTATAGCCTCCTTATATATGCAATCTCTAAACTTTAATTAGTTAAAATTGATAACCCGCATTGTTTACTTCACAAAATCTGAACAATTTTATGATCGCGAAAACTCCCGCTATACTGTATATTGATATTTTATTATAATCATAAATATTACTTTAATACATGTTGGACAATACAAGTGGTGGAAAACTAGTTACCATGAATTTCGTCATTGCTAGCCATTGACTAAGTAGAACAAAGTGGATCTACAACCACAGGCTAGCGAATTTGCACAATGTAAAAAATTACCTACATCTTCACTTAAATGAAACACATAGTTGACAGATTAAATACTAACATGAAAAAGGAAATAACTGCTCCTTGATAATTAAACTGTTAATTTTTCCTATTCATTTTTATTATAGGTAATATGAACCGGATAGCACCGTTAAAAAGTGAACATGGAACAATGATTCAGAATAATGTTCTTAGTTTTTGAACATAATGGACCACCATATATATGTTGATAGATAGATAGATAGATAGATAGATAGATAGATACTTACTTTTCTTTTATAAAAGTTTGCAGATGTAGTCACCAGTAAGGCTAGATAAAAACGCATGATGAAATATAGGGTTTCCTTTAGCTAGAATATCATCTGCATGATCTTGTTCAAGAGCGAAAGCATTTTGTCCATGCTGATCAAGGGTAAAACTTTTGAAAACAATAAATTACTACCAGAGATTTTTCGAGCTTCTTGCTGTCAAATTTTATGAGCCAGTATACAGTTTTCTTACAGTACTGCTTTCACTGTTGCAAATGTTCCTTGTTCATCTTCATGCATCGAAACATAATATCAATACATAACCTCAACATAATATTATCTTCCATAAAATATTCGCAAGCTGTTTTATTTAGCTTGTAAACCGTCATGGTATGTACATTGATAAAATGAATTATGTACTAATAACGGACTACAGAGATGTGTCAATCTTCTGAAGTTCATTTTGAAAATGTTCAAAAGTTTCAAAGCTTAATACTGTAGATATTTGTAGACATAGTCACCTGTGTATGACAAGGCTTTTTGCTTGGCAGATTAAGGCAAATGTCCTCAATATTTAAATACTTTCTGAAAAACCTGGAATACATGTTTTAATGAACATAGGCAAAATTCATAACGGTTCGGCTGTTTGAGCAGGTGGTTCTTAAATCTGAGTATTATGTCCTTTAGTTAGTTGCCCCCTCATCATTTTCTTCCCCACCAACTGCCTACTGAATATGGATTTGTTGTAACGCTTATATAGTCGCACGATTCTTCCGCTCTCACTCTTTGTAATGGCAACAAAACATTCCAATACATGCATTATCAGTTACTATGTGATTCTTTATTTACGAAACAGTCAAGTCATACCTTATTTCACTTCACGAGCGAATCAAATACACTTACGCATGTCTATTTGGAAACAATATGTCCAGGAGAAACACTCTGAGATATTGCATAATTGTATGAAAATGAGAAAACGGTAAAGCATGCAGGCAATATGCTATATTTTAAATTCCATTCAGTAGCGGAATATAATCTGCACGTAATAATACAATGTAAATATTCTTTTACCGGGATAGGTAATGACAAATGTAATTGCGTCAATTATGACACATAACACCTAAACAGAAATGCATAATGAAGCTTGTACCTTTTGAAATCGATATTTCCATATTTTGGCAATGCCTAGTATCACATGAAAAGAATCGCTTTGGACCCATTGTCCACGATGTTTGCACAGAGTGATATCAAACGAACTGTCGTATTATACTAAGAATTCCCTGATCCTTCATTTTATGCAAATAATAAGGCAAAGGATAATAAGCATGGATGAACACAAATATTTGTCCAATGTACCTTTTTGCATTTTGTGCATTTTGAAAAAGCATTAATGGTATTTAAATTGATCCCATATTATACAAACAACTGAACAACTGGCATAAGTTAACTTAGAGATAACATTTCCTTGCTTCATAGCAAAACTAAGCTTACTTAAAGTGAATTGTTTTATAAACAATGTTGTGAGAAAACATTGGTCTGATTACAAATATACCAAGAAAAGAGTGCAAATGTGTCAAATAAAGTGTCTTTTAAATCCATCCCTCGTTATCATTAAAAAAATCACCTTCATTGTTAATTCCCTAAGTATTATTTGTGGGCACGGTGTCCAAAGTGTTTAAACACACACAATTGTCACAGCATATATCCAGAAACAATTTAAATACTACATACATAACGTTATTTCTATGACTCATTTTTCAACTGTCTCCACCAGATAGCGTTCTTTGCTGATATTTCTATATTTTTTTTTCATTTAATTTTCTGTCATAGTAATGTTCAACATCATCTAGAAATAATCGCGTTGGATACGTTGTTCATAACATTTAGTCAGGCTGAAATGAAAACAGCTATCCATATGTCATATTATTATATCCTGGATTGTCCATTATTTTTAAATAATAGATTAAACTGCATGGGTGCACAACCTTTTTTGTGCTTATGGGCACATTTGTGAGTTTATGAGATAGTGGCGGGCACCAACCAATTAACTTGACCCAATTGTTTTATTTTTTATTATTTACTCTTTTTAGTATTCATTATTCATTAAAACCTTGGCGGGCGCCATGGTGCCAGCGTCACCGCGTTGGGGACCACTGGATTAAAGAAACACAAATTTTGACCAACCTTAACTGCCACAAAATGAATTAAATTAAAATAACCATCTTCTTATATTCAGACAACATTTTGATGATTGTACTCTTAAAGAATGGTAATCCTGTATGGACCTAGACACTAATTCATATCAAGTGACATTTTTATAAATACGTTTGTTCAGGGTTTTATATATTTTGCTCCTAAATATATTATCAAAGGCTATAAAACTCTCCTGCAGCTGTGCAATTGAAACTAGAAAATAAATAGAACTCGTTTTTCTTCAAAAAACCATGAATTATTTCCTTATTGAAATTAAATTACAAATCTCGATGTAAAAAAGCTGCATAATATGGATTTCGTTTAAAGAATATTACAAAATACATATAGCGCAAGCAATTCAAAAATATTACAAAATACATGTAGTGCAAGCAATTCGAAAATATTACAAAATACATGTAGTGCAAGAAATTCGAAAATATATATTTTTTTAAAAAAACTTTGACTATTCTTACCCTTTCGTCTGTGTGAATTCTCAAATAATTTGTTTTACATTGTGTCCACAATGCAGGACAAACTTAAAGAAAATGCTCTGAATACTAAATGACGTTCTTTCTATGCACAATTTTAAACTTTATCTACCTGATGTCTTTCTCAAATAGTACTTATGCATATTACTTGCATTTCAGTAGAAAGTATATTTAAAGATTAGTGTAAATGTTTGCTTAAAAGCAAGGGGTTTTTTTTTCAATTGACTCAGCTTTCACTTTCGTTTAATATTATCTGTGTGTGAATTCTTCAAGTATTGTTTGTGGACACGGTGTGTACAGTGTTTATACATGCATAACTGAAACACGATGCATTGAAAAAGCTTAATATATTCTACACAAATAACGTTCTGTCTATAAATTATTTTAAACTTTCTATACTGTATATACCTCCAAGTCAACTTCTGCATGTTTCTGTCATATCAGTTCCCGCATTAGCAATGAGTATCATCATGTAACGAGAATCGTTTTGGACGCTTTGTCCACAATGTTAAAAGGGATTTAAATGAAACGTGTTTTACTTATTTCATATTAGTATTTCCTGGTTGTTTACAGAGATTTAAATATTACACCTCATGAAAATAATCGTTAATTGACCCTAATTGCTCTAATAAGCATTAAATTTAAATGAGGATGTCCTTATATTCAAACAACATTTTAATTATTTTTCATTTGAAATAAACACTGTTTCTTGAGCTGCATACATTTTACACATAATTAAGTTTTCATTTGTTATCAATAAAATTACTGTGTATATATGGCATGTTTGTCTAGATATATTTTCAAAAGCTCTAAAACTCACATTTTCAGTTGTGCACCTGAAAAGACCTCAAAATAGCTTTTGAATACTACTGATTCAAGCAACCGAATAACAGGAAACTAAAGTTTAGACCAATCAGCTTAGACAATATTAAATTCATTCAAAATATTCAAGAAAGAGTGCAACTGCTGTATCAAATCAAACCTTTTAGCTCTCATTCCAACTTGGATTTGTCCCTGTGTTTAAATGCACAGAGTATTGTTTGTGGACATGGTGTCCACAGTGCTTCAATGCGGAGTTTACTTTATACATCATTAGAAACAATACTAAAATAACATTCTTTCTCTAAATCATTTTAGAATTTATCTACTATAAATATTTTGAGACATATTTCTATATTTCGGACATTAAATTTCGACATTTTTCTTTCATCTCTTCTTCTGAATTGGCAATGCCAAGCATCACATAAAAAAGAATCGCTTAGGAAAGGTTCACAATCTTTATGAAAGTTGAATTCAAACGAGCCTTCCTTGTTTCGTATTATAATTCGTGGATCTTTCTATAAATAACACGTATATGCAATAAAGGTACCAATTTATACTGCAAATAGTGTCAATTATTCTCGTACAATATGTTACGTTTTTACAACGTTGTACCAATGTTGTGTTAAATATACAAATCTGAGGAACCATCAGTGTTTTCGTACTTTTCTCGGTGTTATTTCCAAAAGAAATAATTGATTGAAGTTTGCAACTTGTGTCGGAAAATATTTTTGTTGTTGTCAACATATATATTTACAAAACATATAGTATGATCTCTGCCTTATCGAATTTTACGAAACTATTGATCGAAGTTTGTAGCCCTCCTGGAACCGGCAGGACCACACTGTGGCTGTAATATGTGCTGTTTTCAAACTGTTTTAAACCGATAAGATAAGTACATTGATCAACTAATTTATAATTCGCATCTAGATCTATAGAAAAGAACGTTTTCAGTGTGATTGAGTGATTTTTGTTTAGATTGATTGCGCTACGGAAGCTGTCGTACACATGTGAACACCTTGCTAGGTGGCGTCATTTGCAAACAAAGAAAGGTATTTGCCAAACTGCTTTGCACATACACTGATATAAATTCTTAGTGTATATTTAAATGATCTTTATCCGAATCACATAGACATGTGTGTACATATAAAATATATGGATAAGCTGAAAAGGGGTATTTTTGCAAATGAAATCGCGGAAGGGCCAAGATTGAAAGGGCATAGATATGCGCATGCGTTCATATTACGGGTGTAAGTAGCCCGGGTTACAGTCCGGTCAATTTTGTTAAAGTTTTAGATTGACGGCCTGGGCACATGCGAAAAATTGAGCGCAGCGCCTTCTGCTTTACTACTCGGATTAAATGGGATAATTTCACGTTCCATAACTATGATACAGTTGTCCCGAAATATACCGCATTCTAGCCCCGTTTTTGATAACATTAACGTCATGTTTAAATTGGCAATTAACAGGATTAATCATCACGGAAAACACCTCTCATGTACTCAGGCGTCGATACAATCTCAATAGGGAGCCATTAATAAATGATAATCTATTTCCGACGGATTATCATCGGGGGAATAAAAAGAAAATAATATATTAGCAAAACATACATATATCGACGATTGTACCCAGGTTAGGTGTAAGATGTATCGTTCTTGACCAGAATGAAACAATCAAGTATGATGAAATACAATGAAATAAAATAAAAGAGAATTCGAAAAAAATCATTTATGTTTAATATACATGTATACTTGCTGATATGTACAAAAAATGCACACACTACAAGATATTTCAAATTTGTTGATTACAAACATTAATAAACCCAAATAATGTAAAAGTGATAAAATTGAACTAAACAATAATTATGATATGATAAATCAGTTATATTGGGTATAATAAAATAATCGAATAAAATTGATAGATTAATTTATGCGTGGTCCAGTAAAAGAATAAAAACAAAAAAGGCGGCATACACACACAAACATATATATATATATATATATATATATATATATATATATATATATATATATATATATATACACACACACACACTCGCACACACACAAGTTTACGCCGCCAGAGCGGAAAGTGTTATCCCTGGATCCACAGGATGATGAGTAATAATATGAAGCGAAGTAATATATAGAGAAAGAGAATTATGATACAGGTTACATACTTTTTAATCCACTTCTCGGATTCAATCCCCGGTCTGCAGGTATTGGCACCAATCGCCTTCACTGCAAGCACCAACCCGCATAAGCTCTCAACTACGTGCACATACCCCCAAAAAGGATGGTATGTAGTCGTGGATATAGGCATTTGTGTGCAGCAGACACTCTCGTATTGTGACCCAGTAATTAACGATTATCTAAAACACGGTCACTCCGGATTCATATGACAGAAATTGGGGCATATTAAGATATATAATTACAAATATAAACCCGACAGAGCGGAAAGTGCTCACTCCGTAACCTATTGCAGGATGCGCGATAATAAGTGAAAATATATATGGAGAAAGAGTATTATCATACATGTTAGAAATTTTTTAATTCGTCTCCTACTGAGATTCGAACCGAGGGTTAAGGCACCAATAACCTTGCCTGTATGCACCAACTCCCGAACCCTCAGTCGTGCGTAGCAGACACACTCGCATTGCGACCCAATAATTAATGTATATGCCATTGAAAATCACTGAAACATTCATAAAATGCAAAAAATATTGACTATATTTTGCAAGAGTCAAAGTGCACATGTGACTAAAACTGTAATAAGGTAAACAAGTTTGGAAAAAATAAGACATTTGGTGTAATATCTTTAATATAATCTGGTGGCAAGTAGAAATGGTTCACATCTTTGGTTCGGTGCACGCAGTAAACTAGATACTCTTTTGATTTCTTTCCTTTTTGTTAAAACGAAGTTATAGAGAAGGGTCTGAAAACAATGCATACATTGTATAGATAAATAGATAAAGACATTTAGCCAGTTCAGGGGGACAGCCAATCGCCTTCGCTAGCTAATATCACAGATGGTTAATATTTAATTAGACTCTATTAATATTAATAAGTCATGTGATTATAATTGACCAGTGATTATGAATTGTCAGTAGAAGCGCTACTCTTTCTGCGCAAGGACTTACAGTTCTTTCCGTTGATTGTGCAAATTAATTAATTTACTCTTTTCTAATCCTAATTTTTGCTTTTCATATCAAGACTGACCTGTTTTTTCTTGCTGCATATTGTGGACAATTTTCCATGATGACTCTGTGTGGGAACGTTTATTATTCTGTTGAGTTTATCGCAGTATATTTGTTATATGTCATATACATTTCATCTCGTCTGGTATAACAAAATAATGTGCAAATTATACTTCTTCAGCATGCAGTCTTCTTTGAATCACGTCATGAATGTTCAGATGTCTTTAACTAATAATTTGTATGGGAGCGAAAATGTACTTGATGGCTTGATGATTAAAATGATTTCCTTATCCATATATATTTTATATACATGATGTCAAGTAATAACATGTATAATCAACACAAATATATTTTATTTCCCTTTGTTTGCAGAGGTATGTCAGATTTACTATTAAAATTATTTGCAATAAATAATGGAAACACAACAATGCTACGTATTCAGTGGTTCAGTTAAATTTGCAACTGTATACATAACTGACCGCAGCATAAAGGCCCTAAATGGAATAGTCTGTATACAGGTAAACAAAGCCAGTCTACAAAATACATACTAAGATTCATTTAACTTACTTGGTATACTAATAGCTCAAATCAAACTTATGCAATCATCTCCACACACACCCCACCGCCCGAAAAGTAAAGTTGCATAATTTTATGTTTCATATATTTTCAACTTGCTTGATTTAGATTTCAAAGAGGAAGCCCATTGCAAAATGATCTATTTTTACATAGTTGCATTGGCTCTAATTTTATCATGCGATTATTTATTTGCTCATACAAATCAAATCCAAATACATGTCATTTGTAAAGGTAAATGAGTTTAATTCATCTTTGACAAAATTATGGAGAATTATACGGTAAGAGTGATATATTATGGCATGTTTCCAACGAGACTATAATACTTACTGGAATGGCAACACGATACTGCAGTCTTTGTTGCAGAATGCTAATTCAGTTTTACGTAATATGCAGAGACGCAATAAATATTTAACAAATGATAGAAACTTAGTTTGAATAACCATCTTCCCATAAATATATTATAACAAATACTAGGATAAAGTTTCGTCATTAAGTCGTTTCCTTTATCAGCTTTTGTTGGGCTTTTTAATCACAGAACATTTCAATGTTGGATACAAAACCTGATCCCAGGATCTGAGTTAAAAGTGTATCCATGAAAAAGAAGTCAAATGTCTCTGATAACTCAAAACTGGTATTACTGGAATGACAACCCAATACTGCAGTCATTGTGGCGAAATGCTAATCATTGTTTCGTAGTATACAGAAAGACAATAACTATTTGACAAATGATAGAAAATTTATTTTTAATACCCATATTCCCATAAATTTAGTATGGCAAATATTATTGTAAAGTTTCATCAGTATGTCTTTTTTTGGGGGGGGGGGAGGGGGTCTTTTTTTTAAAATAGTAAATCAGATATCGTTTAAATATTGGATGTAAAAAATGATCCCAGGATGTGGGCTACAAAGAAAAGAAGTGAAATGTGTCTGATAACTTAAAAAATGCTTGAGTCGACTGGCATTACAGAGAGGTACATATATCTTTGTTTCAGTGTCTGTATATATATATATATATATATATATATATATATATATATATATATATATATATATATATATATATATATATATGCGATGACAAGAAACACCGTCATTTTCGTCCAGGCGTAAAAAATTGAATTTACACAAGGGAACAGGACATGTACTCATTTACTTCATTCATGCAATCATATGCGGATCATCAAAAGGTCATATGTTTCTTAAGCAGCATTAAATCTTCCATTATACAGCTTACATCTAATATACGAACTAGTATCCTTAAGAGATCTTTCAATTTGGTAGGCTTTATATCAATTGACGAAACAGATAACCCTGGTGATCAATATAGTAAACAATACCCCTGGGGGGATGTTAGACCTAGGTAGAACCAAACTTACAGATAGGGACAAGTGCCCATTTATGCAAATGGTGTTCTGGCTGCACTTAGTCAACTAGCTACCTATATTTTGGGCATGCAAAGTCTTAGCATAGTATATAGCACTAATAACACAAAAATTGCTGATGATGGGAGAAATGTCATATTCTAATCAAAATTAAGATTATGATCAATATTTTATCACAGCGTGACTAAATGAGATGAACGCTTTTCTAAAGTGCTTTGATTCATGTGGAAGTGACCAACATCACGCCACCAACACACGTTCCTGCATATGTACCAATATATTTTCGTTGAGAATATTACCTGACAACTATATAACTTAATTTTTATTATTATTATTATTATTATTATTATTATTATTATTATTATTATTATTATTATTATTCCTTGTCACTATAATCATCAAATTAGTGTTGATAGTTATTAATGTAATCTTTTAACTTAGATCAATCAAACTTATTTCATTTTGTGCGTCTTTTACTCTCCAGTGTTTGTATTTTCCGTTAGTTCTTGTGTATGTTATTTTCTAGTGCGTGCATTTTTCAATGTGGTTATTGTCCTTTATTTTCCATTGTGTGCACTTCTTTTGTGGTACTTGTCTGTCACTTTCCAGTTCGTGTATTTTTCAGAGCTGGTCTAAAGAGATGTATCTGTTTTTTTACAGCGCGTGCAATTTCCACAGATGCATGTGTCTTAATTTTCCAGTGCGGTCATTTTCCGACGAGGTTATTCACTTAATTCTGTCTGTTACTTTTATGTGCGCGCATTTTCCATGCCTGTCTTTTTCATGTAATTCATTTTCCGTGTCAGTAATTTACATGCGTGCAATTTGAGGCGACACTCCCATAAACTCTTCTGGTCAATGACCAGTAGAGCTAACAATTGTGCCAAAAGCTCGTCTGGATGATCAAAAAGAGCACATTATATTTTCAGGCCCTACCTTTATTTCTTCATTAAATCTCCCCTTTGTTCGGCAAATTCCCCCTTTCATATAAGTGGGGGGGGGGCCTTTAAATTGTCAGTTTTAGAATATACCCTGGTATATTGTCTACAGATTTTAATGGTGTTAAATTTTATAAAATTTGTGCAAATATATTTGCATGCAGAACCATAGCAGACAATTATTTTTAAATAGTTGTTTTCAGCCTAGATAAAGAAAGGATATTATTATTATTATTATTATTATTATTATTATTATTATTATTATTATTATTATTTCACATTTACTACTTGAGTTCACTCGGTAGTTATTGTATCGGGAATAGTATCGGAAAAATGATGACAGCTCTGGTCGGAATAGTCTCTGTAACCGTAATGGGAAGGGTTCTTTTCATGCATTTAAGATCAGTGGGAGTTTTTATAAGAGAGTATAATATGATTTACAGTTTCTATTTTTCATATTACAAACCACATATATTTGAATAAATAAAAAGGCATTATGTTTCTCTTCACATATGTACTGCAACCATGTATGTGTAAAATAACTTCAGACCAAATTTCAAAGAACGGGTTTGACAAATACTCCACCAATTATTCATGCAAGTCAGAAAAATTTGATTTCTCCATTGTAGTGCAACTTATTTTAAAACGTGTTTGTAACTCTTGCATGGCCCTACATGAGAAGCAATGGCAGGCCAAGGAAGCTGGAGACAATATTTCAGATTTTCAAGTATGCTCCAACCCAACATGGAGGGAAATATACAAGGTTAACCGTTTAAACTCTTCCTTCGTGAAAATTTGGTTTGATTTAGTCTTTATATGCATTATATTTCCATAATTTGTTGCGTTTCTAAATTACAGATAACACTGAAGGTTGTGCTATTACCCGGGACACCCACAACTTGAGTTTGGACAGCTATAATTTAGATCCAACTTTTCCGATCGAGAAATTGTTTCTACGTGGATTTGTATTAAAAGTGAATTATTCGGACAAGCCAAATCTACTTTGGAGCAAATGGTTTTCACCATCTACTTGCCCGAATGGACAAGTAATTCTCAAAGCTGATCCCCAGCCCTGCTGACATTTTAATGGAAGCACAAGTACAGTGAAGAAAGTTTCATTACAATTGTTAACTATACTTTTAGATACAAGGGGTATTAAAACAGTTCTGAATATTAGTGAGCTGTACAACAAAGTTCTTTATTAGTGAACAGTGCATCAGTGCGGGTCAAAGTACTCCTCATGCACCTCTATACCTTTTCTAGATCTGATTATCCAATTATTAAATGCCATTTGTATTCACTTTTTGGTATATTGTTGATACACTGAAAGCTGCACAGCCAACTGCACGGCTGCTTTTAAATCGTTTGCCCCTAAGTAAATCTTTGATAACTGGATTTAGCCAAAAATTACTTGGAGCTAAATCAGAGTTAAATGGCGGATGTGGCAAAGTTGGAATGCTGTGCTCCTTCAGAAAGTCTATTATAACAGAGGAATTGTGCGCCGGTGTGTTGTCTTGGAGAAGATGGATACATCGGGTACCGGTGCATGGACGGGTGGTTCGGTAGAGTTGAACAACTTTGGAGGCTTAAAAATTTCCAGTGACACTAGCAGAGTCAGGCACAGGTACCTGGACGACCAGGCCTTTTGGATTGAAAATAATGCGTATAAAACTCTTTTGACAGACCGACTACGTCGAGCAATTTGTGGCCTCTTCTCATTTTCTCCGATCCAAACTTTATTATTTTTTCTCTTGAGTCGTATTCAAAACAGTTTGTTTTCAGCACCTGTGATAATCTCATTCAAATGTCTCTGGTCACTCTTTTGGTATTTGTCTAGTAGCTGTTGTCGAATTCAACCCGATTCTGTTTTTGTTCAGCCGTTAACAAATGTGGGACCCATCTTGCACACACATTTCTGAGCTTCAAATGATTCTTCACTATTTCAAAAACAGTTGAGGAATTAACGCCTGTGATAATATAAATATCTTCCACTGTGTATCGAGCATCTTCATAAACTTATCCCTTTACAGCAGGCACTTCCTGCTCAGCAAGTGCAGACAACGGTCTTCCAGAACGTTGGTCACCTTGATGGATTCGCAACCATCTTTAAAACTATGACACCACCTGTGAATTGTAGGATATAACAGAGAAATCCATTTGTAAACTTTATCCAAGTTGACCTTGATATCGGGCGAGGAGTATCCTAATTTACAGCATACTCTACACAGCAAGCGCCAACACAGGAAGCAGTGCGCCAACTAGGCTTTACCTATCTCAGAGCACAGCTGTGTCACTTGCGGCAGACTCTGTTGTTCCATGATAGGACTTTTTATCCACCAGAGAAAATGCAGCAAAAACTAAAAAGTCATTACCAACGACTACTAAATATCCATTGTCTTATGCAGAAGGTCGGTTGCCAACAACAAAAAGTAAATATTGTCATGCACATATCAACACTCGTTTTACATTTTCAGAATTGTTCTACTTCTTGCTTCATATTTTTGTAAAGTTTGAACTTTTGAAACTTAAACTTTTTTGAAGAAAATTGCTGTCAATAAAGTTAAGCAAAACCCACTTGAGGTAGGTCATTTAAATTTAGTAGGCATGCTTTTGTGCATTTGCATAAGGCTTAATGTGATTTAGAGGTTATAAAAGCACCTTTAAAATTTGAATTTGTTTTAGAACTTATTGGACTGGGATTTGTAGATGAGTGAGGGTATACATAGTTTGCTAAGTTATTTTTTTAATGTTTAATTATCGATTTGGACTCTGTTGCCAGTAGTGGGGCATATGTGTTTCACAAGCACAATGTAGATTTATTTCTTTACTTTTAGTTTTTAACGTTTTCAGGAAGTTGTAGGAATATTATATCATGGCGTTAAACAAAAACTTTGAAGCAACATTCCAACAAATGCAACAAATCATGTTGCCACAACGTAAAAAAAACAACGTTGCCATAACTATGAAGCAACGTTGCTGGGTTCAACTCTTATTTAAATTTTCACATCTGGTCACTGTGCGGTCACCCGATATCACCGTTATAGTATTTATCATTTGTTCTAACTTTTACTGTTATTCCCATATTTCACAACAAAAATATTTGCAAGTATCTGTTTTGTATGAAACATGATATTTGTGAGAATGTTGATCCTGTATCAGAGTAATACCATCATAAGAGAAACGAATGCAATGAACATTGATAATTTGCTAATTCCACATAGTGGGGTGTAAGCTTATATGGTTGTGATATAAGACATGATCATAAGTAAGGCAGTGAGAAAATGTTGATTTTGTCATCAAGCTGGAAAATTCCCTTAAAATAGATGTCAATCATTTTATAATATTTCAAAGCTACAAATTGTCATTTCAAGAAATGCAGAATACTTGTATATTTTTCAAACATTATACATCATTCTTAGAAGCAACAACTGAGTAAACAAGTAATTTTAAATTATATTCAGCATGACACCTTGATTAAAATGAAGATAGTAGCCATCGTCCTGAAATGAAAGAGGAACATATTCTCAACTTATTTCGTTTATCTTTATGAAATTGGACAGAATCGTAAGTTATGTTTTCTTATCCAGCTTTAAATTTACATTTCACCCATACAAACTCATATAAGAAACTAAGCTGTTTTAGCTAATTATATATATACTAATAAAAACCGTTTCTTACCTTAAGAGTATGTAAATCGTTGCTCTACTGCTACCACTTCGGATATATGCTATCTGCCATCATGCTAACGCGCAGGCGAGAATGTCCAATAGGAAGAGAGCAATCGCGGTATCCAAATAAAGTTGACATGCGCAAGCCGCATTATGTGTATGTGGGATGGGTTCAAACAAAATGGCTGCTGCACAGGAACATGGAGATGTTAACACACATGGCGGGAAATGGTTCACAATGTCTGTTGGCACTTTTGTTATTACCATCATGTAAGTTGACCAAAACAATTATTTCCCGGTGTGTATCATGTACACACTAAATTTTGGTGTCCACCATGTAAAATGTGTATATAAGGAAGGTTTAAACTTTGGAATGGTGTCCAGAAGGCAGTCAATCTGAGTGCACACACACACACACACACACACACACACACGTGTGTGAGAGCCTCTTAACTAAGTTTCAGTAGGAACAGATGTAAGGTATTAACGGTGGTGGGGTTCAGTGAGGAAAGGGACAGAAGGAGGAGAGGCAAGGGCGGTAATGTGAAATCCTATCTGTCAGAACAGATTTTTACCATTCGGAAAGGTTAGACAAAGTAGAGAAGTACCTGAAACAGGTACAGTCTTTGTACGGACTCTCTAGGAAATAGCCAAGTGCTATTGGGAATGAAAGATATCTATATGAAACAGCACTGACTTGAGATGTTATTAAAGGATGGGCAGTATACCAGTGTTACCTTCAAAAATATTTAAAACATTTATCTATAAATTTTAGTCTGACAACCTTACAAAAGGTATTCACGCTTTTGATGTTTATTGCACTTTCCTGTACAAGTTTGTAAACTAGAACCCTTTGATCGATAGTTCTTGCACATGACGGCTCAAAATGTTCATTTCAATAGAATCGTCAAGGAAATATTTATCTATTTTTGTGGCTACTATCATGTAGAGAAGAGCTTCAAAAATATCATTAATTTTGTTCCACTGAATAAATCTGACGGAAACGTTTTGCCTTGTGAAATATATTGATTTAAGAAAGCCAATAGATTAGTATTGTATCGACAAAGTCTTTAATAAGCCTTAAATCAGCAATGATTAATCTTTTCATGTATGTCATGATCCTGTACTTTGTGTAGGTATTAAAACTCTACATATAGTTTCCAAAGCGTCCTCAACCATGTATACTTTTACATCTATTCTGAGGAAAACAACTGTTAAATTGCTATCAAATCAATTAAGTACAAAACATGTTCAATTACTTACTTTTGAATTTCGTATGCCTTGACCAAGAAAACTACTGGGATAACACAGTTTCATATATATTCAAAAAAAGGTACCGGCAAGGCAATTTAATTTTGTCGGTGAGACTTACGCCAGACACTTTAATGGAAGAATATTGTCCAAATGGCCGGATCTTAGCAAGACTAAGTGGCTGTGTATTGGAGTTACTTCAAACCTGAAAACCGTATAGGACGATACCTTTTTAAAGATGCTCAAGAGATTCATAGTCTTCACAAAAGGTAAAAAAGTCTCCATTATCTTGATGCTGATTTTCTAAATAAAAATACACCAATTACACATCGAAAAAACAAGATGATAGTGACATACTAGTTTTGGTTTCTTTCTGTGATAGGGCGGTGCCACGGGATTCATGGTGTTATCCAGGGCTGTCATACTACTGACAACCAGAGAATTTACTGTCACCCGCCGTCCATCCGCCTTGCTTCGGCCGGCTGTAATTGTATATGAAGCGGATAAAACATGAGAACTCTATGACTAATTGAGTTGATACTTAGCTTAGATTCTGAATACTTCAGAGTTATCTAAAACTATGTGGCAATTTTCATACATTTATAATACAAATGTGGGCAATGTTTCTAATTGTGTTGTTTTGAGTTTATATACATCATTTACACTCAGACATTTAGACTTCTTCATTGAAGTACATGTGTATTCAGGATCCTAACCTAAAAATGGCCTGATAGGGTAAAACTCCACTTACTGAACAATATAATCATAGTACTATTATTTTGTTTATATATAGTAAATTAGTCATACAATTCACATTTAAGGGAATCAAAATGGAGGTGAAAATTAAATCCCAGCTTAGCCAGTTTGATTTCTGCATGCTAAGCTGATTGTATATGGCAGAAAAGATTCCGTATGAGTGAAAAGTTTGTTCTATTTAAGCAACAGCAGGGATTTTGGAGTGAGATTGAACATCAACCATTTTCATAGATTGTAGCAATTCAGTTCTCCTTCTTTGCCCTTTGAGAAATAGTATGCACTATAATTAAGTGCGGTGGTGATACAATGCCGAGGGAAAAGGTCACGTGGAAATATCTTCTGTTAATATTTAGGAGCACACAAATTTCACATCACTTCTACGAAAATGCTATCAGGAGCAATCTACATGGTTTTTGTTGACGTAACATTTCCTTGTGACGATACTGGGAGGAATTTTTTAAACAAATCTGAGATGAACACAATAGACTCTTTCATCAGAGTCTCTATAGTAACTGTTCTGATACCTAGAGATCATTCAAAAATCGAGGCAACTAAATGTTAATATTCTATAAACTATGAGCAGGTGATATGTCAAGAACTAGGTAAAACTAAATACAAATCCCTTATATGAATAGCAGTGAAATACACTGATCTAATACATTTACGAAGCTGGTTTGGAATAATAGCTCCAGTCGTACTTTGCAGTCTTTTCCCTCCGCTGATAAAAATGTTAATTTTACTCTTGATATTATGGTATAACAATATAGCGTCCTTTGTAAAATTATCAAAGACTATCGCAGTATACGAATACAATGTTTACTTCTTTTGTGTAGCTGAAGGCATGTATAACAATGTATAGTTCAAATTTTATTTAAACAATTTTAAGACTGAATAGAAATAGGATAAAAGATATTACTCGGCACGAAACATATGTAACAATTGTGAAGATCTTATACAAAAGTCGACTTCATGAATTATCTTCAGGTTTTCCGGAATTCTCAGTTACCCGTTAAGTAAAATCCTCTGTAGAGCATAATCATCTTAGATAATGAAAAAAGTGTAATAGTTTTCAAATATTTTTCGCTAATTCAAAATTAGTAATGTTGCCCTTTCAGTCACACTCATTCTAAATCTGTGACAAAGTCTCTCCTATATTATTATCTTGTTTTGTCAGACAAGAAACTAATAACAGTAAATTGTAAATCTTTGATAGTTGGATGACATTATCTTTTTGCAGTAAATATGGGATGGAAATATGTTCATGAAATTATTAATTGCAAACGTATTTGCGATCCAAAATATGTCGATCCACGATCTCTGTGACTAAACAAAATATACAACTTTTGGATTGTAATCATAAGGTGCATTAAGTTGGGCCTCAAGTATTCCACAGGAAAATAATTTATATTTTGATGTAAAATAAGTTTCTTCAAGAATACGCACCAGATCTCAAACCATTAGGATTGCTATGAGGAAAGAGAACAAAACTCGTATGGGAAAGATTTTATAAACGTCTATTTAATGTTTCAGTATATGTATATATTAGATACATTGAGTAGGCTTGGTAGCTATGTATCTGAATGGCTGATATAACGCCAAATCCTATATACGCGCCCCAGTCTACTGGAACAGCCAATAGGAAAATTGTGCTAAGAAGGATAAAAATCTGCATATGGTGGGAAGGGATTTACTTTTCTTTACTTTTTTCCTTTGACTATATTAACCGGTCTTCATACTTTGAAGAATGGATAAGATGAGGGGAAACATGGCAAGCTGTCGTTCTCCTCAAATACACCACGGGAAGCTTGAAGAAAGCTCTGAACACTGTGGTACTAGCTCATAATGTGTCCAAGCAGAGGCGACGATTAAACGATTTAGTAGGTTGAAGAATTCATTTTAAAGTCGAAACTACTATAAAACGTCAGCTTACAGGTAAAACCATACAAAAGTTGAAAGTGTGGGTAATGCCTTGTTTGTCCCTCATGAGCTGTAGAAGCAAACACGACCTTCCCTGTTGTATTTCCTTAGACCCATGAAAGCACTACCCGTGAGTCCTGACAGGGTTCAGAAGCCTGACCTCTGGAACCGGAATTAAAGGCAAGAGAGGTTTGAGGATTGTTTTCCGTTTTTTTAGGAGACGAAATTCACTTTTTGGCGATAGATCACGGCAGATGAAACATGGATGTTGCTAACTCTGAGCTTGCAGCCGCCAGAGTAACATGATAACACATTATATGAAAGAAGCTTAAACGGAGCTCTAGATAAAAGTTTGAAGAGAGTTATATTGAGCCAAGCAAAGAACATGAAAGCATCCATTTCGGAAAAAGGATCGGAGACTTAGATCCGGCAAGGTCTAAATTGGTTAGGAGGTCTTAACAACTTTATCGTGGCTAATTTACAGGCCTCCATATCTCTGTGTATCAGCTATTTAAAATAAAACAACTTGTGATGTGAGCCAACTTCTTAACCTCAAACAGCCAGGCCTATATCCAGTATAGAATTAGATATAGTGTTCCATTTATTATCTTAATACCTTCTCGAATGGACCGTCGATTTGCCCCCGTAGATCTTTAAAATGGAGGGCTTCTGGCGACAACGATTCTGTCCACAGTGCCGGTATGGATCTTGTTGTTTCTGAGAGCTCTCCTGATAGCAATTATCCGAATGAATTCGGTTTCCGATGGAAGACTTGCTATCACGGCTGGATCAGAATATTCTTTATGAGAGGAATTATTCTGGAAAACTCTATGCTTTGACTGAGCAAGTCATTTGATTTGTCGCATCAAAGAGGTGCTATCAGGACAAACCAGCATATGACAGATCTAATTTTCTGAATCCTCTCGGAACTATGGCGGGAACGTGTATAACTTTATTCCACTACAGTCTCAAGACAGAGGGTCCAATCGATGATGAAGGATCCGGAAACGGAGGATATAGCGAACATTCCGTATAAAAAGATCTGTCTTATAGTCCAGAGAGACTTTGTCAGTACATGTATGCGACCCCCTATGTGAAGCACTACGGTTTTATTTGATGCCACGAACACCAAATAAAGAATTCACAAATTAGGACGGAGGGATAGTGGTCTGGTGCTGCCTTGTTGCCTGATATAATTGGGTAACACCTAACGACACCTTTCTATAGGATCCTATAATAAAGGACCTACAAAACTAAAGAGAAAATATCGGGGCAGCTTACGATTGTAAATTTGTTCACGGCACAGAACAAAATTATGTGTAATCACATCATTCTATGATATGAAATCCAGGAATGTTCGTCCTCACAGATGAGTGCAGTTTCCTATGATATAAGAAGAATGTGACACTATCTTCTTCTTGTATTGTATGCTCCTTATAACAGCTAAACTTCCAGACGTAAATACGAGAGAGACAACAAATCGGAGTTAACTCTGTATCTCCACAAACAAGAGACGAACATCCTTTAATATTCATGTATATTTCCTGGTATAAATTATCTCATCATAAATCTTTCCACTTCTTACCTGTTCGCTTCAAATAACACGAACTTACTCCAAACGTGTTGTAAAGGAAGCTATTAGAAATATCTAAGAAGAGCGACTATTATCCTATCCATCTAATACTACAGTAAGTGCCATGATCATCATTGTTGGATGCAAAGGCATAAACAAGATGGTAAAAGATGGATGTCTAATAGCTTTCTGGATCACTTATTCTGGTATTGGAACACAGAGATAGCTATCACCTGTAAATGTTTTGTATGTCATGGGATTCCAGAGGAATGTTTAGCTGGAATAGATCATGTATAGTAGACCGCGCTTCCCTCAAGTTAGAAAAGCTTTCACTGTCTGCCAGATACCACATTTAAAAAAAATTGAATTTCCTGTATCCTAATTACTTTACAAAAATAATGCAGGCTAATACTGATATATTCTCGATAAGATCAACATATGGGCAAAAGGGTGCAAGGTAAGCTGCTAGCTAGTTAGTTATTTTGTACGTATTTGTGTAACGTATTACAATAAAACTGAACAAAAATGTACTAAGACTCACTTCAAATGCCGTAGGTAAAGTCTGCTATCCATTCACTCGATCCTATGCATGTTAGGCGGAAGAAATCGTTATATCCGGCATTTCTACATAATAAGTTGATATAATAATGGACTGATATGACGTTAATATGCATATGCCTGCAATATTGTCTCTTTTACATTAAAATTATATGCTATAAAGTACCGTCAACAGCTTAACAGTTTCTCTATCCACACCCTGAATAAACGTTTTAGGTAATGCCCAATGGTATCAATTAGCGCTACTTCTGGATCAGAACATATTTAATGACTCTTTGGGTTAATGTTATTCACTTTCTTTCATTTTTATACTAACGAAGTTTTTATATTTTTAGATAACAATGACGTGAAAAATCAACTAGTTGGCTTTACACTGCTTTGACCGTTTTATCTAAACTTTTGCTTTAATTTCGAGATTGAGAGTAGCATCTACTCCTGTTCGTAATGGTACCCTTTGAGGATTTTATGAAGCATGCTTGCTAGCTTCTGCTCATAAACGCCATAAAAATAATTTGTCAGGTCCATTGTTGGCTGATCAGTTATTGTGTGTACCAACTGACCTTAATTGGAGAAGGACTAGACGTCATTGAAATATAAAGGTGCTTTGCAATTACCAATTTGACTTTAAATAACCTAGATCTCGCGATTAGTTAACGAAACTTCTCAGTTTGTCGCTTAGACTGTATTGCTATGTAAAGCCTCGTTTTACAGGGCATTTGCACTTTCCAGACTTGTGACCTAATCATGACCCATCAGAGATAAAACCGAGGTTTTTAGGAAACTTCAGCAAGAAAATGAGAGTTATGATGATGCTTCTACTAAAAAATGTCATAAAATCGAAAACTATGAGATTGTATTGCCTGGCAGACTAACTGTACATACTGAAGGGGCGAAAACTGTAATAGTCAGGTCGACACCTGTTTGTGAGGAAGACGCACCAGGTTGAGATGAGAATGATATTCGTCACTTGCCCACTGATTTGTTGAGAAGAGATCCTTCCATTGGTAGAAGAAGTGTTGAAGTCTTGCGACGACGGGAATATCTAGAAGAGGCTTCTTGAAGCACACATCATGACTTGTTGAATGGAGCTTTGAGGAGGAGAAAGTTCCTGCTCTCTCATGGGGAGAAACTTACTCGAACTCGTCTGTAATCATTGAAAAGGATTGTCTGCTCCTACGAGATTTTGAGTCAAACTGCCTGTCGTGTCACCTCCCTTGCCTAACCTCGGGATTTATAAAGTCTAACAGTTATATAACTAGAGAACGTTCCTGCGCTGCCTGTTTCTATATTTCCTCGTTCTTACAATGAATGGGCTTAGAAACATTGAAAGACGGCATGAATAAAGAAACTTTATGGTGGCTTTCAAATCGACCTTGACTGATGTGAGTCTGGACATGCCCAAGGCTGAAGAAAAGGGAGAATGGGTTTGATAGCAACTCAGCTAGAAACTTTCTGGCAATTCATTAGTCGAGAGAAAGGCGTGGGAATCGGTTGGGTCTGGCAAAGCTCGTTCAGAATACGTTTCACAGTGTCCGACTGTGACAAACGGAGAAAAAAGAAAAAAGGAGGGGTAATGTAAACGTTGACAGTAACGGACAAACGAGAGGTCAAATTTGGAGCAGAAGGGGGCATTATTAAGGTGAGAGGATCTAATAGATCTCCTTAATGGTCTTTTTAAAGGCAAAGTCCGCATCATACTATCGGGTCTGACGAGGTTGGGGCTCCGAAAGATGTCAGTGTTGGGAGTACCTGACACATCAGACAAGAACTGCAGGTCCCAAACTCACAAGCTCTGTAAAGCCTTGTTGCAAAATGAAGACACACTCTTCAGAGCCTATACCGGACGCTGTTGGAAGAAATCCAATCGGAAAAAGTTGGCTCGTGGAAAGTCTTGCTTAGTGTAGGCAAACTACGACTCGGATGATTTGTGACAGGCTATACGACCAGACCGGGCATAAAGAACGCCTGACTGGTCTGTGTTGAAATACAAAACAGCCTGTCGCTACCAGGCCGCAGGACTATAGTTGCTGTAATTTAGGGGCCAGGTCAGCCAAATATAATGTCGGCCGATCCAACTGGCTTTTTCTAATTATTGTTTTTTTTTATTAGCGGCAGCCAAACAACCGGCCCGAAATTAAACTCTTGCCTACAAACGTCATACCAAGTTGATGACTCGCCTTAACGCCAGGTAGCAGAAACCACAGTGCTCAAACTCGAGAACTGCAAAACGAACTGTGTGGACTGAAGAAGATCACAGTTCGCTCCTTGAATCGCTTGTTGCACATTGCCACTGAGCAAGAGAAAGACGTTGTTTGCTTAGATTTACGATGCCTCTTATCTAAGACTGAAGTCCATGTAGACTTGTACCAGTGTATGTATACGTTCCATGCAGATGAAGATGAGCATTCTGTACAAGGCATGCACTTATCATAATTATCCGGCCATAGTGATAATGCGAAAGTACAAATACAATAAAGGGGATATAGTGTACTATAAAAAAATACAACTATGTCAGTGTGAACAGAATAAGAGGAGCGGTTAGCAAGACATGTAGGGTCACTGCAATATACAACTCGTGTGAAGAGAAAAGAAAGAAAAAAAGCAGCTGCAAGATAAACCAGTGACTTGAGAATCCTAAGAAAGACCATATACACTCAGAAGGACCAAATGACAGTTCAATACAAATACTTGCAGAGACAGGGCAAGGACCTTTAAGCTCGAGGGAAGCATAAATGAATAACGCAATTCCAGAAGTAAAGTAACAACGCAAAATTAACGAATCGGATGCTACTGTAACAAAAAAGACAAGAGATAATCTCACAAAAAGTAATGAATAATAAGGTGAATACCACACAAAAATAAGAAAATTTGTCCTGGTGGGAACAAGTGTTCGTCCACTTGCGAGCAAAAGTTGCAAATGAATCTGTCCATTAATCTTGAACGACTGTCACGTGAAGGGTGTAGGACGCCATTAGGATTCTGTGTTACAACAGCTGTTCGGGTCCATAGCCTTGACGGACTCGGGTCACAATTATTACTTCCGGGTCAGTGCCCATGAATGTAGTCCCAGACTATTGTTAGAGCATTTGTTCCTCTCTCATTTTAGTGGTGATGCATGAGTTAGGTTTAGGCATTTTTTTTGTATTGATTTAAAGGAAATTCTTTATTCTTTAGAATATGAGCATTATGGTGTGGTTGTCTGTGTGCATTTTGCCAACAATGCACTGTGAGTAACGAGGCATTGTTGCTGGTCCGGAAGTGAAATCTGTGACCCACTGCACGTTGTTTTGTTTACAGCTCAGCCTCTCAAAAAACTGCCGGAGAGCCTATGAAAAGACCTTCACGGTGAGTTCATTAGGATTTGGACACACTGGAAAGTTCAGTACTGACAAACAAATAAGGAAGTATATAGAAACAATAAGTGTAGTCTGAGACCTGACGTCTGCTCAATGTTTATGGCATATACATGTACTGAAACATTAAACAGACACTGGTTTTACCGGTAGTAAAGTTACAATTCTAAAGTATTAAGATCGGGTATTATGCTCAAAGAAGAAAATCACATCTGTAAGAGGCACTGTCTCACATATAAAAGATTAAATATCAAACTAAGAGTTATATTTTATGGGAAATTTTGTCCAGTGCGAATATGTTACTGAGGATTCATGTTTGTGTGCTGTACTATAATTGTTAGGAATGCTGTTGCCATAGGAAGCAATTGTTGGTATCTTAAAATATGTACATTTATGTAAAAATCCAAAGAACCTTGGTACAAAATATTGAAAGTGTACTTTACCTTCCGGGACATAGATTGCTGATGGTCGGCGAATTTCGGCCAGTGAATGACTCCTCCTGTAGGGTTTTTTTTTCTTCTTTCCCTGAGTTAGGTCTGCTGGTTCCTCGAGGCTAGAACGACGAGCCTCCACTGGCTTCTCCTCGTAGTTGTCGTTATCTTCGTCCAATTCCAATATTTCTGAATCCGAAAAGTCTAGAAGAGAAGACAAAATGCTCGTTAAAGTTGTTGGAAAATGTAAGTAAAGCCACGGAGAATCTCTGTACTGCGATTATTAATCTATTGAGACTTTATGTTGTATCTCTGAACTATATATTTTAAATTTCATAACACTATCCATCAGCAAATTTATAACTGCAGTCACATGTCAAAATCATATTGTAAACATCCATGAATTAAACATCTTCTATTATTCGATGAAACCTACACCAAACCAGCGAAATGAAAAAGAAATCATGGCAAGTTCTTTCATTTCCCTTCGTAACCGCGATAACTCGTGAAGTCATACTAATTATCACAGCGGGGCAGGGTCTAACGGTGATATTTAGGAAAGCGTCAGTTCACTCTCCGTTAACTTTCATACTGAAACAGGCAAAATAATTACAGTTATGAAATGAAGAAAAGTCAATGCAAACAATTATTGAATTAACTTTGAAATATATATTTGCGCATTTTATACCTGTCTTTCGACTTGATTCCAATTCAAAAAGAGATTATATATCGATGAATGCACATACTTTTTTTAACATTTCTCCAATTAGTTTTGGCTTTTATCCGATGAGAAGAACAATTTACCTTTTGTAAAGATACATTTTTACTTCTCAATTTAATAGACATCTTTAGAAACACAACATATTGTATTGTAATCATCCTCCCACGTTGAATTAATGTTCAAATAAAAGGAGGAACCAGTTTAACCGTGCCAGAGTCGGTTAGTTTGGGGTTTTTTTTCTGCTCAGAGAATTTCGTGCTAGATTTGACATTGACTGTGGTGCATCTGAGACTGAAAACTTGTAGTAAGTATATTTATGCAGAATTTTAACTAGTAAAAATATTTCTCAGTATTTTGTTTGGTTCTGTTTATCACAATGTGACCGGTTAACGTTCAATTTCCATCATGGCGACGGCCAATTCAAACAATATTGACCGAGAACCAGATATGATTCTTGACGCTCATAGGCCCGTTTTAATCAAGGTTCTTGACATCTTGACCTCAGAATACTTATAATAGGAGAAATTGTTGCCGAAGCGGAGATAGTTTTAAGTTATTGCTCAATTGATGGAGTGTAAACACATACGTGGGTTATGGCAACTTTCCCAAAAGTCAATGATGCCCGATACAATTATTTATTTGTTCGATTTGAATCCTTTTCTCGAAAATCCCGATATATAATCGTCGACTATTATGCTTATAATAGGTAATATCTCAAGGTTGTTCTCAAACAAAGACATTGTTGAAAGTCTGTCCAACATTGGGATCATTTTGACCTGCCAACGTGCCTAAAAATTAGATAGACAACGGTCATCTTACAAGATGGAAATTGGGTAGGCGATTTGCATACATCACAAGAGTTAATTTTTTTAAGCCAAATTGTACCATAATTAGCAAAAAGTAATTCTAAGCTACTGGACAATGTTCTAGAGGAGACCAAATTTACAGAAGAAATATTTTAACAAATAGAATAAACGCAGCAAATCTCTTCCTGTTAGAGCATCGTCCAATGAAACATGAACGCAAGATTCAGATGCTGATCGAGAAGTTTCTCAGGTGTGCCAGGAAGAGAAGAACCTCTCCTACACAATTCTTTGAGCCACATATGATGACCCTGACCTCGATTCTTTGCTCCAGTTGTTGATCGAGAAAATCCGGATGTATAGACAGTGTACGATCACTTTGTGTTTACTGGTTACCGACTTAGGCCATGCTTACATGAACTTTTCATATTGTTGTTTTGACTAATTAAAGATTATGCATTCAATGTCCATAAGGGTTTCTGTTAAAGGATGACGCTTAGAATAATCAGATGTAGCTGTAATAGTCTGAGAAATAAATCCAAACAGTGAGGTGTCTTCTGATATTTAAAGATAAATCAATATGATATTGCCTGTTTACAGGAAACATATTGAACTGAGAATAATTGAGATATTTGGACACGAGAATGGAGTGATATTATTTATAGATATCCGGATAGTAAACTAATCAAGGGACAATACGATTCTTATAAATAGAAATTCAAGTATTGAAGTGATGAAAATATTCTAAGGAAGAAAGAATTCTAGCCATTAAAGTAGTTTATCACGACACCAACTTTATATTTGTTTCCTTCTAAGCTTCAAACGATACAAAAAAGAAAACAACTGAATTTTCGAATATTCTTAAGCCTATATGAATGCCAGTTTTAGACACCGAAAACATATGGTTCATGGTGGCTTCAATACACCATGTTGTGATACAAAGGATATCGCTGCTGGTAATAAGCTTGATAAACGCCAATTATATTCTTATAGCTGACTTTGATTTGAATAGTAGATGGAGTTTTTCATCCTGCGGAACAAATATCAACATCGTTTCGATCTCATCCCTACCTGGCGCGAAGATTAAACTATACATAGACTTCAGACATAGTGTTACATAAATAATTTCATGCGATAATGATATTGTACCCGGTTCAGATCATAATGGTGTGTATGTGCATTTTGAAATTATCAAAACCTAATTGAGGACCCTCATACTGGAACTTCAATAAACTCTCTTTTACAGACGTGAGTATTTTTTGGCTCTAAACGATCTTAAAGAGAAATTTCAGGCAACACAATATTCATATGATAGTCAAACAAAATGAGACTTGTTAAACATTCAAATACTGGAGTTTACCAGAATATTTTATAATAGGTCATCTAAAAACCGTTCCTATAGAATATATGAATTCAAGAAATTAATTAAAACTTGTGACTCTGACCTGGCTGATAACTATTCTGAGTCTCGAGAAAAGAAGTTAATGGATTGTAAGAGAGAGAGAGAGAGAGAGAGAGAGAGAGAGAGAGAGAGAGAGAGAGAGAGAGAGAGAGAGAGAGAGAGAGAGAGAGAGACTGCATGAAGCTAAAGCTGCGCAGGTACGTTCGCGAAAAAAATGGATGCAGGAAAAATAAAAGAATATCGATTTTTTCTTAAATCCAGCAACAACAAAAAAATGTAAATGGATCAACTTCAAAATCTTAAATGAATATATTTTCTAAACATCTGCAGTCGAAGAGCAGAAAGCTCTTCAATAAAGATGATCTGCATGATTTCTTTAAAGGTCCAAATATAGTAAAACTGAGTGAAGAGGAGAGGACAGAATATTTCTCGACCGTGAGTTTCCCATTGAAAAGCTTAGTGCCGCTTTGGTCAAATTAAATAATGGTTCTTGCCTAAGAATGAACTAATTTACTCCGAGTTGTATAAATTCTTTTTCGGAAGAAATAAAACTTATTTGTTTACAGCAAAGGCTACGCATATGTTATTCAGAGAAGCGCGTCATTACGCTAAATCAATTGGGTCACTATTTTGATAAGAAAAGCTGAAGGGTGCATACACAAATGTAAATGGATAACAGAGTGGTTCCATATAGGATAACATATTAGAAAGGCAAGTCCTTTCTTCCCGCTAGCTTTTTGTACTTGTCCTTGAAATATTGTTATTGAACATAAGGCAAACGGAAAGTATACAATGTATAAAACTTCCAATTATGTTTTCAGCGATAGGTGCGTTTAAAATACTATGATATGCAGCTGACATTCTGTATATATTTTAGAAACGACTGTTTCGCATCAGATGTATAAAAAAATTGGGTTGAAAGAATAAAAACTTAAAAGCAATTATAAAGTTGTGGGGAAAAGGGGCATGTAAACATATTATGGATAATACAAATAGCAAAATCATTTTTGCTATCAGTTTGTGAATTTAATGTTATATATTTGTATTAAAGATACTGTTTTGAATATTTAAAAAAATAGATTGAAAAAGATGAAAAATAATAAGTGAATGTTCGAAAATGTCACACGAAATATTATCTGAAGTGAAGTTGAAAATTACTGATTAAAAATAATTTATGTTATGTACATCCTAAATTCTTTTCTATTAATGCGGATATATAAGCTAACAACTGGGTCAGTCTCCTTCTGGAAAATAATTCCATTGCATGATTATTAACATTTTGGCAACAATTTTGCAATATTGAGGGTGAATACAAGCTTTAAAGATATGAAATGTACACATTTGTTGACTGGTTTTTGTAAAACTTTATTGAAAAGGAGGTCTACTTGCCGAGATTGTTCTATTTTAACCAATATGAAATAATTTTAGATTTTTATATCATGGGAAAGTTTTGTTTTCACAATTATTGATACGAAAGCGCATCGTGTATATAAATATTTATGAAGTTAGGAAGACTAGTCTCAAACGATAAGTTAATAAGAAATGTTCAATATTTCCCATCGTTTAGCTTGATTAGTTTATTCTAAATTACTTTTTCAAACATTTAGTGCTACGTGTGGATCTTGCCCGTCTTTTCCAGAATTATCATTTCATATAATACCTAATTTGATCTGAACGTTAAGAAATACAGGATGTTAATTATCAGAGCTAAAAACCTTATGTACGTCAAATATTGATATACAAATTTGTATTGCCTGTTTGAAGTTACGGTGTAATATTGGAAACTACCTTTAAATGTTCTACGAAACACAATTAATGGTATTGCAGTGGAAAATATTAAATAATATTTATCCTACGAAAATCCTACTAAAGAAAAAGAGGACAATTTTGAATGAAAATTGTCTATATTTTGCTGAAACAGAATATATAGAACTTTTTTCACATACTGTCACTTAAGAACATTTGCCCTGTGTAGAAAAAGTTAATCGTCTACAACAAATATGAAAGTCAAGTAGACATTGAATAATGTAATGTTTGGCATACCGTATGCAAAAAAAAAACCCCAAACATAACAATTTGTTAATTTTAATGGCTAAAGTAAGTGTCATCAAGTTTAAATATGGAAATATACGATATTTATATCTCATATTTTAAACGGAGATGGGTCTTAGAAAATATTAGTTACTACTCATCTAGAAAACTTCATTTTCATACCATAATAGGAAAGATATAAGGAACATCAAATAGCCCATCAGTGTGTATCTAAGTTATGAAAACGATAATGTATAATACTGGGTATAAAATTCCGTTTGTTTTCATATCAGAGTAATAATTTTATTAATAATGTATTGTAGCAAATATTGTGTATTCTGTATGGTATTTTGAATATTTAATACAACACTAAACGATGTTGTAAGGTGGATCATTACTCTGACCCATGCCCAACTATTCACGGGGAAAATAAAAGCGTAAAAAAAAGTTGCAAAAGAAGATTTGTATGCACCTGATTATATTGTTACGTAGTTAGCGCCAGAAACTTCAGTTTATGTTGGCATTGGCGCAGACGAAATGCCTCATTACTTATAAAACAAAGCGATTCCAGTGAAGATTTTAACGACGTTGAGTCCTTTATTGCGTAGTGATGTCTAAATTTGGCAGCCTCATATTTTACGGAAGTTCCTCGTTCAATGAACGATGAATGTGTTTGCTTTCAGGGTGACTGGTATTAAAAGTTAGACAGTGCCATTAGCTTACCAGCCAGCAGTTCATCTGTATCGTCATATCTCCCGGAGCTCGCATTAGAACCCTTTCTACTGCTTTTGCTGCTCTTGCTGCTTCCGGAATCCCTTCTAGACGTACAATCGGATAAAAGAGAAGTTCGTCTGCTACATAAGCTACTGCCAGATCCCCGCCTTTCATCTGATTGCATTGAAGTCCGCCGACTACTTAAACTGCTTCCTGACCCCCTCCGATCTGTTTCGACTGACGCAGCAGATGTCCTACGGCTGCTCAAACTCTCTGCGCTTGCACGACGAAAGTAATCAGAGGCATAGGACTGTCGTCTACTTCCGTAGTCTACAAATATCTGAGGTACGATGAACTTGGTTTGCTCCTGGGCTTTGTTGTTAAGCACTGGGCCCATTACAAGACTTCTCTTGTCTTCTGATTTCTCGTGTCGGCGGAATCGTGCTACAAAAAAAAAAACAAAAAAAAACCGTAACTTCATGAAATATTTATCAAAAATAAAATTCAAATAAAACTGTGTCCTTTACATAATGATTTACAGTAAAACTGATGTAGATAGTTCATATTGTGATACCATTTGGCCTTGTTTCAGTATAAGTTATTTGTTAGAAACTGCTTAGAAAGCAAAGAATGAATTTGTGATCCTCATATCAAGAGATATAAATAACAGGCATAAAAAGGAAAATATTAAATATCAAGACTCATTCTGACTTTGTAATAAGTATAGGGTCTTGCACTTATGAACACAGTTTACTTTTTATATTAAATCGTTTCAAAAGAATTCTAAAACTACAAGCATCCGTAGAGCATGCTACTTTTTGGCATTCAAACGGACGCATAAGGATTTCAATAAGAATATAAAAAAGAGATATGCACAAGGAACCAAACGATGGACGGGGAATGACATCAGTTGAACAGAGTCACTACTTAAATTCCTTTCTCAAGCACTGCGATTGAAAAGAGCGCGTCAACATTTTTACATAACGCGTACACGTCAAGTCTTAGTTTTATTTAGGGTGCTAGATGAACAATCACAAGCAGTAGCTGCTTCCCAAATATTTCATTTTGGTGCATTAGTCCATCACTATTCTTGCACTTACAAAAAACTGGCCACTAATTCGTAACAAAATATACAAATTATTATCTCCTCCATTCCGATGGGCGAAACAAGACTACATAATACTTTATCACTCAAGGTACACCAACATTGAAAGGTGTTGTATTATACTTCAATTTTCATATAACATTAGCAATCTGACATTGCGTTTAGATTGTTGATACTGTTACGTTTGAGACATAGCATATTTCGTCACATCAGATAAATAAGTCATGATGTGACGTCACCATATATAAGCGTGTGACGTTAGTAACGTTCGATTGAATTTCTGACAATACCAGTTATTTAAAGAACCCATTATCCTATCCCATCGTATCATTCGCGGTCTGAAATGCTTATTCAAGTGTCATGCCGGTCCATTCCATGATGTTTTCGAGCCAGATCTTGCGTTGGCGTCCTCTCTTACTTTTGCCACCTACAGTGCCTTGTAGAATGGTATTGGTCATTCCTGATGATCACATTACATATGTGACCAAACCAACGGAGCTATCTCTTCTTCGCGATTGCTAGGAGGTCATTTCTTCGCGATTGCTAGGAGGTCATCATGGTCGCCACTGTCTTAGTGGATGGTGTTGCGCACTTCTTTGTTTATTTTGCGGTTAGTGCATCGGATGCCTAAGATATATCAATATCATCATGTTTAAGCTCTATCTCTTCCTTCAGTGTCTTTGTTTAAAGTTCATGTTTTACATCCGTATTGAAACACTGACAGTACCTTGTGCCCTTAGAAGTCTGACGTTGTTCTTGGTTCTAATGCTCTTGTGTTTCCACACGCTTTTCAGTTTGAAGAGGCATCTACGACCAGGGCTCTTCTGGATTTTGCTTCTATTGTTGAACCCTATTCGTGTGTGACGGTTGTAAACAAGAACAACACGTAAAATCTGAGTCCAGTTTTGCTTTATTGCTTCTTCAGACTGAATTCAAATAATTGTCTACGACGTTAAACTCCTATTGTTTCTAGGAAATCAACATTATAAACAAAATGACGTCTTGATGGGAAACGTACAAAGACGTTCTAGCTAAATTTGTATACACTGTCTTCGATGCATAAATAGCATGGAAAAACGACACATAAAAAGATACATAAAACATTATCATCAAGATACAAATGTGTCTATTGAAAACTCCAATAGTAGAATATATATAAAGATATATATATATATATATATATATATATATATATATATATATATATATATATATATATATATATTCCTTTAAATATGTGTAATTGATTAAACACTGTAAATTTATCAATTTAATGAAGATTATAAATAATCGTAGAATTTGAACCCTTTGGGATAGACAGTATCCAAACGGTGAATCCAACATGTTTCCGTTAACAGACGTTCCATTTTAGAATTAATAATATTAATGGGCATACATGAAAAATCTTGTAACTTATGGAAGCTGGGATTAAAATGTGTGGCAACATGAGATGAAATGATGGATCGCTAAAGTTATTTATGTTAAATCTATGTCTGTTCATGCGTTTAGATACTTGCTGATGAATTTGTCCAACATATTGTATGCCACACCTTTTATAAGTTATCATATATATAGCATTTAAAGTTGCACAGTTAGTATCATGACGCATCCTAACTTTTTCGTTAGTGTTACTGCTACTGGCATAAGTATTTTAATTAATAAAAGAACAGTGAAAACATCTGTGTCTATTGCATTTTTAGTAGATAATCCACTTGTACGTGGTTTCTTTACGAATTTAGTACAAAACAAGGAAATCTATAAGATCATTAGTTCGTTTGTAAGCATATGTAGGCTTGCTTTTGTGAGGGATGTAGAATTTGCATTACAATATACTTGCAACAGATAACAATATTTCTTGATCATTCAAATAGATTAAATGAACTAGGATTATACTCAATAAATAAAGGCAACATACTTTCAGCTTTGTTAGTGAGTTTACATTTAAGTGAATCAAACTGTGTAAGAGAAGAAACCTTTTCGAAAGCAGCGTCAATAATATAAATTGGATAATTTCTTTTTTAAAAAAACGCTAACGTAATTCTGTCTATGAAATTCTAAATAGATCAGCATCTTAAATAATCCTTCTGTATCGCTTCGCTTGACTATGCAGTATTCCTCTTTACTGTGATTTTGGACTACACGAAGAATATTCAAAATAAGTGGCATAGACCTTGTATTTCCTAGCTCAAATAATATACCCAGAAAACGCCTTATATTCATTTTTCAAAAATAAACATCATACCCCAACCCCTCACTAGATAAAAAAATAAAATAAAAACGACAATGAACCCAAGTCCAATAACAAGTATTTTTATTTTTTAAAAATGAAAAAACACACGAAAAAATCAATATTGTTATGTATGCGTCCTAGCTCGAGTAACCATAGTAAATTTACTTTAAAAAATTTAGACGAAATAATAATCACATGCTAATGAACTAAAACAATCTGTAGATAACTATGAACTAGATCACTATATTAGATTATCAAACACTAACATGTACGATCTGTCTGCTTTGATTAGGTCTAAAAAATGGGTATAGAATAGACATATGGAACAAATTAGTTGCACCAAAATCTTAAAAAGACTAAAGACACATGCATATCTGAATAAACCTTCTCCTAGTAGGATGGTAGTGTGGTTTTTCATTTTTGCACTATCCCCCTACTGTAATAGACAAATAATAAGTAGACAGAAGGATTTTGCTAAAATTATGTTTTCATGTGTAACGTTTAACGGCTATATGACAGCATTCTTGATTCTGATATTTATTTAACGCTAAAAGTAAAAATTTCTGTCGAGTAGGTTGCATAGTCGTGAGAGATATTTTTGGTATTTGTTCACATTCAAGGTAATAAAGTCAATGCTGGTTCGAATGACACCGCCGACTCAGGTTAATTTTGTATATTTGGGGCGCACAATCAAATGATGTAAATTTATTCTTAATTATGACAATCTGATTGAGACGCTGGTCCTGAGTTGATGGGGAAAACGACCCTAGATGACGCCAATGTGATGAGTCAAAGTTGATTATATCTACCCAAGTGGTCAGTCTGTGCACCTAATCCTCTGAGAGATTGATCGTTATTTATAGGTTGAATTACAACTGGAGTATACTAGCCTTTTGTTTCGCCAAGGTGTTCAGTGGGTGTTAAAATCTGATTAGGGTTAGGTTCCCTTGACACGATAACCCGTTCAATTGACCATACGTAAGAAAAGCTAATTCTGTCCGGGCAGTCAAGATTCCTGATCTCAGAGGGTGGTTTGATTGTTTTAGGGACTCACATACCAGAGCTTGGAAGACGTTATTTTGCAAACATTAATCAAGTGGTATTAATATAGTAAATGAATATGTAATATCTGCGAATTTATCTTGAGGTGATAATATTAGGTTAGAAACATAATCTATTATTACTGCGGCATTGAAAACTTTACATAGTTTTTTAACCCACACAGGCAAATGAAATCCAGTATGCATGTTAAAATTGTGCTTTGGCTAATATTGATTTTAATAAAGTAGTTTCAACGTTGAATTCCCGTTGTATATTCTAACTATATTGTTTGAAAATTCAGTTTCTGTTTTTGCTGAGTCATTATAGATAGATCTGACAAAAGTTAAAATATCTTGATGCTGTAATACGAAGACAGCTGAAATAGAACATGAAACTATATTTGTATAAAATATGAACTGAATTTCTGATTGATACTTTACATTTTTTTATATTTCACTACTGTCACCAATAGAGCTATAAATGTCTACATTATCCTCATTAAAATTTAAATGCAACTTCTCTACCTTTTGAAAGCATGAACGAATATTTTTCTTGATGTAAGAAATGAAGAATTTTAATATGGATGAATTCATTTATATTAGTTTTCGAGACAACTATCTTAGCCCATATTTTTACACCATCTGAACTTCAAAGTAATAAAACATTTCTTTCTGATATATTCATCGTTACCTTACTACAAAAGTCGGAAAATATGCATACGAGACTTGATTACAATGGAGCTCATTTAAAATATAGCAATAATTTAAAATAAATGACCGAAGAACAGTATTTAAGACGTCTATACTACGATCTTGAAAGTACGTTTCTTACACAAATATCAATCAATTTTAGCAACAGATCAAACGTGATAAAAAGAAGATAAAGTACTCAGAATTGAAAGTTTGGTTAACTGACCAATCTACATACACCTTGCATAAGCAAGCAAAATCACGATTTATATACAGAAGGGTCTATGTTATTGACACAGATGATATGTGACACACAGACATCATTGACATACAAGCATATTCATCATGTAGCAATCAATATAAATACATTTTGACAGTTATAGACGTATTCTCAAAATACGCTTAGGCTTAAAAAAGGAAAATAAAAAAGGAAGTCGATATATAAGACGCTTTAAGGAAATCTTTAATGATTGAAGACTAGCAAAACTGTGATACTATAAGGGAAAAATTTTATAACCGAAAGATCAAGAAATTATTGGATAAAGAAAATTTTTTATATTATTCCACTAACTCAGACAAAAAGCGTCTGTTACAGAAAGATTGAATACACTTTGAAGACAAGAAAGTGGAATAGTTCACTCAAAATGAAACAAGAAAATGGATAGACATATTGCCTAACTTTATTGATTGAGACAACAATACATATTAAGCATCGATATATATGCTAACAATTAATGTAATTGACCCTAAGAATAGGTATAAAGTATATATTAACTTATTTAGTTATCTGACAAATGATACACATGGAGGGCTTAAATATAAAATAGGTGACAAAGTTAGGATCTCAAAATATAAATACTTTTTTCCAAAAGGCTATCATTTTAACTTAACGGAAAAAATATTCACAATCAGGCAAGTAATGCTATCTAATCATAATGTATCTAAATAGGAAAACTTAAAGGGAGAGAATATAGAGAATATATTTTAGGTGTAGAAGTTATCTTTATACGATAAACAAAATGACGTGTTTAAGATTGATTTTTTTTATAAGGACGAAAATAATGAACGGTAAAAATATGTGTTAGTGAAATATAAATTATATGATGATCCATTTAATAGCTGGGAGCCTAATGAAAATATTATGTCGTTAAAATAAATCTAACATATAAAGTGGTTGCTCCAAAATTCAAGAACTACCTGTAATTTAAACTAAACAAAGTAATCTCAGGGGTAGATATCGTAACATCTTGTATAATGAAATAATACCACTTAAAAGGTCTCAAGATGTCTGCTGTAATAAAATTTTAGACAATAATACAATCTCTATTTTTTCCACAAATAATATTGGATATTTTTGCTCAGAAATTTGCAAGCAGATCATGATAAACTTCGGAAAGAACATGTTAGATATTTTTGAGGAAAGTAGGTGCAGCATTTTAGCTGTTCATTATTTTAATGAGTCAGAACAGGCAACACTAAATAAAATAATTGATGATGTAATAACTTTAAATGGAGTGTATGGTAAATTAATTTTAGAGAAAAATAAAAAGTCAGATTAATATGTAAATAATTCAAGTAATGTAAATGGGTGAGAATATTACGTGTTATAACTGTGATGAAAATAAAACTATTGACCTCACTGAACGTCGAAATACAATTTTATAAAACAAATCTAAAAATTTTTAAATATTACTCAATTAGACCGGTATTATAATGGAGGAAATAACTAAATCAGCAAATAAAATTAGGAAATCATTATTTACGAATGTGAACATATCTCGCAAAGAGGCTTATTAGAACATATCTTACAAAGAGGCTTATTATTCAATCGTAAAAAGGAAAATTTCATGCTGAATTGTTAATTGGAATAGATGGAAAAATTACTTGATACGAAAATATCAAAAACCTGAAAAACGAGGACTAAAGGCTCTTCTAACTTATCTACCGACGAGAAGAAAACTAAACAAAATTATTGCTCAAACTAAAAGAAACATTACGACAAGAATACTGCAGGACTCATTTAGTAGGAGTTTAAACGATTATAGATTTTAAGCAGGATATAATAAAATTAATCAGAATATTGTTTTTTTTTTCTTTTTAGAAGATTTCAACCATATTTATGGACAATAATAAGTAGACATATTAAAGATTTGGGTCAAGTAAAACTTCAGCTAGATTTATCAATTCAACTCGGTGTGATAGAATATGAAGTATTACTTTACGTAGATAAGTATAAAAGAACATTGCCGGTAAAGTTAATGGACAAAAATAAAATGGAAAGTAAAATTCGAAATATGTTTGATATACTAGACGCAAAATTTAGTCAGGAAATAAGTCATGTTACACATTGGATTTTTGCCTGAATAAATTATGTAACGCTACATATAGGTAGATATCGACCAACAAGAGGAGATTCATACATAGTTTTGCAAGAATGGATAAAAAATAAAAAGTCTGCCTTAATGTAAAAACTAAAGACTATAAATGTTGGTTTTTTATGCAACAGAATCTATTATAAACCCATCGAAAGATAATGCATATAGATCACGAAAATATACCATTGGCAAATATTAACATTAGTTTAATAAATGTCCAATAAATATATAAAAAAATATGAGGAAAATTGAGGAACAATTCAATATTTGTGTTAATGTTTGCAAAAGTAGTAAACAAATATACAAAGCAAGCTAGAATAACATAAAGAGAAAGAGATAGTCACATAGACATGCTAATTGTATTTGATAGGAACAATTATCATGATAGTGAAATAAAGGATTAATACGATATCAAGTAAGTAAAAGAAGCAAAAAGTACTTTTGTAAAAGGTATCTGCATTATATTTATATTGAATTATCCGAACATATCATGCAACAAAACAGATAACACAATACACTTAATCCATGAATTATATTGATATTGAATTATCATTACAAGATCCGAACAGATCATGCAACAAAACAGATAACACAATACACTTAATCCATGAATTATATTGATATTCAATTATCATTACAAGATCTGAAAAGATCATGGAGTAAACAGATAACACAATACACTTAATCCATGAATTATATTTATATTGAATTATCATTACAAAATCCCAAAAGACCATTCAGTAAAAGAGATAACACAATACACTTAATCCATGAATTATATTTATATTGAATTATCATTACAAGATCCCAAAAGATTATGCAGTCAAACAGATAACACAATACACTTAATCTATTAAAAGGCTTTTGCAGTTAAATTTAAAAATTAATGTTATCAACTAAAAGCTCGGTTTGTTCTATATTGTGACTGTGAACGTATTATGGAACCAATACTAGGTTCTAAACAAAACCAGAATACATCATGGACAATAAAAACAGGAAAGTAAGTACCATCAGGATTTTGTCTCTGCTTTAAACCAATACACAAGAACTATACGCCTAAGGTTTGCAGTGAGACAGATTGTATGAATACATTTTACGAGTATTTTCCATTAATTGCACAAAATGCTTATGAACAACTTAGAACAATAAACGCTTCTAAACTGATATTCACTAGTGAAGATAAAAAGTATTATCATTCCAGCAATAGGTGTTATATTTGTGAAAAAGATATCAAAGAAGATAAGGATTCCGATACAGTTATCACCACCAACTACAAAGTGAAAGATAAGGATTCCTACCTATACAGTTATCACCACCAACTACAAAGTCAAAGATAAGTATTCCGAAACAGTTATCACCACCAACTACAAAGTGAAAGATAAGGATTCCTATACAGTTATCACCACCAACTACAAAGTCAAAGATAAGGATTCCGATACAGTTCCGAAACAGTTATCACCACCAACTACAAAGTGAAAGATAAAGATTCCGATACAGTTATCACCATCAACTACAAAGTGAAAGATAATGATAACTTCAATGGAAAATACAGAGATCTGTAACATCTACAGTGTAATTTAAATTAGAAATATGCTAAATATATACCACTAATTATTCATAATTTTTCTAGATACGATGTTCATATGATTATCAAGGCCGTAGTAAAAATGATACAGATCAAGAAGTAGCAATAAGACGAAATAATGATAAAAGTACGTATCGTTTAGTAATGATTTTATAGTCATTGGATTTTAAAAAGAAGGCAAAGAAGTTTTAGTAAAGAGAACAAACATCTTCATAGACAGTTATCGATTTATGAACCAATCACTAGAACATCGTGCAAAAATCTAAACGATGATAAATTGCCACGGAAATAATAACACATACCAAAGTAGCTAAAGACATAAACATATAACCAAAATATTTAACAATATATATCTGTACATATACATCGATGCATTTGAAAGATTTAATGAAACTACACTCTCGCCAAGAAAAAGATTTTATTTAAACCTAAGCCGATTAGGAATTAGCGAAACTGATTGTCAGTATGTTAATCATATAATGAAGCATGTAAACTTAATTCACTTGGTGAACTTCATGAGTACTATATAAAGAAAGATATTTTAATGTTAGGTGAAATGTTTGAAGAATTTAGAAATGTATGTATGAATAATTGCAAACTAGACCGTTGAACATTATTTTAGTGCACCTGCACTAGCCATGGTGCTAGTTTGAAAATAAGTAAGGTAGAATTAGAATTGCATATTATGATATATTCCTATTATTGAATCTGGAACTAGGGCAGGAATCAGCACGCTACCAACAATATATTCTAAAGCAAATCATGATTATGATAGCAATGAATATAATATGTTATGATCAAGGTCATTCATTATATATCTGCACACCCTACAGTTACATGGTTGGACCATGTGCCAACACATGCGTGTCAATAAACTTTAAATGGGTAAACAAACAACAAATACAAATAATCAAAGAAGATATTCTGTCTTGGAGAGATGATGACAATGTTGATGGTATTTTAGAAGTAGACTAGAAGTGCCAACACATTTGCACGACCATGTTTAAGATTTATCCTTTTGCACCAGAAAAAAATAATTCCTAATGACTCTGATTTATCTCTTTTTACAGAAAAAAATTGAAATAAGATTAAAAGGATACAAAGCCTTCGGTACCCAAATTATTGTGTCCCTTAAGAAACAAAAAGAGATATGTTAACCACCATCTCGATGTGAAGTTGTATATTAAGATCGGAATAAAACTAAAAGAGACACATAAAGTAGTTTAATTTAATCAAAAACCATAGTTAAAATTTTAGACTGACTTGAATATATCTTTGAGTCAAAATGCGACCAATGACTTTGAAAAAGATTTCTCTACACTGATGAATAATGATGTGTTTGGTAAATAGATATATTTACGACAGAGAACGAATGTAAAAATATGTACTAACGAAGAGAAATAATTTAAACTCCAAAAGGATATTTCATTTGCAAGAAGAAAATTCATAGAAAAAGATATGGTGTTAGTCAGTTTAAAGAATACAAAAATTAACCAAGCCAATTTATGGTGGCTTTACAGTGCTGCATTTCAGTAAATTGCTTATATATACCTCCTACTATAACAATCTCAAAAACAATGTTTAAAAAAAATAAACGTTTAACGACCTATCAATATTCGTTAGCTATTTATTTAGAGACATATAACTTTTACCATGACATGGAAGAAAATATCCAGTTTTATGACACAAACGATTAAATAAAGGATAATAGTTTTGGTGACTCTGAGATAAATAAAAAGGTACCAGCGCTTTTAAAGATGAATTCAATGATATACCAATACAAGAGTTTTGTGGCCTTAG
Source organism: Margaritifera margaritifera (assembly GCA_029931535.1). NCBI lineage: Eukaryota > Metazoa > Mollusca > Bivalvia > Unionida > Margaritiferidae > Margaritifera > Margaritifera margaritifera. Next base: position 2,594,107 of record JAQPZY010001653.1, on the reverse strand, counting down.
AAGTAAGCTATATAATTTTAGAACTGACAAAGATGAAAAGAAAGTATGCCAGGTGATCAAAAATCTGTAATTAAAGCTAATCTAAAATTAGAAATGTGGAAAGGTTTTTTATTTGACCAAACTATAAATCACCAAGTGACGAATTTATTTAGATCCTGCCATATAGACATATACAATATTACGTTAAATAAAGTTGCAACAAGTGACTTAGTGGATAAGATACATACACTTCGAAATTTAAACGGAAATTCGAGCCTCTTTAATGTTTATTTTCTTAAATTTTTTAACTCTCTCTTCTGTCATTACCAAAGGCACTACATTATTTTCCTCATAAACATTTTCTATAGACCTTTTACCTTTTAAATCACGAAGATCCGAAGATCTTTTATGGCAGAGTTGTATTTTTACACTATCATTATATTTCTGCACTTTCACCCAAACAGGTATTCCGTAATGTGTACCACTGAATGCTAACTTGGATAAGTTGGTTGCCTTCTTTTTCCTTTCTCTTTTTTCTTTAATGTTCGATCTCTTTACCTTTTTATTATTTCGTTGATCTTTATCAACATAAAATGTATTCCGTTTTCCGTAGGAGGTAATACTGAATACAGTGGTTGTGCACTTCGTATTTTCTCTTCATTTAGACGTAAGAAATAGATAACCTTTGTATTTGTATTTGCTCCGCTTTCTCGACTTTAACTTTAGATTGATGGATTACATTAGGATTTTTACAGGCTTGTTTTCTATAATTGCTCGCTTTACTTCGATTAACTAATATTTTGGCATCGAAATGTATGTGTCTTCTTTAGGTCCATAGCACTCATTTACACTTAATTATTTTGTCTGGTAGTATCCCCTGTGCTTTTAGATAATCAATTATAAACTGCGATAATGAAATTGGAATGAATAACTTTGTCTTCTTCAGTACACTTTGTATTGGCTAATTTACTGACACCCTAAACATCTATTTCAAAAGCATGATGTAACTAACTGCAAAAGCTGAATGTAATACTGCATTTTTAAATAGCTTTATCTATGGTGTTTGTCTCACTTGTTATTTATTTAGTGAATATTATATATCAATTAAAGCATTTCTGGAGATAGATTTAAATGTTCTTTTTGCATAACTATTTTAAATGGTTGTTTTTATCGAACTTGTTCAATTCGCTTTCATGTTACCTGTAAGTTAAAACAGGTTTTTTTTAAACAGAGCTCGCTGGATATGCTTTGGAATACATTAATCCTAAACCTAAGGCGAGAACAACATCACCTACCAAGAAATTCGTTATGCTTGAGTTACTTGTTTCTTATTGAGTTCTTTCAGTTACATTCTTAGTTTTATATTGATTTTCTTTGAATTTCTCTGCTTGGCTTTGTAATATTCTTGTGAACGTTTTTCAATTCGTTGTCCATGTTCAACTATACTTTTTAAAAAATTCTTTCGTGAAATTAACTTTTCTGGTTGCTCTACCACCTTAGAAATTTCCTCAGTTTTACTCTCTCCACCTTCCATTTATTTTGCAACAAAATCAATAGTTAAGGTAAACGTGACTATAGGCCAGCTGTAAACTATTAAAAACCATCCTTTAACTAGATTTTTATCTAGTTTTTTTCTACGACTTGAGGTCATTTTAAGAATATGTTGAAAGGTGAAAGTAGAACAATTGCAGAAGTACAATTTCATTGAAAAAATGCTGTGTAAAATACCTGGAGTTCATCAAAGACAGTTATTGTAAGCCTTGCTCAAGGTCATATACAAATTTGGAGACAAAATAATAATAATAAAATTTTAAAAATAGAAAACATGTAAGTAAAGACATGAATCAAACGTATCACAACGATGAAAAACAAAATATCTCATTTGGCACAAGTGAGAATTTTAAATGCGATGAAACAAACATAAAATCTGATACAACATGAGAAATGATTGGTGTTCCATCAATCAAATTTTATCAACATTGGTTAAATTTTACAAAGTCTAAATGTGCTTATATAAAATATATAGACGCATCTCATATTATTCCTTGTGCAGTGTTTGATTTTTCTAATCCAGAGCATCAGAAAAATGTTTTAACTGCTCATACACACTGTACATGACAGCTAGTGCAAACAGGTCTAAAACTACTAAAATGCCACCACAAAAGAAAATAGATGAGCACAATAGAAAAGTAGAAGTTTTTAAAACTGCTAACTGTATAATTGATTAATTTGTCTGTTACGAACTTGTTCGCTTCTCTTACTTATCATATTTTGTATAATTTTGTATAACTTTTGAAAGATTTTAACTCTATAGGAAATATATATAATAGTTATAGCAACAATTGTTAGGAAAACTGTTAAAGAAACAAATCCATCGATTGCAAGATTTCAAAGTTCTGTTTGTCTTGTTTTTTCACGAACTTGCTGTAGTTGCTCTGCTTCGCTTGTTTCAATGTCTTATACTGATATTTTTATCTAATGAGGGGTTTCAAACTCTTTAACAACCACCTCTAAATGTAGTTGATGAATACAATGAACATGGTTTGAACATAGATTTATTTGTGGACAAATCCTAGTCCTTCCCAACATATGTGGCTGGTTAGAGCATTGGAAATGTCCCCCATAAATTCACAAATATGAAAAGGTTTAAGTATTTTAGATGTTAAAAGAATTTTGAGTGAGGTTTCTCTTTCTATTATTGTCTAGTTTTCCAAGTTTTCTTATGTTTAGGATTTCCAGATTTGTACTCACCTCCCTTCAGGTATTTCCAGTTGATCGGGTTTCAGCTCTTTTCTTCCCTAAATGAGTTATTGAAAAACAGTGACCTTTTGCCATTAAAGTCTTGCTATTATATTTATATCTCTATTTATTTCTTATGGTCCCATTTGCTATATGCTTTGTATGTATGTTTGTTTGTTTGTTGTTGTGTTTCGTTTCTTGTTAATATTGGGATAGGCCTGTAAGAATCAAATTTTCCAGTTCTATTATGTATCCAAGAGCTTGTTTCTTTGTATATTGATTGCGTGTCTGTTTATCTCTCTCTCTCTCTCTCTCTCTCTCTTTCTCTCTCTCTCTCTCTCTCTCTCTCTCTCTCTCTCTCTCTCTCTCTCTCTCTCTCTCTGTTAGTTCTATGGTTAGGTTATATATTGTTAGATTGGATTATTAAATTCAGTTATATCTGTATTAGTAGTATTATATATTGGATTCTAGTTTTTATTACATATTATTTGTGATACATGTATCTTTATTTTCTTTTTTCTGTTTTTGTTTCTTTTTTGTATATTTTTAGTCATTTTCATTTCTAGAGGTTTCTCAAGTTGATGATGTTTTTTTTTTTTCTCTCTGTGCTTTCACTATCTGTTTTGATTTCTTCATTTGAAGTTGTTTTGGTGATATTTCCTCATCCCTAAAATCTATTCACACATAATCTAGTTTATAATATTCTGAGTCGTTGTTTTCTGGTTTTAGCACTGTCTTATATCGATGTCCCTTTTTATCCTTGTGTTGCCCTTGGTTTCTCTATTGTTTGTCCGATTGTTGATGTTGTTGCTGGTGTTTCTTGTGGGTTTTTTTGTGTATTCTTTTGAAATATTTTCAAGTCACTTTTGTGTGTCATTGTTGATATTATTGTTGCTGTTGCTTGCTATTGTTGTTTTAGTTGCTGTTGCTCTTTTCTTTTGTCACCGACAGAGTCACTCCCTTCTAATTTTTCTCTGTGAGGTTGTGAAGACGCAGGTAGGCAGTTCTCGGTTGTCATTGCTATTGCTGTTGTTGTTGTTGTTGTTGTTGCTTCCGTTGGGGTGCAGTTTATTGGATCGTGTTCTGTTCTTCTATATTTTGGGCATTTTCGGTCATATATGCACTCTCTATACCTTGATTTGCATGTGAATCCATGAATATTGAAAAAGGTTGTTTTGTTTTTCGCTTGCTTCTTTTCTATTTGAAAGATCCGTGCACCAGTCTGAATGGTTGCAAAAAGTCTATAGGTTGCCATATTTGCCTCCGTTACTTTCAAATTGAATTTCTGCTCGAAGCGTTGAGCTGTAACTGCCATCGGTATTTCTATTGGAATTCCGGTAATTAAAAAATCTACGTATTTTGGCGCTATTTCTCTGCATATGTCTGGTGGGTCTATTACTGGTACTGTATTCCACTTGATGAGTATGGTGTTCTTGTTCTTTAGTTTTGTTTCTCCCTTCGGGTGCAATAGAAAAGTCCCTTTTATATCTTGGATTAAAGCCTGTATATGATCTGTCTTTATCCCTTGTACCACGAGGGCGATCAATATGTCGGCGCATATAGGTCTCGTCTCTGGCTTCTCTGCTGTTAAATCTAGACCTTGCGTTCCGGGTCGCCGGCTCGCTACGAGGATTCTGCCTTTCTCGGTCTCCCTGGCTGATGTTTCGAAATGTTTTTGTAAAACTGGCATTTTCACTGAATATATAATTTTCACTAGTTCTGTTGTACTTCTTTGTAGTTTGATATAAATAAATATAAATAGGTCACAAAATAATTAGTTTAAAAAAATCAAAAACTCCAATTCATTCAGTTTTCAATGTTCTGATAACTTGCTGTATTAAGTATATATATCATTCACAAGGTCAGTCCTCCACCCTAGAATCTCGAGAGCTCCCAGGCGGTAGACGTCATTGCTATTTATGTAGATTTCTATTTGTTGTTTTCAAAGCGGTACTAGGTAGACTTGCAAGCTGTCGGCTTTGTACCTGTCATGGTCAATTTTTTTCTCGGTTTAAACATAGATGAGGATAATATAAATTATTTAAGCACCATTTACGCATCAGAGAGAGAGAGAGAACATTGTTTTTTCTATATACATATATCTATCTCCTATCACTATTAGGAGACATATTAAAATTATTGCAGATTATGTTGAATTGTTTTAAATCTATACTACTGTTGGTTAGAGTACAAGGTTTTTTCATAAGGAAATTGCATTTTACATTCTGACAATAGCTTTTGTATCTGAGAGTTGAAGTGAAACTAATATGCGGATTTTACTGCTCAGGTATAGCTTTATCTGATAAATGCCAGTAATATGTTCCACATCCTGATGTTACCATCTATACTGCCCAGTTTAATTGATTTTGCCACAATTTCATATCACACTGTGCTCTGTATCTTTTAATTCTATCGTCATTATCAAATTCTAAAGCGTATTTATCAAAACTGTGTCATAATCTGTACGCTAAATAACTATTTCCTCTGTAATATATTTTCATCTAGTTAAATTCATGTTAACTTGTATAACCCTATTTAACCAATTTAATGTGTTAAACTGATTTGCTGGATAAAAGTAAGATCTACTGTTTGTTAATTCATTATTTATCTAATGTTGAACATTTGTTTTTATTTTCTAATTGTTGTAAATTTAAAGATATGAAATAATGGCTGGTAGACATCTATTGTCCTGGCATAAGACTACAAGTCTTAGGTGTATCTGAATTAAAGAATGACGGCCGGTATCTCGCCCACGTCCGCTTTGCGGCCTACTACTCGAAAGCGGTAGGACCTAATAATATTATGTAATAAGGGTTATAATCTCAGAGCTGGTATTTTTAATGCTTATTTTTTTAAAAATGAATTGTGGAGGCCTGAGCTAGGAAGCATACAGATACAATTATTTTTTTTTCGTGTGGTTGTTGGTTTTTGAAAACGAGAAAAAGACTTGGTAGTGGATTTGTGTCCATTGTTGTTAATGTTTTATTTTATCTATTGGGGCGGGGGTAGGGTGTTTATTTAATGAAAATGAAAATAAGATGTTTTGTGAGTATGTCATCTCACCAAGGAAATACAAGATCTATACTACTAACATATTGATGAACATTTGTGTTTTTAACATATACACTAGCTGTTAAATTGCTACATTTGTTTTTAACGACATCTACGACCAAAAATGATGCTTAAGTTTTCGACAGGTTGAACATAACTCTAATGGAAGGGTGAAATTTATTGAAACAGTCGATAAAATCGTGAATATCTTCTGAGAAATGATTCCATATCATAAAGATGTTATTAGGAAATCTTAGCCATACATCTAGTTTCAAAAGGCATTTATTTAAAAAAGTCATTTCTAATTTTCTAATGAATAACGATGCATAAGAAGGAGCCATGAGACTACCCATGGCAGTACCTACGTTGTGAATATAGTTCATATCACCAAACTGAAAATAGTTTTTTCAAGCTCCAGTTTTATCAAATCATAAATGTTTTTGCTTGATTATTTACGTGTACTTTTATCTTTACTAAGGGAGCTCAATACCATCTGTACGTGGCATATTTGTATAGAGAGAAGTTACATCAAGCGTAAACAGGAAAGATTTGTCCGATAATGTCAGAAGCGATTTCAATTTACAAATAAAATCTGAAGTATCTTTGAGATATGAAGGAACAGTTTGCATTAAACGTTGTAAAATATAATGAGTATATTTTGATATATTGTTTGTTTGTGAGTAAAACACAGAAGCAATAGGTATTCCACAGCCTGGCGGATGTAGAGCAAGCCTTTAATTATGTTCAAATACTTAATCCCATGAGGATAACTATATTATTCCTCTGGTTCTAGCAGAAGCGAGACATAATTGTTACTCACACATAGAGCAACGGCATCAACAGAAGTTAATTTTAGAGTTCAAATATTTATGTGTCTTCATATATGTACCAGTAGTGTATAAAACGTTGGTACTGCATGACGAAAAAAAAAAGAAAAGAAGGTTAATAAGTCCGGTGTGCGGCCATTTCACCTTTCTGCTCGACCTTTCACCTTTCACCCTAACCTCTAAACTTGACCCTAGGTCACTTAAACTTACTACTAGACCTTTTTTACTCTAAATCGGATCTTCACCATAGGTCACTGACCTCCCAAAACTGTATGAAAAACCCTAGACCACTTTTCGTCAAATCTGACGACTCCTGAGCCAATTACCCTCTGGTCTAGCTTCTGGGCCACCTAATATCTGGCCTTCAAACTAGTCCACTGACATTAAAAACCTGGTTCATCTATCTTTAAAAAACTGAGGCACTGCTCTTTTAAACTTTACAACTCCGTATATACACTTAACATCTAACCTAGGTCCTACTTGTCTATAAAAACCTATACCACTAATCTAGGTCCTGAGCCACCGACCTTTAAATTAGTTCTTATAACAGGGCCATCGACCCCCACCCACACAGGAAAAATATAGGATAACAAGCCGGCGACTCCCCCCCCCCTCCAATTATAAACTGTTTTAATCCATTTATATTTTATCTTTTAAGGCTGATCATAATCCATTTAATAACAAAATCCAACCTTATCTTTACATAATGTTTCAACCAGCTATTATATTTGGGGCCGGATTACTTTTGTCAGGGGCTTTATATTTTTGGTATATACATCTTGATATGCAATTGGTCTTTTAATGTATTCACACCTGTTAGATACATAATAGTCTAGCAGCTATATTCTGAAATTGCCTTAAATTCAGAGTTAGTTCACCCCGAAAGCTAGAAATTTCTAATGCTGTCAAGCATTTCTATGACCCTTGTCGGCAACCCCTAGAATGGATGCGGACTTCTGAAGTGGTGCAATTGTTTTCTACAGAGGGTTTTGTTGAAAGACTGATAAAAAAAATGACTGTCTATGAAGAAGGGACATTTCAAGATAATCTAATCCACTGTACTACTGGATTACATTTAATCAATTTACTTTCAGAAATCAGACTTCGAGAGGATGTCTGAGTTTACTGAAAGATAGGGACTGGTGACTGGCTTCCAAAAGCCCCTTTTAGCCTCTGCATGGCCTCATTCACGATCTTGGACAGTACCCATTATTTGTTTTACTGATGACAGATTTATTGCTGAGGATGGCATGATGGTAGACTGTGTTTGGGATATAGTTGTATGTCTAAATTCAACAGCTTCATTGGCATCATTCTGAGTACAGTGACAGTGAGTTGTTGATCAATGGCTCTCATATCTTTATGATGAGATGTACATTCAAGAAACTATTACATCTTCACTCTCCCTACCAGGTGTTGTGAAGCAGTGTTTTTGCCACCCATATTAGGGCACACACGTATGTTTGATGAATCAGAACTTGCTTTTTTCACTGTTCTTAATATATTCTGGGGACAGGTTCCCATTCACCAAATGCCCATTGTGTCCCGGCATGACCCTGTTTTGTTTGATATAGCACCATGTTCATTACATCATGGTACTTGCCTTGTATTGACTCTGTGGCTCTATTGAAATTGTCTCCAGCTCCACGTGTGGTCCTACGACAAACCATATTTTGTGGCACATCTGGACTTTCTGAGAACATCTGAATATTTGCCAAGCAAGTGTAAATGCGCTGCACTTTGTCATAACGTATGCCATGCCCAAGCTTGTTGACCAATGTCACAGCCTCTTTTCATTTGGGTCATTTAATATTTGATGCAGGGCGACACTAAGCCCCACATGCTTTGGCATTCTGCATTTGCCCCATGACTGCATGTAGGCTAGATCCTGTCCCAGGAAAGGATGTGTCTGTAAAGCACCGGGTCCTTCTCAGGCATCCGCTCAATAATACCCACATAATTTTCCGGTTGCCTATACATGATCCAGTAGAAAAAGGTGTAGAGTTCATCAGGCACTTGACACTTACTGATTTCCATTGATAAGTCCAAGGACCGAAGATGAATGCTGCATGGAATAAAATCAACATATTAATGATTCTTGCTCTATGAAATCAAGGGAAACATCTTCTTTAACCTGAATGCTTTTTAAGGTTTCTTTTAGATTTGCTGTAGTGTTGATTACATCTTGAAGATAAAGATTCTTGTTGACCACAATTTCTGGCTTGCCTGAGAAACAGTGTTTTTTCAAGCTTTGTCTTGAGCTTATGCTTTGTAAAGCACTGCACATCTTCCTCACTCAATCATCAAATGCCTTATCATATATATTTTCTGATGTCGCAACAGTGGATGTCTTTTTCTGCAAAATGTATCGACTATGACAAACCTTGTGATACTGAGCCTCTACTGCCTTCAGTTTTGAGAAGTCACCTTTCCTGCAATGAAGGACATGGCCACACTTCTCCTGTATCGTAATGTGGCAACCTTGACGAGAGTGCTGTTTTTGTTTTGCGACTTTTGTCCCCAAAACATGCAGACCTCCTTCCAGCAGAAGTTAGACCTTTGAGGCCGTTCTTGCCAGGTGGATGCAGGCTCATCGTTCTTTAGATCTTCTGCTTGCGTGATGTTTGTGATGCTTGTGAATGAGTTTTTATGCCGTTGTATGAATTGGTAACCAGCAAATGTCCAGTCTCCTTGTCCATCAAGTATATTTTGAATTCTCCGATACACTTTGTTATCACCAGCTTCCATTTCGACTTTGAGGACCTTCAGAAAGACTTTTTAATCCTGTTATGATGCCTTTATGATGTCCTCATCGCTTTCTTTCTGGCAGATAAGACACCTGCATGGATTAAATGATAGTCTGCGGTTTCTTGCACTTTGTTGAAGCTTAGCACTTAAGAAAAAAACTGATTTATTATCATTAGATAGTAAATGAGAAAATATACTATTGAAACAACCATTATTTATAGGCGACCGTTTTTGTTGTATCACGTCTCGCAACAAACCCCTCTGTAGAAAGCAACTGCACCACTAAGAAGTCCACATCCACAATGGTCATATAAATGCATGGCACCATTAGAAATTTTCTGGCTTTCGAAGAGTTTGGTCCTAGCTGCTAGCCTATAATTAAGAACCAAAGCCCACGAACATCTGGTGCATGCAATGAAAAAATCTATTATTCTTTTCCATTTAATTAAAACGTTATTCATCATTCTATGCACAGAAACAAAGGTTTAAAGAGCCAGCGCGTATCACCAGATTTTATTCATTTCACTATGCAGTGAATACAAATACATTGGTAAATACGTTAAGCAGGTATGGCTAGATATACGAGGTCAAGATCATTTTACTGGTATTAACTATAAATAGCTCAAGATTATGAGATGGCGAGCGTATTTTTTATTACTTTACAATAGTAACATTTTCTGGTAACATACAGATTAGTCCATTAACCTACATAAAGAGTTAACAGAAATAATTCTGTACTTATACAACATATGACACTAATATAGTCATACATGTATGAATTGGCATATATTCACTGTATTGAGTTAATAGGCATTGACACTACACGTCATTCGTTGTTACAAACGCTACACTACAGACAATACAAGCTGTTGGCCTGAAAAACTAATGGGCGTCTTTCGTCTTTCGTCTGTCTATCTGTTTTTCTTCTTGCGATAGCTGAATATAACAAAATAACTTTTAAAAGCATTTTCGGAACTAACATCAGACGAAGTAATGGGGCCCATATGCCTAGAATGAGGTAAATAATACATAGTGTCCGTCTGTCTGTACGTGTATGTATGTATGTATGTATGTATGTATATATGTATGTATGTATGTATGTATGTATGTATGTATGTATGTATGTATGTATGTATGTATGTATGTATGTAAGTATGTATGTATGTATGTATGTATGTATGTATGTATGTATGTATGTATGTATGTATGTATGTATGTATGTATGTATGGTACGATTGGCTTAAAAGAAACATCGATTGGCTTAACGTGTATTCAGTGGAACAGAACGTCAGGGCTGGTTCGTTAGGTTAAATCAGGCTTCATTGCTTATTTATCTTTTATTATGGAGTTTTGTTTTCAAGTTCTCCTATGGTCTAGAGGTAGAACTAACTTATTTCTGAGCACAGCTGATGTCAGTGAGTCTTCTAGTCTCCGTAACAGCATATTATTTTCCATTAAGTTGTTGTTTACTCTCGATGACCTGTGATGCAAGTTTGACAACATATTGGTGCCAAATATATAAGTGTTGAAAGTGGTTAAATTACAAGTGATGCGTAATTCCGGTGCACCTAATACTTAATGGTAGTTTCCAAATCACAACAGCTCTACTATCCTCCGGAGTTTCTATCTTTAAACCTAAATAATCTAATATGGATTGAAGTCGACCGTAATATTTGAAACCAATCGATGCGACATTCCGTCCAATTCGGCGTAAGAAAGCAGACCGGATCATTTTCTCGAAGACAGCCAATATCATCGTAATTCTCATGTTGCTTGTCCTTAACGGCTGACAAGCGAGGTTGAGCAGATGGACTTATGCAAAAATTTTAAATAATTGCTATAAAGCTAAGCTTATCCATACTACAACACTAAAACCCCACTTGCTTTTACGAATATTAATCAGTTGTGGAGGCAAATTAAACTTGACAGTGAAGAAGATATCAAAGCAATCTTTAAGTCCGATAAGAATAAGTTAGCGAAGCAATCTTCAAGACCTATAAAATATTCTGAACTTAAAGATTGGTCGATAAAACAGTCTACTTATAAATTACACAAACAAACCGATACAGATTTCCATATAGAATGGTTTATGTTAATCACGCAGATAATCAGTAACAGGAAGATATAGTTGATTTACAAGCATATCAAAAATTTCATAATGGTAATATATCTATATCTACGTATATATATATATATATATATATATATATATATATATATATATATATATATATATATATATGTATATATATAATGACTGTGACAGGTGTCTTTTCAAAATACTCCGGTACTAATAAAGTAAAATCAAAAACGGGAGATGACATACGTGATGACTCTATAGAAATATTTGAAGAGAGAAAATCAATACAAAAAAAGTTCGATGAAGTAAAGGAATTTTATAAGGTAAAGGATAAGGAATCATTGGAGACAAAAATATCGAGTGTTTTTCCACTCACTCAGAACAAAACGTGTCTGTAGTAGAAAGATTTAATCGAACTCCTAAGACTTGAATGTGGAATGATTTTACTGAAAATGAAATCTGAAAATGGGTAGATATTATTGAAACATCTTATTGATGGATACAATAAACCATATTATCTATCTTTAGACATGTCACCAATTGAAGCCAGCAAGGAAGAAAATAGATCGAAAGTATGGATAAACTTATTTCGCTATCTTACAACAGATGCCTATGGGACGCCTATGTAAGAAATAAGTGAGAAAGTCAGGATCTCCAAATATGAGTCTATTTTTACTAAAGGCTATCTTCCTAATTTCACTGAAGAGATTTTTATAATCAGAGAAGTAATTTTGGGAAACCCTGTAGTACGTAAATTAGATGACTTAAATGGAGAGAATATTGAAGGAATATTTTACACGGAGGAGTTATCTCTATAGGACAAGCAAGATGATGTCTTCAAAATTTAGACAATTTTTAAAAGTTAAAAAATTAATGGCAAAAGTTATGTGATGTTAATATTTAAATGGTATGATGAATCTTGTAATAGCTGGGAGCCGGAAGACAATGTCGTGTCACTCAAAAAGTCCTAGCAAAGCAATCCTGACCTCCCGTCCCGTCCAGTAGGCCCTGATCAATAGTGCTAGAGATTATTGCAGTAGTTATATGTAAATGATTTACACTATATAAATGAAGCCTATTATTTCTTATGCTTGTTATCAAATTAAGCCTATAGATGAAATGGAACGTCGAAATACTTACCACACACGATGTACAGATTGCACAAATATAATGAAATCTCAATGTTATTATACTGGAGGCGATAAGAAAATCAGATAATAGAACAAACAAAAATTACCCGTAAATGTGTAAAAGCTATACAAATATTCTTAATGTTCATCATAAAAAGTAGATTTCTATCTACAAAAAAGACGAAAATTTTAGCTGAAATTTTAATTGAAAGAAAATAGTTCTATGTAAATTGTACATGTATTGCTTAATACAAAAATATCAAAAATCTGAAAGAAGGAAATTATAGCCTCCTATAATTTATTTTCCAACTAGAAGAGAAATGAAAAGAATTGTGAATGAAACTAAAACAAAACAATATTTTCGCAAGAAAGCTACAAGGCTCGTTTTTAAAAAAAAACAACATTAAATGAATACAGATTTGAAGCTGGAAAAGAAACTAACCATTTTGTTAACAAAGTTGAACCATATTTAAGGTTATTAAAAGGTACGAAATATCGATATTTAAAATCAGTATAGGTTCGCCTAGATTTGTGGATGCAGGAAATAGATGAAGATGGAGTGCACCATCATCGTTATGTAGACTGGTATCATAGAACACAAGAAAAACATAATGAACACAAATAAGAGAATGAAACATGATGTAGATTTTTTAATCATATTTCATAAAAACAAAAAATAATTCTCTTTATTGTGGAATAAAGGATTTATCAAAATTGGTATCAACTCAAACTGAAAAAAGACGAAATTTAAAAAAAAAACACTTGTAAGAAATGCTTGACTTTGTTCTATTTCGAAATAGAATTAGAGGAACACAAAAGATTATATAACCAAACAGCTAACAAAATAGACATAATACCAAAAGAGGACTATGTTGATAAAATGAAAAGCAAACAAAATCAACTACATATTCCTTTTCATTTTTATTTGTGATTTTGAAAGTATCATTGAGACATTAAGTACTTTTAATCAAGACCGTGAAGCCTTAGGGAAGCAGTCCTGACGTCCCGCCTAATAACTCATAGACAATAAAAACAGAAAAATGTATACCAGCAGGATTTTGCCTTTGTCTTAAACCAACTCACAAAGAGTATGAACCAATACTTTACTAAGGAGAAGACTGTATAGTTAAATGCTATGAATATTTAGGATCATTTGCAAAATCTGTTTATCAAGAACTAGAACCAGCTAACTCTGTTGAAATGATATTCAGTAATAAAGATAAAATAGCATTCCACCAATATATGCCATATCTTTGAAAAAGGCTTTCCTGTTGGGTCCGACATAGCCAACTACAAAATAAGAGATCAAGATCATTTAACAGGAAGATATAGAAGTCCAGCATATCTACAGTGTATTTTAATTATAAATATTCAAAATATATTCTAATAATGTTTCATAATTTGTCTGGATACAATTCTCATATTATTATCAAAGCTTTATTTTAAACAAATAACGATCCCGATCAAGAAGTATTGATAATACCAAATTATGATGAATATATAAAGTAAGGATTTTATAGTTGCAATATGGTAAGAATAGATTTAAGAACAAATCACCCAAGAGATTTTTTTTTGTAAAATGAACAATACTATTTTTAGATAGTTACGGGTTTATGGGTCAATCACTAGAGCAACTTGCTAAACACTAAACGATGATAAATTTACAGAAGCAATACACATTCCGAGGAAATAGTGAGCAAAGCGAACACGTTTCTAGATTTTGTTAGAAAAGATGTTTATCCATACTAATTCATCAATTCACTTTGAAAGATTTAATTAAACTGAGCTACCACCAATCAAAACATTGCTTTAAAAATTAACCAGATCAAGAATTAGCGCAGAGGATTACAAATATATGGAACATGTTATGAAACATTACAAACTAAATTCACTTGACGTTCTTCACGACTACTACTTTGATGTTATGTGATATTTTTGAAGAATTTAGATCTGCCTTTATGAATAAAAATAAATTAGACCCAGTAAATTATTTTTTGTGCACCTAGACTAGTTCATTATGCTAGTTTGAAAATAAGAAAGGTTGAATTAGAATTGATAACCGATTATGGTATGTTTTCAATGGAATCTGGAATCAGATCAGAAATAAGTATGATACCTCATAGATATGCTAAAACAAATCTTGAGTATTATAACGACGACAAAACCTTGAATAATAGTTCTGACGGCCTAAATACTGCAGAATACGATGCATCAAGGTCAATGTAATATGTGACGTGCAAATGAACATCTATTTGTATGACTGGGCCATGTGTCAATCCATCCCTGTTAGAAAATTTAAATGAGCAAATAAAGAAGACATAGAAAATCTGATGTCTTGGAGTAATGAATATGCATTTGGAGGAATTCCAAAAGTCAATTTAGAAGTACCAGCACATTTACACTACTATTTTAAAGAATATCCTTTTGCTTTATCTCCACTACAAAAGAAATTGATAGAAGATAAATAGGGTACAAAACCTTCAGTAGCCACATAATTATGTACGTTCACAACCCCCACCCCAAAAATAGAAAATAAATAAATAACAGAAAATAAATAAATAAATACAAATATACTTTTTTTTAAATCAAAAATTTAAACAAAATATGTTATTCGCACTATCGTAATTTGAAGTTGTAAGAGTCAAAGAGCAGTTATATTCGAACAAGAGCCGTGGCTAAAATCATTTATTGAACTTAATACATCTTTTTGAGACAAAATTCAACCAATGACTTTGAAATTGACTGTTTGACCAATTAATAATGATATCTATGGAAAACAAATGGAAATTGTAGGAGAACATATGTAAAAATATGTACTGATGAAAAGAAATATTTAAAACTTCAAAAGGATATTTCATTTGCAAGAAGAACAATACTAGGCGAAGATATAGTATTAGTTATTTTAAAGAGCAAGAAAATACAATTTTCCAAATCAATTTGTGGTGGCTTTTCAGTGTTGAAAGTAAGTAAGTTGCTGATGTATGACTTTAACTACAACAAGCTAAAGAAACAATATGGTGACAAAATGAAATTATTAATGACCGATATAGGTTCTCTGTGCATTACTTTTCAAACAGGGAACTTGTATAATGATATGAAACAAAATATGAATACCATTAGCTAATAAGAAAGTTGTTGGATTGTTCAAAGATGAAATGAATGGCGTACAATACAATAATTTTGTGGTCTGAGAAGTAAGCTGTGTGCTTTTAGTACTGAAATAGAAAAAGTATGCAAGGGTATTAAGTCTAAAATATCTAAAATTAGATATGTACACAGATTGTTTATTTAACCAAACTATAAATCATCAAGAAATTAATTCAATTAGATCATACCATCACTAAATGTACAATGTCACAATATATAAGGGTTTCTCTTTCACCATATGATGATTAAAGTTATTTAGCTGATAACATGAATACTTTGCCTTATGTCTATCGACCTTTTGAAGTGTAACTAATTAATCTGTTGACTTGTTAATCTCTTGCTGTCTTGTAATCAAGCGGATAATCGGGCCTCATTAGAATTTTATTTCTTTTGTTCTCTTTTAATTTTTTCAACTATTTCATCTATAAAAACGTCTCGTACTAGATAATGTTTGTTAAAAATGTTTTCGATGCACTTTTTCTTTGACTAAAAGACTACTTTAAATCTAACATATTCAATAATGCCAAATTCTGAATTTTAGCTTCCTTAAGTTTGTTACTTCTCTTTTTTACATAATCTAAATTTGCACAATCGTCTATAGCAAACAAATTATTAGTTTCCCGATATACATTAATAAGCAAGTCTAGCCATTTATCTAATTTATCACCAGGAAGTATTAGAATTACATTGTTGTCCCTAAAAAGCCATTTTTAAGAATTATTTTTGGAGAGATAATTTCAATAAATCAAAAAGGCTTTATATTCTCTTACCATCAAATTTAGTGCAAACTTTGTCTTTCCACAGTTTGTAACACCGCATATAATTATATTATGAGGTTATTTAATGCACATGTCTTAACTGTTTAATCAGGACGGGAAAGGGCGTCGTCAGGAATCTGGAAGAGAATGGATTTAAATGGTTGATCTGTATATTTAACAGCGCATCAGAAACAAAACATATATACAGGCGTCTACGTTTCTTTTTCTGCTTAGCTCTAGGTGTATTCCTTGTTCAATATTTGCTAGTTTATGTCCTGTTCCACGCAATGTATTATCATATGTGCTTCTTAAGTCCAACCATAAAAAATGATGATTAGTAGAAAAATTGTTTACGTTAATATTACTAATATGATTGTCTTTCTGTTGTTCATTGCAAAATAATTTAGATGGTTCTGTAAATTGATGATCGAACATATACTCCTGCGAATAAAACATGTTAAATATTCTTCCATGGTAATCATTGGTGTTTATATTGCTGAATTGAGCATTAGGTCTCCTTTTAAATTCATTAATTTTTAATCAAGTATTACATTTGTAAAGATCGTGTTAACAGCTATATATAAATATTTCTCTCTACAGGGATATAATCATAAAATAAAGAAATTCAATTTCTGTACTTATCGGTTAGATAATTAGCCAAGAACTCATGTAACCATATCGTACTGGAGACAAATAGTATCCAATAACCTTGCCCTGCACCCTCTATCTCTTCGAGTGATTTTTCCAATATAATCATACATCTCAAATTCTGAGGAGGTGCATAAGAATACAACGGTCAATTGTTACGACTCTATGGTCTAAGAAAAATGTAACAGAAAGAAAGTGAAACCAACAAATCAAGTAAAAATCAACAAGCAATTTATTACTAGATAATTAAAATGAAAAATCAAAAAGTCACTTACAGTAATGTGTTTTGAAATCCTAATAATCCAATAAGAATGATTGTTCTAATCACAAGTCCTAAATATAGAATGTTCCGAATTCACGGCTGTGTCCTTGAATGTTATGATGTGCTAATGGTCTCCAAAGTCCTGATGTACTAGTAATCTTGATGTGCTGATGTCAAAATGAAGTATTCCAAAATATCTGAATAAGTTCACTTAAATTCCAAAATCATCAATTAAAAATCCAAAATCCAAAAGTTTGTGAGCACTGTTATAATCCAATGAATATTTAAAATAATTCCTCTCTTAGAATTTGGAATGAATTTTCACAACTGTAATAGCTCTTTACAAGACTGATGGTAATGTCAAAACTGAATAAATGTCCACCAAACATGGCATATATAAAGATTGGTCACGTGACAGAATGTTCTAGAACATGAGTCATCTTAATGGAATTTTTACTTGTAAACAAAAATCAACCTTGACCTTCAAATTGAGAAAACATATTGATCAAAACAACCTAATTCAAGGACACTAGTTAAACATGTTTTTCCTGATAACATTAAGATTTAAGCAAATATTAAAGTGAAGAAACATTTATAATTTCCTAAAATATTTATAATATTATATAAACATCATACATAACACAATGATCTGTCAGTATCTAAAAATTGAGTGTTGTATTCTGAATTTCTTTAAGTAGAAAATAAGCTGACTAGCTTCTGTATCCATGTTTTGTGCATTAGCTGCTCCTGATCTTAATTTTCTAATTTTTGCATTCATTATACCTTGGTCTATTTATTTGTTCACATATACGTTAGTAACCACATGTTTTCAAATGTCATAAAGAACGTAGTTATCATTCAGTTTAAAAATACCATTACTACCGAAAGAAAAGCTGATCTCTTTAATCAGCATTCTTTTGAGATTGTTTACAACTGAATTATTTGTATCCCCTTTAACCTTTACATCGAACGATAAGAAAAACAACTACCTGATGCAATTACAATATTTTGTCCTAGCCTAGGTGTTACAACTTGTAAATGTTGTTCAGATTTTATAATACTTTAAGTGCGTGTAATACAATGATATATTGGAATATAATTGTTAAAACCCTGTGGTGTTTTGTCCAGTTTATGAGGAGTTATATATTTTGTATATGTTTCCATCCTATTTATTTAGTTAAAATTTTATGATTTATTCTAGAATGTCTTCGCTCACTTCTCAAAAATATGTATAGCCAATATAAACTCGAGCAGAGAACTGAGATAGGAACATACTCATAAGTTATCTGTTCATTAGACGGTTGGCAAAAATAACTAAGTTTATGTTTCGTAAGTGTTTCTAAAGTGACACTATCGTCTGGATTAGTAGAAGAATATAGATTAAAAGCTAAATACTGACTAACGAAGTTTGCTGTTTAATTTTTCATTCATGTAATAACGTGTATTTGTTTTAAATTATTATTTGTCAGGAATTTAACATAAAATTCAAACTTATGTGAGGCTGCGATGTTTAAGGTTACGAAATGTATATAAACCGGCTTTTATAATATTTACAGGATTTTATATTCTATGTAACCCGTACTAAACTAAAGATGATGGATTAAGTATACATCCATATGTTTCATTTAGTTTTTCTGGCCTTAATCCTAACATTAATTTTGTTTTAATAAACAAACAACATTTATTTTTGATCGTCTACCTTCTTTGTCAACTTTAACATACATGAATATTTTGCCTTTTGTTAAAACAAGAAAAGTAACTCCTTGTGTATTACAAAAATGAAAAGGTAATATATATCCAGGTATTTAAGAATTAAATTTAATATCTAGGTTTAATTTAGTTCATGCTGTCTGTACGTCTTTTTCTAAAGATGTTCTAAGTAAACCAATTCTTTTACTCACTATTAACTGATGTGTATGTGCTTGATTCTTAAGTTCTTTTGCTTTTGTTATCTTTTGTTCTATATCATTATTAATTTCTTCTTTAATTTTCTCTTCTTTGGTTGTTACCTGTCATTTTATATCGTCATTAATTTCTTCTTTAATTTTGTTTTTATTAACATCCATAACCATTCATTTCTTAAAAGTCTCTTCCCTCCAATGTTTTAATATCTTTCAAATTATTATCCTCCAAAGTCTTTCTTATTTTCCTGTCTGTACGTCTTTTGTGCAAACTGTCTAGTAGAAGCATCAGTTAATTTTGTCGGGTCTCCTAAATTTACAATAAGGTTGTTATTAATGTTTGGTTTACTAATTACTGAAGTATCTAGTTCCTTTGCCTTATCATATTTCTCTGTATATTTAAAAGTTAAATCAATAGGACCTCTTAAAGATGTCAGCCTTGGGGTTAGTTATATTTCTGTAATTATTTATTTGTTATAAATGAATGATGAAAATAAGCGAATTAATTTTCCCAGCTATTCTAAAGATATCTGTAATTGGCTTATGTTTCCATCCTCATCTTTATTGATAGTACACTTTAATTCCGTCAGTAACTTTAAACTGTAAGTTAATAGCAGAACGAATATTCATATTTACGTCATGAGAATGACTTGTATCATTTACCATTAACACAATAAAAATGTAAATCATATGTAGGTTGGATGTTTAAGGTTCTCAAATATGGATATAAACCTGACTTATTTATATTAATAACATGCTACTCTTCGGGGATCTCTATAACATGTAACTTGTATTCAGCAAAATGTGATGCAGCATAGTTAAAGTCCATAAGTAGTAGATAGTGTTTATGGTGTTGTGAATTTATAAAGAAAAACGTTTACATTTATTGATATTTTAATTTCTTCATATCTGTAAGCTTATGGTTCTTTTTTGTATCAACCACAAAACATCTTTTGGTGCATAGCGAAAATAAAAAGAACACACTTCCAGGTAGTTCATCATCAATTTATCTAAACTTCTATTATGTTGTATTATGATAATTCAACCTTGTATTATAATCATTCAACCTTTTATTAATTTCATCAATTGCAAGAGTCTTTGCTCCCATATCTGGACTTATTTTAGTGAATGATTTCTCTATTTCTTATTGAGCTATATCAATTCTTTCACTTAATGCAAAAGTCTTTGTATCTACATCCTTTTGTAATTACTTTTTTATTTCATCTGTTTCTTTCTTAATTTCTTTTTTAGTGTTATCTGTTTCTTTTTTAATTTCGTCTCTTTCTGTTATCTTTTGTTCATATCATTAAAATCTCTTTTTAATCGTTTCACCTTTATATCTAATTCTTCAATACTTTCTTGTACTGCACCAACAGTAATAAGAAGTTCTTTATCTGTATAGACTTTAATATCTGTGAGAACTTTTTTCTATTCCAGCAGATAATTCATTTTTGAGAGTCACTAAGTCCTGTTCTTTAAATTTTTAATTTGACTCGTTAATTCCGAAATATTTCAATCGTAGGTTGTTTTCATAAATCTAACCGTACTTTCACATTAACCTTATTCTTTAGTTCTTCTATCTTTCTATTGACTTCTTCAACGCCATTCTTTCTCTGTAATTGTGAAAGTCTATTACTGACAGTTGTCATTCTATCTTCCAGCCCTTTTACAACAGCTTTAAAGTCCTCAACTAACTTTTGATACCTTCATCATTATTTTTCTTCTCATCATTTAATTTTTTTGCAACTATTGAAGTTGTGATTGTACTGTATTGTAATTTTCCTGAGACCTCTTTATTTTTGCGCGTCACTCTCAAAGGCTGATATTTCAGTATTTACCATTTGTTGAATTGGTTCTAATAATTTATGTATGTTTTCTATAGGTTTTATTTTTGATTCCGCTTTAATAGTTTGTTAAGCTTGTAAAAGCAGTTGATACAGTAATTAATCTCTTCGTAAATAAATCTTGAGGGTCTGAGATCTTTTTCTTGCTATCATCTAGTTGTTTTTCAGTTCTGAGGGCGTATTAGATTTTTCTCTGATGCTCTGATCCACAGCTGTGAATTTATTATTAACTTCTTATATCCATGCTTTGTCATCCTCACAAGGCTTACGTATTTGAGCATCAACACGTTTATTAGCTGCACCAGATTTTTCTACCGGATATGCTAAATTTGTAATACGATTGTTGCTCAAGCCTAAGTCGTTGTTTAGACATAGTGCTTCATCTTTATCATCTTTATTTATGAATTTAAAACTAATCACTCGGGTCTTTTAAAGATAATTATGTCATTATGTATTTAAAATTTAAATGATGAATCGGGAAAATTAATTTGCATGAGACATTCTACATATATATGTATTTGCATACCATTAAAATCTATTACCTTCATGTCGTCATCTTTGATCTTGATGTTTAATATGTTATAATTCCTCTTTCTAATTGTGGGGCTCTAACAGAGTAGAGTAGGAGCCGTTACAGTAACTCTTTGTATTATTTAGCTGATCAAGGAAAATATATAACTTTTTATACTTTAAAAATCTACAAACTGTAACTGATTCGGTACATGTATTAATAGATCTCACACTATTACATCCTAGTAATGTAGAGTTGTTGCTTGTTATATACAATGTCTCACTATTGCTAGTAGTTATTAAAACTTAAGAGCTATGTTTCTGGCATTCAATATACATGTTTTATTAAATGTCCCGTCAGCAGTCATACCTTCTTTTACTTGTTTCATGTACATTTCTAGATACCATGGGATATTGATATGCTCTTTGTTTCATTCTTGTTGATTAATTGTAGAATCTTTGTTTTACATAAATATTTCTTTTTTTTTCTGCATCCAGTTCGCTTGTACCAAGAAGTCTCTTTGCAAAATTCATATGTGTATCCATCCAGAGAAATACTTCTATACCCGAAGTTGGTGACAGTTACCCAAAGTTCATGTTCCTTTGACAATGTTAGATTGTCGATATGAATCTCTTTTTAAAGAGAGTGTTTCCTACACTGAAGCTGGAAGTGACTTCTAATGTCCATGTGAATGTGTCAAGTTTGCACAGCGTGCTGTTACACCGTAATGTGTTTCCATTTTCCAGTGAATACAACTGTGTCATCACTGGGGTCTTCTTGTTATGTTTTTAATGTTCTTCTATGTTTTCCTAAACTGATGCCGGCAGTGATGTATCATGCCCCTCTGACTGAATAAAATTTGAACAGGATGATGTTACATTGTAATGTACTCTCCTTCTCAGGAATACAACTGTACCATCACTGGGATCTTCTTGTAATGTGCTTGATCTGACCTATTTTTGAACAGGATGATGTTACATTGTAATGTGTTCTAATTCTCAGGGAATACAACTGTACCATCACTGCGGTCTTCTTGTAATGTGTTTGATGTGCTCTATATTTTGCTGCACCTCATTTTTTAAAAATTTTGCTTAAGAAGCCCAGTATATGCTTCGAGTCTGTGATATTCATAAAGACAAGTTAATCACTTGGACCGACTTTTTATACTATAGAGATTATTAGAAGTTTCCCATTGTTGGTTCAGTTTTGTAGTATCATTTGTCTATTAGGGCAGGAAATTGAATGTTTAAACTTTTATCTTTAAATCTACATCACAATAATTCTTGCGATTTACTTTTAGTAACTTATAGCGCTCAACCTGTTTCTTTGGATCACTGAAGTTTGCATATTGATGAAACCTGATGAGTGGGTGTATGTAGATGAGCACACATCACCATATCTAGGTTAAGTCATTGTCACTTACTAGTTTCCTCTATTGCTAGTATTATGATCAAACATCTCTGGAAATATTTTAAGCACAATTATATTGATAATTGATGTATGAATGCATCACGAGGCAAAAAAATATCTTTTGTTCTTGTGTATTGAATTTTAGAGTGACTTTGCAATTGTGTGTCGCATCATTAATTGCTTGAATTATTCAGAAGCATATAACCTGAAAGTTACAAGTTGTAGATTGTGCAAATGCAATACTGACTTTCTTATTACTATCTCAATTCTTAACGAACTGTAATCCATATGCAAAATGTGTCAAGCATTCATAGTCGTTGGAATTCATCAATTTATGTTCACAAAATTGTGCACATTATACAGATCCCTTGGTAACAATCAGCGTCTATGAACACTGTTTAGGAATTGGATAGGAGTGGTAGTGACTGCATGAAACAGTTAAAAGGAAATATAAGTGAAAATTAATGTAAATACAAATAGTAATGTCTGTTATAATAAAGAATAGCTGAAATATGGCACTTTCAACGTACAGACCAGCTCATGCCAGTCAACAACTATAACAGAGAACCGACTTTATTTTCTCATAAGGCAATTTCTTTATAATTTCTTCCAAGGCTGCATTCCTTTTCTTTTATCACATAACCTCAGTACAACAGTTAAAACACCAAACGATGCAACGCTACATTTTAAAATTGCACTTATTATTTTCTTCAATAAATGTACATCTTCTATATCAGTATAGAAATGTGGATATCATCTACACATTAACCATTTTGCTTACATTAGATATTGTTTAAGCCGCTATTTTGTTTTAGGTCAAGGTTGATAACAGCTTATGCCTGCAGTTACTTTAGCCAAAAGAACGACAGGTGACCTGTCCAGAAAAAATGGTCACATTTTTTGTACAATCTAGAGTATCAAGCGTTGATTTGTATCAGTGGATCCATTAACGTCAACGCAAAATACTTCGTTCAAGCAAAGGGAACTCACCATTTCCATCATTACTTCTTGTGAAATTGATACACTATATCAACCATTAAACGAGTCTATGTGTTTTGGAAACGTAACTTAACAGTTGAATTGACGTCACTGCTATTGCGCACTTGCTAAATCTTTGATCTCGTTACAGAAATTTTAGTATAAATGAGATCTGATGCAAGATCCTCTATGTAAAATCGCTTTTCATTGGTCCATAACTCGGGTATTAAAAGACATAGTACCCATATAACTATTGTACTGTGTCGCTAGGCTACGGCGCAAAGCACTACTAGATTCAATAAATGATTTAGGTAAAGAATGTATATAAATTCGGTGAAATTATCCTATCAGTTCACATAGTTAAATGAGAGAGAGAGAGAGAGAGAGAGAGAGAGAGAGAGAGAGAGAGAGAGAGAGAGAAAGTAATCTTGTCACACTGACACCAACATAAGTATATCTATCTTTAAAAAAAAAGAAGAAAAAGCGAGAATATATTAATAAAAAAATAATCAGTGTTTTAGGAACACTATGTCTAAAAACTAATGAAAAAGAAATTTCCGAATTAGTTGCATGGTATTCCTAGTCCCTTGGTAAACGTTTGAAATTAGTTGAATGGTATTCCCTAGTCCCTTGGTAAAAAAAAGTCTGAGAAATTTTGTTGGAAGGTGGTATGAATTGCATTTTGTAAAGTTTAAAGAGGATTTACATAATTACAGTTCTTGTTGTTGTCATCAATTCGATGGAATGAAACAGAGAAAGTAACCAGTGTCTGGTAAAGATATTTCTGTGAAACCTTCCTGTATCCTTAAAACAGAATATTCATAACCCTTTAAAAGAACAGAGTAAGTTCACAACATATCTCTTTATTAGAGACACTAAGCTGCCTTTATTACAGAAATTAACCTGCCGCGGGATAGAATTTCGGAACAGAAATAGGATGCTTTAGGATCCTTATCTAACTACGAAACCTTAATAACGAAAAAATTGACGAAGACAGAGCCACATTCATAATGGAGCAGGAAATTTAATGCCCTTAAGAACAATTGCAGAAAACCGGAGAAAATGTTTTGATGAAGAGAATATGAGGATTTGATCGAATAAATCGTTACCATATTATTAATCGTCAACTGGAGTATTATCTAATAGCATTCACCAAAGGTTTTAATATTAAAGAGCAATGATTGCCAGATATTCTGTCAAGAGAACATAAAGTAGCGAAAATTAAACTGATATTTTAGCCTGCTTGTGTTCCACGTCTCTAATAATGTATTATTGAATTTGCCTCCATTCAATAGCACGAAAGCAATTTTACATATATCGGAGATTTTCGATTATAAATACATTATAAGAATTTTATCTAGATGGCTACTGGTCATGGTGTCATCAAGTAATTTTCCATTTCATGTCATATTGTATCTATTGGCTGATTTTTGTTCTGATAAAATTGAATATTAACCCGCAACCGGTCTATTTTCAGAGAGCAGTGGGAAATCCGTTACGCTGATAAGATGTTTCGTTACACTGCGTTTCCTATTCACTTCCGGTGTTTTTTGAATTTTAAACAAAATGGATTGCGCAGAGGGCACAAAGGCTACCAAGACGCATTTCGTAAATAATTCCAGTCAATAAGTGAATAATGACAGTTAATGACAATTATTCATTGCAACATCTACACAAAGTAAAGGACAATAATTCGTTCGAAGCTATTATTGTTGAGAACAAAAATTGCCTATAGATATAAGGAGACTTTAAAACTAATTTTAAATATATAATAAAAAAAATATGGCCCTAAGATGAGTGCAAGATGAGGATTTACGGTGCACATAAAACAAATATCGACCCAGACAGAATATATTATTATTATCCTTGACGCATTTTGTGGATACTTTTTAGTAATATCAATAACTTTAACAGCGTCATTCAACCCAACGTTCAGGTTTAGAGAAGTTTTTTTATCCCCCGATTGAAGGTGCGGGTTGGGGGAATATAGCGATAGTGATGTATGTCTCTCCATCTGGAAATCTGTCCGTCCGTCCGTAGACATAATTTTGCAGTATAACATTAGCTTATTGTGGTATAATTTTCACAAGCCTCATATGTGCGTCACCCATGGCTAGAGGCAGAAGTCAATAGATTCAGGCTCTGCTAGGTTCAAAGTCAAGTTCACTGGAACTGAAAATAGGATTTCCTTTTTGCTTGATAAGTCAAGTTCCTTTGTCTAATTTTCATCAAACTTCAACTGAGCAGGGGCATCTCCTTACTTATTCCGAGTTCCTAGGATAAAGGTCAAGGTTATTGTAATTTTAATTTTAATTTTTTTCTGCTCGATAAGTATGGTTTCCTTATTTCAATTTGTATCAAGCTTCATAGGTAGTCTACATATGGGAGAGAACCAACTCCCTTCTGATTATCGGGCCCATCGGTTAAAGGTCAAGGTCACTGGAGCTAAAATTGTCATTTTGAGTTCCACATTATAAGTTTACTTTCCTCAAGTTTCCCCATTTTATCAACTTCATAGTTGCATTACACTTGAGGAAAGGCAGCTCCTATTAAGTCTGCTATCGATAAATCAAATGTCAAGGTCAATGGCTTGAAATTCCAAATTATTTTTTTCATATTTGTAATAGCTACGGTCGTTCGGGTGGAATCAGATATTATTATGTTTGGTTATTTTCTCATGTTCTAATTATTAACATTGTGACATTTGTATCTGATATGACTCTAAAGGAAAAGTAATGTATCGTTCATCCTCAGCCATTTACCGACGATTTATAATAATAAATCTTTTTTTTGAATGACATATATATATATATATATATATATATATATATATATATATATATATATATATATATATATATATATATATATATATATATATATATATATATATTAATTCAATATATCTTGACAAATGTATCTGGACTGAGATAATAGCAATTGAAAATATTCAGGTGATTTATTGATATTGGGAAAATTCAGGATAAAAGAACGTTAAGACCATGATGAATGCAAGATATGTGTCAATGAATCAGTAGAAATCTGACCTATGCTGTTCCGAATCATTAGAGTTCGGCAGGGATTAAAAATGATGCCTGCCTCAAAACTGATAATTTTTAATTGGATAAAATAGCATATAATTTTTCTTGTGCATTTATCACAAGCTTTGAATCATAATTAAGATCGGTAGACATCGATGTGCTGAGACCTTCAAGCGATAACTCAACATGTCGGTCAATGTTTAGACTTTATGAATCTCTCCCTCCCCTTCCCCTTTGTAATATCTAGGCATGGAAAAATATGAATTTATTTTACTAAAATCGCGGGTTATTTAGCTATCAAAAATACATTTTTTAATTCAGCTTTTCTAAGAGATTTTTATATTTTAGCAGTCGTCAGATATTCATCCTTGATCAGAAAAGCTATAAACCAACGTGCTCATTTGATCGCTTTCATATGAAGTAAAATTAGCTTTATTCTTATGAATAAAGAGGCAAATAATCTAACAAAGGCATACATAAATCGATATAAAATAGAGAGAGAATGTGAGAGAGATAGAAAGATGCAGTGGTAGACATACGGCATGTTGGTATAAATAATTCTGTATCTGACATTTTGAATTTGATGACAAGATATCAATTAAAACAAAATATTTCACTTATTATCGTGCACGGACGATTCTTAATAAAACTTCGTGATATAACCCCCAGATTTTACCACTGTCAGTGTTTACTTCACCTAATATTTTTAAAACGAGAATAAAATAGACTCAATTCATCTCCGACACATTTAACCATGTGCACTACCTATCTGTGCATTCGTCCCAGTCGCTCCTGGTAATTCAGAGGCACTAATAAAGCACAGATATGATATCAAAAGATACAATCTTCACAAAGAATTTATATGATTCATCTGCCAGAAAGACTGATCTGACAAATTGTGTCTAATTCCAAACAAGCCCCGAAAAGAGAATTCATAAACACGAGGATCAAGCACTTTCACATTATTAGGATAGTGGGCAAGTAGCCGAAACATTTCAATTCCAGGAGCCGAAACCCTTCAATCCCTTGGGAATATTTTTACCGACAATAATGTTCTTTTTAGGGTTTTATGTATGGCTTTAAAAAATTTACTTCTGTAATAAATAGAGGATCTTACAATGGTGAGCTAAAGATAAATTATTCAACGAGGTTTACGGAAATAGGAAAGAGATATTGTAGGTCATTGTTTTTGTTTTAGGTACAGAGTAATTATTTTATATTAAAGTATGATAGAATTCTGTGGTTGATAGCTTTAGTTAATAGATTAACTGTGAATAGCTTTCAATAAATACATTGTCACAAATAGTCACATAAGGCCAGTGGCGGCGCGAAGGGGGTGGGGGTCCATTACCCCCGGGCGCCAAGCGAAGGGCGGCGCCATATTTTTTTTTTTTTTTTTTTTTTTGCAGCTGAACTTTTCATCGTATTTCACCTCATCTTAGTGTAACGGGAGCAATTCTTCACATCACCTAATTATTTTTAGGAGTGTGTGTGTTTGTGGGGGGGGGGGGGAGAGGGAGGTTGGCAACTGACATAACTGTTCTCTGTGGCAAAGTAGGGGTTCCACTAAAGAACAAAGCCCCCGGGTGTCTCTAACCCTCGCGCCGCCACTGTTTTCAGGCGTATGCATGAGTACAAGAGATTAACTGTTATTGATGTTACCAGAAAAAATGTTAAATTATGTAGCTTCACGTGATAATTTTGTAGTTTTGCACCACCTGTTGATATATTCTTGTGCAGAAGTTCTACCATATGGAAACATGAGGTAGATGTTTGATGCATTTGTGATATTTCCCACAGACGTTTCAAATACGGTACATATACTGTATACATATATATATATATATTACATACAATATAATTTCTTCGCGCCAAAAACGGCACATGACCATGTTTGTGTACAATTGTTTGAGGTGAAAGTGAGTGACTGACAATCATTCCTTGCATGAATATATGGACAAGTTCTGCTTGATCATGTTGACCATGTTGAGACGTGTTGATTGTGCTGAGACTTTCTGCTTGACTATTTTTGACAGTAGCTGTAATCTCACATGACCCTTATACATGATCGAACGCTGTGTTAATAATATCAAATTCAATCAGTGACCTAAAGGCGCAGCCTTAGAGAACATTGGGTGTTATTTTGAAAGTTGCATTCTATGCTGCTTGTGATGGATCTATTTGTGTTTATGATTCTTAGTATTCCTTATTATTTATTAACTTCTGGACTTATTATATCACACACTACGATATTTACACACTAATCTTGCCTATTTGATATTGCGATATTGAATCTGTCAGCGAGTGAAATTGTGTCTAAAGAATTTATTATTCCGGTGGTTACAAAACGGGAAACAACTTATAGTACTCCTTCCCCTAATATCAATCCAGAAAAACCTAATAGAACATCATTTTATATTAATATGGATATGAAGAATATGGCAAATGATAACGACACTAGTGAGCAATGTGCCCCTGGAGTGGTTAACGCAAGCAGCAATGTGCCCCTGGAGTGGTTAAAGCAAATAGCAATGTGCCCTGGAGTGGTTAACGCAAGCAGCAATGTACCCCTGGAGTGGTTAACGCAAACAGCAATGTTCCCCTGGAGTGGTTAACCCAAATAGCAATGTGTCCCTGGAATGGTTAGCGCAAACAGCAATGTGCCCCTCGAGTGGTTAACGCAGATAGCAATGTGCCCCTGGAATGGTTAACGCAAACAGCAATGTGCCCCTCTAGTGGTTAACACAAACAGAAATGTGCCCTGGAGTGGTTAACGCAAATAGCAATGTGCCCCTGGAATGGATAACGCAAACAACAATGTGTCCCTGGAGCGGTTAACGCAAATAGCAATGTGCACCTGGAGTGGTTAACGCAAACAGCAAGGTGTTCCTCTAGTGGTTATTGCAAACAGTAATCTGCCCCTGGATTGGTCAACTCAAACAGCAATGTGCCCCTGTAATGGATAACGCAAGCAGCAATGTGCTCTGGATTGGTTAACGCAAACAGCAATGTTACCCTGAATTGGTTAACGCAAACAGCAATATGCCCTGCAGAGGTAAACGCAAACAACAATGTGTCCTTAAGTGGTTAACGCAAACAACAATATTCAGGTGCTCCGTCAAACCTTTCGGATAGGGAAAGTCAAAACATCGCATTGCGGATCTGAGAACTAACCCAGTACCTTATGGTTACATACCAGTGGACGAATATGAGGATGCTAAAGTTAATGATGCTCCACGTGGAGAAAACAAAGCGAATAAAAATCAAAGGAAACATGCGCCAAAGACTACTATTTCATCTTTGCCTTACATTTTTGTTCAGTTATACTATTACATGTTCGTGTGATATAATATGCCGTGGTATGCGATTGTAACATGCAAATATTCCAAAGGTTGTTTTTTTTCAAGCATCTCAAAATTTAAATTATGCTGTTTCCCGTGCATTACATATTTTGTATGATACAGTACATGGAAATACAGTATATCGGCAAAAGGGAAATAATCACGCTGTTTTATGAGTCTTTGTTAGCGATCGAAGGGAATCGACTCGCACTTCATTTGACATACCATACGGGACCCATCTTAGTATTATCCCTTCCCGACATACCATACGGGACCCATCTTAGTATTATCTTTGTTTGATATAAGTGCATGTCTATTTAATATATTATTAAATATATATGTTAAAATGTAATGCAAATGGTCCAAGAGAAATATCTCTTACGAGCTTTATATATATATATATATATATATATATATATATCTATATATATATATATATATATATATATATATATATATATATATATATATACACACACGGGGTCAATACCATCTATTGCGCTTGTCATTTTACGTGATTTTGAATTTGGTCTTTTTTGTTGTTGTTCTTTTATTTTGTATTTTTCTATTGCACAAATAATCGATTGGTACTTAATACAATCCTTAAAAAAAGTTTTAATGCAATGTTTTAACCAGTTCAGGAATTAAATATTTCGACAAATATCTTTATTCCAGTTCAACATTATATCATCTCAATCTAGACATACAGATTTGCTTAATATACAACAGTTCACAGTGTGAAAGTCTATCTTGCTATGTAGGTTTTTTGTACCAATTCAGTCCAATTACTGAATGAACATTTGTCTCGAGGCCAACAGGGCAAATATAGGCTCTTTCAACAGACGAATGTGTCTAATGAGGACTAATTAAATCTTGTGTCTGAATAAATTCTTTTGGTCAAGATTTTTATTATCATTTTCTGAATATCCTACGGTATATGAGGAAATTAATACTTTTTTTTGCTCACCCAGAAACTACTAATAACATGGCATGATCTAGTAGGCAAAATGAATGCCATCAGCTATTCTTTTGGTTCAAATGATCAAATGTATATTGTCAATGTGTTTGTAATGGTTCTCATTATTTGCTCTTGCTAATAAAGCTATATTCTCACTGTATTAGTATTCTTACAGCCTTCTGTTAGACGTAAAAGTAGACAGTAAATTAGTCCTAATGGAATACTATATTTTGTTGTTGTCGGATACA
The DNA here is from genome assembly GCA_029931535.1 of Margaritifera margaritifera. Taxonomy (NCBI): domain Eukaryota; kingdom Metazoa; phylum Mollusca; class Bivalvia; order Unionida; family Margaritiferidae; genus Margaritifera; species Margaritifera margaritifera. Next base: position 2,562,506 of record JAQPZY010001653.1, on the reverse strand, counting down.
TCTATTAAGTACTTGTTTCCGTAACTCCACACAACCTACAACATTAATGATCATATACTCTAGTATCTTGGTTTATATCCACATATATTCTGTCTCAGAATGTGACCTTTCTACATCAGTGACTAGGTCCAAATGTACAAGAAGCCCATAATGTGATGTGCTTCTTACCTAGTATTATGATAAGATGGTATAACGTAAAAAAGACAACTGCTACTTCAACTTCAGTATTATCTTCTGATACCTCATTTATTGTAATATTAATATTTGTGATCAAATCTTAGAAAAACGTGTAACCAGAAACATATTCTGTTAAACATTCATCGTCAATACTAATTTGCTGGAACATATGCTAATTTTAGAATCGTGTAAGTCATGTCCTAAAATTATTACTGTATTACATATTCATACATATGTACTTGTATACTGCTCTAAGTTTATTTATTTCTATTTCAGACAATATTGCATATCTTTGTTATAATTAACTTGCTACATATCTGTTTATGTATATTCTGCATGCTTTGCTTACAAGTAACATATTTGCTTTACTTACGAAATGGATTTATATAAGTGCAGATTACATTCGCTTCCAGATCTTAAGGTCACATATGTACTTTGTATCCTTGATAGTTTTTCATCAAAGACGTTTAAACTAAACAGTCCATACGAACTTGCCACCACTATCACTCTATTACTACTCATTTATATACGGTACTTCGCACTCCTTTTGCTTAGAGCGTACTTATATTGACAGGTTATGGTAGGCATGCACACCGTAAGAATTCATATTCTATTTCAATTCGGAACTAAAATAAACAAAATATATACAATGTATAATGATGTCATGATTATTAATAACCTAAAACATATTATTATGATCTTACCACCACCATCACTCTATTGCTACTCACGCATATAAAGTACTTAACGTTCCTCTGTATTAGAGCGTACTATTTTGACAAGTTATAGCAGACATGATAAGAAATATTATTCTATTTACATTTGGAACTGAAATAATCAAATGATATCAAATTTATGGTAATATTATTTGTTATTATTAGCGTTTGTCATCCTCAGGGACTGACAGACAAGAGTAAGGAGAGTGCTTTTGAACAAATTTTCATTAAGGGTCAAAGGTCATAAAACGGTTATATAATATAATTTCTCAAATGTATAAATATTTAATAGCTTTAAATTGAATTTTTAAAGCTTTAGAGAATGTATAGCAAATCGTACTTGCGTGAACAAAGAACAGTATTTAAGACATATTTTCTACGATTCAGAAAGTCCAGTTGCTTTCATAAATATCAATCAATTCTGGAAACAAATTGAAGAGGACAAAATTAAAATAGTGAAGTGAAAAGCCTAAAGCAAAGGGCACAGTTCAACACAATATCTTGACTTGAAAACTGGTTAACAAAACGATCTACGTGCACATTGCACAAGCAAGCTAGAAAAATAATTCTTTACAGAAGGGTTTATGTTAGTCACATATATGATCAGCTCTTAGCAAACAACGTTGATATGCAGCATATAAAACATACAACAATGGATGCAAATACATTTTGACAGTAACAGATGTCTTTTCAAAACACGTCTGGGATAAGAAGCAAAATAAAAAGGAGACAATCTCCACGAAGTTTTTAGAAAAATCTTTAATGAGCGTAAACCAAAAATGATACAGTTCGAGGACGAAAAAGAATTTTAAAACCGAAAGGTTAAGAACTTACTGAAGAAATAAAATATCGAATACATTTCTACATACTCTGAAAAAAGACTTCGGTTATAGAAAGATTTAATAGAACTTTAAAGACTATAATATGTAAGTATTTCACTGAAAATGAAACCAGTAAATGATTGGATATATAATGGTTAGTTATATAACCTTATTGTTGGATATATTAATTCATATAATAGATCAGCAAATATGTCACCAATTAAAACCAGTGACTCTTAAAAGATCCAAAGTATAGAATAACTTATTTGCTTATCTTACATCTGATACATTTATTCAAAAAAAGCAGCATAAACGCGTGACTTTGGAAGGCCTAAATATTAAATGGGTGAGAAAGTTAGGATCACAAAATATAAATCTATTTTTGCGCAAGGCTATCTTCCTAATTTCACGGATGAATATTGATGGAACATTTTAAGAGGAAGAGTTATCTCTATACGACAAACAAGATGACATGTTTAAGGTTGAAACAACTTTAAAAACTATAAAAAAATATTTTTAAAAAAATTAAATAAATAAATAAATGTAAGAAATATGTGCTGTAATAACAGCGCCAGATACCAAAATCTGAAAGCAAGGGATAGCAGCCACCTCTAATTTGTCTGCCAACAAGAAGAGAATTCAAACAGAATTATTAATCAAACACAAGAAGGCTCCAGGACTCATTTAATAGGCGTTTCAATGAGTTTACATCTGAAGCGGGAGAAGAAATTGACCAGGATTGTTGGTTTTTTTTGTTTGTTTTTTTAAAGAATTATGGAAAAAAATAACTAAACATTTTAAGATTTATGTTCAGTAAGCTAGACTCGCTGTAAAAAAAAAGACAGTATTTTATTTACGTTATGTAGATTAGTATCAATGAAAATTGCCTAAAACACAATGAACACAAATGAAATATAAAGTCAAATTCCGAACATGCTTGATATACCAGGTGCAAAAGTTAAGCCTGGATGCAAATTGTTTTTGGTCAAAAAAAATTATTTAATGCTACATATAGATATATATCAACCATTAAGAGAAAATTCAATGATAGATTTAGCATCATGGATAAAGATAAAAAGCCCATATCAATATTGAAAAAGAGACAATACATATTTGTTAAATGCAATAAAATCTATTTTAAATCCACCAAAAGATCATCTGTATAGACCACAAAACATAACCTTGAATAATATAAACATGTGTTTAATACATGTCCAATAAATATGTAAGATATACAAATTTTAAAATCTATGTATTATTTCTTTTAATGTCTATGAAACCGTAAACACACTTATAAATAAATCAAGTTAAAATGACAGAAAGAGAAAAAGAAAGTCACATATAGATACTAATTGTATTTAATGTAAATAAACAGACCTGGACAATAATTAGTATTGTGGAATAAAGGATTTGTCAAAGAATGATATCATCCAAGTAAGCAAAAGACACGATAAAAATAGTGTCTGAATTATTTCTATTCTAACCTAAAATAACAGGAGCACAAATGAGTATGCAACCAAATAGCTAACACAATAGACATGTTGACAGAAAAAGGTTTTGGCGTCAAATGTACACACTACCAACACCAGTTAAATGTTCCTTTTCTTTGATATTGTGATTTTGAAAATATCATTGAACCAATAAGCAATTGCAAACAAAATTAGAATACATCATGTACAATAAAAACAGCAAAACACAGACCATCAAGACTTTTTCTTGAGGTTAAAACAATTCACAAGGACTCTAAGCGAACCAAACTATATAAGCCTATAGTTTACAGAGGAGCAGCCAAAATAGATTTTACGATAATTTGCAATCAATTGTAGAAACTGTTTATGAAGAACTGAAATCCAAAAATGCTGCTAACATGATATTCATTAGTACAGATAAAAAGCATTGTAATTCCACCAATATTTGCCATATTTGTGAAATGGATGTTACTGAAGAAACCACCCAAGAAAAGACAAAGTTACCACAAAAGACAAAGTTATCAGCGCAGGAAAAATAGACGAAGTTACCACTACAAACAACAAAATAAGAAATCATGATCACTTAACTGGACATTGCAGTGGTCTTGCACATAAACAATGTAATTTAAATTATACATATCCAAAATATATTTCACCATTTATTTATACTTTGTCTGGCTATGATTCTCATCTGATTATAAAGACTATAGTAAAAGAAGCAATCCTTATCAAGAAGTTGCAATAATACCAAATAAAAATGAAAAATATATCTTTTGGTACAAATTGTATAGTCGATAGATTTGAATAAAGACGGTTAAAGAAGGCTTATTTGGACGGTATCTATCTATATAGATAGTGAAATGTGTCAAATAATGCCTGTAAATTTTAAAAAAATAAATAAATTTAGATTGTCTGATAAACATAATATTCAAGAAAATATAATGCACTGGAAAGATGATAATGCGGTGGAATTTTAGAAATTGATTTAGAAGTTCCAGTATAACTTCATGGTTTATTTTTTAAAGACTATCCACTAGGATCTGAAAGATTAGCTCCAGATTTGTATGAATTATCGCCCTTACAAAAGAAATTATTAGATGAAAGAAAATGAACAAAACTTTCAGTAGATAAATTATGTACCCTCAAAAATAAAGAAAAATATTGTATTCACTATTGCAATTTAAAGTTATATCTGCAATTACATATAAAACTAAAAAGATAAATAGAGTTATATTATTTTATCAGAACCATGGTTAAAATCAAATATTGAATTAAAAATCAGTTAAATAAAAAAGCTAGCAATAATTTTGAAAACAAAATTATTGAAATTAATGAATAATACAGTTTAAGCAAAACTAATTAAAAATCTTAAAAGAGAACTAAATTAAGAATATGGACGGATGAAAATAAATATATTAAACTGCGTAAATATTGTTTTCAAAGAAAAACTATAATAGATGAAGATATTGTAATAGTAAATATGACCAAAAAATCTAACAAAACCAATTTACTGTGGCTTTACATCATTAGAAGTATATAAGTTGTTAATGTAGGACTTCTACTACAACAGGCTGAAAAACCAATAGCTTGATAAAATGAAACTATTAATGAAGGATACTGATCTCTATGTATTGATGATGAAACAAATAACTTTTATGAGGATATGAAACAAAATATTCGCTTATTGATACAAGTGACTAAAAGAGAGACAAATATTTTGGCACCCCAAATAGAAAAATAACAGGACTTTTATGTATGCTAGAACAAGAAGTAAAGAAAGTATGCAAGGGTATTAAAAAGAATTTGAAGTTTGAAATGTACAAAGGTTGTTGATTTAAACAAACTTAAATCACCAAGAGATTAATTTAATTAGATCATACCAACATGAGATATACAATATTACGTTAAATAAAGTTGCATTAAGTTGTTATGATGACAACATATATTTAGCAGATAAGATATACACACTTCCATATGGTTACTCTCACCCATGGAGAGCTCGTGAGTAGTGATCGAAGTGAGTAACTATTTCATCTTTCATAACTAAAGGTACAGCATTATGTTCTTCAAAATATTTTCAACAGACCTTTTATCTTTTCAATAATATCTACTAAAAACCTAACATTTTCACTTAAGTCTTTTATTGCCGGATTGCATTTTGAAACTATTAACTATACAACTAATCCACAGAGTCTATCACTAAAACAAAGTTTAGTTAGGTTTTTTGCATTCTTTTTTCACGTCATTTAAATTTCCGCAGTCATGGATAAGAAAAATGTTTGATGATAAACATTAATTAATAACTCTAACCATTTATCTCATTTTTCACAACGTTCAGTTATTATTGCATCATTGTTTTTATCTAACCATTTGGTATTAAAAATCTTGTTGTAAATAACTGTTGGACAAATAATATTAGAATAACAAAATCCTTTATATTCATGTTCTACTCATTCAAGTACATACTTTGCCTTATTTACACAACTGGTTACATATCATCTTATTATATTGTGAAGATCTTTTAAGTATATTTATTAGAGAGTAACACAAAGCAAGAGAAGCGAATAACAAGTTCTAAATACCATTTTAAAGCTATATTTTCTCATCAAAAACATATGTGGAATCCCTACTTGATAAAATCAAAATTAGTCCCAATTATATCATTTAGAAAATAAATAAATTCTTCCCAACTATGTTGGATGTGATTTAATTTTTGATTATTGTCTATCTTAACTTGAACTCTTTGTGGATCAAAAGTTCAAGTTCATGTATAAAATTACCAAATAGTTTTTAAAAATCTACAGCTATGTTATACGATCTTTGTTTAATGTTTTGTTTTCTATAACTCTTTTGAGTTTAAATATGTTACCAAAGGAGAATGATCAGCTGTTTCCATTGCAAAAGTTAAACATTACTTTCTTCAAGATAATGTGTTTAAGATCTTTTTACTTTTAGATATTTTATTTTATTTTTATCTTCAGGTTCTCTATTAACATTTAATGTGTATGAAATATGTATATATCACTCACTTGTAATAATAAATATAATTCAACATCAACTTTTAAGAAAAATTGTATATAAACCTGATTTCTTTATATGAACGATATAAGTAACATTACCATCAAGTGTCGTATGCAGCATGTATTCAGTAAAATGCGACATAGCATGAGCAAATCCATATGTAGTAGTCACTGCTTGTGGTGTTATATCATTAAATAATAAGCCAAAGAAACCGTTTTTATCTGTTAGAACACATTGTCCAACTCTATGATAAGAAAATAATTAAAGAGTTGTTTTACTTCTAGTAACTATAGCAGCAAAATTTATTTTATTTCGAAAATCATAAAGTGATATACATCCAGATATTAGTCTCTCATCCATTATATATAATCTGTTTTTAATTTCAAGAACTGTTTCCATAACTTGTTCGCTTTTCTTTTTTTTTCTCTCTAATTGTACTAAGTCCAAGTGATATTTAAAAAGTTTTGCATATTAGTGCGCTGTACAACAAAGTTCTTTATTAGTCAACAGTACGTCAGTGCATCCCTTCAAAGTACTCCACATACACCTATACACACCTTTTAAGCCTGATTATCCAATTATTAAATGCCATTCTGTATTCAATTTTGGTATGTTGTTCATATACTGGAAAACAAAATGGACTTCCAACTGCATGGCGGCTTTCAAATCGTCTACCTCTCAGCGAATCTTTGATAACTGAATTCACCCAAAAATCAACTGGAGCTAAATCAGAGCTATGTGGCGAAAGTGGTAAAGTTTTGATGCTGTGCTCTTTCAAGGAAATCTGTCACGACGGCGGATTTATCCACCAGCGTGTTGACATGGAATATATGGATACCTCGGATACCGGTGAGCGGACGGGTGGTTAGGTAGTGCTCCACAACTTTAGGCAACACTTTGGAAGCACAAAAATGTCCAGAGACACTAGCAGAGTCAGACACAGGGATTTGGACGACCGTGCTTTTTTCATCAAAAAATAATGCGTATAAAACTCTCTTGACAGTCTGACTACGTCGAGCGATTTGTGTTCTATGTTTGTCTTTTTCGATAAAAAGTTTTATTGATTTATCTTAAGTCTGATTCAAAAAAGTAAATCCATATTTCATCACTGTGTCAATCTCATTCAAACGTCTCTCATCATTTTTTTCACGTTTGGCAAGTATCTGTTTAGCGATTTCAACCATAGTCTATCAGCCGTCAATAATTGCGTGACCCATCTTGCACAAACCGTTCTGAGCTTCAAATGATTCTTCAATATATTGAAAACAGCTGACGAATTAATCCCTGAGCTTCAAATGATTCTTCAATATATTAAAAACGGCTGACGAATTAATGCCCGTAATAATAGAAATATCTTCTACTGTGTATCCAGTATCTTTATCAATTGCCTCCTTCACAACAGTCACTTCCCACTCACCATTAGCAGTCAACCATCTTTCAGAACGTGGGTCGTCTTCCATTAATTCGCGACCATCTTTTCAACGGTGAAGCCACTTCAAAATCATAGGTTATGACCGAGAATTACGTCCGTAAACTGTATCCAAGTCGGACTTGACATAAGTCGGACAGTACACTGAGAGCACTTGCATTTTTCAGTATACTCTTTTCTTAGTAGCAGAATTATTCTCCATCACCGACATTTTTAGGTCACTGTCATTTACCTATGTTACGTCACACGCATATATCAGCCGGTGTTTGGTGTGCTGCATTTGCAGCTGCAGATGATTTTATAGAACGCTATTTTGTCTATCGATTAGCATTAAATTTATTGACAAGGTCAATGAAACGTAAAAGTTATATGAAACTATTCATAAGTTTTCAAATACCTCTCGTATTGCAATACTCCGTATTCCAGTTTTTGTGTTTAAGTTTTAAATCTCTCTATTTATTCTTCTATTTCTGATTTAACTGTATCAGTTCTTTCACTTAATAAGTCCTTTCATTTAATTGGTTATTGTTGGTAACTTTTGTCCAATATTATTAAAATCTTTTCTTAATTGTCTCACCATTTTTACTTAATTCATCAAAACTTCCTTGTCCAACACCAATATTATTAATAATCTCATTTTCAATACCTTCTTTAGAACTTGTTAGGACTTGTTCTATTCTAGCAGTTAGTGCATTTTTTCAAGTTAGTAAAGTCTGATCATTTATCAATTTTATTGTATCACCTAAGTCAGAAACAGATAAATCGTATGTAGTTCTAATTGATCTAATGATAGTTTCACCCACATTTTGTTTTGTTTTCATCTATCTTTTTTTAGTTATTTCGTCTAAATCATTCTTTGTTGGCAACTGTGATAAAGTATTAGTGTCATCAGTTATCTAATCTTCGAATTTTACTCCAGCACTTTTAAAATCATTAACTAAATTCGTAATATCTTGATCGTTTGTATATCTTAGTATTTAACTCTGTATTTAACTTTTCCAACAGCGATTCTAAACTAGTAACGTTTTCAATAAATTTCTTTAATATTCCTTTGTTACTTTCTAATGCATCTATCTTTGAGTTTATCCTTTGTTCAATAGGTTGTAATTATTGTTGAATATTTGTTTTTGCATTTTATTTGCATGTTCACTTGCTCACCTACTGTTTATCAGGTTTTTAGATAATTATATAGTATACAAAATCTCTGCTTAATTAACTCTTGTACATCTATAATATTTGTCTTGTTTGCATCAATCTGTTTTTCTAACATTCAATTTTAGGAGATTAATCTTTCACACTTTGATCAACAGTTCTCTCTATCTCTCTTTCTCTCTCTATCTCTGTCTCTCTGTCTCTCTCGCTTTGCTCACTAGAACCTATTCATTTCTCTATCTTAAACTTAACGTGTTTAAATGTTATTAAATTTGCGCTCAATACAAATAGAGTAGTCCTAGTCTAACTGATAAAAATCCAGTAAAATGTCTGGTACTATTTATTGTTATATAATATTCTTTTAATTCTGTCTGTAAATTGGAAGAAATTTGTTTATCAAAGATGTTAAACCAAATATTATTATGTCTAACAGTGATTGTGCTATTTAAACTGATCTAGCATTTTAAAAACATTCCTAGGTTGCTTTTCTTTATTTTTCTTTTCTTTTACTTGTTTCCAACCATTTCATCTCAATCCTTTTATATCAAAATACTTACCAATCATCTCTTATATATAGTCCAATTACAATACTAATTTTAATTTCCCTTTGTATTATTCTTCTTGCGTATAATCTTTTCCGAAAGAGTCATCACCGTTAGTTAAAACCCAGTTCTATTTCAAGTTGTTATTGATAAGTTTAAATAGTAAGTACGATGATGATTACTTTGTATGTCAATGATCAACATGCAATAATAAGTGAGCCTTATACTGATAATTTAATTAATGAGGGATTTCAAAATATTACTCAATCGTCAGCAGATATTGATATAGCTGATTTATACAAAGAGGTTACCAGCATGGCATGGCTTAGACATACATGAAGATCAGTGTAAGTTAATTAAACCCCATGTAAAAATTGCATCGTAGCAAATAGTTTACAAGGAATTAGCTGGGGAAAAAAACAATTTAAAATATGATAAACTAAAAAGTATGTTATCTCCTATGGTGGAAGTAATTTTTTTTTAAGTCAATAGGATTTGCTCGAGAAGTAAATTAATGGAAAACATCTAAAGGAAATGAGTCAGATGAATTTGCAAGAGTGTATAAGGAAACTCTTAATCTAGTTGCACAAACAGCCAGTCACAGATTTAGATGAAATAAAAACGGAACAAACTGATTAGCAATTAAAAGATGAAGAGACTTTATTTAAAGAGTACTTAGAATTATATACTCCAGAAGAAGAAAAGTAATTAAGAGGTTATGTTAATGCTATTGCAGTAGTCAAATCAAAATTGGATCATATGAATTTTGATTTACAAATGTAGGGTAAACAGATAAAAGATGTAGACAATGACATTTCAAAGGAAACAAATTAATTAAAATAAAGAAACTTAAAGACCTACTAGAAAATACTGAAAGCAAGAGGGCGCAAATAGTTGGACATTTTTCAGAGTTTTAGAAAAAACTGTAGGAAAAATAACAATAACATTAAATTATAAGTTGGAGAAAAGGTACAATTATGTGAAAGGTTAAAACAAGGGGTAACATTTGCCTCAATTTTTGCAGCCATACCTATAATTGCAACAACTCTTGATTTATCTATAGAAAATTATTAAGAAGTGTAACAGCAGGATCCAAGCAGCCTAGGCGAGGTGGTCGAACAAGTAATGGAAGTTGATATACTACAGATACATTTCTTGAAGCATTGGAAAAAAACGTTTGATGAATATTACAAACTATTTGTTTGAGTTAGCTATAATACAACAGCAGCAGCATTGCTTGGTATCATTGGAAGTGTAATGAGCTGGTCAACTTGACAAATTATTTCTGTGATATATAAATATGTTATGTATCTTGGGGATGCAAAAATTGGTTTGTTGTGTGTAATTATATTCAAAGGTATAGAAACAACAACAAAATGATTACAAAATAAGATATATTAGAAAGCAAGTTTGTATGCTGCTACATGAAAGGTCAGATTAGTCCAGCTCCAACGGGCATGCACATAATTATAAACACTTGTTCATTGGTTTCATGAGAAAAACTAGCAACTTTGTTATTTATTGCTTTATATACATTTACAATTCCTTCGAACTCGTTTCCTATGCTCAACTTTAACATCTTCGGTTATCTTTTGTGTGTTTTTTTACAGACTTATTATTAAGTGATTGTGTTAAAATCTCTGCAACGTTAGTATTTACATCAGTATTCATTCCCAGAATAAATGTATCAGTTGATTTGTGTAAACTGCTTTTATAGCCTTCTGTATTACCTATTATCAATTAAAAATATTCCATCACCAACAATATTAGAGTTTAGTTTAAACTTTTGAATCTAAAATATATTATCGCCCTGGAAATAGTAAATATGACAGAAACTACTTATCACCCACAGTGGGAGGCCGCATTACCATTGCATATTTGTTTCCTAGATAATAGTAATTTGTTCTCACTTCGGACCTTTTGTGTTGTTAGTTTCAGGCGGCTCTCTATACAAGTTATACATGGGACCACGACCTTCCCAGCACCCTTTCTTGCTGACTTAGGCTGCTTAATTAGTACAAACACAGTGGCTCGTTTGGCCTTTTATTTGTTTACAATTGTGTCGCAAATCTCCCATAGCATGTAATTTGCACAGGACTAGTACCTTTATGGTTGACCTTGGCAGTTTTATTCAGTGCTTACATCGCAGCTTATATTCTTTGGGGTTTTCTGTGTAGTGTTTTTGGTCTGCGTTTTATGCGAATAGACTTAGGATCTACAGTTGTTCGCAATTATACATGCAAAATATTTTACACGGATACCGTGTCTAGATTCGTCAACCATTGGTTTACAAATCCAATGATTATACCAGCTGAGTTATATCAGTCAGTTACTTATTATTCAACTTCGTGTTTCTAGAAGGATATGTAGATAATTGAAATATGGTGAGACAGCTTTTTTCAATAAAAAATAAAAACATAAATGGTCCAGTTCTTGCCTTAATGAACCAGCTTTTAACTCCTCCCCCCAAAAAAACCAAATCCACGTGGATGGCCAAACCTTGCCTTGATGAGCGACCTTTTCTTAAATAAATAAATATTGTAGATAGTTTGATTAAGGAAAGGCAGTTTTAAGAAGGGTGGGGTGTTTTTTTTAAATTTATTTTTTGTTTAGTAATCATACCCCTAAAAAGAGTGTATTTTTAAGAATATATTGGAAATGGTGTTGGGTCATTTGTTGCTAAAAATAGGTTTTTGGAAATTTAATTGTACAAAATTAGCAAATAACAGTAACTGAAGTACTTTAACAAACACACTAACGTTGTTAATTTTCATTTCATTTCCCTTTTATCATGTTCAGTATCTCCTACGGCAATTGTGTAGTCCTTTATGTTGTAGTTCTCATTGACAATTTTAGAAATGTAGTCGAGGTTCAAATGTGTTATATTATTCCTTTATTTTGCATCTGTAATATTCTTTACCGTTTTAATTTTATTCTTCCTTCTTCATGTTTGCAATTATTTAAATATATCACACATGTTTACATGTTCTTGCTCAAATGCACCATACTTATTACATCTGTAACTCTTATTAAAAGCATACCAAAAATCCCATACATCAGCTAAGTAAGCTTTTGTTTAATTGGAAGTTTAAAGTTAAAACTAAAACACCAAACATAAATTGGTTGTTTTGAATTATTACCTTAGCATCAGACACGATATAAATATACTTTTTTTGTGCATCTACGTTTTATTTTATATTAACATAACGTGTTGAACATTAGCTAATTTATAACCTGATTCACGTAGTATATTAGCATGTGTACGTTTCCAATCAACCCATAAGCAATGATGGTCTATATAAAAATGATCTAAACCTAATATTACTAAGTTCCGTGTGTGTGCTTTTTGTTGTTTATCAAAGGTATATTTCGTTGCTTTTGTAAACTTTTACTTTATTTTATACCCCTAAAATATGTTCAGTAACCATTCCACAGTAATCATAATTTGTTTCTATTTCTGTATTGAATACTTTTCTGGATGTGTTTATTTGTCTTTTTATGCAGTGTTAAGAGCCATTTTCAACTCAGTCGTGGTTAATCAAGTATGACATTTGTTGATGTTGTATTAGCTGCAACATCATTAATTCTCTCTCTTGTTATATAATGATAAAAGAACACCATTCAATTCCCTTACATTCATTCACAGAATTAGCCATTATATCAAAAGCTATTGCATCATATAATTTACAAATATTATCCAATTGATAATTATGGTTTTTACCTTTTGTCAATTCGGATGCTTTCGCCAGTGTAATGGTAAATCGTAAATTTTGATAAATACAGTGGACAAGATCTATTTATATCTTGAAATTAAGAGGCATTTTAAATTTCGTTCTGTATGCAATAACTTGAACAGATTATGTACCATGTTTTGTGCATTAGCCGACCCTGATCGTAACTTTCTTAATTTTTCATTAATGATAATTTCCTTAACTTTATTTGTTTCCACAAATGCTGGTAGCTACGTTTTTTTTTTAAAGTTATGGAAATGGTGTAATCATTCAACTTAGAAATATCATCACTATCCCAAGAAATGAATATGTCTGTAATAAGAATTCTTCACAGATTGTTTACAGCTGAATTACTATCATCTCCCCTAACCTTTACGTCCAACGAAATAAAAAAAAAAATACAAGGTACAGTCATTACATTAGGTCCCATCCTAGGCATTACCACTTCAAGAGGTCTAATGCTACTTAGAATATATGTAAAGTTGGATTAAACTGTTTAACACCCTGTTTTGTGAGGAGTTATCTGTATTGCGTAATTTTCCGTGTTTAATACTTACGTTATTTATTTCGCTAAATTTTAGTGACAAATTATTGAAATACAGACTAACCAGACCTTGGTCTCTTAAACATTAATTTAGGTAATCTAGTGACTTTGCTCTGTTTTCATTAAACTCGTTAGTTTTGTATACAGTTCCATGAATACTCTCTCTTAAGCAGCTACATTAGAATAAAAAAAAACAATGTGCAGATAATTACTTCATGTAAATGCTAAACCTGCTGCTGCTTCCAAATTTCGCACTTTGTGCGTACTCTATTGATAGTAATACATTTTGATACTACATTTTTATACAGTCTGCCACATCAAATGTGAATGTTGTTAAATCTTACTAAGAACCGTAACGTCTTCTCATTGAAAAAATTAAAATATGATTTCTTCAAAATCATATGTTTTTGATGATTTTATTCTGACATTTTAACCAATTTATTTTAAATCAAGGTTCTTATTGATATAATGAAGACTTGTATTATTTGCCACCAATCTAATATAAAATTAATATCCATTCTATATTCAGTGTTTAAGTTTATAAAATGTGAATGCAATAATGCATGGTAACTATTGTGTGTAACTTGTATTCAGCAACGTCAAATACATAAATAGCAGCTACTGTTTATGTAATCGGATCATTAAATATATTCAACAAACCGTATAAATTTAATTGTACACCTTTTCATATGAAAAGGTATATGTTTCTTTTTTATATCAGCTAAATAGAAAGTTTAATGTTTAATATGTTACAAAAATCAAAAGGTAATATAGTTCCAGGTAGTTCATCATCCAATTTATTTTTATCTTTTATTGTGATAATCCAACCTTTTTTATGATCATTCAACCTGGATTTTTGTTATCTCATTAATTGAAGTATTTATTGCAAGACTCTTTATATCCATTCCTGTGTTAATTCGGTTTTGAATACATCTATGTCTTCTTCTATTTCTGATTTAACTGTATCAATTCTTTCAGTTCTATATAAAGTCTTTTTTATCTACTTCATCTTTAACAGCATCTTTTTCTGTTTTGAACTTTTGTTCCATATCATTTAAATCTTTTTTAATCGTTGCACCCTTTTATCTAATTCGTCATTACTTTCTTGTACTATACCAATATTATTAGCCAGCTTTCCATCTGTATTTTCTTTGATATCTATTTTTTTTTATATTCCAGTAAATAGTTTTTTTTTCAAAGTTGCTAAATCCCGATCTTTTAGATATTGCATTTTGTCTCTTAATTAAGTAATAGATAAATCATAGCTCGCTCTCAGAAATCTAATCATACTTTCACTCACATTTATTTTGCTTTTCTTTTCATCTGTCTTGTTGTTTATTTGGGTGAAATCTCCGTTGCTTTTTAATTTTTTTTAATTTTTTTTTTTTTTTTTTTTTTGCAAATGCGACAAAGGTATTAGTGTTTATCAGTTATCTTTTCTTCCAATTTTGCTACAGCACCTTTAAAAATATTAACTCAGTTTTTAATTCATTATCGTTTTGCTGTATTTCTTTATTCAAACATATCTTTAATTGTTCTATATGTTATTGTTTGTAAAGTACGTACGTTATCTGAGTTTCGATTCGTTTTTGTACACACATTTTACTAGCTGCATCAGTTTTTTTTATATCGGATCTGCTAAATTTCTGGGTACAGTTTTTTTAAAAGTTTAAATCATTGTTTAGGGATAGACCTAGTGAATCAGGTTTCTTATCTTTCTCCAACTATAACTATTATAACCTCCTCAAGATATTTCTGTCATTTTTTAAAACCCAGATTAGCAACTTGTTGCTTGAGCTTACCTACTGTTTCCGTTTACGCGCAACGCGTAAGTTACAGTGATACCGTGAAAATCTACTACTTTTCCTTCTTCATTTTTAATGCTGACATTTAATCTGCTTATAGTAACTGTTCGTAGTTGTTTGTCATTTCCGTTAACATTATATGAAAAAAGTCACAATGAAAACAATTTTAATAGGTAGCGGCTCTGATAGGCTTGAATAATTTTAGACGTTGAATTCTCAGCGGAGCTACCGTTGTAATAATATTAGTGTTATTGATCTGGTCGATGAAGATATATAAAATTTTTATGTTTCAAAAATCCACAAACTGTGTCCGAGTCAATTGATGTCTGTTAGATCTCTAACCACTGAATCCTAATAAGTCAGAGTTGTACTGGTATATATACACTTTATAATTATTCCTCGGGGTTACTTAAACTTTTGAATTGGGTTTTCTGCACTGAAGATGAATACTTTCTTCACTGATTATCTGTCGTTCCCTTTTTAACTTTGCTCATGCACTTTTCAAGGCTGTAAAATCCATCTGAAATTAAAACAGTTTTTGTTCATTCGTATCATCAATGTAATAGAATACATTGTTGTTGTTGTGTTATTTGTATCATTTGAAATATTGTAATAACCATCTTCAAATTCTATTCTCTGTAATAAAAATGGATAATTTATCATTTCTTTTATCTATTGGATTTAAAAAATATATTTCTTTCTCAGTCTTTCTACTGGAAGTAACTTTCCATTTAAGAAAAAAAAATCAAAACAGTTTACAATCAAACAACCAATAGATACAGATTTTATAGTTACATTGTACTGCTCGTTTTTATTTGTTTTTAACACACTTTGTAACAAAGATTATCGAATTCCTGTTTGCTGTAAGCTTCCACAAAAAGTCGTTGGCCTTTATTTTCTTGCCCTCTCCTAAAACGTCTTTGTTAACTTTTCAATATTTTGATTTTCTGTGGTAGAAACTTTCTTTCTAATTGCATTCTTTATCTCCTTGCCTCTGTTTTACTCGGTAACCATCATATTCAATTCCTGGTGATTTATTTCATTGCAGTTTATTGTTTCATCAGCATATCGTCAATACTGTTCACCTTACGTATGAAAGCTGTGACTATCTCACCATATTTTAAGTTTACTTCATACCATTTTATACCTGAAAGCCTTTAAAACAAACCCTAATAACGGTGCACCAAACAAGCTAAATGCCAAAGAGATTATAAATCCTGTAGCTATTCCTGCTATTGCGAACGTTATTTAAGCTCTCTTCCAAGTTCAACTCTATGAGGATGTTTATTCTTTTGTGAAGTTACCCTTTCTGGTGATTTGACAACCTTAAAATCTTGGTCTAATTAGTTAACAATTTATTTAACTTCATCTTCAGTGTTTTAATTTCTTTGCTCTGTTTATTTTCTGTTGATTTTTTAAAAAATGTATGTGCTTGAAAATTATTAAACTAGCACAGCACTCAATGATGAAATAGGCAATTCAACCTAAAAGATAAAAACCAAGTAAAGTATCCAAATATGTTCGTCTTCAAGTATATTTCTTTCAACTCTGTTTGTAATTCGTTTACTTATCAATTGGACGAAATTTACTCGTCATAAATACTATTTCTAGTATTACTACATCACATCTCACAATGACTTTGAGTGTTTAGCTAATCTCACATTACAAAAAGTTAGGATGTTTTTTTCGGGGGGGAGCTGGGTTTGCATCTATTTTATTCAACTTCATGTCACCTATTTCCTTGTAAGTACCATTTAGTATACTAAGTTTTAATTGGTGCTTATATTCTAAATCGATTTGTTTCCCTTTTTGCTGTTTTTTTTTTTTTTTTTTTTATTTATTTATTTGATATTAATACAATTAGATAAGGTAAAATGACAGAAGGTGGTACAAAGAAATTTGAAGATTCTGATGATCTTCATATTTAGTTAATTTTAACTAGAACTCCTGTAATAAAAGATTTAAGTGATGAATAAAAAGAACATATTAAGCATGGATTATGCTTAAATAAATTCAATATACACAAAATAAAACTCATTTATACATTAGAGATAAAACATTGTATATTTTGAAAGAATGAAAGAATTAAGACAAATTTCTAAACTGGGTAAACCAAAAGTATGTTGTCACCAAACTAACTCTATAGCTACACAAAAAGGCGGAGGTCATTTATAAAGTCTTTAAGTTGGTAAATAAAAAGTAAATAGAGGGGAAAAATCAAGGAGTAAAAACAAGTATTAACACTACATTTGAAGATGATGTGTTTCTTACATTGCACGAGTAGGAAACAGCTTCTAGAGTCAACAGTTATAAACAAGCAGGCAATACACATTTATGATGAAACAGTGTTAGAAGAAGTCTGAAAAGGGGCAAGAGAAATACGTAATGAGTTAAATTAGGGAAATATTGGTTTTTAAAGCGAAGTTGAAAAAAATATCAAAACTATATTTAGAAAGAGGTTTTACTTAAGAGGGAAATGTGGAAAGAGTGTTTGATGATCAAGAAGAAAGATAATTAAGGAGTTATGTGTATGCAGTAGAAGTAGTCAATTCTAAAATATTATCAGTGAAATCAGACTTTAATCAGACGTTAAACTGAGTTGCAGGACAAGAATAAGGTGTACTGCTATTTTGTAAAAAAAATCTGAAGTCCCTTATTTATTTAACTATAGTTTATTGTTTCACGACTATAAGCATTGACTAGTAGTATTATTGGTTATTGTTTTGTAAATTCCTCTGGAGACGGGAGGGTTTTCTGGCGTAGGTCCATGGTCTATCTGCTTTCTGATTAATTTTTGTTCCGAGCAAACTAACTAAAAAAAATAATAATTAAAACAACGACTTTTTCGACCCGAAAACGGATGTCAGAATCTGTACTTGTAGCTAGGTCGATGAACGCCAAACGTCCTGTTTGCTGGATAGGATGTAAATATGTTGCAATTAATGTTTATCTTGATTATTGTGATTATTGTGAAAGAATGTTCATATGATGATGGAAATGTAGGCAGTTTGTGTGCACTATAATTGCAGCGGAAGGTCACGTGATGAAAGACAGCAGTCTTGTGAGGAAAGATGTTCCCTATCATTGCACTACACTGGAAAATACGATCGAATGTGAGAATATGTCATTTTCTTGAAATGCTAACATTTTAATGAAAAGCATAAAGCAGATGGCAAACAGTCTTTGGAATACTTTTTAACTACTAGTCATATGTGATTTAATTTGTTTGTCTATATTTTATGGTTTCCGTTAGAAGAAAAAATGCATAACAATGAATCATTGTATAGTTTTGATTGTGTGTACATTACTCTATAATATTGAATGTTTCTTCCTTCATTTTCTGTTCAAAGTATCTAAAAGAAACAGTTGTTAGGCATCGATTTCATAATGTAATAGCAGAAGGATCACCATCTCTCTGCCCCATTCATTTATTTCAATTTCTTTTTATACCAATTTACTATAAATCATACACAAATGGCATTCCACTGGACAAAACAGTAGCTAATATGGGTAGGAAATGAATTTACAGAAAATGTTAATTAAGGTCAAAAAGTTAAGATATTTTCCTTACTTTCATCCAGGTCAAATTACAAGAAAAATATTGATTATATGCCTGCACTGCCAAAATTTTGGCAATCGCGGTGACATTTTTAAAATAATGGACACATAATTGCTGACTTAAATTTTGTGCATTTTTCCCTGCCATGTTCTGAAATAATCAATAAACTGATTGAGCAACCTTTATTGCTATTAACACTTGAACCAAAACGTATTATTTTCGAATTGTTGATTACTCTGTATGCGCCGAATTTCGAAAACTCTTTACCGCTAATAACAGCTATTTTGCAAAACTTCTCAACAAACTGTCTGCGTCTATACTGCCGCTAAAAACTGATTTGGCCATTGATTCAAACTTTGCCCAAGTTCTGTCCAAAATTGGCTTGTTACATACGGACTAATAAAAAGTTAATACATGTACCTCCCTAGCTTTCTGTTCGGAAGATGGCGGAGAGAAAAACATTTACTCGGAAAATTCTCACTTTGATGATTTTCAATTTCATGGGCAATACCGTTTTAATATATAGGCATGGCTGTGTCACCGTTTCAAACTTGCTGAATGGACTAGGTAGTTTGAGCCAAAAGGGTTTGAAATAATAAAGGTCTAATAAGCTTTAAATTGATTAAATTAGTGGCGGATCAAGGAAAAAAATTAATATTGACCATATATAAAAATGTACCCGCAACCTGCAGAACGATCAACATATTTAAGAGAAAAGCATGCTATCTGAGTTCCCTACATATCAGGATTGATAAAATTGGGCGGCTTGGTGTTATTAAAAGCGTGATCAATATTTAACCTGCTTAATATACTCAACTTAGTTATCAGCCCTGTGTGTGCGCGCATGGGCGCGATTACACAAGCGTGCTTGAGAAAAGAATCCACTGCAGAGCCATAAAAGCGTGCACGCAGATCGATTCACTTTTCATCACGACACTACATATTCCCTAATTAAAATAATTTAAAGTAAAATAAAATGAAACACAGCTTTTCATAGGGCATTCATTTCTGTTTTTGTACATAGATGTCAAGTTATAATTATAATTTGAAGTATATACCTTGCATTTCTAATCATAAATCAAGTGGGCTTGTGCTAATAACTAAGTTTAAAATTACGTTACCTAACTAGTGAGTTCTCGTGCACCTCGAGTCCTTAGCTTCGATTTTGTTCCATCTTTTCTTGGGGATAAGCGAATGGCCGAGTGGGTTAGGGCGCTGATTCGTGTGCTTGGAATGAATTTTAACTCTCTAACCTGCTTGATTACATTGGTATCGTTAAATATGATTATTATGCTCTCCCAATAAAACATTATGACAAATATTCTGCAAAAATGTACACCGAATAAAAAAGAAAGCTGGGAATCAAAGAAGAGACCTGTACCATCGAGCAGCCGAGATGGCATGTAAATAAGCTAAGGTGATTTCCAGAACGCATTGTATCACGCATGCGTATCACGATGTAACAAACCAGCGAAAACCTAAGCGTGGCATATGCAGCTGTACACACCCTACGGGTTGTAAAGTCGAGTGTAGAGTATGCGCTCTACTTGCTTCACTGTCACTACAAGATGGCCTAAAACCTATTCTACCTTTTAAAAAGCGTATTAGACCCAATCAAAAGCTACAATCAATCATCTTCTGAACACAGTGCATTTCACAATCTGGGAAAAGCAAATCTCCTTTTGAAAAAATCCACGTCACTGCATGTAATCAATACTATTTTTCGTCCTCATCACTAGCATTGCCCATAAACTTAACAAGCTAAACTGGACGATCTGAATGGATCAAACGGTTATACAATCGTTTTACATATTTATCAGCTACTAAGAACACGCTTATCATATTAGTTAAATGCTGATTTTTGGAAGACATACAGAGAAAAAATATACACAGTTAATGTTGGTATTGTATTATATCTCAGGAGAATAACAAGAAAATACATGTAAACAGAATTTAAGATACCGAAAAAAGAAACATAGAACAAATTCAAAACACACCATCCTTACAAGTCTCTCAAAGAATGAAAAAATTCGAATAAATAATCATGCTGTAAGTAACAAATAATAGATAGCTAAATCAGCATAGGGTTTGCAAATCAGAAGCAATGATACTATTTCTATTGCATAACCATATAATAAACAATATTTTTCAATTTAATTGACCTGTTATTTAAACAAGAATTAAAATATAACTGCTGTTTTTGAAAGCGTAATGGAAATTTTCACCCAAAAAGACAAAAAGAATGTGTTTGTTTTCCATTGAAATACAGAGTAACTTATTAAATGGAATTATATCATGTTCTATTTCTCTTTTGTAACATTTTACGAAGTATTTTTATTAAAAGAATCTAATTTGAGTCTTTTGTGTACTATTACTTTATATTTTCAAACTTGAGGATTGTTTTCTTTTGCATGTGCCATCAATCAAATCAAGTTTCACCTCCGCAATTCGAATCTCTAAACTATACTGTAATATCACTGCCCCCCCCCACACACACACACACACAAATAAGTACATTGCAAATGCCCTGTCTATTTAACAACTAATCAACTGGAAAGTCACAATCATGTCCATAGCAGATTAGTTCTACTCCACAACTTTCCATTAAATGAAAACACTGACATTCTTGTAAATAAATATTAAACTACAATCCATTGTCAAAGTTCAAGGCAAATATTCAGTAAAATAAATCTACAATTAACCCCCGGCTACACAGAACCCATTGCAACAGCGATCCATGGCAGCACCAACTCTGCGACAATATGGATGAAACAAAATTACTGTTTCTGGGATAAGAAATACCTTTTCTTCCCAATTTAATCAAGATCATCACAATATACAAACGTTTTTAAACAGTATCTAATCGGTTCACTAATAAAATTTGTCAGGGATTAACATGTTAAAGAAATGTAGATTTTGCAACCCTGTTTAATGATTAGCACATGTTGTTCATGGAAATCAGCAGAAAAAAAAAAGAACCCCATTCGTGTATAGTTCACAAAAGAGAAAAATAGTTCGTCACCATTCCTGAGTTAACAAAGAAAATATCATGTAGCGTTGTATATTGTGACTGGGGTCAAAGTTGGGCTAATTATTACTGTAGCTTTATCGCAGTTGCCGCTAGTTTAGGGTTTGAAAGAAGTGAGGCGGTGATAAAATATTTAGCCTCATTGATTCCTTTGTACGTGCCTACCTGAAATATTAATGTCTAAAACAGCAAGATAGGATATGGGCTGATTTTAGATCCCTACATTTTCCATTTTCCGAATTCCAAGAAATTGGTTTAATCTGTATTCATTTTAAGAGAATATGTTTTAAGCTAAACAAAAGTGATATGCAGTGTTTTGTTTAAATTGGCCTCGATGCCACTATGTTTTAGCTGCAATGAAAAGAATGCATGTTAAAAATTGTAGCTAAAACATAGTGGCATCGAGGCCAATTTAAACAAAACACTGCATAATTTCAACTTTCACATGAAAATGGAATATCTTCAAAAAAGGGCATACCCAATAGATATTTTGCTGAGAAGAATCCGATTGGAAAAGTAAATATGGTATGAAAAACATGTTCTGGTATTCACTTTGGTAGGCATCTAAAAGTAATTAAAAGAGTATTCGACTGAGTCAGAGTACAGTACCTGAAGTCATTGATATGCAACCAAATAGAGAATATTTATTCTTTGTTTTAAGCAAATATTTATAGAAAAAAAACTTTTTGTGATTACAAATAAATATTTTACAATGCAAAAGAGTACATCTTCTCTAGAAAATTCAATTTATTTCTATATTTGGATCTTTATTTTTAATAGAATATTAAAATTACTATATCACAAATAATAGATGACGGCTAGTTAGAACAAAACAATGTATAAGAATACTTTATGCAGTTCTTCTTAACAGATAAGAGTAACAACAAGAGTTTACAACTTGGACACCTATTCTTGCTGATCAGGACCTATCCTTACTGATCAATACATTTTGTTACTGACCAATACCTACACTGACTGACCAATACGTATTCTTACTGACCAACACCTAGTTTTACTGTCCAACACATATTCTTACTGACCAACACTCACACACACAGACACATACAAACTCATGTGTAAGTGGGATGTAAAGTATGTGGTAGAGTTATGAGGACATACATCTACTGTTACAGACCCACACACGTTCTTGAAGACAAACACTCCCACGTGCAAAGAAACGGATGAGGGAGATGGATGTGATGGTCACTAGCATATAATTACAATCCAACACCCAAGATAAATCCAAACGTTCAGCAGCAGCATCTACAACAACAAGAACAGCAACAGGGACGACGAAGACGGCAGCGGCGCTTGACCTCAGAATATGGAAAGGAATAAGTCGATGAAACTTATTGATGAAAATATTCATTTTTTATTTTTCAACATTTTTAAAAGGTCCTTTTCATGACCCACTAATATATCTAAGAAACAGATTCCAGTCATTATCATTGATTGCTAAATCAAAACAAAACAAAAAAGACATAAACAGTTATATATGTGTCATTGCGTGTTAGTATGAAAGTAAATCTTCCATGATCTTCGTAAAGCATATATATACACAGATATGATTTAAGAAGGTAGAAAGGGAATACTAAACAAATTATGACCAGTTAATCATAACCTAGTTTTGTTGTTTTCTGGTAAAGAGGAATTAAAATGAATTTTAAACACGTCATTCCTCAAAAGACTATTTTTCAGTCCGTGATAATGTCTTGTTAGTGTCTTTAAATTTCTTTGAGGGTGCGTATTCTTCGTTCTAAGCCATCTTCTCCTTCTCTTTCTCATCGTTCTTCTCCTTTTTATTTTCTTCTACTTTTCTTTTGCCTTATGGACAGTTTGAGGACCTTGGTACGATTATATACTTTTCTTTGGCGTTGTGGACACTCTGATGCTCAGTGCTTTTTATCTTGACATCAATAACAGAGATGTTCACTTTTATCTCGGCAGTGATTTTGAATCTACTAAGATGTTTTATTAGATGACTTGTAATTTCGAATTACTTTAAACATGGTCTATGTATGTATGTATGTATGTATGTATGTATGTATGTATGTATGTATGTATGTATGTATGTATGTATGTATGTATGTATGTATGTATGTATGTATGTATGTATGTATGTATGTATGTATGTATCTTTGTATCTTTGTATGCATCTATGTATGAGTCATTACCTTCGACCTTGTTGCATCCAGATGAGCGCATGGCCGTGCGGGTTTGGGCGCTGGTGCATGAGAGCTAGGCGATAATTGCCGTTACTGATTCCTGCTTGGAACCAATTATAACTCTGTAACCTGTTAGATTATATTGGTATAATTATATATAACTTTCGTTAATATAATCATGTATCCTAACATATAATGTGGGATGCAGGGATAGCCGCTTTCCTCTCTATTTGGCATCTAGGTGTCAATTGATCATGATAATTTAATGTATACCTTGCATTTCTCTATTGAGATCCAGTGGGTTTGTGCATATAGCTGAGTGATAAATTCCGTTTGCCTAGTGAGCGAGTTCTCATGCACCTCGAGTCCTTACCTTCGACTGTGTTCCATCCTTTCTGGGCCATGAGCGGAGCGCATGTCCGTGTTTGTTTGGGCGCTGGTGCATGAGAGCTAGAAGATAGTCGCCGTTACTCGCGGCTTTGATTCGATTCCTACTGGGAACGAATTACAACTCTCTAACCTTTTAGACTATATTGGTGTAATTATATATAAATTTCTTTCATATAATCATGGACTCTAACATATATTGTGGAAACCAGGGATAGGTTCTGTCGTCTCGGGTATGTAGGTGTCAATTGCTCATTATAATTTAATGTATATACCTTGCATTTCTCTATAGAATCTAGTGGGTTTGTACATATAGCTGAGTGGCAAATTCCGTTTACTTATCGAGTGAGTTCTCATGCACCTCGAATCCTTACCTTCGACCTTGTTTCATCCTTTTTGGGGGATGAGAGTATGGCCCTGTGGATTTAGGCACTGGTGCATGAGATCTAGGCGATAGTTGCCCTTAGTCGCTGCATAGGTTCGATTCCTGCTTGGAATTAATTATAACTCTCAAACCTGTTAGATTATATTAATGTAATAATATAGAAATTTCTTTCATATAATCCTGTATCATAACATATAATGTGGGATGCAGGGATAGGCGCTTTCCTCTCTGTTTGCTATGTAGGTGTCAATTGGTCATTATCATTTAATGCATATACCTTGCATTTCTCTATACAAATCCAGTGGGTTTGTGCATATATTTGAGTGGTATATTCCGTTTGCCTAGCGAGTGATTTCTCATGCACCTCGAGTTCATACCTCCGACCTTGTTTCAATCTTGCTGGGGTATGAGCGCATGGCCGTGTGCGTTTGGGCGCAGGTACATGATAACTAGGTGATAGTCGCCGTTACTCGCTGCATGAGTTATATATATATATATATATATATATATATATATATATATATATATATATATATATAGAGAGAGAGAGAGAGAGAGAGAGAGAGAGAGAGAGAGAGAATGGGAGGGTACAACCGAATAAAAGTGTAGCATGCTACCAGCGAGTCTATCAAAAAGCCAGAAGTGAAGCAAAGACGAAAACGTTCTTTTTAGCGCAACACTAGGAGAGATGTGTTATCATAATAGCGATTTCGAGGATGAAATTATTAGTCCATATGCATTACCACAACTATCATTACCACCACCGAAAGCGTAAAGATCGCTCGAGAGTGAAAGTCGCATTGTATCACGCAAGGATTATTTGTATATCAATCTGCAAACAAATTGACTTCTAGAAAGTTTCGAATAAATACATCCACTTATTCTGTCAAGTTTTAAGTCAGAGGGCACCGCAGAAAAATCGCAGATGTTGCCGCAGAGAATTCAGTGGCGTTTATCAATGACTTTTAGAGTCTATGTTGGACGAGTTGAAACGACACTGACAGACCTAAGATCGAGATCGTATGCGACTTAATAATGATTAGATTTGACATGTACTCTTGAATTTCCACATTTATGCTATGATTCTCTCTTTCTCAAATCAGCTAAAGGCACTGTTTATAGATTGGGCGGTAAAACGTGCCCGGCAGTTTAGATATAAAGTGTAAGCATTTAGTCCCTGACAATTGTAGATCTTGTTCTATAAAAAATGTCAAGCACCCTCAAATAATATTTGGATTTTCAACTGTGACAACGATTTAAGTAACAAACAAACGAACTAACAAAAACAAAAACACAACAAGCCACCCCACCCCCACTGCCAAGAAAAGAAAAGAAAAACAAAACAAACCGAAACTCAACTAACCAACCAAACAAACAAAACAAACAAAGAGCAAATGACGACAAGAATACCGAGCACATAATATTCAATGGCAAAAATAAATTTGTATTGAAGTATGGTGTATTCAAGCTAGCAGTGATTGAATCAATTCTGGACTTAGAATTAGTTTCAAGCTTAGGGTAGTTAGATGCAAAACAATGTTTTGAAAATAATAACTCTATGACACGTTAAATCACACTTGTAAATTTAATGTCCGATAAAGTTTCATATTTCGATTCGATTCTGTTATACTTTACAAGGGTTTAGGTGAATACGACAACAAGATTGGTACACTTTATCAAAAACAATTCACTAGTTCTAAATTTGCCGTGAGGTTTATTGTACTTTTAAATCGAATTAGGAGTTACAGTTATAGTATTTGTTTTTTCTAAACAGGAAAGCCAAAGTACATTGTATCTGTACTTGTAAAGAAAGGAATAATTTTATCTTTAGCTAACATACACTCATGGAACAAATAATCGTTCTTATAAACCTACTAGCTGCATTGAAGAGTGTAATCGTTTTACGCCTATTCTTTATATAGTATGAGAGTACAATTGAATAAAACTGTATGCTACGAGATAGTATCATAGTGAAGCGAAATGATGTGATCGATCCGTATGCAACATCACCACCATTCCCAAGTCCTATAGTGTCAAGATCATCCAAGAGTGAATATCGCTCCGTAGCATCCGATGATTATTTTCAATACCAACTTGCGAGAAATTTGACTTCAAGAAAATTTCGAACAACAACATACAGTAAAACTGTCAAATTCAAGGATTTTAAGTTCGAAGTTCCCGCAGAGAAATTGGTTGCGTCTATCACTGACTTGTTTAATGTTATATTTGTTCGAGTTGAAACGACAGTGTCAGGCCAAAATGAAGATAGCTTGTGATTTTCTATCATCCATGGCAGTTTAAAATCTTCCATATGAATTGAATGTACGAGAACAACTAAAGTATTAGAGATCATCGTCAAACTATTTAAATAGCAATACACTATCAAATTGATACTCAACATGTAAATCCTTTGCTAAGATTATTACAGATAGTTTATATTAGTAATCAATTTAAAATTTGTTTGAAAACTCCGGTTATTTACTTTTTGCTATAAACTGCCTTGTTTCTTTCTGCCTTGTTTCTTTCCCTAGTCTGAGTTCGCTGAGTTGTCGTTTTTGTTGCTGTTGCTGTTTTTGTAGCTGCTGCTGCTGCTGAAGGTTTGGACTTTTTTGGGGCATTGTAGGTTTCCTTCTCTTGGACTTTGCCAACGACGTTTCATATAACACTCTTATTTGTGGTGGATTGTAATTATGTATATTAGCGACCATCATATAACTCTCCTTTCCTTCGTCTGTTCGTTTGTATTAGTGAGTGTTTGTCTTTAAAAACGTGGGTTGGTCTGTAACAACAGGTGTTAGTCCTCGTAATTCTACCCAATACTTTACATCCCGTTTATACATGCGTTTGTATATGTATGTGTTTGTGTGTGAGTCTTGGTCAGTAAAAATAGCTGTTGGACAATAAAAACATGTTTTAGTCAGCAACAATATATTGGTTAGTTATGGTAGGTGTTGGTCAGTCAGAATAGATGTTGGTCAATTAGAATAGGGTTGCTGAGTCAGAATAGGTAATGGTCTGTTAGAATACGTAATTTTCAATCAAAATAGGTTTTTGTCAGTTATAAACAGGTTTTTGTCAGTCAGAATAGGTCTTGGTCAAGAACAGGTATTGATCAGTCAGAATATGTGCTAGTCAGTCAACATAGGTATTGGTCAGTCGGGGTGAGTCTTTGTCTGTTGCTAGATGTGTTCCCTCTCTTTCTTTCTGTATATAACAATAACACTGCGTCATGCCAGACAAACTATAACATCAAAGGTATACCTTGTTGCAATGTTTCAACACAATGTATCAATGTGTTGATGTTGAATTCCTAAAAGAAATACACAGAGCAGACAAGAAAATATGAGTTCATTTTATTGTGGTTTTTGTCTGTCATTAGACTTATACTTATCTGTCTATCCATCCTGTTAAAATTCACACAGAGTGTTATATTGGCATCAGTAACGTAAAATATGACCCTATAGTGTCCCAAACGTAATTTAAAATTTTCATGAAGAAAGGAATAGAGCCATCCGTAATGTTATAATTCCTATATGCCACACAGTTGCCCAAACCCATGTTAAATTCCCATATGTTCACATACTGATCCAAACCCTATGTTAAATTCCCGTGCATTTCCATAACGACTCAGATTCGGAATATCGGGTTTGTTACTTCAAAATGGTATCTGATTCCAACTATACCCTAGGGGCAAGATAGGAGACTTTGCACATCTTCCTTGACTTGGATATGTTTACATAAAAATGACTAATATTCGGTCATACAAAGTTAGGTATATGGGTATATAGTTTCTGAGTAGCACATGAACACGCATGTGAATTTAAATTTCATGTCTACATGACTAGATACCTTTTCGGGACCCTGGCTACTCATCACTATCCAAAATACTCTAGAGTATCCCCCAGCTGGAATAAAATAATTTTCATGACCTTCTAGAGGTGAAGCTAATTTTAATGTAAAATGTAAGGGTTTCAGTTTGCAAACTGTAGTTGTCTGGAACTGAATGCTTCGTCTGCCTACTTAATATAGTTAGCAATGTGCGAGTTTGAATCAGTAAGCCTATTAGTAACACAAAACAAATGTCTAGACATAATCCACACTCCAAATTGTGAAATATTGTCAAACAGAATGTCTTGCAGAAGTCTCTCTGAAACTTTGTCAGAAAAAGAGAAGAAATATTGACCCAACCACTTGAAGCAGCAATTGTATTATATAAAGGCTAATTTGTTGATAGATGTCTTTTTTTACGAGCAAACGCGTTGTAATGAGTACAGTTTTGGCAAGTTACAGGTTCAAATTTCACTATGGACTACATGATTTATTACTGCATTCTCTTTGTATTTCTTCTCTTTCAAAATTGCCTTCAATGGGGACATTTAAGTATTTTGTAAACTTTATACAATCGTCAATATGCAGTGTACACATTTTCCTCTTTCTTAAATATTTTACTCAATAAATTTTCATTTTGAAGTACACTTTAAAACAATCCAATGTAGTTCAAGTTTATTTTCGTTTTTGTATTAAAAATGAAAGAATGGAGAGCAGGTAAATTGTTCTATCGACAGAACTTACGTCTTTACTATTCCTACCCAACCCTTTAAGATATGCCCCCAATTTCGGACGGATCAGCAAAATAATTGAGTCTTCAAGTATATTATGTAGGTTAGTTCATATTTATCAAACCATGAGCAAGATTAAATTATAACCAAAATTACAATCGTATTGCCGTGTCCCTTCAGATTCATCAGTACATTTCTAAATCCAAGAGATGGTGCATAAAAGTAAGTATATTGATATTCTTACCAACATAATGCAAGTATTAGAAAGATTCTGACTCTATAATCTCTTTCAAGATTTTGAAAAGTTTATATTTTTGTATACACAAACTAAAACAGACTAGAGAGAGAGAGAGAGAGAGAGAGGGGAGGGAGGGAGGGAGGGAGAGAGAGAGATTCACTATGCATGTAAATTGCTATGTTTACCAAAGTAAGGACCATTTATGTTAGTGCGACAGATAAATGTCCCGTCCCTTCACTTGTACATGTCTTTGTGGACATAAATCATTACATTGTCCATCAGATACGATGAAAATGTTGTAAAGATACCACAGAGCTGTTAAAGACGAATCATATCAGGTAAAACCTTGTCTTTAAAGGTCAAATAAATGTGAGAGACTGAGATCATGACTCTATGGTCTGTATTCTGTTTGGGATTGAAATAAAAAATATCGTTGGGGAGAGAAAAATATGAAGCATTCAAACAAAGAAATTTTTGTATTAAAGTTGATTAAATTAAGTACTATGTATATGTTTGTTTGTTTGTGTGTGTGTGTCTGTGCGTGTGTGTGTGTGATCATTGCGAGTTCAAAATATTTTTAGATTATTAGACAAATATAACATATCGAAGGCAAATTATTATCAGTGAAAAAAATAGAATTTATACATGGTTTCCTCGTGTAAACTAAAGGAAATACTCAGCAAGAACAAAGAAGAAATATGATTCAAAGAAAATCACAAGACATAAAAGGTGTGTGTAGTCATGTTTTATCATTTTTATAGTTATACACCGTGACGCTATAAAGGTGATAAAATGTGGCACTAAACGACTGACAGTACAAAGGGTACAAAAAAAAAAAAAAAATTAAAAAAATATAAAAAAAATAAAATAAGCCCAACATACAAACGCGAGAAAGAACGATTGACTTATTACTTACCGTAGACTTTCCGGAGGACACGCTTGAAACTTCTATCCCAAAAGGTGCGGGACCGGATGAATGGGTAGCGCCAGCAGGCAAGTACCAGCAGAAGGGAGCAGATTGCCACACTCAGGAGTCCCGTAATGGCCCAGGCCACAGCCAGAGAGCCTGCTGCAGAGGGAGAAAAAGCAGAATTAATTGAGTTCATAAATTTATGACATCCATGCCAAGCTGGATTTTAATCTTTGATGGTTTAGTTTGCATCCGTTGTCTATCATGTTAGCGGCAGTGCTTATAGTTGATATCCCCTGTAATAGAAGTATTTACATTACCAGTCTATGTAAAAACAAAATTAACTGTTTTTAGAAATAGTTCATACTTTACTACATTAGTTTTTCATAATTTCATTTGATGAATAAGGAAAAATAATCTTACAATGAAAGTTACATCACTTGATACATAACGTCTCCAAGGAACACTTCAAAAATAGCTTGTAAACGTACGTAGTCTGCACTGACTTTATCATATGACGTCACATTTCGCACTTAGAACTTTTACCCATCATAATACATACACATTACACAAACGTTTCCCAACGTTTCGAACAAATCAAAATATTCGTCAGGGGAAGAAATAAATTGTAAGCACAAAACAAGCACTAAGCACAAAAACCGAGAGAAAACCTGGACTACTACATGTTTGAATGACAGGGGGAATCTACATAGAAGAGTTGAATATTGGCAAGAAAAAAGAAGAATCAATTGGAAAACAGTCTAAAATGAGTAAACTACATATCTGTATAGTGATTAACAAACTTTTATAACAATAATCAAAGATGTAGTGAACCTGTGTAATTACGTTTTAATCGTACGGAGAACCAAATTGTTTTTGCATACTTCCAGGCTGAGGACAACGGATGGAACATGCGTGGCGAAAATCAACGTCATCTTAGACAAGATGCTACAATATGTACTAAATATAATATATCCAGGTAAACTTATGCGTGGATGAGATTCAAAGATTTTAACAGATGTACCTGCTATTTTTTAACAAATGTACCTGATATTTTTAACAAATGTACCTGCTATTTTTTAACAAATGTACCTGCTATTTTTAACAGATGTACCTGCTATTTTTTAACAGATGTACCTGATATTTTTAACAGATGTACCTGCTATTTTTTAACAAATGTACCTGCTATTTTTAACAAATGTACCTGCTATTTTTTAACAGATGAACCTGATATTTTTTACAGATGTACCTGATATTCTTTAACAGATGTACCTGATATTGTTTAACAGATGTACTTGATATCCTTTAGCAGATGTACCTGATCTCCTTTAACAGATGTACCTGATATTTTTCAAGCTTTTCAATTCAAAGCATCTTTTCTTGTCTGCTTGAACAGCTTGGAATTTTGATATTTTATGATGCTTTAATTGCAGTAAATCTGTGTCTCGGTGCAATATTATTCAAAATTAATAGATCATGTGATAGTAAAGAAGGAAACATATCTGATGTGAGATAAATAGATAGATAGAGACTATATAAATCAAAGCAAAGTTTATATATAAATCGTGATTCATTTATTGCATCTTTTATTTCTCAGCATATTAGATGTTATTTCTTTTCATGCTATAAGGATATGTGTGTGTGTTATGTGTACACGTTTTTGGCCTTTGAGAAAGAGATGAACATTGTAACTTGTTGCACTAGTGTTTATCAAAGTTTTCTTTATGTTTCAGGTTTTGATTTGAAGCATTGTTTGTAGCTATGGAACGTTAACAGTTTGGCAATAAAAATAAATTCCTTTCCCACTGCATACGGTAAAGCACACTTACCTAAGGACTCTAAATCGATATCGACGCTAAAATTGATGAGAAATATTTTGAAACGATTTTTTTTCCCGACTAGATTGTCACTCTTGGTAACTTTGTGAAACTAGTACTCTTAAGCATTCAACCAATAACGTACTTTTTATTTTTTATTAAGAAATCAAAGACTAATTGACTTATCTTTCTTTGCTATATGTTTTGTGATGACAAACCTAGAGCAAAAAAATCTGCCTCAGTAACATAGTTATCGAAATATATGGGTTCGCATGATCTTATTGGTAAAGTAGACCAATTCCTCCAAAGAAAACTAACTCCATTAAAGAGACGGTTACAATAAAGTTGCCGTTAATCAGATCCAGACTTCAACATATTACTACAAATATTCTTTCTTCCCTAACAGCATCGTCCACTGGAACTCTCATCCTGCTGCCACAGTTAAATTGCCAGATGTTGATTGATTCAACCTGGCAGTTAGACATATCTATTATACCGTACCATAATTTCATTTAAACTTTATATATTTTATTTTATTATATTTTCTCACCATATACACACACATCCATTCTATCACTGTAATTATCTTTAATAAGAACGCTTTCATATAAAAATCTTCACATACTTATCTTAATTAAGATAGCCCTAATATTACTGATTTGATACGCAGGTACAAAAGCCCCCGTAATGAGTAATGCAGTATTGGAAGATAGATCAGACCTACAAAGAGTTTAGAACAATTTTACACATTTCACTCGAAAAACACACTCATAGTACAGAAACGTATTCATCCATTACGAATTTTACACTAAAATATCGATGTTACTCACACACAAACATTTCCCATCAACGGTTTTGGACTCGATATCTCCCATTTTGGCTGCTGCATCTAACGGAGAGTCAATCGAATTCAGTGTTCATATTAGGTGGCTTAACATTATTAATAAAAAAACGTGTGTTTCTCGTTATCCATCTGATTGAGGCAGGTGTTTTAAAACTGCAAATATTAAGGAGAAAGCAAGTTTTTCAATCTGAAGGCACCTTGATGAGGTAGATAAACGCGAAAACAAATATTCTTTGACATTGAATTATAAATACAAACATTCAAGTACCATATCCTCATTTCTAAACATTGGAAAGGAAACCAAATACTCCTATATAAATTAAATCTAACGTCAAGTAATTCGAAAGAAAACCAAATGTTCCTATATACATTAAATCTGACGTCAAGTAATACGAAAGAAATAGCTGATATTTGCTTGAAAAGAGTGAATAACGGATATATTTCATCGAGTGAGTGAAAAACTTAAGTTTTAAACCTACGAGATGAAATATATCCGTTATTCACTCTTTTCAAGCAAATATTCTTTTTATTTATTTTATGCTCAAGCGTATTGTCTAGCAATTTGTATAACAGCCTGAAGTGGCAGATTTCCTAATGTGTCCCGCGCGATAATGTCAGTGGTTTACCGTTTATGTTCTGCTCTGTTTTGTGTATATTTGCACAGAAAATATCAGTAGTAACATAATACTCCTCTCCAATTTAAAGTAAAAAAGCAGATAAAAACAAAATGAAGAAAAAAACATATTTGCCCATTGCTTGATTTGAACCCGGTTCGTCTGGATGCGAGGCGGCCATCTTTATCTTTACACAACGCAAGCGTCTTACAACAGTTTGATCATAGTGTTATCAATGTCTATTGACAGCTAGTGAAAAAATACAATATTTTTTTTTCACTCCAGTGAAATATCACAATTATTTCACTCGGAAAACCCAGTAATTCACGGCCTAATATAACATAAAACAAAATATTCATATAAATGAAATCTGACGTCAAGTAATACGAACGGAAACCATATAGTCCTATATAAAGGAAATCTGACGTCAAGTAATACGAACGGAAACCATATAGTCCTATATAAATGAAATCTGACGTCAAGTAATACGAACGGAAACCATATAGTCCTAAAAAAAATGAAATCTGACGTTAAGTAATACTGCTGGCAAATCCAAACCCTATCATGGTTTATTCATTACAATGCCGTATATGAACGAATGTATCACATTACTAGATCAGTAATTTTATAAATTAGATAGCATTTTATGTCGTTTTAATGTAAAATAAATTCCCTCATTAAGGACTCAAAAGCGTCCTCTATATTACATTTGATTTATTACATACGGGTATTTTTGTGCTGTATTATTTCTTGAAGTTAAAGAGTACATTGGACCATCTTTCCCAGCTCCAAAAGGAAAAGGATTGATTATACTATGAGCATAGTGTATCCGGCACGCAAAATGTAAAAAGAATTGTGTGCCCAACAATATCTGTCTTTTCAGATTTAAACAAGAGAAAAGGTTGACTAAATTAGGGGAATGATGTACCCGGCACGTTTGATGCGAAGAGAGCAGTGTACCCAACAAGAATCTATTTTCTATCGATGATATAAAATCCTCTTTCCGCTTCCTGAGCATGCATAGTTAAAAGGGTTGGGGTTTGATCATCGACATAATCGTGCAAAACCGCAGTTTTAAAACGAAATGCGTGATCTAAAATGAAAATAATAATAATTTGTTTCAAATAATTGATCTTATCAGCTCCTCGGACATATTTAAGTCAGACATGGATAGTGTCTGAGCAGATACATCAGACTTCGTTTGATTGGACGGGAAGGGCGGGGGTCGACTTAAAATGATTTGTGGAAAAAAATGTTTATGAATGTTAGCAGCTACAAAATAGGTCCGAGATATGAGCAAAATACAGTTTCAAACACAGTGTAGTTCGATTTATCCAGCGATCATAATATGCTTTGACAAAGCACGGCAGAAGCTCTTAGGTGCATAGGCACATTTGTCAGCTTTGTATCGCATGTGCGAAATTCCGTGTGACTTCTGAAGAATCCTTTCGATTTATAGCTAAATAGCACGTTCACCTTAAATATACTTCTATCAGGAAAAGTGGGTCACAGTGATCTACTTTTCAAATTCTAGTGAGCACAGACACTTTTGTATAAATACTGTCATGAAATTTGTTGGATGTGTTAACGTTAGAAAGCATTACAGGTAGAAGGTACGTGCAGGTCGAAATGACATACATGTACTTTTTTTACATAATCTTTTTTTTATATTATTATTTTGTTTCATGTAGCTTAGACATTGTTGCATGTATGGTCATAAAACTTGATGTGTGCATTCACCTTTATTACTTATGTTAGCACCAATGAAACAGTAAATTGTGGTTATAATGACCTGCTTTGATGGCATAACTGTCTACGCTAAGTGTTTGAATTATGCACCGGCGAAGCAGGCGAGACTTTGCATTCTACAGATTTTCCTGGTGGTTCATTCTTACATTTTTTTTATCAATTATAATCGTGAAAGAAGAGAACAATCTTTAATTTAGACTGATTTCACGAATGGGAAACACAGTAACAACTCTGCTTCATGCAACTTCACTCGCGTCTTCTTTTGCTACTTGTGTCAAGTACTAATGTCATTCTTGCTTTATCACGTTTATGGTAAATAAATAAATTCAGACATGTGAAGGCTTCCCACCCACCCACCCCAAGAGAACAAAACAAAGCAGTAGCGAGTAGAAGGTAAGGTATTTTTTTTCTCCATGATTTCTTGGAAATAAACATTCACGTCACCGTTATGTGTATCCGACGACTTCACTAAGCATAATCGACCAACCGTGAACATTTTGTAGAAACGTCAGTCGTCTCCGAGGCGCAAGTGCGTGTACTTCAAAGGTTCATTCAGTACATTTTTTTTAATTACAGTAGCTTTCTCTATATAGCGTATTCGACAGTCAAGATATTGATACAAATTAAAAGTAAATGTAATTCGACAGTCAAGATATGCACATTCGAACATTGATACAAATTAACAGTAAATGTAATTCGACAGTCAAGATATGCACATTCGAACATTGATACAAATTAACAGTAAATGTAATTCGACAGTCAAGATATGCACATTCGAACATTGATACAAATTCAAAGTAAATGTAATTTGACAGTCAAGATATGCACATTCGAACATTGATACAAATTAAAAGTAAATGTAATTCGACAGTCATGATATGCACATTCGAACATTGATACAAATTAAAAGTAAATGTAATTCGACAGTCATGATATGCACATTCGAACATTGATACAAATTAAAAGTAAATGTAACTAGGTAACTTAGTGAATCTAACTGTTCAAAGGATGACAGACTCAAAGTTTGATTGACTAAGTAGTAACTCATTGGTACCATGGCATCTGCAGGGTACAAACGGGGGGGGGGGGGGGGGGGGGGGGTGGGGCGGATGGGACGGGTGCCCTGGCGCCAGAGGTCTTGGGGCGCCAAACAGCTGATAAAAATTCGGGCCTCGTGCTCTGGCCCTTTGAGCTATCATCGTCGCCCCGGACACCATTTACCCATAGTACGTAACTGCATGGCATTAAGCTAAAATTCTCGAACTCACATGCCTGTTAATAATTTATTTTGGCCAGCAAAAGACATTTTATTAACTCCATGGTCAAATCTAACACAGTTACTACCTTCACACTCTTTGACGTAAAAGTTGTAACATGACCACCATGCAAATTATGACGTCACAGCAGCGAAACAAATTCGAATAGCATCTGCTATATAAACCAGTCTAAAGTGGCGAAATAATCATGTATTTGCTAGATTGTTAGCTCATTTGTATTGGAATTGTTATCGATGAGGGACTTGGTGTCAATATTCTTCTTACCATACATTATGCATGTAAATGTCACATCATTTGTTTGTTTTTAGAGTGAGTACTGGCATTCTGGATAAAAATAAATAAATAAATTAGCGCAGTGAAGTTGAATATAGATAGGATATTTGCTTGAAACGAGTGAATAACGGATATATTTCATCGAGTGGGTGAAAAACTCGGTATTTTCACTCGTGGCGAGGCCACGAGTGAAAATACTTAAGTTATTTCGCCCACGAGATGAAATATATCCGTTTTTCACTCGGAGCAAGCAAATATTCTTTTTATTTTATGCTCAAGCGTATTGTCTTGCAATTTGTATAACACACTGAAGTAGCTGATTTCTTGCTGAATCATGGGCGATGTCAGCGGTTTATCGTTTATGTTCTGCTCTGTTTTTTTTGTATATTTGCACATAAAATATCAGTAGATATCAGTAGTTACATAATGCTCCTTCCCAATTCCCAATTGAAGGTAAAACAGCAGACAAAAAAAATGATTTTTTTGTTATCCCTTCTTGGATTTGAACTCGGTTTGCCTGGATGCAAAGCGGTCACCTTAACCTTTACACGAGGCAAGGATATTATAAAACGGATTGAAATTTCTTACTCATAATGTTATCCATTTCTATTGACGGTCAGTGAAAAAATATCATACATTTCACTGCATTGAAATATCACAATTATTTCACTCGGAAAATCCAGTCGTTCAATGCCTAGCATACAATAAATATTTTTTCTTATGGATGTTTTGTTGATATTTCCAGAAGTCTTTTGTCAAAGTCCATTAGTCCCCGTGATTTGCATATATATATATATATATATATATATATATATATATATATATATATATATATATATATATATATATATATATATATATATATAATATCAATAAGTCTTTAAAAATTAAAATTTGCATGCATGACGTCATTAAAATCACGATAACGTAATGGAACCAGAAGTAACGTCATTTTATGTAGGTAAACTTTTGGTGCCTCCAACATACATAATTTGATTGAATTTAACAAAATTTTTATAATTCTGCACAAAATGCATACTAAAGAGTCTTTGTAAAAAACTTAGAGCCTTTTGGTGGTTGGGCCAAATTTGACCCTTGTGGTACTTTGTCCTTTTAAATTTTTAAAATGCTTATCACTTTTTGCCATGGTATTATCAGATCAACAACTTTTTGGGAAATTGGGAAATTTTAGGTCCAGAACGAGGCCTTATAGTAGCTATTCTTTAATGAGATAAATTAGAGATTAGTCTTCAAAACAGTGTTTTTAATTTTTTTTAAAATGTCAAAAATCGACATAAACAGCAAAGAGTGGGTCAAAAAATTAGATGTCTGGCCCAAGTTCCAGGCTTTCTATACTACTTCCATTTGTATAGGAAATATTAACTTAGCCAAAAACCTAAACAGCCAAGAGTTAAAGCTTTTCTTGTCCACCTTGGGTGAAGATTTCTTTAATTTTCAATTTCATCCCTTCCTCGATGTCATTTCTTTGTGTATTCGTACTCTCCTGATTACGTTTTTATCTTTCTTTGTGTATTCATTCTCTCCTGATTACGTTATTATTTATCTTCGTGTATTCATTTTCTCCTGAGTACGTTTTTATCTTTCTTTGTGTATTCATTCTCTCTTGATTACGTTGTTATCTTTCTTTAGTATTCGTTCTCTTCTGATTACGTTTTTATCTCTTTGTATATGTTGTACTCGCTGCTGCTGAAAATCAATTATTCATGGTTGGTGTCATTGTCATTAATCGATTTGATGATCAAAATAAATTCTTCGTGGTTGATGTCATTGTCCTTAATCGATTTGCTGATCAAAATAAATTCTTCATGGTTGATGTCATTGCCCTTAATCGATTTGTTGATCAAAATAAATTCTTCATGGTTGATGTCATTGTCATTAATCGATTTGCTTATCATAACATCGACACTCATGAACTAAGTGACGGCAGGTGTTACTATTTGATCATGTTTTAAAACGTTGTAGTAAATCAAAACTTTCCTTAATAGATTTTCAGCAATACCTACCAGTGTTGTAATAACACCAGTAAAATCTAAAGGAATGACTATGCATGCAAGTATTCGCGCTAAACATAATTCAGCTGTAGAAATACCTATACCAGCTGAAACTGTTTCCATACCTGTCTCCACCCTATTTAAAACTGTTGTGTTACGTCTAGGGGTTAGAAAATGTAACAAAAGAAAGAACGACTCAAACAAACTTTCACAATTTCTAAAATATAAATTTAATTTCCGAAAATATTAAATATTTCAAACAAACAATGTGAAAGAATTAAAAATAACTTACAGTTTAGAAATTCCTAAATAATCCTAAATGTCCTATTCAATTTCGATAATCCGGAAGTTAATCCAAAGTATTCCGAATGAATGAATATTCCAAGTTATTGAATGTTCCGAATGAAAGATTGTTCCGAATGAAGTCACTAATGTGTTGATATGCCACAAGAAACACAGTTTTAAATCCAAATTTTATAATCCCAGGTAAACTCCTGTGAATGTAGAATATTGTAAAGTTCCATGAAGAATAGTACTTAAATCCAAAATGTACTATGAATAGTATAGAATTTCCACCAGCTGATTTTCACAAACAATAAAATCTTCCTCAATAACCTTATTATTATGGAGAACTGCAAAGAATGCCCATTCAGTGGGTAAATTGGCATTATATATAGTCTCTTACTGAGCAATAGAAAATTTAAAACCGCTACTTCTAGCATTGTCGAGTAAACAAGTTATTCTAACCAATCAGAAATCAGGTCACGCATGATACTGACAAAAGTATCATTGCGCTACAATTACATTACCTTATTTCAAATCAACAAGATGTTAACATAGGATTCAAGGTCATAAACATCTGCACTAGCTTCCACGTGGTTCACCATTGTGGGTTAAGCTGACCGACATAATTATTGATTTTCCCTGGACTTAGCATGACTCATGTAAACATGTTGACTTGTACTTTACAAATAGCGTACGCTACTAAATTAAAGAATTATAATACAATGATTATATACCCAAATGAAAACTATTATAACTTAAAGATAATACATAATGCCGTAACAGTATGCTATTTTATATTTCTAACACATCTATAGTTTTTAATCTCATTGATCAAATAATGCTGAGTTAATTTTTTACAGACGCTGTTGTGGAGCAGGTAATGTAGGATTTAACTATGTTGCATTTAATGCCTTTTCACTTACTTATCTCACAATAAAAGCTACGATTATTATCTAACGACACAGATTTGTTTTGAAAAACGAGTGAATGAGTAAACTATAAGTTAGGTAAATAAATATATATTTCTTATCTGGCTGTCGATTGTGCACTGGCTAAAAGAAACCGGAATTATTAGCTTTACCTGTTCTTCAATATCCGTGTCTGATGGTTGACCAATCGTAAACTCCAATATCTTTTGAAAAAGTGTGCTGTGCGCAACATTAAGAGCAGAACTTAATTTTGCATGGCAAATTGTGTTTTCGTTTTTTGCTTCAGTCGACATTTGTTTCCTATTTACTTCCAAAACAAAGCTAAAGCTTGTATATTTTATTTTGCATTTGTTTGTTCGGTGTAAACAATTCGTTCAGGTAAAAGTCAACTGTGAACTGGCTAAGTAAAAATGAAATAATTAACTGTACATTGTCCATGTTTGATGAATGACCTATTGCTATTTTAATCAACATCTTTAAAAGCAGGCTGTATGCAGCTATGAGTGCAGAAGTAAGTTTTGCATGGTATGCAGAGTTAAAAATGATTTTTGTTTCGGTCGACATCTTTTTATGTATTAACAGAGAAGATAAACATACATTAGATTGGGTTCGAAGATATTGATATGGTTGGATTTGTTTGCTGTGATTTTGTTGACTGTTCATTGTTTGATCCAATATATTTTACATCTTGAAGTTGAAGACTTTTTGACTGAACAACTTTACTTTCAGAACAGATGTATAAGAACTAACGAACAGCTATACCATCAACTATTAAATAATATAATGTGATGCATGAATTTGTTTCATTTCTTTCACGTTGTGTGAGTTCAGCATCTTGTGAAATTTTACACTCTTGTTGGTGATGACTCAAAGGTTCTGTTTGGGCTTTTCTAAATTTATCCGAACGTTGTCCAAGTTTCCAACAAAGTTTAACTTTACGCGGATCTCTTGGCTTTTGTGAAGAAACTTTCTCTGATGATTTTTCAATCATTGATTCATGTTGGGGTTTTTTGTGGGTTTTTTTTTTTTTTTGGTATTTGCTATATCCCATTTATTTCGAAAGCAACTTGAAAAAAAAAACCAGATCAACATAAACCTGAACTATTGTACAAAGGTTAATTGCAAGACGACTTGCAGTGTCACTTACAAGTAGTGAAAAATAATTTAAAACGAAATGGATTTAAGATATATCCATCATGTGTAGAAGTCAAAAACAAATTAACTTACAATAGTAGTCGTTATTGCAAACATTGTCATAATAAGTACATGACAAAAGTGGTATAATGAAAACAGAGATCACCGGAATGAATTCAGTAAAATTTATATGAAGAAATAATCGAAACTTGGTACCAGAGTTATGCAAACTTCAGACTAATAATGACAAGAGGTAGAAAATTAAAGACGTTCATTCAAAACATTAAATCAGATACAACTTTGAAAATAATCAATCTTCCACCTCTTGATTTTATCGAAGATGGCTAAACTTTAGTAGTAAAACCGATTGAGCCAGCGTTGAAGATTTAGACATGGATCACGTCATATCATGTTCATCATTTGATCTATCCGATCATGAACAGCACATAAAATATGTTTTCACTGTTCAAGAGATTGAAGAGTGAAAATGTTGAATCATTCAGAAGGCTACCTTCATCTTGGAGAAACAATTGAAATAACATTCTTTAGTATGTTTTATTTCTTTTTGTCTGTATGTTTGTTATTAT
Organism: Margaritifera margaritifera; assembly: GCA_029931535.1. Lineage (NCBI taxonomy): Eukaryota > Metazoa > Mollusca > Bivalvia > Unionida > Margaritiferidae > Margaritifera > Margaritifera margaritifera. The sequence continues at coordinate 2,520,347 of JAQPZY010001653.1, read as the reverse complement.
CGACTTCATTGGATGAGTCTACTGGTACACGTCACGTGCAAAACATTATAAGCCATTCTTGTCATAAAAGTATTTAAAACAAAACATTATCTTCGGTATTTTCAGATTCATTATTGTCTTTGACTTTTGTTTAAAAAAGAATATGTTTGATCGTTATCAAACTTACACTCAATGCGGATAGAGGCAAACCTAGCTTAAATAACAAAACTCCGGTGAAGTATCTAATTCCATTTAAAGTCATCGGATTATCTTTCAGTTCATTCTGTAAACTAAGTTGTCGATCAGAAGAATCTGCTAATCAATGATGCTACAGTGTGCATGTCGACATGTGACAATGATTTCGACATTTTAGAAACTCTGGCTTTTACAAAGATTTCATACGTCTTCGTGATTTCTTTCTCATCCATCTTTTCCAACATACTTTGCAGTCAAGATGTTATTGGATATCTCTTTGTATGACTCACTGGCAATAGTTAAATACAACTCCTGCTTGTACTCTTCGATTTCGAAAAAAGTGGAAGTTATTGCTACTTTTGTCCTTGATAAATTTGAATTTGAATTTCTTGTCATGCTGTGCCTTGTGCATTTCTTTGATATTTAAAAGGGGCTGAGGAACGAGTGACGAGGTTGGTTTAGATTACGAAATAAAAAAGTTTGAAAATCCTTTATATAAAGATGATGAGATAGAAACACAAGACCAAATACAAATTGACAATACTAAATTGTGCTAGCGGTTTTAGTGTAAATGTACTTGGTATTTCTAAAATTACAACAGGTAACTTGGGAAACGTTTCACCAAGACTTATTGAATATTCATGAAACCAATAAAAAGAAGACTCCAAATAAACCAAGTACAATCTGATTTGGAAGGAACTGACTTAGATATTAAAGCTAGAACTCTCTATTATGAAAAACCAGATGGTGGAATAGTTCAAATGTGAATGAAAGGAGACATAAGAAGAATGCTGGCAACAAGAACTACGAGAGACAGAATATGGGAGTTACCTACAGAGGAATCTATTGATGATTATATCAAAAGACAAGGCTTAAATATCCAGTAGCACCTAATATTGTAGAAAGCAACCAATACAAGCACCTGAGTAAATATAAATGCAGAATGTGGATTGTATAAATTAACAGCTTAGAAATGAAGCAAGACAATTGGAAACTGAAATAGATACAATATTTTGTGAAACACAAAGTGTACAACATTAACCTACTGACTAAGACAACACTGTCCAAAGGTTATTTACCATACAAGAAGAAAAAGAGATGAGAGCCTGTAAAATAAAATGTCGAATAGAACTCGAACATCATGACGAACAGATAAAAGGACTTAAAGAAATAACTACGGGGGTAAAAAAAAAGTATGGCATTAAGGACACTAAATTGCTGTGGTTCTGTGAATATGTATTAAACAGAAAGCAATTTGATATATTTAATTGTAACCTTTCCGACTAAAAGATTACAAATACATGTGTTCAATCCATTATGTGACCTCCTTTGTTTCTCATTTATGTAAATGATCTACCTATTTCCCTTAAAGAAGCAGAAGCAAACATGCGCGCGGATGATACTGCCTTTTACTTTGCTGACAAAACTGTTGACAAAATAATATCACTTTTGCCGTCAGAGCTTACCAGTCTCTATGATTGGTTGAATGCCATCACATTAAGTCTTCACATTGGAAAGACCATTTCTATGCTCCTATTTCTAAAAAAAAGAGCTAAACACTAACATATCTCTTAAACTCAGCAACGAGACAATACTAAGGCTTAAGAACTGTAAATCCTTAGGTATCACTTTAGACAAGAACTTAACTTTCAAACAACAATTACAGAAACCAAATGGCAAATTAAATAGATTCTACTGGGATTCTGAAATATGTTTCTTCTTTCATCCCAACCCACATTAGGAGAATCATGTATAACACTATCATTCTACCACATATCAATTATTGTTTCAATATTTGGCGTGGTCTGCCAAAGACTTACATTGATTAAATTTACAAAATACAAAATAGCACCATGTCATTACCGTGTTCACACTTTTGATATGCTTACTCAATTTGCTAAGTATTTCTGAGCAGAATATCTACAACAGATGCTACTTAATGTGGAAGGTCGTACATGGCTTGGCTCCCAAGCACTTAACAGACCAATCCGCATTAAAGTCTCTTGTGGCTTCCAACTGTACTATATCAGTTTTAAAAACTGGATGTGTATATTGGTAGAGATCACAGACATTATTTTAAGTGGTTTGGGTCCAGGCATGGATTGGCCTCCAACTAGATGTACAATCCACTACCAACATTAAAACTTATTAGACCTACTGTTATATATATATATATATATATATATATATATATATATATATATATATATATATATATAAAATGTCCAAGAGATTAAATTTCATGCGTATGTTCTATGATAAATGTTATTATCACGATCTGCTATGCTTGATATGTAATAACGTCTTTTATCCACCCACAATAAAAACTTTTATTTTCAGCAATTGCCAACGTTTCTGCAATCATTTCAAATGTAAGAATGATTTCAAATTTATGTTACATTTTGCCATTTATTTCATTGAAGGGAGCACCTGTAGTTCAGTTGGCAGAGCATCAGAATTCTAATCCAAGGATCTCTGGTTCGATACCTACCCAGGTCAGCCCGGGTCGACTGCATTGGCGTGTCCTTTCCTCCGCATATTATAGCCAATAATATGTTAAAAGTGCCGCTCAACCCACAAAAAAAACAAAACAACAACATATGGCTGAATCTAATACAACTACTGCATCTACTGAATTCTCATGTGCTGTTTCAAATCTAACTTCGTTTCACAGAAACTTTGTCTTTGTGTTTGTAGAATCATTGTAGAGTTGCTTGTACATTTTACCAGATGGTCAAATTGTACTGTAAATTTAAATTTTATAAATTGTGTTATATATATATATATATATATATATATATATATATATATATATATATATATATATATATATATATATATATATATATCCACATTGAATACATCATTTATACCTTCTTCATATGGATCATATTACTTTCAAAGCTTTTGCTTCTGATTTAAATATTATCAATATCGGAAGTAATCTGTAAATCTGCATCTTTTCTAAAACATTACAGGATATATTTTTAATGTTTTAAATCGACAAACCAACATCTTTATTACGTTATTATTATGTTATTGGATAACACAATTAGCTGTGACCATACTTTTACACCATCCAAACTTGTAAACAAATACAAATATTATCTCTAATCATCGAAATTGTTGCTTTTATCTTAATCACATGAAATATTTATATCACCTATCTAACAGCTGTAGAGTTTTTTTGCAGTATATAGATTCGTAATTTATGTTGCATGAAGCTTTTCAAGTTATTTTGCACTTCGCTCAATGTACAATCAAGAAATTAGTAAGTGGCCAAGGTAGACAGGGTTAATTATAAAACAAATTAGTGATCCGGAAATGTTTTCGTATCCCTGTACGAGATTTTAAATTGAAAAAAATAGAGAATAACAACAAATTATGTTCTTGTTTAATCTTGGTCACTGGTTCTACATATCAATATGTAGACAGCATTAATGCATACTACGGTGTGGCTACATGATGATATTTTTTGTTTTAAAAACATATGCACCGTCCAGATATGTGTTTAAGTTTTCCGGCACTCTCCATTTATAAACTACTTTCAACGATTTGTATAACTGAAATAATAAGAGACAATTTACAGAGACTTTTTGAAAGGTAAACTGTATGTTTTCTCTATACAGGAAATCCTAGTATTAGGCAATCATTTCCTCCGCATGATATAGCCAATAGTGTGTTGAAAATACCGTTCAAAACCAAAACAAGCAACGTAAATTCATACCATGTTTCATAATTTACACAAGTATTACTAGCATTACTTTTAGCATTGTATACAGCTTATGCATTTTAAGCGTTTACAGTACATAATTCAAAGCATCTAACTGTCAAGAAACTAACTCCAGGAAAGTTCCTGTTGTTTCGCGCACATATTTTTTATTTTTATTTTTTATTTTATTTATTTTATTTTTTTTGGTGTAAGAATGAACAGTCTACCACCCCCTTCTTTGATACGCCTCTGGTATGCTCAATAACGTTTCAACGATTTCATGAACAGAACTTAATTTGACATGGGGTATCATATCGGGAAGTCGTAGGTCAAGTTTGAGTTTCACCTTCTTTTTCCGAATTATTTCTTTTGTCAGTGTTTACCCCCTATTCGATTTAAAAGTTTCCCCATTAATTACGAATTTTATTTACTCTTCATAACTGCTGAGTTACTGACTGGATTAAACCATGTCTGATATTAGGGTTAATAGAGACACGACCTCGATAATATTCAATAAATCTGGTTGAGATTTGACTAATGTTTGAGTTAGACGTTTGCCCTCACGTGTAGAAACAAAGTGTTTTCAGCTATAGTATACTGAGGTAAACGTGTCCTCTTAACTCATTTTATCAATAATTTATCCTTTTATTCTCCATCTCTATTAAAGAAATAAACAGTAATGAGAAACATCATAACAATAGTTTTCCGTCTATAAATTTGAAATGCCTTACTTTTTCATCACATTTTGGCATGACAAATATTTTAATAATATTTAATCTCCGACTTAACAAACCATCAATCTATCCATTCATCCATCCTTCCATCAATCACATGATGTAGCGACACAACACTTCGTAAGATAAACATATAGGAATATGTCAATACGTGTACGTATAATAAAATTCTACCAGCCACTATATTCTCGAACATTTTTTAGCAACAAAGTCAACCTCTTGTTCAAAATTTAATAACTTTGAAAGTCTATCACTTCAGCTAGATTCACATTACTTTCAGATTTTTTAAAATTTGGGTGTCACTACTAGAGTGGCAAATGTTGATGATATAGGTACACACTAAGTATCAAATCTTCTTGTCTGGCAAATGTTGATAACATAGGTGTACCCTAAGTATCAACTCTACTCGTGTAACAAATGTTGATGACATAGGTACACCCTAAGTATCAAATCTTCTAGTGTGACACATGTTGATGACATAGGTGTACCCTAAGTATAAAATCTACTAGTCTGGCAAATGTTGATGACATAGGTACACCCTATGTATCAAATCTACTAGTCTGTCAAATGTTGATGACACAGGTGTACCCTTAGTATCAAATCTACTAGTCTGGCAAATGTTGATGACATAGGTACACCCTAAGTATTAAATCTACTAGTCTGGCAAATGTTCATGATATAGGTGTACCCTAAGTGTCAACACTACTAGTCTGGCAAATGTTGATGATATAGGTGTACCATAAGTGTCAACACTACTAGTCTGGCAAATGTTGATGATATAGGTGTACCCTATGTATCAAATCTACTAGGCCGGCAAATGATGATGACAAAAGTACACCCTATGTATCAAATCTACTAGTCTGGCAAATGTTGATGACATAGGTGTAACCTAAGTATCAAATCTACTAGTCTTGCAAATGTTGATGACATATGTACACCCAAAGTATCAAATCTACTAGTCTTGCAAATGTTGATGATATGGTGTACCCTAAGTGTCAACGCTACTAGTCTGGCAAATGTTGATGACACACGTGTACCCTAAGTATCAAATCTAATTGTCTGGCAAATGTTGATGACACAGGTACACCCAAAGTATCAAATCTACTTGTCTGGCAAATGTTGATGACATAGGTACACCCAAAGTATCAAATCTACTAGTCTGGCAAATGTTGATGACATATGTTCACCCAAAGTATCAAATCTACTAGTCTGGCAAATGTTGATGACATAGGTACACCCTTATTATCAAATCTGATATGAAAGTTTTCAGCGTAAGCTTGAATGTTTGCTCAAAACATTTAGAGAATACGGGGCCAGAGTTGTACTAAAACCTGACTAAGCTAAAATGCATAAAAATATAATTATGTAATTGTTTGGCTACATTGTTATGTATATTAGTTAAAATACACACTTGTGTATATTTTTATATACGTTCATATGCTGTAAATTGACATATCTGGGCAAATCCGTTCACATGGCAAAATTTATATCCGTAGGTCTCAATATACATACATATGCTAATTTGCTTAGGTATTTACAGTGGTTCATGTGAACGGGTAATATTTCTTGAAGCCATGATTTTTGTTGCCACTCTTTTTGAATTATAATTATCAACATTGTCCATTCTACGCTCCCCTAGTCTGAATGATATATCAGTTAGATGAAGTGAGTAAGATTGAATATGATGGCTGGTAACACACAAGAGACAATGTTCCATTAAACTGTAATCAGTATCCTCTGGAGAAATGACACAAAATACTACGAACCCTGCTGCCGTAAAGACCACATGCGTTTTATCTCAATGTTGAATGTAATCTCTGTGGAATATATAATAAACACAGTGATCTACAAATTATTTAACGATCCCATAGCATAACTGAAATTTATGTGCTGCAAAAGCTAAACACGATATATTTGATTTATGTTGCCAACCTTCTTGAATTTATATTTATCAACATTTTACATTCTCCGCTCCCTAGTCTGAATAATATATCAGTTATTTGAAGTGAGCAAGATTGAAAGTGATAGTTTGTAACACCGAAGTGAAACTTTTCATAAAACTGTCTCCTCTGGTAATACGAACATGGACCCTGTTGCAGTAAAGACTATATACATTTTATCTCTATGCTGAGTGTAATCTCTGTGGCATATATATTATTTAACAATTCCATGACATAACTGAAGTCTATGTATTGCAAAGACTCAACAATGTATATTGTATTTATGTTGCCACTCTTCTTGAAATTATAATTATCAACATTGTCCATTCTCTGTTCACTAGTTCACTAGTCTCACAGGTATATCAAATATTTGAAGTAAGATTGAAAGTGATGGCTGGTAACACCGAAGATAAACTTTTTTCATAAAACTCTGGAGAGAAATGACAGTTCAAAAAATACTACGGTCATGGATCATGATGCCGTAAGGACCATATACGTGTTATTTCAATGTTGAGTGTAATCTCTGTGACATATACATATAATAAACAGAGTGTCGACAATATATATTTCAATGTTGAGTGTAATCTCTGTGGCATATACATATAATAAACACAGTGTCTACAAATTATTTCAATGTTGAGTGTAATCTCTGTGACATATACATATAATAAACACAGTGTCAACAAATTATTTAAATGTTGAGTGTAATCTCTGTGACATATATATATATATATATATATATATATATATATATATATATATATATATATATATATATATGTATATATAATAAACACAGTGTCTACAAATTATTTCAATGTTGAATTGTAATCTCATAATTGTATATGAATGTGACATATGCATATAATAAACACAGTGTCTACAAATTATTTCACTATCCCCTAGAATAACTGAAGTCAATGTATTGCAAAGGCTCAACATGGTATATTCGTTTCCAACAAAGAAAATAACTTTTGCTGTGTTGCATGGATAATCAAAATCCGGAGAAAGTTTCAGAACGTTTCGAAGAGTACAGAAAATATATATTATACTATTCAAGATCAGGTCATTTAGTTCAAAAGAAATATATCACTAAATGAGTTATTGAGATCACAGCTTGGTCCATGTTCTTTACTTTAACGTTGCTGTTAAGATATAATTTGGATTGCATTCTCATTTTGTTTAAAATTTAAAGTCATACCAAAATTTTGCTGAAGTTGTATTGATGGAATATGGTAGATATATCAGAACTAAATGCCCCACTACCTTGTTTTTCTGTCAAACTAATTTGACGTAACAAAATAGACAGAATGGGGTAATCCTGCATCTCAGACTGAATAAGATCGTGCTACCAGCATGTCTGTTGACACCTCGTCCATCCCAAGCTCTTTCAAGGTGATATGTTAAGGAATCTTGAACTATCGGCTTTTCAATACAAGCGTTCAATACTAGCCTTTTAACTGTCAGTGTTTCAATACAAGCGTTCATTACTTGTCTTTAAACTGTCAGATTCCAATACAAGCGTTCATTACTAGTCTTTAAACTGTCAGCTACTAATACAATCGTTCAATACAAGCCTTTTACCTGTCATCGTTCCAATACAAGCGTTCAATACCAGGCTTTTAACTGTCAGTGTTCCAATACGAACGTTCAATATTAGGCTTTTAACTGTCAGATTCTAATACAAGCGTTCAATACAAGTCTTTTACCTGTCAGTATTTCAATACAAGCGTTCAATACTAGCCTTTTACCTGTCAGTGTTCCAATACGAACGTTCAATACTAGCCTTTTAACTGTCAGTGTTCCAATACAAGCGTTCATTACTAGCCTTTTAACTGTCAGATTCCAATAAATCTGTCTACAAATCAGAAGGAGAGTCCAAAAATGGACGAAAGTGCTAACAACAATATAATCTAAGGATTTTAATTGAACTGTTTCATTCTGGGTTTTTTAAGTGTGTGTATATATATATATATATATATATATATATATATATATATATATATATATATATATATATATATATAAGCAATTTTACGACTAGAAGAGGATTTTTAAAATACAGGTCTATTATTACGTCTCAGTGCTTAATAATATGCACGCTGCCAAACATTGCCAAAGAAAAAAAAGAAATAATTGCAGTGCCTTTTCTTTCTATGTTATCCTAATTCGAAACTTTTATCTCTAATTTTTCTATTAAATATTTGTCGAGCAAACTAAATGCAAAGCATACAAATTCCTTCATGTTTGATTTCACTACGAGTTCTAAATATGCAAATACTTTATTTGTACTCTTTTAATTTACCTATAGATAAAACTAGAGCTATTTTTTGGACTACAAAGGGTTTACTTTGTAAGTAGATCACCATAGTGCATTCTGGGGCATAGTAAAAGTTTTACCACAACTGTACAAGATTTGTGTGCGTGGCCGAATAAATGATAAATTATCACATCGAGAAATCTAACAATGCACTGTACCTTTTTACTATTCTATCAGAAGCATGAATGCTGGACGAAACGGTAAAAATACAAGTACAGTCAAACACATAATACCGGCGCAATAGCCAATTTTTCTACAATCAAGAATATAGACTGGCTCAACCACAGACAAATCAAATCCTTATGATACAAACCAGTAATGAAATGTATGAGTTCCGTATACAAAACTTACTGGTAAAAGTACTCTGACAAAAGAAACAACAGCAACACAAACATCACATTCTATTCTGAATTGGAAGTTTATTTTGTGGAAATTTTTATTCAACATCGCATTGAATTTAATACTTCTAATTACTTCACCTGAAATGAAGAAAGAAAAAAAAAACCAATCAAATCCAAACATTTTGGAACACAAAGCACTAATTAGACTTAACGTATGTAACATTGGAAAACAATTTACAGACATGAAAAACGTAACACCAAAGTCAAGAGATGTAAAGACTGTGTAAACAAGCAGAAGACAGATGGTATTGTCTCAATGTCCTTGACTGACCTTGGTGTTTTTATTTGGTAGTGTCGTTAAATACGTTTCATTCCATGCCCATAAATGAACATGTAAGCACTTAACAAAATAAGAGGTCACAATTTGACGAATGGATGCAAAATGCGGATTATTATTGAACAGGTTTTTGGAACTTAATGAAATATGCGAGAAGAGAGAAACAAATTCTCACAAATGATTGTTCAGATTGGTAGCAAGCCAATAATTGATTATGACCTTGTTGTGTCGGATTGAATTTTGTGGAGATTTATCTAAGACGATGATCATGTGTATTTTATTTGGAAAACTCGCCATATACTTTTACTGGTCAGATTAATGTACTCTACATAGTATGCATATCATACGTATTTAGTATATGATTTCGTAATAGAACTTGACAGATACTTTTAGAGGTCAAATGTATGTACAGGAGTCATACAAATAACAACGTCTCTTATTACATGTATCTGACAGAAAGAATATAAATCTTTAAAATGAAGCTCGAGAAAATGGTATTGTACACAAACTAATTGTTTTTTTTAGTGTTGTCTCTCGACGTTATTTCTTATTTAAATCTACAAGAGTGTCAGGAGATAGGTGTTTCGATTACTATCATTATGTGTCCAACACAATCAAATCAAAAGGCAAGGGGGAAATGCACATTTACTTGCTCTAAGATTAAGATTGCTGAAAAGTCATAAAGGATTACATTAATTTATAATCAACTACTATTCTCAACGTTTTGTGCCAAATGATATCATATTGTATGATACGTATTTTGAAATAAACCAGATTTGTAAAATGGAGAGCCGTATTACTAATCTACGCGTTGAACTGTCCAGAAAAACCAACAAATTTGAGGAAAACAATTCAGAGTTTAATGTCACAGGCTATTGGAGTTGTACAATGCCACTACCTCTTTATTGTCACTGGCAAGCTTTTAGAGGCTGATGACTTTGAGGTGCCAGAGTATTTGGTTTCCAAGCTTTTATGTTTAATCGATGAAATAAATTCCAACAAAGAAAACTATGTATTTAACATCATTGTCTCAACCTAATCAAAGCATCTACAACACTTACGCCTAATACAAATCCTAGCACCGAAGCCCCTGCAAAGCACAACACAATTGTTCATACAAATACTATTATAAATCCCAAGGCTGAATGCATACAAGAAGAAAAGAAACACATGATTAAATCCCTGTAGACTTTGTGGCAGATACTTTTCGAAAGTAAACAAAGCAAAACATAGATTATTTTACATGGTGAAAAAGTTGGTAGATGAAACAATTGACGCAAATAAAGTACGATGCCGAAACAAATCAGTTAATAGCAAAGCTGAAGATGAATCCCGCCACAAGTTTGTTTCAAAAACAAATGTAACCAAGCATCGAAAGAGATACTTACCTACTTACACAATGGATAATTTTTATCCACTAACTAAACTATTACATTTTGAACATGACCATTAAATGCAGATTGGGGGAAAGATATATATAATTTGAATTTTGAAGAATAAAATAAGTTGCAAGCAATGCAATACTATATATAGATACAAAAATGTTTACATGTGTGTTAGTAATTAGTTCCCTTCTATGCATCTTTGTTTATATTTCATTTGCAATTTGCTACGTTTATAATGTTTTGGGATCTTTGACATCTCTCTTTTTCGGTCTAAGTGTTTCACTTGCTTTTTCAATAGGTTGTTGATCACATTTTATGATGTGTTCAATATGTTACTTTTTCTTGTAACTCATCTTCACGTTTGTCAATATCATCGAATGGCTTTTTCAAAGCTTTACCTAACATTTTGCAACCATACCTAATGGGACATTAATCTTATATGACAGAACTAGCTGAAAGGTATTGAGTCTATTCAGTTCTTGTCTTCTTGAGCATGTGCTAATCAAGAGATATTTACATATTCAATTAATTCAGCTACTTTAACCAGTTACAATTGCTTTCCAATATTTTACCTCCTCTAATTTGTGTTCAGTTTTTCTTTCAATCCAAGCAATAAACCAATCGATGCCAAAATAAGTAACATTACGTGATTTACTAGAAATGAAACTTTACGACCGACTGTACCAAGCTACCAGCTGATTATACTGCCGGTGATAACTGGTATGACTGATACTGCTTTCTAGGCTAAATATCGCAGCAAATTACCATTGTTTTTTTAACATCTTTTAAAGTTGTATCTTCAAATGACGTTCCACCACCTGAAGGACCACCTCCTCCACCAATAGCGTTAGCAATAGACAGAACAACTGTTGAAATGAACCATGCTAATAGAGTAGCTACTGCAACAATTGTTACACCCTTTTTCTTGAACAATTGTTTCAATCTTTCACCCAGTGATACTTTTCCCTTAATTTTTACTTTGATTGGTTCTATGTTCTCTCTGAACGTTCTTTCCAGTACTGTTAAATGTCGTGCTAAGTGTTCTCTCTTAACACTAGGCGATATCCTTATGTACCATCAAATTTAGCACATGTTTCAACATCATATTTCACTGATTTTACTTTTTATTCGATCATTTCAACAGTCGAAACATAGCATTTAACCCTCTTTCCTCTTCAATAGTAAATAAACTGGAAGGTTTTAACCACCTTGCTTAATGATAGTTTAAGCTTTTCTTACCCGTTGGTAAAACGGTTCTTTTGTGTTAATCACTTCATGTTAGGGATTTGTATTGGCGTCTTCGTACAACAGTAGGCTATAACGGATATTTAGGTTGTGTTTCCTTAACATGATACACCCATTTGTTGTTTTGTTTTGTCCAAACTAAATGCAAGGAACACATTCTTCCTATCTTTACCTGAGTTGGTGTTAGGTGCTAGCACTATTTACATTTCACCTTTCCTTGATATTTAAACTGTCTTACCATCTGATTTTATGTGAAAAAGTGCTTTGCTTTTGTTTTGAAGGTTATTTTTCTCCAAACTCTATTGCAGTTCCTTTACGTCAATTCCTTCATTTATATTCCCCTTGCATAGATCGATCACTTAACGTAAAGCACCAGAAAATTCAGTTGGTACAACATCAATAAACCACTAGTAATATTTCAGTATCAGCGATTGCATCAGGATCAATTTGTATAAATATCATCTGCTCCTTCTTCGTCAACACTCTCATCCATTTTTATTTGTGTAGGTTAAAGAAAATGCATTAATATGTGCTTTAATTCCCATCTGACTTTCTTGGTAGCCTGTTTGTCTGAAAATGCCTTGTTGGTTACCTATCTGCCTTAAATGTCAATCTGCCATCATAAAATGCATATTTGTATTTTTGCCTATCTGCCTTTTTTATTGACTTTGTGAAGTTATTCACATGATGTTAAAGGATTTATTGCACTAATATTACAAATGCAGAGACAATTACACTGTCAAAAATACCACATTGAACGTCCACATCCAACAGAGTTAGAAAAGATTTTGTTAGATATACTACATTTGTATGTGACGCCTAATGTAAATGAGGAGGTAAGATAATTGAAATTAAAGGCAATTACAGAGGAAGGGTTTTCTAAACTGGACAGAAAGGTTTCAAAAGAAGTGTAAAAATACAATTGTCGAATGAAATTTGGAATCTTCATCTTCATTTGAAAATAAGCACAGTTACTTCATTTCATTTCTGATGAACTAAAACCAAATGTAAATAACAACATGCTGTTAGATACAGCAAGTACAGTACGTGAAATAGATGAGGCACTAGAACCTCCAAAACAAACATTACTAACAGTTTCTGCTAAGGTTTAAACTATAAGCACACTATGTAATGTTCTGAAGGAACGGCACAGCCTTTTTCAAGCACAACACCTCACCTACGGTGACGCTGCAAGCATGCTACATTCATCACAAGAAAGAGAAAAAACATTGCCAAACAATAATACAACGATCTTCCTTGAACATTTACACATATTTTGCCAAAATAAATGAAAGTTGTCAGCCCAGTTTACCACGGAGCGATAGTTTAATATTTACCATAGTATATTCAGTTGTTTTGTTCAGACAGTTTCAGTTGAAGACTGACTTGCCATCAAAGTATATTATGGAGGAAATCGCTACAATGGTGATACCACTGTGACTCTATGGGATAACCTATTGTAAATGGTTTTCTATCAGATAAGATAAGATAAGATAGGCTGACCGTGTTTACTTTTTTCAACTTCATCGATCATTTTGACCCTATTCTTTTGTCTACCACATACATCACTTGTAGTGTTAGTTATCGTAGCTTTTCATCTAGACTTTTTCTCCCTTGTAGTTGTAGTATCGTTGTCAATTATCAGATTGGTTTTGCTAGGTGCTAAATCGTCTTCACGTAGTGTGTTTACGTGTAGTCTTTTACCAGTAGTGTTCTTTTCCTCTCCATGTTGAGGTTATATGTTTTGTACGTGCTTTGCTTTCTTTCTGATTTGACTGTATTGGACGTTTTTTTTTCTTTTCTATCTATCAGCAACTTCGAGAATGAACAACAACTTATGATTCTTCTTTAAATCTGTGACGCTATCACTTTCAGAGATTTCATGTTTGCAGAGATCTGTCAATGAAATGTCAATTAAAAATGCTTGAAACAAGTTTGATATAATTTCCAGACTCACAACTTAACTTTAATTTCCATTGAACTATCTTTAGTACCTTTTAGTACATATTTAGTCTTCCTTTGTGTACGGTACGTATGGTATATATACATCAATCAGACCGGTAAAAGTATTTGGCAAGTTTCTTCAAAATCAGACGTGTATGATACTATAAGAATCCCGTACATAAATCTGACTGATTATTTGACAATTTTTTCCATATCAGATACGTAGTACCTTTGTCTTAGGTAGAGAATTTCTGTTTTTGTATTTTCGTGTATAACTGGCAATTCCAAAACTTTTTCAATAATGATCCGTTTTTGACCGTAGTTAAGTAACAATATTCACCGCTTCCTTATAAGGTAAACACGTACTCGTATTCGATGAACTACTTCTGGCTACGGCTAAACAAAAACGTCGAACGCTGACTACGTCATAAAACATCTGACCCCCAACGAGGATTGTAACCCATTCTACCTGACGCCAGTGCTGAAGTATCGATTGTCTGAGAATTATGATGATGTTTGGTATTGCTCTCATCCAAACAAAATATCTTTCATTGTAATTTTATAAAGAAACTCTGAATACATCCAAAGACTTAAATTGCAAGTAGAAAAACTGATTTATAACAATATCAAAAATGGAATGTTTGTGATCGCTAGTTGCTGCTGTTCGTACGAGAGAGAGAGAGAGAGAGTCAAACTGACCTTTGTTACAATGTATCAGTGAATAACGTCTCTTTCACGTAAACAGTGCACTTTGTATCCACTCTGAATAAAATTGTTTTACCCTGTCTTAGAAATTTAATGAAACACAAGCGACTCCAAAATCAATATATATCATTATTTTCAGGCATTATCCAAAACTGATGGGCCATAATACCCTGGCAATTATCCTGACGCACATTGCACATTTCAAAATTTGCCCGCCATCATGATGGCAGCATCGAATAACGACCATCGCAACGACCACCTTAGACGGAATTTTTAGGCTCATCTTTTCGTAATTGTATCCTCAATTTTCATTGATGCATTGATTCATTTTTTCTTAATACAAAATATTTCATTGTGTTTCTTTGGCTACACGACATTCCATCTTCTTTACCAAACTTAATTTCGTAAATGAAAATCATCGCATGCACACCCGAACTTCCATAGCAGTAAAGTGGGCGTGTATTGCTGCGCGGTGCTCAGATTTAATTCATACATTGAACGACGTGTAAAGTGTTCAATAAAACGTTGAAGTAATATTTTGTTTCACACTGTGTCTTTCCTATAACATAACAAAAATATGCTTATTTTAAGTATAAAATGAAGGGTTATTGATTAAGTATTAAACAATATTGGGCCTTCGTTCATGGTGCGTAGAATGCTCTCGTAAGATCGGGCATTCTACGCCACATGACCTCAAGCCCAATAATTTTACATACTCAGCTAATAACCTATGCATATAGTGCGTTCTGGATTTTGAATTTCTTAATATGATCATTTATTTATATAGTTTGTACAGTCGCAAAAAGGTTGTATAATTTTAGTAAATTTACTATGGTTTGCATTTATGCTCATTTATCGCAGAACGCACCCTAACTATCCGCATTTATTCTCATTTATACTCAGAACGCACCATGCCAATCTGGATTTATGCTCGATTATCACAGACTGCACCATACCTATCTGCTTTTATACTATTTTATTTTTGTCATATAGTACTGAACCAAAAATCTCCCTAATCTTTGTCGTATTGAAATATCGGAAGACAAAATAGTCTAATATTTTTTTTCAGAATTTAATGTACTAAGTAATGTGCACTTTACATAGTAATGCCGTGTCATTTTGCTATAAAGCAAATTCCTGGGATTACCTTAATACCAACGAAATTCATTCGCGCCGGCCTTTCTGTAGAAGGTTATTAAGGAACTCATAAGATCCTATTCCAGATATCGATTTTATTTTGTCGCTTTCTAGCCACGGGCCAACTGGATAAATTGGCAAATATCAAAGACCGGTTAAGCTCTGCCGGATATAAACTGGAAGTCAATTCTTCTTCAATCTATTTTGAGTCGTTCCATAAAGGATGCCTTAACACTGACATATGTCAGTTTTCTTCATATGTGACTGAATTGCTTAAAACAATATCCCACGTCGTCATACTTTTTACTTTAAAGTTAGGACAAAGATTTCAGTAACACGCGTTTCACATCATTAGCGAACCAAGATGGGGACCATAGAGATAGATAGAGAGATAGATTATCAAATTTGATTAGAGTCGTAATGATTAAAAAACAATTACAAATGTCAGCAAGAACATTTGCGATTAAATTATTCAATATACACCCGCGTACAGTTATGCAACACCTATACTTATTTGTCCCGGATGTAGGGCCTTATTTAACTTTGTTTTGTTTTAATCTTAATCTATCGATTAAGCTGAGTATGAAAACGTTGAAAGAACAATGTCGCTTTTTATGTGTTTTTGTCCCCAAAGAAGCCAGTTTTGAAACCTCAAAATTAAGCTTCAAGAAGACAAAATATTTTGGTATATTCTGCAAGGTTCATGAAAATCCTGAAAAGGTGAAATTGGTTATATAATTTCAACTGCAATAAAAAAAATTGAAATATACTTTGTACAATTCTTTAATTGTATAGAGAGTTTAATATAAAAGATAAATCACGCAGGTACTCGACTGCACTTTACACAAAAAATATACCTTTTGAAACTTTTTCAAAATGTCATTTTTATACTTATAATATTATATGGTCATTCGAAAATTTCACCAGGGTGAAGGTCGTGTTTACTTAAGAGCAGTCATTAGATTGATCGAATGGTCACATAGAGTTCTCGATATTAAAACCCAAGTAAGATATTGTTTTCCCTTTCATCGCGTTATGATTCTGACAGAATAACATGGAGTCGTTTTACCTCTTTCTAGACAAGCAAATCACATACTGTTTTTAGTATAGTGTCTTATAGCCCTGTAACTGGTATACCTTGTCCTTTACGTTTTTGGGGCCACGGGTGGCCGAGTGGTCTAAGGCGCTCGCTTTTATAGATCACTCACATCTCACCTGGGTTTGAGTCTCGGCTCGGCCAACGTGGGCATGTGAGAAAGCTTGCCAGTAGCTTCCCGTAGGTCAGTGGTTCTTCCCGGGACTTTCCCGGGTTCTTCCTCCTCCAAATATATTGGCCGCCATGTATAGCCTATCATGTGCTGAAAAATATCGTTAAACGCACAAAACCAAACCAAATCATTACGATTTTAATATATTCACGTTCCATGAAGCTCGTGCATGTTCTGTATATTTAAAACACGGAAGTATTTTCATTTATCAGGTAATAAGTTATTACTTTGACAATATGCGGAAATTACGATTCATTAAAGGAACCCAATTTGTGTACAGGTAAAAAAAAACACAAGTCGTACCATTATGACAAGCCTTTAAACTGGCTGTTACCATTATGAATTGATACAACGTTTTGCACATATATACAACTCAGAAACAATTTATTTTTGACGTTTCGGGCAGGAACACCTTGCAGTTTTTGCTTGCATGAGTTAAGGAGAAGTGAAAACACCAGAGGTTCTTCAAGAGGGTTCCATGGAACAATATGTCTCGACATTTGATTGGCCTCAGCCTATCACCTTTTGTTGCTTACTTCAGTGAGAGTTATGGGGTTGCACAAAAGGTGAACACTGAGTTGACACCCCTACCGATGACGGCATCAGCATCGCTGTGTCTCGCATTTTCTCTCAACAATAGGCGATACAAAAATGGATGTGACACATACATCCCTACAGTACCTGAATACATGTTTTTCTCTCATATTAATATAAATTAATCTTACAGCAGAAAATGTTGAAATCACTTAAATAGCCCTATAATTAATCTGCGCTCGCGAAACTCTGAAAAAGT
Source organism: Margaritifera margaritifera (assembly GCA_029931535.1). Lineage (NCBI taxonomy): Eukaryota > Metazoa > Mollusca > Bivalvia > Unionida > Margaritiferidae > Margaritifera > Margaritifera margaritifera. Next base: position 2,502,312 of record JAQPZY010001653.1, on the reverse strand, counting down.
CATGTAAAGCCTTGCTGGAATGTTATATTTTCTGATTGCTTATATATAAAGAAAATGGAGTAAAATGAGTTAAAGAGAGAGATTCTAAAGCATATTTGCTCCTTTTTGCTTTTTCTTAATAAAAGATTTTTATATAGCTAGAGTCGCATATTAACAAATTTAGTTGGAACATGATGGAATAATAAGACTAGCATTAACAGTAACTCACAAATCAACATGGGTCCCCTGTGTATTCTACATATCTCGCTTTGATAGTCTGCATCGCACAGCCAACCAGTCTGACTCGTCTTGCTAATTCCACAAGAGACGTTCTGAGAGACTGAAATTTTCTATATAATGGCAATTGATAAAATCCATTTTCGAAAAAAAACCCCAGATCTTAAGGGTTTAGAGATCGGAAGATAATGGCAATTTTAGTACGTTTATGTCGACTTTAAATAACTCTGAATGACTATTATTTTCCATCGACTTCATTAATAAATTAGAAAAAGGTATAAAACAAATAGAACCTCCTTTGCACACATTGAGGAAAATCAATCGTAGCATATTTTATATCCATTAAGACAGTAGCGGTATCTAGTGGTAACATAATATAGAATATTAACAGCACAAACCAAAAAACGTAAATTCAGTACGTCTCTTTGTCCAACTGACAATCATGCGCTACCTACACTTCAAAAAAGAACATCTTCTTTCACTTGTCTACACTTCAAAAAAGAACATCTTCTTTCACTTGTCTGCACTTCAAAGTAAAGTATTAAACAACGTTCAGCCTTTAGACTTTGATAATAAGCAAGTCCACTGGAGTTTTTCTTTAATTTTTTATAATTTTTTTTAAATATCATTCTTTATGTGTTTCTTTGCACCATCTAAATTTCTACTTCATTATTTTGTAATAAACGTTGACACTCCAGATACGGTCCTATTCCGGGTTCACATGTGAGATAAATATGTCATTGTCAATGTTTAAGTTATAGGTATTGATCCATCATTTTCTTTACTTGCAGACTTTTTTTCTAGGTTGATTGACTATATCATGGTCATCATCTATGACTGTTATCTCTATATGCATTTGCTTGCAATTTATGATACCGAAAACGAATGGATGTCTTATAGCTCCGTCAAAATCTTCATACATATTCTGTTTTTAAAGCGGTACTAACAACATTGTTTGATGTCAAGAAAAGAATTCTTCTGATTCTATTCCAATCGTTTGACAATTTAAATGAAGATCTGTTACGAAAGCAATACAAATTTTCCATCCATGGACCTGTAGATGTAAATGTTTTTGTTATCGTCATTTTATGCAAAAATGACGTCAAGCTCATTAGTATGCCAGAGAAAGGCACCTGGTACAACATCTATCATTTAACAGGTAAGAAGGACAACCAAAACGGTACAATTAAACATCTACCAGTATTTACAAATATTGAATGAAGAATCTTGCGCGGTTGACATATCTCTTATTTATTACTTTCGAATGATTAAATTCCGAACAATTAGTTTCATTGCTCTCATTCTTGACACCATGAGGCCGGTACATATGTAGGTCATTGTATGTATTTTACATATCGAGGTTCAGTAAGGAGTAGATGTAAATATGAAATTAGAACAAAAGGAGTAAATAGAAGGAAAAAGTAACAAAATACAACATAAGAAAAAAGTGAGGTGATTAGCCTTAATCGATACACGTTTTGAAATAAATACTCCATGATTTTCTTCTCCTCAATGAGATACTGCATCAATAAAGAAATTATCCCACTTCAATATCTCTGACTATAGAATAACTATTCTTCAGCAATTAGAAAAGAAGAAAAAAGAAGAAAAAAATGTTTCATCTCCCAAGCGGCCGTTGATCTTGCACACTTCCATCACAATCTTGTCGGAAATTCAATCCCACTGCCTTGCGTTCATCTTATCGGTGACATGTCAAGGACGCAGTAAAAGACTTCTGTTAGAGACAAGCCCAAGAGGACGAACGTAAAGGAGTTCAAAAGAATCCTTCAGTATTCGAAAGACAAATTGTGATCCCAAGGGGGGAATGTTCCTATCCATCACCGATGCATAATAAAGGATTATTTTTCACACACGATAACTGAGGGTCGAAGTCAAAATAGCGTTTTATGAATAGGCCTAGTGATGCAACTTAAACAGCAGAACAACCTGTGAAACTTTCATCATCTTAAGAAAAGTTAGGGTTTACACTGAAAATTTAGTGAAAACTTTAAATGACTTTCAAACACATCACAGTGTGTAATGAACGGTGGTCGAGACCGTCAAGGTAATGACAATACACAGAGTACGACTTGTGTATTGAGATTAGATTGCACAATGACACAAATCTAAATATGTCAAACACTAATGTCCACTCTTATCCCTAATATTAACGAGACAGACAAACCAAAATATGTAGTTTTCAATTCAATTTTGATCTATAATTTCTTCTCCTCTAATAAGTAATAATAATACCATGAATTGAAAAAAAAAACAAACAAAGAAACAAAAACATTACAGCAACGGATTTTTCTACTCGAAACTGAAGTACAGAATCTATAGCTGCGGCGAGGTCGAGCTGTGCAAAATGTCCTGTTTGCTGGACATTAAGTTCAACAGCTGCATATTTGATGCATAGAAAGTTCGTACAATGAAGCTTTACAATCTGTACTTTTATTTATATGTGAGAATATTGGAACAGCCACTGTTTTCGAAGGTGAAAAAATGAATCAAGGAAAGCTTCGATTTGATATAAGTAGTGTAATATTTTGAATTGATAGAACATCGGTTATTTTCAGTGAAATGGCTAATAAATCTAATACAATATATGTGGTGCCTTGTTGTCAAAATTCAGATCTGCACCATCACTGCTGTTTTGGACTAGATGCTATTTGAAACATTGTAAACATGTTTCCAGTTTTGGCAAGACATCATGTGACGTTGACTATTAATAGATCATGGACTGGTTAGCAGAAACAAATAATTGATCATGAATTTTGTATGGCATGCCAACACTAGATGTATAAAATATACACTGATAATTTATTTGTAGAATAGACTTTTATCCCCCTGCTTTAGTGATTGCTTGGTGGTGGGGATATAGTGATATCTTCATTTCGTTTGTCTGTTCATAATTATATCTCTTCCTAAACTGATGGGTGTAAATTCACTAAAGTTTGCATATATGGTGCCCACATGGCAGCCATTAGCAAGAGGAATATGAATTTTAGAAACCTCCCCATGAGTCACCGGGAGGGGGTCAATGGTCAATATACAACAATTACAATTACAATAATATTTCTGCAATATGTTTTGATCAAACTTTATACATCCAATCTTAGCAGAAGGACACGATGTATGTAAAAAAAAAATTGGGTCACAAGCCATGGAAATAACAATAGTTTTAAAATATATTAATTTGTATACATGCAAAGTGATATACAATAAAGATTGTATATTACGTTATTGGATAAAAAGTTCTCTATGTTAGAACGGTCGAGTTTAATTTCCCTTGCCATATTCATAATTACTATATATTCCAAAGACTTTGTTATACGTTCATTTGTTACCACCTTTAATTGGTTATAGTGTTTGACTTGTGTCGACCGTGAGAGAAAATTTGCTCAATTATAACGATTTGATAACCTGACGCGCCGAAGCCAGGTACATAGTGGCGGTCGTTTAAATAGCAAAGACGTGATAAGCATGCCTAATTCATAGTCGGTAATTTAGAATCATGAGTTGCTGGTTCAATGCAATTAAAGCATGATGACGGGGGGAGGGGGGGGGGCTTTTTTTGGGTGGCGTACTTTTTGATAAAATAATTTTGAAATATCCTTGAACTATATCGTGCTATATCTGTATGTTGAATAATTGAATACTGCTCATCAATAATATCTGATGGTTTTTTCCGTTAACTTGGTTCACCAATGGCATAAACTTGAATTAAGTCTCTCTCGTGTTTATTTTTAATTCTGACTGTTGTAAAAATGGCTGCAAATTTGCCGGTCAAATAAAAGAAAAAAATGTCTCTTTAGAGATAAAGCTACAAATAATACGAGGAACAGACGCAGGATCTTCACGAAAGGATATATCTGATTCGTTTCAGATGTAACTTTCAACGATTGTGACACGTTTGTGTAATCGCAAAAAAATCACGAGTAACTGCTTCTGGAGAGATGAGTTCAGTTGGAAAACGGCTTCGAACATGAGCTAATCCCAAAGTAGAGGAGGCTCTTCTTTAGCGGAAGAATGGCTACACATAAGAAGCACATTGTATTGTGGAAAGGTGTTTAATTTGTACTACAGGGGTAACGGTGATGCAGTAAAGCAGATTCTTAGTCCGCAATGGACTCGCCGAGTTTAGGGAAAAGAGCACCGGCACAGCTCTTCTGATTTACTTTAGAAAGATGTATGCTGCCAGTTAAAAAAGATTTGGTCGCAAGGAAACCGCTGTTGCGAAAGCCAGAGCAGCAAGCCAAGCGGTGAAAACAAGTTACAAGGTGTACATTAAGGTGGAAACAAAAAGATAAGGGGGGAGTGTGTTTCATAAGCAATTGATGTAAAGGAGGATTTTGCTGAAGAATTGTTAGTCTGAGTTTTGGGAAAAAAAAAGACATCTGTCCAAAGAAAAGAACCAATGCAGCAAGTCCTGATAGAAAGGTGACTAAAGTCGGAGGAAAAACTGGTATGCAGGAAGTAAAAACCTGTTGCAGAGCAAGCAGATCACTCTTCTGAGGCATCTAAAAAAGTTAAAAACTTCTGTTCATTTAGGAGTTAATCTTGGACTTAGAAAGAACCACACATATTATTACCAGTGCCAAAGGCGATTGCTGTTTACTGGTCTATCCAGGATTGATTTTGTCGCACGTACACACAATTCATACAAGCTTTATGTGGAGAGTGTTGTATCTGATACTGAAATTTGGAGTATATCGTATATCTCCCACATTAAGTCGGGGGGGGAGGGGTAGGCTGCCTTATAAATGTTATGAAAAGTCGTGGATGGACTTATTATTGGACAAAGCATTCCCCTAGACCTAATTGTTTTAATAATTGTATTAAATGTGGGCATATATTTATCATTAAACACGAGCTTATCATGGACAAATACCGTACATATTTTGGAAAAGAACTGCAGTAACGTCATTTTTTCTTGCACTTTTGGGAACAGATTTCCTCTATTATTATTGGAAGCAAATGGTTTGATTGGATTCCTTGTTTATGGGTACGAAAGGGTCAGGAACAAAAATGTCAGGCTTAACAGGGTTCCACTACATAAATACATCCAGTTCTAATTACATGTTTGAACATGTTTGATTACAAAGCATAATAGTATACATTCTCATACAGAAAGTATTGAACTTTTTATCTATTTTGTGGTCTGTTAGTGTAGGCGAGGAGGCATACCATCACTTCATAAAGCAGAGGGCCGTTATAATCCAAATTGTAATCAGGCAAGATATGCAAATCACCGTCTGCACATCCACTATTTAAAAAAATGACCTTAAAGCGAATATATATATATATATATATATATATATATATATATATATATATATATATATATATATATATATATATAATAAAATTGTAATCAGCAGATTAGATGTAGATTGCAGCCCTTTTCACAATTTGAGCCCATAGCTGGTAGAAACTTGTATTGGTTCTTCGTCTATTTGATGGCCATATATAGTTTTTCCCGAAATGTTTAAAATAGGTTTAATTAATTTATTTTGTTTTTCATCTTTATTAAAACCATGTTTAAAAGAGTATTTGCATTTTCACTAAAACGGCAGATATGTTTTGAGGAGTTTGAATTCCCACCTCAGACCTCATATGATAACAATCGAGATTATCTGTTTCAAACTTCGGGGAAAGTCAGGATTACTAGACATACTTCAACTAAAGAGGTATTTCTTGAGACACAGAGAAATGTCGACATTGGCAAACTCTTAAAAACATGGCTAAAGAAATGATAAACATTAACTACAATTTGACACCACTTAATGCAAACGTCGACCAGGCGAACATGCATTAATCTTGAAACTGTGAATTGTAAACGGTGACCGAAAATTTGAAGCAAGATAACAAAGATTTCAAAGCTGGCAATATTGCACTTAGACTTTTGATCCTAATCAGCCTATAATTTTTCAATTTAATCGATACAAGGATAAAATCAATGTGCACAGAAAAGCTCGTGCAGATTCTTGATCGCAGATCAAGGAAGTCTGAAGACTATACATAGAGTCCGTAAAATAAGAAAGGCCTTGATTCCCTTTCTGAATAAGGTTAAATAGAACAATCATGTTGCTTTCCTGAAATATAACAAACTCATAATGGATCATGTTTTATGTACCTTTGATGAATATACTCTAGATATTGTAGCAAGTAGCACGCGGTTTCTCGAGTGGAGCAGGACGAGGTAGCAGGCGTGGCTCTGGTAGTACGCGGTTATATAATTATGTAAATGCCGAATCAGCGAATGCATACCGCGACAGAAGTGGACCGGACGAGAACAATGGGGACGCCAGGAACAATGTGGCTGGCCGAAGCCCATCAATGAGTGACGAACTAAACCACTTTTGTACAGACAAATGTAAATGTTCTATCTTCTAACGTTTAAGGTTCATCAAGATACAAACGTTCAATTTGTTTCTAGCGTACTGTTTTCAATATTATATTATTGTTCTCTGCCAAACCCGGAGTAAAACAAGGGTGAATTTAACGATTTTGTTTTATAATTATATACATTATGATATTGTGAGAACTCAGCGTTCTACTCGGGATAGAAATAGTGGTGGAATCTCAGCCTTTATTAAAAATACACTGCTAAAATATTGGCACCGTGAAACATATATTTCGTGACTTTCAGAACTGGGTCATACAGTTGTTTGATGGTAAAATGATTTTTGTTTTATATTTCACGGCAAGATTATCCTACTTATAATGAAAACGATGAATCAGATGGTATTGAAAATTAAAAGTCTTAGATAATAAGTATTCAGTCAATACATCCCAGCTCGCTGCTGTTCTTAGCAGGTGATGAACCAAAGAGTTTGTAGCTTTTATCCCTGAATATAATTTAGAATTTGTGTTTGGTGATGTCACGTACGATAGCGATACCTTTTAAATTTCCAAATCAAATAAAATTAGCGAAAGACGCAAAAATGTTGGCAAAAGTTTGATAAAGTTGTGTTGTGCTTTTGATATACATATACTGAATGGCCAAATGTTCAATGATCTTGATAGAACCTTTACATGCTTTGCAGATGAATGTGCAGGTACTGTAGATTATATTTTAACATTAACCGATATTTTTTAATATATATCATACTTCCATGTGGAAGAGATAGACTAATCTGTATATTTTCCTCTTAAATCCACTTTAAGTTTTCCATCTGTCACTGTCAATTCCGTACATTTTCCCCTCATATCCACTTTAAGTTTTCCTTGTGTCATTGTCGAGTCTGCTACTGAGAACAGCTCTTGTGTTATGCCTTGCTGTTTCCTAGAGCAGCTAAAATATGTGTAAAGATGTATATATAGAAAAACATTTGTAACTTTTTTTTATCACACATTCCCTTTGAGACATGTAGATATAGCTGAGCTACTTGATATAACCGTTCATGACTGTAAATGTTATACAGAATATGTTTCATACTGCTGCAAATTTTCTGAAACTTGATTCCAATACACTTCAATGTAATAATAACCAGCCTATGTGCTGGAATAAAGAAGGTGAGACTAGAAAAACCGTGAAATTGAGACTATTACGTGACCTCAAAACGACCAGTACATTAAAAGATCTTCATTTATACAAAAGTGGCAGAAATAAGGTTTAAATAGCTGTGTCAAAATGAAAAAATAAAAGTATCAGAAACGACAGAATCGTATTCTTGTCTGTGCGAGAAATTACCCCAGCAAATTTTGGAGAACACTAAAATCATGTCGGAATTAAACATATTATGGTAAGTCTCAGCTACCAGATTCAACATAGTTCCATTACTTCTAAAACTTTTGGAAAGCACGGGACAATGTTGATGAATATTCCGGTGTTGAATCGGAATCAGAATTAAGTCATATGAACACTTGTTTTCTGAATTTACCAATATCTGATGATGAAGTATCTAACAATATTTCAGGTCTAAAGTCTGTAAAACCCGGTGGTCCAGGTGGGATTGGTGTAGAGTTGTATACGTGCACTAACGGCACACTCACGCCCATATTTACAAATTATTTAATTCAGTTTTTGATAGTGATAGGTTTCTGTTATCATGGGGAGAAAGTATTGTTTTTCCTCTGCATAAGAAAGGTTCTGTGGGAGATCCAGATAATTTTAGAGGAATATCTTTAATTAATGTTATGTGCAAAATATTTACGTCTCTCCTCCAAAAGCATTTGCATGAATGGTGTGAAAATAATTATATAATTGACCAGGCTCAAGCTGGAGTTAGACGAGGATACTCTACTGTTGAGAATATATTCACCCTTCAGTCCGTTATACAAAAGTACTTGTCCAAAAGAGGCGGGAGATTTTATTGTTTATATATAAAAAATTTATAATCTTTTGAGAAGGTTTAGCATACAACATTATTTAAGAGTTCAAGCATAAAGGTATTGATGGAACGTTTTTGACCTTTCTGAAATATATTTATTTGAATCTTCATTCTTGTGTAAGAACAGATGAGAGTATGACCGAATGTGTTACATTCTCAATAGGTACAAAGCAATGCTGTATTTTTAGTCCTTTATTATTTTCACGATTCATAAATGATTTGACACATCTCTTAAACGAAACTTGTAGGAGAGGTGTTTATATATAAAGTAAATGTCCTTGGACTGTTTGTATGTTACAAATTAGCATTACAGCAGCAAATTCGTGCCATTGAACTTTATTGTAGTACAACTGCAATTTCAGTTAACGTAGACAAGACCAAAGTAATTTTATTCCGCAAAGGAGGTCTATTAAGAAATTATGAAAAGTGGTATTTGGATGGAAAACAAATCGAATCAGTATCTTTTTATAAAAATATATAGGACGTTTGTTTACTCCAAAATTAACTTAGACAAAACGTAAATAAATTTTGGCATCACAAAGTTGGAAATCCATGTAACTTTTTATCGGTAAATATGGACATTTTGATATTTTAATTGTATTTATACTTTTTAGATAGTTGATACCATGATATAACCTATGTTATGTTATGGGTTTCAACCCTGGGCCTATATATATATATATATATATATATATTCAGAATGCATTGAAAAAGTACAACATCGTTTCTGCAAGCAGTATTTAGGTCTATCAGGTAGTGTTTATTATAACGTTGCTTTGAGTGAATGTGGAAGATTTCCTCATTGTGTCAAATATTATTCCAGATCTGTTAAATATTGGATCTAAATTATTACAATGGGTTATAACAGATATACTGTTAATTGTTACAGGATGCTAAAATCTTGAGATGAAACTGGTCGAGTGACATTGGGATCTGATATTCATAATCTACTGTTTACATTTGGTTTTAGTTTCGTTTGAATATCACAAGATGTTGGTAATATTAGGATGTGTGTGGTATTGTCTCAAAGCGTAAAAGATTGCATGTATCAAACTTGGCATCAGAAAATAAACCAATTTTTAAAAAAACACACACACTAAAGCAATATAAGTCTCTCCTAAATGTTGAAAAATATTTATGTATAGGATTACATTTTTATATTCGCAAGGCATTAGCCAGAGTTAGATGCTCTAGTCATGAACTTTGGATAACTTTGGAAGATATGACAATATTATTGCCTCAGAGTATTTTTTGTCAGTTCTGACTCTGTAAAACATTTTGCACTTTGTGAGCATGACTACCATGCATTTTTTCGTTTGTGAAAACTAAGAAGATCTTAGAAAACAGTATCCAGATAAGTGTTGATTTGATTGTCCATCTCACTCTACAATGACTGGACCACAAACATAAATTGGATCTATTGAAAACACTGTTAGATTTGAAAAGGTCTAGGAAAGATCAATTTATGAATTACCTCTAATTAATTCAACGTAACAAAAAGCGAAATACAGCATATGTATGAACTTGATTATTGGACAAAGACGATTAAATTGACAACATAATCTATTAAATGTTAAAGTTCCAGCTTTAAAAGGTCATCCTGCTGGTCTGCTATTAACACCTCAAAATTATCTGTCAAATGTAAATTTTAATTTCATCTGTTGATCCCATCTGGTTCAAGTGCATAAACTTCTTACATAAGCCTGTCATAGCTACCTGTAAACCTGGATAGTGCTTCATGGTTTTCCATCACAACTATTTTAGTCTCTTTTTGACTCTCATAGCTACCTATAAACCTGGATAGTGCTTCTTGGTTTTCCATCACAACTATTTTAGTCTCTGTTTGAAATAATCATATTTAACAGTTTCCTTTTATTTCCTGCACTACATTTTTAAGAACAGAAGTAGTAGAAATAGTAGTAAGCTGGATGATGATTACCATTCACTCCCTTTCTTATGACATACTTTTAAATATATCTAGGGCGAGGCCCTCGATACAAAACTGTCCACAGAAGCCGAAGAAAGTAACTCGGAACTCTTATTCTATGTTTCTTAGGGCAAGTGTAGTGTAAGAGTATCAATTTTTACAATTCATATAATTTTCCCCTTTAGTTTTATTTCGCATGCCCCTTAACTCATATTTTACATGTTATTATTATTCAGAATCTTATTGATTTCTCGGTTGACTTATCAGAGCACTCTCAACTAGTGAGGCGGAGTAAGCCACCCAACATCACTAACTTTGGTCAATGAATTAAAGACGTGTGAGGATTATAATGCACCATCTGATTGCACATAATGAGTGATGTATACCTGGATGCCGCCTCATGATGGTGGAGAAAGCTTGAGTATCAATAGGAAACCACCGAACAATATTAGGGAAAACATGCCCTTCTAACGTGTCAATTCTCTGCAATTTGCTAGACTAGAAAAAGAGGTTATACGCAGGTCACACATACATTAGTTGGAGACACGACACTTTTAGGAGACGGCAATCTAGGCACGCTATAAGCACTTCTCTATAAAATATCGCATTTGAATTGCTTAAAATAAATTTGTTCACTTGCGTACCGAATTGAAAAGAACTTTAGTAAAGCTATTGCAGGCATTTTATATACTTTTTTCAAGCAAGATTTCTTCTCAGTCTATGTTAGAAATTTCAGTATCCATAATCTGTAGTCTCAGTGTTTATTGTTATAACATTTGACTTGTATTACAACGTTATAATCTGTAGTCTCAGTGTTTATTGTTATAACATTTGACTTGTATTACAACGTTATAATCTGTAGTCTCAGTGTTTATTGTTATAACATTTGACTTGTATTACAACGTTATAATTATGATTATTATGTTTACCATGTATGTAATACAACCAGTTTATTGTAAAAACAGTCAGGACATTCTTCCCGCAACGTTATGTCAATTAAACCTATTTTCAGTCAAATATCTTCTAGTAAGGCTGCAACATGTATTTTTTTAGTAGTTAAGAGCTATCGTTATCGGTGTTGAGTTCTAAATTTAGTCACTGCTGTAACTTAAATCAATGAAATCTTTTCACTTGAAACCAGATTCTAAGGGACCTATTGCAGCATGGATGTAAAGTCACCCTACACTGCATTTGTTATAAAGACAATAAACAAGGATATAAGGTAGCTTTAATATTTACAATGAAGAGGACACTATGCAAAATATATTAAAGGTAAAAAAAGAAAGAAACAAAAAACATTGGAATGATTCAAACTGAACACAGGAGCGGACTATCCATAAATGTTGCTTGGATTCCCTGCCATATTTGCGCGTTATCCAGTCCTGATCGGTGCATATCAAATAAATATTGGTATATTAATACATACAATTTCACTTATTTGCATTTTATATGAATTCGCAAATATTTCGTAATATTTGTAGGTTTTATAAATCAGATACTATCGGAAGTTATTAAGTATGTTCTTTTCTGGGGTATGGGTGTACTCCTGGTTATTAAGCCTCGAAAAGACATTCGCCGGGTGGTATGAACTAAAAAAGGTATCAAAATTTCATCAAGTGGAGGGTAATCAACCTTCAATTAGTATGAGGCTGGAAATCTCAACAGATTTTAAAATGCGATTAAATATGCAACCCATCCTTCGAGAAAATAAAATATTCCATAATGGCGGACCTATTTGAAACATTGCCTGATTATCAAACTAAATGAAAAGGGTCAACTCCAATGTCATTCAAAGTTATCTCTCAGCTGCATATCACTGACACGCAGAAAATAAATCCCTGCTTTCAATTTAGTGAAATGTTATGACTTCTTTTTGGAAAAAGTACATGAGGTGTTGTATCTTTCAAAGTACTCATTTTATTTTATGTCTGGATATATAGGCTCGTCATGTATATATTACCTTCGACAAGTGTTTTTGATTCAATTATTGTACAGATGAAAATTGAAACCTATGACAGCCATGGTGATATAGAATAGACCTTGATATTACAAGGACAAGAATATTTCATTCGATTCAAAATAAAGACCAGTGTGAGTGTAAATGTCCCATCCAATGATAACAAGAAGGGGTGATAGAATAATATGACAAATTATTTTTCACGCTGAATGGGATCATCGTATAAGTGTTCTTAATGCATTGCAGAGAAACGCTGTAATGAAGTAAAAGCATACGCAAAAGAATTTCTATGGTGAAGAATTTATTAAATCAATAACCCATTACACACTCTTTCTTGAATTCAAGAGTCACTTATTCTGTAACAAAAAGAGTGTGTATGAAATGAAAATGAAGAGAGTGAGTCTTCTTAATTCATAATGCTTAGTCAGAATACTGATGTTAAACAAACTAAACAAATGCAACAGAGCTGGAACATTAATGTGGGGAAGAAAGGAAATATGGTATAAAAGTCAAAGGAAACGCAAAATATATGATAGTGATCAACCTCACTGCTTCTTAAAAGCTGGTCAGTAAAAGAGCGTGGATCTGTCATCTACGATAAATAATACCTACATTATTAATAAATGTACTCTCTGTGATTACGGTTAGAGATTTACATCAAATATAAATACATAGTACATACATCAGAAAATATGAATCAATGACCAATAATACCAATCATAGTCACATTTGCTTTTAACTCTGCACAAAGTTGAATTGAAACCAAAAGAAATGTCCATATTAAAAAAGAAAAATGTTAATGAGTAACATGTAACTATAGCAACGAATATTTAGATGCCTATAAATAATTTCACTTTACTGCGCTGAGCATAATGGGAAAATAAAAACAGATATTACGATAAATTAAATATTAAAAAATAGTAGTTGTGAAAATAAAGAAGGATAATTTATTCCTGGCACATAATCACAGATTAAACAGATAAATAAGAAGGTGTTCTCCCTCCAGGAGACCTCGACTGCGGCGACACAGGTTTTATGGTACGATAAATATGTCAGCATTTGTAGAGCAGAATGACAAAATTGCGATATCCCTAAGATGTCCTAGTGAGTTCTTAACTTTCAACACTGAGACAAGGACAGAAACAGTGAATGCATCAATAGGCGATACAATTAACAGTGACTTAAACATTGACAATAACTCTGAAACATACGTGATCCTGTTACATTAACTGATGCAGCTACTAATTTTACAAAGACCTGTTGATAGCCAAATATATAAGACTTCATAGGATATTAATTTAAGACATATCTCAAAATATGGAGAGAACACGTGGACAATAGATTAACAGCTGTTGAGTAGAGTGGCAATGAAAGAGCTTATAAAATCTAAGAATTATAAAAACAGATTGATGAAGAGAAAGAAGGTTTATTACTAAAACTTTTTTAAACAATGATTCAGGACATCGTCTAAAACACAAATACATTCAAAACAGAATTGCACAAAAAATGGGTATAAATAATATTTTGTTGTTTGATAGAATTGAAAAATTGTTTCAAAAAATACAAAACGAGTTTGATGAAAAAGGAAACTAATACCTGGATCTGTATTTTTTTTTAGCAGTATCAAAATGTGTTACTTTAAATACAATGGTGTATGTTGTACATATTCTGTATCGCTAGATAAATAGCGCAGCATCTTCAGATGAGATTAGCAGCAACAGGAGTAATTATTGGAGGAGCAATTTACAGAAAGCAGCTATATCTTTTTCGATCCTAATGGATTTGATGAAAATAAAATTAGACGCGACAAAAGCTTGTAGAACTACAAGGAAAACTGTGGAGTTCAATCAAGATGATGCCAAGACACCACATTACTGTAACGACAGATATAGAGAGCAAAGTTGTGTAACCCATATATTAAACAACCTAGATGATGATTTTGATCTATATTCATCAACTCATACTGATACATATAATTATCTCCTTCTGATGGTCAAGTAAATTACAGGTATATATTCATTGTATTTGTGATGGTGTTAGTATGTTTATTGCTTACAAGGTTTTGTAAAAAGTCTGCTAGGTTTTTATGATCATGCTTTTTCAGCACATACTATGGCGTCTGCGGAGCTGTGCTTTGCACAATGTGCAAAGTGTTTCTTAGGTAAACGGACACATATTATCTGGCAAGGCACATGATGCTATTATTTTACATGTGATCAATAATGCAATGGCAGCGTCCGGTAAACATATAACACCGCACAAATTGGTACAGATACCAAACGAAGTTAAATGCCTCAATCCAACACACCATTGTATCACATACACACAGGAGAACATTACACCTTAGCAAACTTTACAGATAGCAATTTCAAAGCTAAGCCCAAATATATTCTCTGTACCAGTTAGTTTTGTTTGTGTCGTATGATACTAACTGATCATTGCCCTTTGTATCGTTGTGCTCTTCTTTGGGATTTCAGACCTAACATTGCACTTGTACAAGCCTTCAGAATCAATTCCACAATCAGTTCATTTAAATTTAGAAATGTCGTTGGTTTCTTTTCTGACTACATCTCTATGTTGAGAATTATCGACGGAACAGTCAATATAAATTTAGGAAATCTGACACTCGATTCTCCTAAAACGAGTTTAAAAGGTGTTGCGATACTGTGAAAAAAGTGTGGAGAACGTGATCAGGAAAAGTTTTGCAAACCCAGTGTTATGTATATTTAATCTATTATGTAAGATTGAATCTAGTCCATGAAGGTAAGTTGCACTCTAGATTCTGGTCACTAGTAAACAGAATGTTGACAAGCATTTGAGTTCAAGGCCAGTCATGTTGACAGTTAGACTGCTTGTTTTTCCATTTTATTACTTCACATCCAGTCGATATCGGTCAAATGAAAATGTGTATAAATGGGGATTTGGTAAACAAATAATTAATTCCTGTTTTAGATCAATCTATGGGAATCTATTTGTGATTAGATTTTACAATGTGCCGTTGATATCAGATATAATTTGAGAGGAAGTATTTATTTAATATATATTCATTGGAATTGCTAAAGTGCTCATTGACTTTTGAATTAATACATTAATTTGGACTTTTGTGAACTCATTCAGAGACATTCTGGATTGTATCATTGTGTTATATGGGACATTCAAAACTATTGGAATTCATTCGAAACATTCTATATTTTTCTACTTGTGAATAGGACATTTAGGATTATTTGGAATTTGATTCACAATATTGTAAGTATCTCTTGAATTCACTTTGTACAATAGGGAAAAATATACTTGTTGATGTCACTTAATTTGTTGGTTTCACTTTCTCTGTGTTACATATTTTTTAAGACCTAGAGTCGTAACACCAGCAATAGACAAGATGTCAGTGACTATAGAAAGTCGACCTAAGCAATGCTTAATTCTCAGAGTTTTAAATTGAGAAAACATTTTGCAGAAGGCACAAAGTTTTGCTGATAAACAATAAAAGCACACAGAAATTAGTAAGTGTTAAAATGTTTACTCTGATAACCACTGTATCTGGGTTGATTTGAGAAGTACACGTGATAATAGATTGCAACACAATAGAAAATAAATGTATATACACATAAAACGTATATTTAGTTTTTTATATGATGTTGAGGTAATTATTGAAAACGATCAACGAAAATCAATTATGTTTTTGGCATGTATAATCAGAGCAGCACAACTTTTAACTACTGACAAATCCGTGTGAAAGCGCCGCATAACATGATAATGTGTTGCGTGACTAATTGTGGAAAGACTATGTTTGAACTCAATCTGATGGAAACTGAATATGAACTTTTTCGATTATAGAGTTATCATCAGTCGCAGTTTTGTATTCAAGAAGACTTTCAATAGAAAGTGATTATTAAAAGATCGAAATATGATTAGATATATCTCTGAGATAAATTAGACAAGTGGCTAGAATTATTGATTGATATTTATCAAGGTGAAAGTATTTTGCTCATGATTGATGACTGGGGCTAAATTGATGAGCTAATAAAGAAAGTAACCAATCTAACCAAACCAAGTTTTAGTGGTAGACATTTTGAAATGCATGTTTGGGTGATCGCACAAAAGTGCATCTCTGTTATCAAAGACCTACGCGATGTAAGGATTTTAATGATCTTCTACAGGAAGGACAAAAATGAAATGGAATCTGAGTTTGAAGAAAGCCATGTTATTCCAGATGAAATGAAAGGAGAAATCGTAAAACTCTCAAAAAGAACAAAATAAACAGTCCTTTAATGCGTCAGAGTTTCCCTACAAGTGTCCTGTAAGCAACATTTACCGTAGGTATATTCTTTTCGTGTTCGTACGGTAATGTGTTTACGTTATCAACCCAAGGTGCTTGTCGTCATACATAGATAATGCTACTTTGTTCATTTTGATGTCATAGATGTCATGATTTGTATGACCTGGTTACATGCATTTCCTAATAATTTCCCTTGTGATTGAATAAGTAATCTTTGTTCATTTCTAGTTTTAAATTATTTTGATTATATATTATTGTATTACTTTACTAGCATCCATTTGTATTGGCTATTGTAAACGAATAAAGTTTTGACCTAAGCCCACAAAAACTCTCTAATTGAAACACCATTCAAAACAACCGTGAAACGTACAGCAACTTTGTTATTCGTTTGTTAAATATCAGATATGCTATCTTTTTGATAGTCATTTGTATCATAACATTTGAAGCTATCTTTCATTTCACTGCAAAGGTTTTCTGTCTCAACATAGACACACAATTAATCAATACCATTTATGAGTAGTCTTAATCTATCTATTATTCCACTTGCTGTAGAAAAATTCGTACATTAGTCATTTAAATAACTCTAACACTGCAAATACACAGTAGTAAGGTTTAGTTTCATTGTTAATAATTGTTCTGAGTGCAACTGATAAATCTTTGCGACATTTGAGAAACCTATTTTCATCTGTACAGATGTTTAATGTTATTCTTTTCCATCTGTGTACAAATTGTTATTCAGTTCAAGGTATAGTTTTAACAATGGTTGTTAAGATAACAAGACAACTGTGTGTATCTTTGACAGCTTTAACCCAACTGTATTGCAAAGCTATACGTTTCTGTAGTGAATGACACATTACCCTTTGGTTTCCAATGTGTTTAATAGTTTTGATGCTGTTGGTTTTGTATTCTTGTAATAATCAATCAACTTCTTCTGTAACTCTGATCAAGAATTTTCATCTGGAATTCATTTCACAAGAGCTAAAAGATAGTCCTAATAATAGTCATGTAAGTGCAATGCGATTTCCAAATCCACTTATAAAATACAAACGGTATAATATTTCTCTGATATTTTGAAAGAAATGGTTATATGTTTTTTTGTGTTTTGGGTATTTTTTTATTTGTTTCCCATCTAAGCACCTTTGCAGGCAAGTATTGACTCATAGCAAATTCATAGAGGTTGTGGCACCTTGGTACGTAAATGTAATTGACATTGACCTTTGGTACTCACTATCATTTCTTATTTTATCTGTGTTCGAGTAATATTTATGATTTGTTTTGGCGTATGTATGCGGTTCAGGCTAATTCCACCACGTATTCCACCTTCAATCATCAAGCACATGTCATAGTCTGTTTAAAGTTCATGTTCTTAATCGATGTATTTAAATTTGCATTATATACTAGTCCTGGTGCACTATATCAGTGAGAAGTGGGACAACGGCGCTCTTTGCACCTCAGGTACGATGAAAGTTTCAAAATCAGAATAAATAATATACGGAACTTTTCATGGTGTTTATAGTTTCTACATTTTTAAATTTAGCATTCTTCAAGCATTATATGCACATTCTTTTATTTTCTGGTATTTTTATGGTGTACTGAAAAAAGTCAAACATTTCTTTTTATGTAAAGGTATTTTCTATTTCAATGACTGTTTACCTATTACCTTCCTTCTTAGTTGCCGTTAATGCCACCATAATGAAATATGGTTAAGGTGTCAACATGTCTATGTCCTTCTATTTAAGTTATTTTAGCAGGTTTAGTATAAGATGGTTCAACCACTTCACTGACATTGACAGACATATCAAATTCATTTAAAATATTTTAATGTCCTCCCTTTTTGTCGGGCATCGTTTAAACCAATTATTGTATCTATCCAAACTGTATTTTGATGGACTATCTGCATGATAACGTGGTGTTTTTACACAGATTCTACAGCATAACATCTGACATCTTTATTTTCTATGTTCATGCAAGAATTTATTTTATTTTCTACGTTCATACAAGAATTTCTTATTCAATAATGTCAAACATTCAGCTTGTACTTTTGCTTATTTTCTGTCCAAAGATGCTATGTAAAATATCAAATAAACGTTCAATGACGTTATCCATTTCGCTCCTATTTAATATATTTAGAGGCTTTCTTCCTTGGTAGAAAAAAGAATGTAGAATTAACTTGTTCTCCCACCTGGGTGGGTCGTTTTATAAGTTTCCTCGTTGAGTCTAAATGAGCTTTCACAGAACTATTTTTTTTAAAATTTCCAATGACGATCTTCAAATTTTGCTCAGTGTCATTGAAAAATGTACACAAAGCTTTATTATTCCGACAGTAACATCTATACTCGTTAACACTTCTGATAAATAATCTCTAAGTCTTTTAGTGATAATTCTGTTTAAATGCTGTATATTCATACGTCTTAATTTTTTTTTCTTGTTGGAATACGCAATCAAAATGGTTGTAACGTTTTCTGACTTGTGGTATTGGTTTATCTAGCAGTGTTCGCACTTCTATTTGCGCTTCGGGGTTCATTTTCGTTCATTATTTACGTATAAATATTTCAAAATATGTTTAGCTATTTAGATTAATTTTAGTAGAAATATTTGAAGATATATTTAACTATTTCCACTTACATAAATCAAAACTGTCGTATTAGCATGAACAGACAACAAGAATAAAAACGAATGTTTGTTATCAATGTACTGGTACACAATATGAAACCAAGGAATAAAGAAATTTGCATTTATGCCAATCATTTTGCCATTACCATTCATAATCAATTTGTCTGTTAGGAGTATGTGTTCATTATTAACATGTATCTGTTATGAACAGCCATTCACGCTTAACAGGTGCCCGTTATGTCTTCGCTGTAAATATGCGCAGGTGTCATAGTCGGCATGCATCCAACTGCAAGACATAATAACCCCTAACAATAAAATACATTAAGTTTAGCTTGTGTTAAGATTTAAAATATTACATTCCTAAACTTTGATTGATTATGCAGCAGTAGGACGTGAAAATTCACCCTGGACGTAGAAACAAAAAATGTGAAGCAAACATTGTAATTTTTTTTCAGAATTCATATGTGTTGGTTTGTTTGTTTATTCTATACCAAGTTGAAATTTAGTTTATAGAGAGAAAGAAACTCTATTTGCTTCAAGAGAGTAAACTTTTATATGCCAGCGCGAACACAATACATGAGGTCTTTTCCTCAGCTAAATCAATTCAAAATGGCACCAGAAATTATTTTAATAGCATGTCGATTTTATCTTTCACTGATTGATCCAGAAGCTCTGTTTTAGCAATAAAGTCATGGCATTGACTGATTATATTATTTTTTCCGATATTTTGATGGACCTTCCGCCCCAAAATCTATAGCAGGCGTTATTTGATGTGGTATGGAGCCGGCAGGGGGCATCATCAGATTGACTGAAACAGACGGTATTCTTCTGCTCGCCTGGATGCGATGAAATTCATTTAATTCCAAGTATCCTGCTATCTTTATAATCTGGATTGAGCAATTAATCAATTTCAGATTATGTGCTTTCTGCTTGTAGCCTTCGCACTAATAACTTTGATTTTTGTCAACAGATGAATGTCATAACATGCACCGGTTGGTCTATAAGCTGTTTATGTGTGTGTGTGTGTGTTGCGACACTCACTAATAGGCATGACTTTATACAAAAGACCGCTGATTCAAATCATATCACTGGAGAATAACCTTGACTGAAATAGAACCTCCATTAATTTCAAGGTTATTAAAACTCGTTTGTTATAAACAGCATTTAAAGAGTTCAGTCTAGAAAATTTTCCTTTACTGTGATAATTTTAATAATTCTAGGTATAATGCAATAATTTTTGCGTCATAAATACCCAAACGGGGAAAATAAATTGTAAATGGACAGTGACTATTATTAGGGCATAAAGTCAGGCGCCAGGACAATATAGACCTATTAAATTTGGAATGCCTGCCACGCATTATTTTATATTTCTAGATATATAACTTTTGCAGAATAGAATATGAATCAATACTTTAGATAAATTAATATTGGACTTAAGATTTTTTTAAAAAAAAATAACAAGCAGTACATCTTATCTATGTAAACAAAGCTCAGTTTAACGCGTGAAATTAGCTAACTAAAGTTATACAAGTTAACCTCGGAATGAATGTAACGAGATGAAAATATATTACACAGAAAACATTAAACATTTTTATAGATACACTTTAAAATTGTATACTGACTATACTATGAATAGATATAGAGCGCAGTGTTATAAGTAATTCTGGCAAAATAAATTAAATTGAGCATTATGGATGGTAACATCAGGATGTGGAACATCTTATTGGCGTCTGTCATAAAAAATCATATAAAAGAAAGAAATCAACATATAGACTTCACGTATATTTTTAGATACGAAAACTATTGTCAGAATGTAAAATACCATTACCTGATTAAAAGTATTTAAATCCAACCAACAGTATTATAGATTTTAAACAGTTTAACAAAATCTGCAAAAATGTTTTAATTTCTTCTAATAGTGGTTGAATGGGTGAAAAATATTTGATTAAAAATGGTTATGAAGAACATAATACTGTACACCTGAGCTTTGGAGAACCTATATGTGGAAAACGCTTACAAACGTAAATATAATTACGAAACTGGAACAGTTGAATACTGGAGAAAAATATCTACTGAAGAAATTAATAAAGCATTTACTAGTGATGAAAAAACAGGATGAACTCACTTTATTCAAAAAGATAGCAATAGACTATGAGAAGCATGAATATCAAGGTTATATCACCGTAAAATGTCCTATGTGATAAGTATTTTAGGGTGCCAAGTACAAAATGGAAAATCTATTGCACAGTTAGTTTCTACTGTATAAGACACCGCAAAAAGTTAATTGAAATTTAATTTTCCGCGATAAAAGCTATGATTCAGATGAAAACATAATCATAATATTTCAGCAATATATTTCAGATTCGAAAGTTATGCTAAACTATGCTCTTGTTGGAGATTGTATATATTTGTTACCCAGTGATATGGTACTGAAAATAGATAGTATAGTAGATTATAATAACAATTTACAAACATCATCACATACATTTAATATAGGAATACATACTGCTATGTATACTGACGTGGTTAAAAATGAAGCCCCAGGAGCTGATAAACAGTCTGTGACAATTCGATAATAGACAAACAATAAAATTAAAAAACATTGTAAGACAGGACAGAGGATACTATCAGACAAAATAATTTTATAAAATAAGTGCTAGTGGACCTAAAGATATTAGTGTACCATGAACAAAGTCTAAATGCATTTCGATGTTACAAAGTAAACCCAAAAAAGCAAATAGGAGCAGCAACGTAGTGGTGAGAGAAGCGAGCAATTTCATGACAGGAGCGGAACGAGCTTTGAGAGAAAGGACAGAAGCGAACAAAAAGCCTAATAAATCTTATACCATTCTTGTTTTTACATGCAATAACGCTAAGTCTATGCTATCTATTTCATACCTTTACATGGTAGAAAAAAATACGAAGTGTACAACCATTGTATCCAATATCACCACCAAATGATAATGCCAAAAAGGCTTTTATATCTGTATGTTTCCCCCAGATCTGCATTGCGGGTATTAATATTTCTTTTTGAATAAAAAAAATTTGAGGAAAATTAATTATAATTTGGAATGTGGTTAATCTCACTTTTTGATAGGGACGTACTTGTTTAAATTCTCGTTACCAGGTTTCCATTCTTCCCATTCCCAGTTCTATTGTATATGTTCGTACTCCCCTCCTCATGCATTGCACCCTTTGGCTGGTTTCCTTGCCCATCGTAA
Source organism: Margaritifera margaritifera (assembly GCA_029931535.1). Taxonomy (NCBI): domain Eukaryota; kingdom Metazoa; phylum Mollusca; class Bivalvia; order Unionida; family Margaritiferidae; genus Margaritifera; species Margaritifera margaritifera. The sequence continues at coordinate 2,479,766 of JAQPZY010001653.1, read as the reverse complement.
AGAGTTTGAATGATCCTTGCTAGGTATTCATCTATTTTGGTCCTTTCCATGGATGCATGTTTTGCGTTGCGTTTATTGTACATGAGCTATTTGTCCCTAAATATGCATAGTTGTCAGGACTGGCCATGCCGTATGTCAAAGTTTAAAGTTGTTTATTCATCAAACCTATAGAAGAGAGCAAAAACTAAAAAATTAATAATTAAAGGATATTACTTGACAAAAATGGAAACACGTGTTTCTTGTACTGAGTGTCTGTATAATATGTGTATTTTTGACTCACAAATGTAAGTATATTTTGTTATGTTTCCCCCGTTTTGTTACAGTCACAGGTCAGAAGGAACGTTGCTCATATCGGGTACAACGTTAAGATCACTCACGCATTACATGCAATGGATTTCATATTGGAAATCATTTGCATCTAAGTTTATTGAAATAAGATTTGTCTAGACGGAGATTCTGTAGCCTTCATTTACCACGGACATCCCGTGCAGTAGAAAAGGTTAGTCTGAATATTTTTCTTGCACAATTTTCTTACCTTTTTTTTCTTTGACTTTTTTCTCCTTTACTGATTCTTGAATTTGTAATTTCTGTTTTCACCATAAATTTTTCAATATGAATGGACAACATATCCCGGTTTAATTTCAACACTGAAATTAAACCGGGATCTGTGCAAAGGAGATTGCAAAGGGTTTTCATAGCACAAAGAAAACCGGGGAGTCAACTCATAAACTTTGAACATATGGAAATGGAAAAGCGCCCCAGGCCAGTAGAGGTCCATAGCGCACTCCTCGCGCGAGGGATTGCTGCGGAAAATATGTTGGTCTTGCAAAATGGGCGGTGGGGTAGATGCATTGTATACGATAGGGTGAGATAGCCTTACTCCCCGATGGATCAATTGAAATTAAAGGAAACTAAATAGAAGTAAAAGGAACCCCCAAAGGAAAATGGCTGACGTGCATATAACGGGCTTACCGTTACCGTTAGAAATACCATCTGACGAACGAAGACTCAAATTAGAAAATAAATGAAAACGTGCATATACCACAGACCATGTCCAAGATGTGGTCAAACTTGGCACGTGGCGATGGATTGTTTAAATGCAACCACTAGTCAACAACCAACAACAACATCCGAAGTAGCAACCCACCTCCCCAACATCATACGACCTAGAACCCAAACAGGGGATACAACTTTCATTGAAAACCATACAGATGAGAATATGGAAACACAAATGCGAGGGGATGAAATCGAACGGGGTTTGACAAGGCTCCTGTCAATTACACTTGAATGGGATGATTTCCAAAAAAACAGAATAAACATAAATAAACAAAACTTAGTTCACAAGCTAACACAGATGTTCATACATACTACATGCTCGAAGAACCAAGCTTCAGAGATGTTGTAATAAATGCCCAAGAGGAAGAGAAAAATCTAAATGCTGAGTAAGAATCCGACGAGGGAAAAGCCGGGGTTCTGTAACATGTCACTAAGAGAGAAGGAAATGTCAAAGGTGTTTGAAGAGCGAAAACTTGAATCATCAATACCCACACCCGCTATAAAGAGTTTGGTTTTTGGTTGATGTTTCATGGCACATCGACGTACGTAGTTTATTTAGTACCAAGGCAATTAAAGTTCCTTGACCAGTGATACACTAAGGTAGCCGAGCCAAACTGATCCAAATTCAATATCCAGATTCAGACAAGCAGACGACCACAATGCAAAAAAGTGCCCAAAAAGCTTAATGTATTCAAATTGAAACAGGAGAATATGAAACAGGCATGTGTCGAAGAACTGTGCAGCCAACTATATACAATTGATATGAACTCCGAGAATGTTCAGGAGAACTGGGCATCCTTCAGAGACTAAGTGTAATCAGCTGCATTCAAAACCATCGGTCCCACCACACGTAAACATCAAAATTGGTTTGATGAGAACAATGCTGCCATACAGAGACTTCTGAATGAGAAATATCGGCTACAGAAGGCCCATTTAGAAGACAGCACTGCAGCATCTAAGAAGGCAGCATTCAACAACATCAGATCGCTGTATAGTGCACACTCAGAGAGTTGCAAGAATCATGGATGAGCCAAAAGGCAGATGGGACTCAATCCTACACAGACAAGAATGACATGAAGAACTTCTATGATGATTTGAAGGCAATCTACGGGTCATAGTCATCGGGAACATCTCCAATACTGAATACTGGCAGCACCACACTGCTTACTGACAAACAAAAGATACATCAAAGATGGGCAGAACACTTCAACTACATCCTCAATCATCAATCATCTATCAGTGAAGAGTCATTAAACAGTCTTCCCCTAGTGGAAATCAACATATCACTTGCTGATCCTGCAGAAATGACTGAAACTGAGAAAGCAATTTACCTGCTGTCAAATGTCAAAGCACCTGGAGCAGATGCTATACCAGAAGAAGTATGCAAAGCCGGAGGCTCGCACATGACACAGAAATTGATTGAACTCTTCCAGTCAATGTGGACTCAAGGAACTATATCCCAGAAATACAAGCAGAAAGGCAACAGACAATCCTGCGACAACCATCGGGGAATCTCCTTGATGTCTCCTGCTCGCCAGAATTCTGCTGAATTACTTTGTGCATCATATCGAACAAGAGCTCCTGCCTGGGAGTCATTGAGGCTTCAGGAAAAGAAGACGGACCACAGACATGGTGTTTGCAGCTCGTCAACCAACTCCAGAAGAAATTACAGGAACAGAACTCCAACCGGTTCACGACATTCATCGACCTAACAAAGGCCTTTGACACAGTCAGCCGTGGTGGCCTTTGGATGATCATGGGAAAATTTGATTGCCCAGAGAAATTCATCGTGATAGTTCGGCAATTCCATGATGTCATGCTCGCTCGTGTCGTGGACGACGGAGAATCATCTGAATCATCTGAACCATTCCCAATCACCAATGGATTCAAGCTAGGCTGTGCGTTGGTCCCAACCCTGTTCAGTATCATGTTCTCTGCCCTGCTTACTAATGCCTTCCGTGACTATGACACTGGGATCGACATCAGATATCGGACTGACGGCAAGCTCTTCAATCTGAGGAGACTACAGGCGAAGACGAAGTGATAAGAAGTGACTGTTCGTGATATCCTATTTGCTGACGACTGTTTCCTGAATGCCAAATCTGAGTCTGATTTGTAACAGAGAATGGACCATTTATCTTTAGATTGTGACAATTTCGGTCTCACAATCAGTATCAAGAAAACAGAGGAGATGCGCCAACCTGCACCAAGGAAGCCTTACGTAGAACCTACCATCACAGTTAATGGCCAAACCCTCCTGGAAGTAGACAAGTTCACCTATCTCGTCAGCACACATTCACGTGCAGTCCACATCTATGGTGCAACCTACGCCAGAATTGCTAAAGCAAGCGTGGCCTTTGGAGGACTACGCGCAAATGTGTAGGAGCGGAGAGCATCAGTCTACAAACAAAAGTGAAGGTCTACAAAACCATTGTGTTGCCGAACTTGCTGTATGCTTGCGAAACCTGGACAGTGTACAGTCACCATGCTAAGAAGCTGAACCATTTTCACATGGGCTGCCTGAGGAAACTGATGAGGAGAAGATGGCAGGACAGGGTCCCAGACACTAAGTTCTCACACGGGCAGACATTCCAAGCATCCACATCTGCTGATGAAGTCACAGTTGAGATGGGCAGGCCACGTCACTATGATGTAAGAAGAGCGACTACCAAAGAAAATCTTCTACGCCGAACTTAAGGAAGGAAAGCGATCTCAGGGTGCTCAAACGAAATGCTTCAAGGATTCCCTCAAGTCATTCTTGAAACACATCAACATTGACCCTGAGTCTTGGGAAGATCTCACAGAGGATCGCTCCACCTGGCACAGTCTCGTCCATGCTGAAATTGCAGAGGCAGCTCCGAAGCGCGAGAAGTGTAAATCTCAAAACTTGCAACACGTCCTCTATTGATCAAACAAACCCAAGCGGCATCTCCCGTCAAGTGTGGCACAGACAGTTCAGAGCACAAATTGGCCTGATCAGTCGCTCACGTACTCACAGAAACAAAAACAGCTAGGGATGTCGTAGTCATCTTCGAACTCGAAGGACGAACAACATTTAGTACCAAGAGAATTAAAGAACTTTACCTAAGGACACACCACGGTAGCCGATCGGAGCTGATCCGATCGATAGCATTCGAACCCGCACCTTTTCAGAAGCGGGTCCGGCACGTTAATCGCTCAGGCTATAGTGAATAAGAGGCCAACAAGGGGATACATTGTTTAAGAATGCCTTTTAAAATGGAATAAATACTTATTATGCTCTGTTAAATATGTACTATGTTCAGAGACTGCTAAGTCGATTAATAATCAAAAGAGAAAGAAAGAGAAAGTATGGTAAAATTATTTAAATCTAATATTAACTATTTTAGTTTTTATATTGTTTTTAAGTGGTTGCGCTTTCTTGCGCTAGACATGAGAAAATTACTCATCCAAAGCCCTCCCTTCTTGTTCTATCCTAATCACCTCCCTTGTCCCCATGATTAGCTCCCTCTTTCCGACTTTCAGCAAGTGCGTGGGAACGTGATTTCTCTACTTTTCTGAAGATAGGAATCAAGAACACCAAGAAAAGTAACATAAACTGGAACCTTGCATATGTAAATTAAGTTTACATATTTTAAGGTTACTTTTGTCAGGAAATATAAGGATTCGCTCGCCAATACATATTTAACAACTACATTTCTGTGTGGATGGGCACCGTGGCGTGGGGTAACTTTGCATGCAAAAACGTTTAGCGATCTTTCACGTGTGAAGTGATAATATTTGAAGTAAGTGAAAAAAGATATATTAAGAATGTATTTCATGTTAATTTTAGGACAGCTATTGACACATGATTACAAAAAACAATAGCGAACAAGACCTGTTTATCATCCCTCCACAGATAAGTTTGATACCAGAGAGTCCAAGACAAACCCATCCGTCCCCAGAATTAACTTTAATACCAGAGAGCCAAAGATCCACCCAGCCTTATATATTGACAATTGAGTTTGCTGAAGAAGCTGTAGTAAGTCTGCAACATATACAATATATTTTTATTAAAAAGTACCCTGCCCATGCATCTGTCCTTGTATAATTAACAAACTGGTATTAAAATGTTTGTGATCTATAAATTGTTTTATTATTCTCACCAGTATTGAATTTCTGACATTCATTCCCCCACTCCCCCTTCCACAAGGTTGAAGTAATATGTGTGTTTTTATGGCCAGAGTCTCCAAGGTCCATATAGTAATCAAAGTGTCCATCTGTCTCTGCATCCATCTGTTATGATATTTCAGAGCTTATGTTTCTTTATCCCTTTAACTTATCAACTGAACAGGAACATCAAAATGTGCCATAAATACCACGACAGTCTGCGCGAAAAAGAAATTTCAGTCACTAGCACGAAACATGAAGAGAAAACAAAATGCTATTTGAACTTGAACGATAATTTGTCAACATTTTACTAATCCTACAGAAATTTACTAACCTCGGGCATCGAACTAGTTGTTTTTGCTGCTGACTGCAATAAGATGAATTTTCTCTCGTTTAGTCCAGTCCAGTTGTTAAGAAAAAGTCAAAGTGAAATCTTTTGAACACCTTTGTCTAGGAAGAGTTTGAAGTAAGTTTGCACTTGGTAAACACCACATGGAAGTACTAACCAGACCAGCATGCACAGGGTTCTCAATGGCTTTGCAAAGTTACACTGGATTCTTTTGTATGCAGCTATGTTAAATTCCTGGGAATTTAACGAAATTAGAAATGTCACAGAGAACTCATTTGAGGGACTAGAATTAATTATATACTATGCAGAGACATTAATAATATATAAGATGTTGGCCAGTAGCACCTATCTTATAATTTTGCAATTAACTAGTGTATAACTTACATAGTGAGTACAAACAGTATATTTCTGCATCGATTACCCAAACATATGAAATAATAAAACAGTCAAATAATTCACTATAAACTCATGGAAACTGAGTGATGAATATTAAAGCATGACATTTCTTTCAAAAACTAGTCAGTGATTAAGTTTCACTCTCCCTGTATTTATTTAAGAAAAATGAAAGGAAGTGTATTTTGGGTTATTTGCAGAACTGTACTGTGTGATAAGTTTATCTATAAAACTGTTTGCTTTATGCTTCATGTATGCTTAATTTAATGTGTAGTAGTAGAAATTGGTCCTATTTCCTTCACCTGTCAGTTCTGCAGTATGTGGAGTAAGTACTTATAGTCAGACTGATCAGAGTTTTGTAAATGTCAGATTGATCCACCCAAACTATAACAAAGATTTTAAAGTTGGAAGTGTTTACAGAGAACAGGATATCAGTGTCAGTGCCGTGACAAAAGACTGAAACGTGTGATACCTTTTTAACAAACTTAAATAACTGATTGAAGAAACGATTAATTTTTATAATAGAAGCTATTACAAATATTGAGATAGTTCAAAATAAGAACAAGTTGGAATGGCGAATGTTGTAAATGTAAGTAGTCAATTCATTGATTACTCGGGTTGATCATAAGAAATCATTCGAATTGTTATGTAAAAATACATATTCAAATTACAAGAAGTTAAATAAATCTTATGAAAGAAAGGAGGTAAAGAGAAATTTGATAAGTTCAAAGGTGAAAAAATTTAATTTCCAGAACCCATTAAAGAGCCCCGTGTACACATTGACACAGAGAAATCAGAGAATAATAGCTATGTTTGTGGCAAAAGAGCCACCAAGTACCAAAACGCTTAATAATATGAATATTTGGCAATTAGGTCTTGCACAAAAGCGCGTAGCTAAAGAATTTGCAAAGAAACAAAACACTTGCTTTGCTAGTGAAGAAACAATTAAATTTGGAAATAAGTTTCAAGGTATGGACGCAGTCGATGAAGATGGAAAATTATGAGTACTAGGTATACGCCAAACTACGACAAAAACAGGTAAAGACATTCTACGAACATTGCAAGAAACTGGCCGCTATTGATTAAGTTAGTCGTGTATTGGATAATTCTGCATCAAGTAGAATTCTGCTAAATATAACATCTACATGGTCGAATAGGGCATCGACGCAAACTAAATTTAATAAACTCTTATTATGTTTTAGAACATAAATTCTGAAAGAAGATCTTAGAGAGGCGTGGGAGCAGATGACAGAAAATTATCAACTATCTCTCAGTAAATTGTGTAACTTTTCTGTGCTGTGCATGCACTTGTTCACGTGGCAGAAACATCGTCAAAGGCACTGCTGGAAATTAAAACTGTCTTTTTTGCTGAAGCACCTATCTCGTACATTGCGTTTAGAAAAAGCGGCTAATCTGGCACTATGAGATTAGTATGGGCATGTTGAAAGGCATTTGCCAGAGATGATGATGAACACAAATAGGCATCATCAGAACCTCCATACATATGTAAATGCATTCCTTCAGGATAACACAATGAAAAGCAAACCTTTGGAAAGATTCTGAGGAAGCCGTGTTAACATTTTATTTAATAATGCGAGTATTGTTTTCTTGAAGGATCATTTGAAGAATTACTTAGATTTTGAATGTTTAAACAGACTGCTTTGAGCAGTAAAGCAGTAAAGCATAACATTAACATATCTGAATACATCGCCAGCAGCAAAGCACTTGGGCTTGTTTGTAAGCATATAGTAACCTCAGTATGGTTTCTAATAGAAGCCGGAAACGTGATCATAACTGAATCTCAAAGAATTTATGAAGAACTGGTTCATTATTTGGAGAATTTTAGGGTACACGGTCAGGAATTTTCTGAAAGGCAAATATATCCTGTCATTTGTAGAGGAACCTAAACTGAACACATCATAAATATTCAAAGCTTTAATTACTGACTGGGAGCGTGATGGGGAAGTGCTGACTGTCTTACAGGTTTTAATTCTTTATTTGCATCAGTTAAACGTCTGTTCAAAGACTTCCTACTAGATGGACTATGGTACAATGATTCTGAAGAAATTAAAGACACGACAAAAAGAACACCGAAACACAACAAGTTCTCATCATCAATATTTGGTCACATCGATTGATTGTTAAGGGAGAAGCCGAATACTACCTAGATAGTCGCTGAGGCCAATATTATGTTTGTGCACAAAAGACGTCGAAGTGGCTTGAAGAAAAATCCGAATGGGTGATATCGGGAAGGAGTAATGCCCCCCCCCCAAAAAAAAAAAAAAAAAAAATTAGATAACAGTTCAAAGAGAGACTCACACAGATTAAAATTGAAAGGAGAGGAATTGTAACAGAAAGAGTTGAGAAAGCAGTAAGGTTAAAGCAATCAAAGTGACCAACAATGGAATACTTAACAAATCAAATCCAAGCTTGAGGTCTCTGGCAAAGCGCGGAAGAAGTCTGCTTTGTTTAAGAATAAAGAAGACAAAAGAAAAAGATACGCCTTGAAGGGTAAACTGATATTTCGAAAAACAATGCTTAACCAAAGGTTTAGCAAAGATCCCAGTATCAATAATGTTTATAGAGTATCTGTAAATGTTAATGACAAAAAGGTGTAAAGTTAAATGTAGAAGAACTAGCTGTGAATGTGAAAAATATTATTACGGCATGCATATGCAACTGTTGCGACGAACCCATGTGGATATCAAAAACCGTCTCCGATAATTGTTGGTAAGAAGATGCAGTATGCTTTCCTTGAAGATGGAGAAATTGAATGGTACATTGATCAAGTATTATATAAGGTACATGCTAGTAAGTCTGCTCTTCCCTAATTTAATACTAACATAAAATGAACCATAGTTACAATTTCTATATTCTTTTATATATTCAAAGAAATAATGAATAGTAATTAATCCCGTTCTCGTTATTATTGTGTGTATTTAGTTTACTCAATTTCTAACGTGCTTTTTTTCCAGTTTTTTTATATTATTTTTATTTTCCAGATAGGTTAATTTTCAGGTACAACTAAGGTAACTATTGACAGTTTGATGTATTTTACTGTCTAAACAAGGCTTAGAAAAAAGATTCATTAAAACATTTCTTCTTCTAGTGCATGCCGATATAAGCATTATGTAATGAGATGGTCATTATTATTATTAATGCTTACTGTTATTGGAATTAAGATAATATATTTTTAAAAAAATTAAAATATTTTATTTTCTTTAATGTAACATAAAATCTGTTAGTTAGTTTTCAGGTTCCAGGGGACTCAGAAAGGTACAATGCAAAATATTCTGGAGATAAAGCAATCTACATCTACCAGCTCCCGAAAGATTATTGGCCGAGAGATATGATGATTCTTGTTTCTTAAAAGTGGGATATTATTATTATTATTATTATTATTATTATTATTATTATTATTATTATTATATGAAATGAAAATCGTAAGATGAAAATGATTTTTATTTTCATTGATAATTTTATAGCAATTTATCGTTACAAATCCCGTTTAAAAGCCTTAATTATTTCTCGAAACTGGTTAACATTTGACAGAACAAATATTTAAATGACCGAACTTCAAAAGTCGTCAAAATTCAAACGGTCAGCTTACAAGAAAAACTTGACATCTAGTTTTCACAAATATATGGTTTATTACAGTTATGAGAAATTTTACAAAACGTGGTGATGTCGCTACCTCTAACCTTTAGTCGGTTTGGTGCAACATTACTTGGGTTTGTTGCTAAACCTTTCAAAGAAATACTAGTATATAACAAAGTTTTAAAACACGATGAGATGTAACCTCTGCCGCAAGTAAGTTATACAGTTTTGATGATATGGAAAATACAGCAATAAGCGATAGCTAGATCAATCTAGATGAATTTAATAGGATACTTACAGAGTACATCAGATACAAGGAGATACAAAATGCAATCAGGAAAAAGTATTGTAGAAAACCAAGATATTGATGGAGAAAAACCTTTTTAGAGGAAGGAAAGAAAGCAAAAGAAAAAGATATTTTGGACATGCTTAGAGCAAACAGAACATTATTAAATAAGTAACAAAGTAAACCGCGAAGCTATAATTGACGAAGTTATAACATGCAAATCTTTAGCTATTGGTTGTTTTATTGTTAATTGTTTATATTAACGCTACTTAAATGTGGACTTACATCACCGTAGAATTCCAACCTGAGAAAGAAATATTTTTCAAATCAAATTGATAACAGAGATGATATAGTTTTTTTATTTTATTAGAGAGAGAGGGAGAAAGAGAATAGAGTTTATAGTTGGATATTACACTTTATTAAATGATCATACAACCAATATATTTTATTACGTCAACGATAACCATGAAATGTACATTAACAAAGTCAAAGGATGGAATGACTGTTAATAACAACAATGAAACAAGCATTGATATTGAATGCTTGAAATACAATTCAAAAACATTTATATTGAGTGCTTGAAACACAATTCAAACGTTTTAGTATCTCCGATCAGTAATTAAACAGTGTACATAACCAACTGCAACTCTACACAGCTATGATTCAAAAGTCAAAGATCTATACAGACGCACACTGAATTGGATACAGTTTGTTGGTGTTTAGAACGTAACAATTTATACATTATCTTAGGCCATATCAATATCAATATCACAAAAAGTTACTTCAATGGCAGCTATTTATATTTGCTGGAGCCCCTGCGTGTTACAAATGTTTTTAACGGTGATTGCATTGCATATGCTGTATGCTGTAAATAGTCCATACAAACAATGTTACATAACAATTGAAGTACCATAAACAGGTTGAATAGCAGCATTAAAGATGCAGACGGAAAAGTAATATATCTCATAGTATTACTGTGATGTATGTCTTTCGCGTACCTCAGACAATTGAAGTTTCACATTAAGTAGAGATAAGTCTGGGAGGTCCAATTGAAATCTTCAAACCAGTAGAAGTGAAAGATATTAGAGCCACAACATTGTGTGAATCAAAAAGTAGTGACTTAAACTTTATAAATGAAAAAAACAACGTAATACAAATTTAGCATATTCAAAACAAATATCTGATCCAGATCATATTTCTTTTTTAAAAAAACTAATTGACACTCAAATATGTAAGACGTGACGATACCACTCTAGAGGATAATAAGACATGGAGAGAAAATGTAGAGAGTACGCTAACCACGATGGAAAAAGATCAAATGAGAAAGAAAATAAAAAAATCTCAGAATTGAAGAAACAAAAGGACGACAACTAAGAAAAAAGATTTAAGATGCTCAATACTTATTTATCTGGAGAGTAAATAATCGATGCAGTGCTTTATAAACTTTACAAATTGTTATAGAAAGATCTGAAGAAATACAAATTAGTTAAAACCTCCTAAAACCCATTGAACCAAGGATAAACAGTGAGATATCTGCTTAGAGTCTGACATGGAGGAAATTTAAAAAGTCTCTGGAAAATAAAAATACTTTACAGTCTCAACTTCAACAATTACATATATAATTAAGCGATGAGAAGAAGCAGAACGATGAAGAGAGCAAAAAGTTAGTTGATGACTTTACAGCTGGTGTGATAAAGTTGGAAGATAAATTGACTGATAACACTAATACTTTATGACAGTTGCAAAATAAGAATGCCTCAACAGAAATAAACCTAAAAGATAGATGAACACAAAAACAAAATAAATGTGTGTGAAAGTGTGATCAGCTCTATGATAACAGCCTACTACTTATCTATTACTGCCTTAGGTAACAAGGTTAAAGCACTAAAAGATCAGATTCTAACATCTCTTGAAAATGAACTTAATATTGGTATAGAAGAGGTCAAAAAACAAGTTCTAACAGATAGCAAAGAATATACAGATCGAGAACTAGTAAATAATATATACAGAGTATTACAATAAATAAAATAATTGATCAAATTAAAATAGTTTAAATGATCATGAAAATTGATTTTATAAATTAGATACAAAAACTACTACCTTGAAGTATATTCATTTATAATATTTATATTAGATCTTAATGTATTTGTTGGCATAAACAAAATGAAACATGTACTTTTGCTAAATATTAAACAGGTAGTCGAGTGAAAAATACGTTTTTTTTAGCTTATTCTCTGGTTCACAACACCACAAATAATAGCTACTGCTAATGGATTTTATTATGTTCAATCCCGTTTTACTGACTAAAAGTTACAAACAATAGATTACACGCCGTAGTATGTCATTCAATAAAAAAATCCGAATTATATTCAGTTTTACTCAACCTGAACATTTAAATTTTAAATGATTTTTAATTTTATTTAGTATTAATGGTAAATAATAAAATCGTGCTTACACATTAAAAATTAATTTAATAATAGCTGAAATAATTAATTAAAGAATCACGAACATATTATTTTAAAGAGAACAATATTTTAGGTTTTTCAGTGAGAAGAGTTTTCACATTTCAATTTAATATCGGACGCAGTATAAAAAGTTCTTACCATCAAATAGCATGGCAACAGCAGCAATTATGATTGGCAGAGCTATTGTCTAGGATTTAGCATTCACATGAAATACTTTTATGTTTCAATTATATGATCCAAATAGTAGAAATGAAGACAGAATAAGATATGATAATGCCGTAGAAGAAATGCTGAAAAACTAATGAGTGTAACACAAATAGGGCAATATATATATATATATATATATATATATATATATATATATATATATATATATATATATATATATATAGATATATATATATATATATTATGTAATATGTTATGTTCTATCACTCTAAGTTTAATTTATAGATCTAGCTAAACTTTTACTGGACCCAACTCTTTTGTTTTTCTACTTATTTTCCATAAGCATGGTTCGGCTTCTTCGAAACATTAAAACAAATCCTGAATATTTTCATTATTTTTGACTTCAAATCTGTGCTCGTTTAAATGCCTATTAAATGAGTCCTGGAGTTATCCTGGCATAATTGTATTTTTACTTTAAGTAATAATTCTATTTATTTCCTTTCTCGTTGAAACATTATTTAGATGTGGCTTTAATCCTCTCCCTACAGATTTTGGTATTTTGCATCAAGTACAGTTTTGAACATTTATTATAGTGCTATGTTTTTTAGCTAAAACTTCAGGATCAAATTTACTTTTGTATGATTGAATAATGAGCCTCTACTTACTGTTTATCCACATTCGGAAGTAATTGTTTCCGGCTGTATTCCCTGATTTTGTTGTTTCCTTCTTTATAATATAAGTTTGATTTAGTATTATGAATTGCCTAAAATAATGTACAGTACCAGGAGACATCTTCAGACTTTTCAAGTGGTATGATTTTATTATACAAGATGTCACAACATCTGTTCTTCAGAATAATTTGTTTGATTTTATTCTAAGATGGTTTCTTGAATTCTGGAGCAATAACTTTATATGTTCAATTTATTTAAGTGACATAATATTTGCATTGGGCTGCCAACTATTGAATGAATCATCATATCCCTTCCATTTTACTTATACTTATGTTTTCGTTTTCTAACTTTTTCAACCTTGAAAAAGTCATCTTGTTTCTCGTATATAGATAACACCACCTTGTAAAATATCGCCGCAGTATTTTCTCCCTTTAAATCTTCCAATTTATATACAGTAGGATCACCTAAAATTACTTCCTTGGTTATGAATATTTCTTCTGTGAGATTAGGAAAATAGCTCTATGCAAACATAGATGTATAATTTGAGATCCTAACCTTTTCACCTATTTTATATTTAGGTGTGCTCTTGTCAAATAACCAAATAATTTAATACATACTTTAAACCTAATTTTACGGCTAATGGCATTAACTGGAAATATATTTCTTGATCCGTGATACGTATTATTGTATCCTTCAATAGCTTGGATAAAACGTCAACTATTTTCTGGTTTCATTTCAGTGAAATATTTCCATATTCTCGTCTTAAGACTTATATTCAATCTAGAATAGATGTTTTTATGTCTGAAATAGTGAAAATGTATTCGATATTTTCTTTCTCAAATAATTCCTTGACTTTTAGGTTAGAAAATTTTTCCCATTCATCGGGCTGTATTTTTTCTGGCTTTTGTTCATTAAAGATTTCTCTAAAAGCGTCGTGTATATCGTCTCCCGTTTTGTTTCCCTGTTATGAAGGCAGATATATTTTGAAAAGACAGCTATCACTGCCAAAATGTCTTTGTAATCATTGTTGTATGTTTTATATGCTTGCATGTGAACGATGTCTGTTTCACACGGGGCATCCACATGAATAGCATAGGTCCTTCTATATGGAAATATTTTTCTGGCTTACTTTTGCAGTGTGTATGTAGAATATTCGGTTAACCAATCGTTAAATTCAGAGTATTTTATATTCTTCTTAGCCCGTTTAATTTGTTCCCAAAATTGATTGATCTTTGGGTGAAAAACTGTAATTTCAGGATCGTAGTATATATGTCTTAAATATTTTTCTTCAGTCATTTATTTGAAAATATTGTTGTATTTTAAATGAGATTTATTGCAATCAAGTCTAAAAGTTTTAAGAACTAGTATGTATATTTTCTGCCTTTTGCAGTAAGGCAACTATGACTATATAAGAAAGTAACGTCTGCTTATTTTTAAGTGATGATGGTGTAAAAACATGATCTTAGATAGTTGTATCGAAAATAACATAAATGAATTCATCTTTATTAACCTTCCCATTTCTTACATCAAGAAACATACTCTTCCATATTTTGAAAAGGCAGGAGAATTGCACTTAAATTTAAATGAGAATGAAGTTAAAATGTATAGTTTTATTGGTGAGAGCAAACTATAAAATATTTTGAAATATGAATCAGGAATTCGTTTTATATTTAATACAAATGTATTTTCAGATTTTTGTCAGCTGTCTTCATATTACATCTTCAAGAAATTTTAATGACAGAAATTGAATTTTTTAAAAATACAGTAAGAATTTTTTAATCGGAAAATATATGTTTGAAATTTCTATATTAAAATCAATGATAGAAAAGGCAAAATATTCAATATACATGAGACATTTTGTTTGTCTGCGACGTCTATAAAACGATGAAGAATTTTAAATGCTACAATTATAAAGATTCTTTTGTTGACCAGTTATTATTACCTCAAGATAAATTGTCAGATATTAAACATTCATTTTGTGTATTTATCCCATTTGATTGAAACAAGTATGTCAACAGATAAGTAGGTAAACAGACAGGTAAGCTTGTTATAACAATAGCTCACCTAACTATTATGTGTCACATTAGGTACCGTAGCTACAAGACAGTTTTTGGACTATGTTCTATTGTATTGGATTATGTTATAATTCTACGCACGACTGAGCACACGGATCAAATACCTGTTGATACAGCAAACATTGTTGGGGTAGGAGTACTGTAGAAATATCACGGAGCGGTCACACCAGACAAATTTAAAAGCGTAGCAGCTTTAAACAAAATTTTTACAAAAATGATTGTGAGTTTACTTGTATGGGTTTGGGTTCTTTGTTTTGTTCGTTTCTGTATTCAAACGTGAATCTTTGCCCTTGGCAATCTTGCAGTCTAGTTCGGCCACAAACGCTGCACCCAAATTTTGATTATCGCTTAACAATTTTTTTTACTATAATTAACCAAGAGTTTTTCCAAACAAATGTGTCAGTTTGTCGTGGAGTGTAAATTGCACATTGTATGGGTGGCCGAATATTTAATAACAACAGTTCATGTAAGTTCAGTCACTAATCATTTGCAGGATTCATGTGGAAAACTAATTTTAAAAGTTAATACTTGAAGCCTACTTTTGCTCTTTGGAGTTCATTTTTTATGCGTTTTTTTATAGCGCCTCCTTATTGATTAAATAAATGCATACTAGAAGGTATACAGTCTTGACACATTTTTGGATCTGTTCATCCTGAAGGAGAGCGACAGACAGACAGACAGAGAGAGATACAGAGAGAGAGAGAGAGAAGAAGAAGAAGAAAAATGAAATAAGCCTAAATATGGAAATACAGATTTGAATAACATTAAGGGCAGATAGATTTCCTATATGGGGAAAAGAAAGTAGTTCCAACAGTGATATCACCACTGTGGCGATAAAAGTAGTATCGCTACTGTGGCGATATAATTTTTCTCCAGCTGATATATTTCAATATCTCATTATAAAATATATAATAAAATGTTATAGTGCATGACCCAGCTTGTATTTAAACTACATGTATATCAAAACTGGAAATTACTTTACCTAATGAATAACGATATGGGTTAATACCCTAATAATGTCCTGACTTTTAAAGCAAAGAGTGAGGGGCGGGAATCAGCCTCACTCGCTTCGGTAGGACTTAATAATTTCTCATTTTTACTAAATGAGTTATAACCTCAGAGCTGGTGTCAAATACTCTGTTATTTACTTACTCTATATTATTAGTTGGAAACCTTAGGAGTATCTGAATTAAAGTGTGATGGGAGTGTGACTCGATATAGGTGACTTATGTTTTTTGTGTAGTATGGCTTACAACCTCTTGTATTAGTCTCTCTAACGCAGTCAAAAAAATGTGTGTGGTTGGTGGTTTCTTAAAAAGTAAAAAAAGATTTGACTTGTATTCATGGTTATTATTATTAGTATTATTATTATTATTATTATTATTATTATTATTGGCTCTCTGGGGATTATGATGTTGGTTTTTTTTAAAAATGAAAATAAGGCGAGTTATGGATGGTATTGGATGCATACTAACAATGACAAATTGTATATGTGGTTATTGAGTTTTGAAAAATGAAACAAAGACTTGGGTCCATCATTGTTATTAATTTATTTTGTGTGTCGAGAGTGTGGGCGGTTGATTTCCAAAATTAAAATAAAGTGTTTCGTGGCTGGTCTAGGACGAATTAGGCCAGTACTACTTATGCAAAGGAGGTAAATGTATATCCCGCATATTTGAATAATCAAACATTTTTGCCGTTATACAGATAACACACATTGATGTAACTGTTCCTTCTGCTGTAGGAACAAAGTGTGTTTAATAATTGTTTACTATGCAACGTGATAATAATTATCTGTTTAGTTGTATGGCATGTTGTACAGAGACTACTTGCGCTTACATAAAGGAGTTTTATTAAATAGAAGACCTTGAAATGAAAGCTGTAAATATCATACTAACCAACGGGATATCATTGCCATTGGGATCATTGACTTTCCTGGATATAAATACAACAGTTACAAGACTGACTATAAGATATTCCATTTGTTATTTTTTGAGCGATTATTTATGTTGACGTTATTTATCATATGTTACAACTGCAAATACAAGGCCTTTCTATGGAAGAGTGATTTCCCTCTGCATCGCTTTTTTTTTTCTTTTGGCAAAAACTTTAAACTAAAAAAGCGGATATAACACAACACATAATAAGTTTGGGTGAGAGAGACAGACAAACAGAGACAGAGAGGGAGATCAATAGTCAGCCCTCGAGACGCTCCTCTAGCAATTCACTTGTATCATAAGAGGAAACAAAGCATTCAGCTAATGGCGTTAAGCGCTGCTGCCATGGGGAGTAGACGACGAATGCAATCATGTTATTTCTAGTTGTTTCCTTCGCGGCACTGCAGTTATAATTCGGATTGACAAGCTCAGGCTGAGAATGTGACTACTATAATTTGCGTCAAAGATTTTTTGTCCTATAATCAACGCATTGCGATTAGAAGACACAAAACCACCAGGGTTATAATATGGGATTAAAAGTCCCTTTAGCTTTGAAAATGGTGGAAATTAGCTGCGAATGAAACCTTGTACTCCGTATATTGCATTTAGCTTAATAAGAAGTTTGGTGCCTGGAATTCACGATTAACAGGCGTATATTCAACAGCAAAAAAGCCACAAACTGTGTAGACATCTGATCAAATGCTGATTCACACACGTAGCATGACTATGTGGTGTCTTTTCATTCCGCCATTAATACCGTGCAATGTGCTCTTAAGACAAATGCGGGCACTAATAAAAGGGTCATTTGCGGTACTAACTAACCTGAGTGTTTTTGGATGTTGTTTTTAGTAAGAATTGTTGTTCACCGTTGATAGGTACCACAATCATCATTTAGTTTATTATATTTTCTAATTATTATATTTATTGTCAGCAACTTCCAAACGAAAAAAGTTGTAATTCACATTGTTAATGAAGTATTACAGAAATCGAAAAATTAAATATCATCAATAAGTCTCTCTTGAATCTTATATTGCACACGTAAAAATGTGGGAGTGAGAATATCTTGTGACAACATAAACGTGTATTCCCCCCCCCCCCCATCCTAAAAGTTGTGGCTATTTGTAGGACAGAGCTCTTTCGAGTAAAGGCTCTTCAATGTACAAGAAAGTAGGACACAATTTAATATGTCTTGTCAAGATAGGCTGATATATACACGATACACAGTTTCTACAACATCGAGATTATCTTCTTACCTCACGGTAATATAGGCTTCAAGCGTAAGGAAACAGTCTACAGTCTATTGCAATAAATATCATAGTGTCTTTTGCTTGGAAGATAACATATGTACAAGATATGTGACACACGCCTCAGAGTTGATTTAAGATGCAATACAAATTGTAAAATAATGCAGTGTATCCTGTATTACTCAATAAGCTTAAATCAACTCAGCATTTCGGAAATTAGTCTAATATCAAAATGGGATAAACAGATCAACAACATTACTGCAAAAGCAAATCCAACACTTGTTTTACTTTGTTTCTGTTTGTTTATTTTGGGTTTCTTTGTTTGTTTGTTTTTCGTACTTTTTTTTTCTTAAGCTTTTAGAAACTTAAAACTGAATTCCTTTAAAATTATAAAGCATGCCTACAAAGCTTTAGTTAAGCCAAAATTAGAATAGATCCCTATATCCTAAACCACACGAACCAGATAGAAACAGTTCAGCGGCGTGTAACCACTAACATTATACAAACTCAGTCTCGGATATGTTACATGATTTGCTTTTACCATTACTTGAAACTCGAAGACTGAGAGCACAGATAATCACGTTTTACAAAATTATCAACTAGAGCAACTGCAATGGCTCCCCATCGCAAATCCCCACACTTTCTACTGCATATTTCATCCCCTCGCCCGACACCACTCCCCCGGGGGCCTAATGCAAAATCCGTCAAGTGACTGCATATATAAAGTTTGGCCGGAAAACATTTGGAAATATCGTTGTAATTGCAATTTTGTATATTTTACTTCTGACACCCTCCTAGGGACCAGAGGGGCATGAGTCAAGGTTACCACATGGACAACATTACTACAAAGTTGCGTGAAATTCTACGCAGCAGCTTATTAGGAGATGTGATAATGGACAGATGTATGGAGGGACTGGACGGACAGACAAAGGGTATCACAATATCCCTGATGTTTTTTATCAAAAGGCGTGAGGATAATCATCATGTAGCTATTGATTCCTCAAAACTACTAATACCAGCAGACACTAGAACTATACACTATAACCTACACTGTTTCATAAACCTTCAAACTAACAATCACTCAGTGTAACTTATTCATATTATTCGTAGAATCAGCTGACAAAGAGGACACTTTAAAAGACTCATTGTGTGTGTCAGTTCTCGTGTCTTTTTGCTCCCAATATGCTCAGACTCTTCTAGCAAATAGTTTTACTCATAATTTAAATAGCTCAGTTTTTATAAGTACATTCATACAGTACACAGCCATTAAATTTCAGATACGAAGGATTTCTGTTATCATAAAGACAAAAACAAATTCTGCTAAAATCCGCATTTCTATAACATTAATACAATGACTCTTTCCTTAGAAAGATAAACAGCTTTCTCCAACTATTGTCTCATTTATTGACTTGAGTATACCAACCAGTAGAAGGAAATCTAATGAGACCTCTAGGTTTGACATATTCGATAATAAAGTACGTGACCGTGGAATTTTTTTTTTATATAGGCCTGACATAGGTTTAAGACTATTGCCTTCATAAGCATGTATCTGCAGTGCAATCACATGTGGACAGTTGGCGAAGCTAAACAAGTTTGTTTAAAACTCTCTAAAATATTTTATTTTGTCCTCATCTGACCTAGTCCGTGTCAATTCATTTTGATGATATTTATTTGAAAAGAATGTAGCCGCATTTCCAAGAATGGATTGAGCGATTGACAGATCAAATCGGAATAAAGTCAGATCTTCCGACTCTGCCCCCACCCCGTTTTTTTGCACCATCGCAAAATCTGACAACCTTCTTTTAAGACTTTGGGCCTGTCGATCAGCTAATTAACCCGCAGTTTGCATGATGCTGAAAGGGAATCAAGGTTTGTTTGTTTCGTGGGGGTTTTTAGGTACGCATCGATACTTCATGACTTTAATATATTAGAGATCCTCTATTATCTCAGAGGGAAATGTTGGTACCTATTCGCGACCATGCCTGCTTTTCTAAGCACTGGTTTGTACCAACTTCCAGTAGCCCATTATAAATACACAATTTCGCTTTATAAATAAGCCTCTTAAAATCGCCATTTATTTTCTTTCTTGATATTTTGCTACGGCTGAACTTTGGTGACACTTTGTCTGTAGCATGTTCTATATGGATCTTCGTGTTCAAAGCAGAACCGAATATTAGATCCTAGAAAAAAATTTGATTGCAGAAAATTATATACAAGTCCTTAATTTCATAGGTTTGTCAACGGTCCATCGAAAGATCACCAGTACATGACTCCATAAAAAGACAAACGGAAACATGTCAGAAGAACTGATTATAATCAGACTGGATTGACTGAGAAGCTAAAAATACAACGCCCTTCCTTAACGCACAACGATACAGGATGTTATTCCCATAGATAAAAACATAAAATTAACATAGAACATAGATATCGTTCCATGATAGGCACATCATTTATGATGTTTTACTCCAATTCATGATATAACTTACAAACATGTAAATACAGAAGTTAAACGAGAAGGCATTTTCTTCTTTTATTTAACAACAATAATTAACGCATTGTCTTATAAAATAACTTTTACAGTCGTATGTGATTTTGGGGTCCCCAAATCCTTGAATATTCAACACGGCTAACTCGTTATTTCTAGAAGTGGGATATTGGTAGTTTTTAGACATGGTAATTACGAGAAGAAACTAATTTTGGGATATTGTAAGAATGAAAGCCTGCAGCACAGAAAACTGTGATATATGAACATTGCAAATTTTGAGACTGAAGAGAATGGCAAATACTGTATAATCTGCTTGTAGCTGCTCTACATTTGCCTACTCCGAGTTTGTGACACTAGCCATGTGTCAGGTCGATTAACCTGGGAGTCACAAACTCTTTTCGATCCTCTCATACTCTCCGTTGGAACCGATAAGAAGAATTCACAAAAATTACATTGACAAGAGTCCTGTGGACGTTCGGTAATAGCGCTCCTCGTTTGGTTAGCTTGGACAACATCAGCTTTTAAATTACTTTGTGAATTTTAAAAAAAAAAAAAAAAAAAATTAAGTCAAATTTCTTCAGATATATAAGGTAACATTTCCCCCCAACTGGCTGCGAAGTTGAAATAGTGGCTTCATTATTTTTATAACAAGCGGAAAAGACTTTAGATTTATGGTGAAATTTTGCATGGCATTTTTATCATAACAAAACCCATACAAATGAAAGACGATCAAGGTGAGAGCACATGTAAAAACAAACTGTTAAGATGACTAATATCAATTTATCGATGCCTTTTTAGTTCAAAATTTAATGTATAAAGTTAATGAGAGTTTTGACGATGTCCTTAGAATTTAATATTCAATAAGCGATGCTATCTTCAATTTGAAGGTGCTAAATTGATCTTTTATGGCTCACGAAGGTGATATCATATTACAGCTCTAAATGACTTTTTTTATGTAGTAGTTCTTTATCTACATCTTTACTGGAAAACTGTTTATTAGCATTTAATGCTAAAGCAACCTAACCGAACTAAACTGGTTTAGGAAAAAAAATAGCAACAAGAAATCAACATAAGCAGTGGCGGCGCGAGAGAATGATGGGGGGGCAGGGCTATTTCCCCCAGGCGCCATACAAAGGGGGCAGTCGTCTCGTTTTTTTTTTTTTTTTTTTTTTTTTTTTTTTTTTAATTTTCATAGTATTTCACCTCACTTTAGTATAACGGTGGCAATTCTTCACAAAAGATATTTAGACTGGGGTTGGGGTGGGGATGGAGGTTGGCAACTGACATAAAACTTTTCTCTGTGGCAAAGAAGGGGCGCCACTATATGACATTGCCCCCAGGCGCCTCAGTAGGGCGCCACTAAAGACCATTGCCCCCGGGCGCCTCTAACCCTCGCGCTGCTACTGAACATAAGAATATTACAGCAAATAAAGTCAGACAAATACAACCCTGACGAAAGTGCAACTTGCCGTATGGGTGAAATAAATACCACAAAAGAATAGCAATATGCCCACGATTGTAGGATGTGGGAAGGGGTTGTGATAAGTAAATGCAACTGTTAGGGTTGCAATTAACAGTTATAGTACATCAGTCTATTATATTTTCAGCGACAGTTACTCATATCAAGTGTGTTTCTCTATTTTTTTTTTCATGTGATCATGTGCAGGGCCGGATTAAGACCTTTAGAGGCCCTATACACTGAAAAGATTATGGTGCCCCCCCCCCCCCCCCCATGTAATTTTAAAAAAAAAAAGTTATTTTTTTTTTTTTTTTTTTTTTTTTGCCCATGCTTTGCTGGTGCCCTAAGCACGTGTGCTTAGTCTACCTATTGGATAATCCAGAACTGATCATGTGGGTGCCTCCAATTTGCATGACAATGAATGCCAGCTGATTTGTATTGCATTTGTGAATATATATATATTGGAATTATACATGGTTTAAGTTCAAATGTTTGCCGGAACACAAAGAAAAATATTGCGCCAGAGGGCGAAGCCTGTTAGTTCAAATTCTTTCAAAACTTGTCCGGCCACGTGTAGAATCTTTTTCTTACAAGATCAGTTATTTAACAAATAGATTATTTACGATTATCATAAAATTTATTTTGTAAAAACGATACAAATGGATGCAGTCGGTATGCACAATTATATGTTTGAGTACAACTAAAGTCACAAATCTCAAACGTAAAAAAATAAAAATTATAAAGTCAAACTAGCAAGAATGGCATGTAATTACCTATTGGTCTTAATGTTCACACACATTGGCGTATTTTCAACCTTTATGTTATTGCAATCGATTGAAGTGTTAATTATTTATTTATTTATCCTTGGGGGGTGGGGGTAATACATATGTGAAAACTTTAACAATTCGAACGCCAGGCAAAAAAGTTTTCACTCATTTTGAAACAACGCTTTGCACAAGAGTACGCTATTCTTACACTTTACTTCTTTCAAAAATTGTTTTGATTTAGAAAAGGTGATGCAACAAAAGAGCGGGATAGCTATCAAGAACTTTTGTATTATCAACGTCATTATGTGCTGCATGAAATTAACCCGACTTTTATTATAAACATTTATATCTGACAGTGATGTTAAAATAATAAAACTTTAAATTTATACACATATATAAAATCATGAAAGTAATATTTCAAAATAACAGTTCTAGTATTTTCATGGTTTTAGATCATGAAAATGCGCATACATATTTTCGTTATAATATATCACACCTTACTGTTATTATCCAAATTTCCAGAAGTACCCATATATATTCCTAGATGACTGTTTTGTTATTTGTAAGTATTAAGAAATAAATGAAAGTTGCTTCTGTTTAATATATTTTATTAAACACTGAAGCCCATTGCTATACGACTGAATCAATGTCGTGAGTATTTGAGGTTTTGGTCAAGTTTTAAATAAATTCGGATTTTAACAAGTACTATAATTTGTTCAATACAGTTAAAAAAGATTATTCACTCAAAATAATCTCTTGTGTTCTAACGTTTTACATTGTAGCGAATTGTTTTGTAGCAAGCGCTCGTAATTTTTAATGATGACAATTGACCTTAAGTTGGCTTGTCAAGAATATACGAAATCTTGGCTTCACTATCAAAATATTAAGTGACTGGGCTCATCAAAGACAAGGATTGGCTTTTAACATCACTAAAAGCTACAAACAATTTAATAGGTGTGGCAATAATTGCAAATTTAACCAATGTTCGGAAATGTAAGGCACATTTTTAACAGGCGATCGAATGAAACATGCGAACTTATCGATTTGCAATTATAGTCAGATATAAACAAGTCATCATTTATCCCGCCAGATCTCTATATCAGGCACTGTGGACTTGTTAGATACGTTGCGTAGGAGTTTTTGTTCTAGATGTAACGATGATAATGACGGTGGTTTAGTTCATTTCAACAAGCCCAACCATTCACAAAACGTAGCTAAAAAAAATACTCATTGCATTTATTGAATCAATGCTATTTTGAATTTATTCAATAATATACATGAGACATGACTCAGCGTTGCTTGCAGAACTTTGAAAATAATGGCTTTGCGTGCATATGTTGAAAATTATATCCACATAGTTATGTAGATAGTAACTATAAGACACGCACTAACGTAAGGTTACCCTGCTCTCTGTGTCTAAGACTTGTCAGCGTCTCCGTGTCAATTTTCAGCTAATGAGAAAAGTGAAATAGACTTTAAGTACGGTATTAATGCACATTGGCGTTTAGCATATAGCATCTGTTTACGTAACCATTTCAATAATGAGAGAGTTACCGCCTTGCAACAGATGAATGTTTCTTTGTAAAACATTGACTGTTTTGCCTACCGCCAGAGCTTTGTAGAATTGCGTGCAAAGATATTAATGCTTTAATGAAACCAAGAGGTAACAATGGAACAAAAACAAAAGTATATTTGACGGTTTAAGTTATAGATAACAAGGGAAAAGGGTATCTTACAACAGACGATATTATTTTAAGTCCACTTTTTTTGTTAACTGCGGTTTGTGTATCGATTGTTCCTGAAAGATGCTTTAGTATGGGGCCATGTTTCTATTCAGAAGGGGGTTCAATGCTAACGTTGAAAGGATGTATAGAGACCGTATACCTGAATAGTTACTGCAAATACAGCGAAACTGTGTCGTCAAAAGGTCTAAACGCAAGTTTCTAAGTAAAAATAAAGTCTGTGAATCCGAGATACTGGAATAGAGTCTGTATGTTCTCTTCGTAATAAACGTTTCATCCCATAACGGTAAATTATAGTTTGTTTAAACGATGGGATTCGGAGGTGGGGGAGGAAAAGTTGACAATGGAATCGTTGAAAGTACAAGCGTAAAATGTACTTGTTCAAGTCCACAAAATGTAATAGTCACCTGCAAATTTTATCAAATATCGATTCAAATGGTTCAAAACACACCATCATGATTGCAAAAGCAAAGGTTAAGGAGCGATGCTGTTCTTAATTAGGAGCGCTACCTGTTGACTGAGACAAAGACAACTGTGTCACCGTTGAACTTCGAAGTCACTGACATAAGGTAATGTTTTACACTGTATTGAACAGCGTCTAGCACAGATCATCGTCTGGCGCTAAATAAATTCATCGGATTGTCATCACGAAATTCGACAGTATTTTTAAAAACAATTGCTACCGCCTTTCCAGCATCCATTCAAGATTGTCCCGATGTCCGTTGAAATCATTTAAACTTTGAAAGAGGACTTTGCTTTCAATTATAACCTAATTTATCAATTCCATGACTTTAAAATGTCAAACGGTTAGGAAAAAACGTTAAAAACATATAAACCCACATTCTGTTGAGGTAATCTAAGTTACAAAGACGACTATTGAAAGGTTTCTTGTTTCAATTATTCTGTGGAAATGTTAACAATTCTATTATATTTCTGCCAGAAATGAATACTATCTATGTATATACTACAATAATTTTCAACAAGGTAGTATGGCATGCATCTTTTTAACATCTAATTTCGTCACATATCATGTCAAATAGTATGAAAATGATCTTTAACAGTGTAATAAAATATAACAAAAAAGATCAGAAATATTTTGTGCTTGCCTGATAAATGATTCTGATCAAATCTTTCGGACGAATAAGTAGTATAGAAATTCAGTCATGGAGCACTTAGAAATTTTAAACTTATGTGTTTAAAATCTCATATACATATCTGGACTATTTATTTTTAAAAAAAAATAAAATGCCTTCATGTATCTGGAATATAGTGTTTATACCGAATAGGAACCAATCATATTTCTGCAATTTAAAATCTCGTATCCCTATACCAGAACTTTTGTGGACAACTTCTATTGTTTAAAAACAAAAATACCCAATGGTCAACGCACCATAGTTATATATCGGAGCTGAATCATAGCGATATTTCAGTGCTGGACAACTTACATTTTTAATTTTGCACAATACAAATAGTGGCACAAAGTTACCGTCATAAATTCAATGGTTTTTTAGGGTGATATAAAGATTTCATGACTTTAACATGAAAACAACAATCTCAGTATCAAGAGATAATGTGTATTTGTTTACGTGTTTGGATGGGATAAGCTGAGTTACAAAACGACATTCGTGAAAAATAAAAAATGTTGATTTGTCAATTTCAAACACACAAAATATGCTGCAACGTTTTACAGAAGATGCATATTTTCCGAGTTCCTTTAATGATGATAACACTGAAATAAGCATCATCATTAATGAGAGCAACATGGCTAAACATTATGGCGTGAAGAAGGAATCAATTAAGTATTTGATGTGGATAAATGCACACATTAGCTAAAAACCAAATTTACGGTACAATTTGAAAGCCCCATAACTTTTACAGGATCAGTTTCAAGATTCCACAAAAATAGAATAGAATTTATGGAAAACAAAGTTCCATTCAAAAACAGTACATAGTGACACAGTATATGCAGTACCTGTTTTTTAATCTATCACAGTAATGGCAACATTTTATATAAATCTGAAATCAATAATACGTTTAATTAGATTGACCACTCCTTGTAAATTACTGAACATGAAAGTTCCCATTGTACATGGATGATCTATTGGGTTGCTCATAGCGCGTAAAGATAATTTGGTCAGCGTAAAGTATTATCTGGACGTTTTTATATAATTTTACGTGAATGACATCGTAGACGGCGGAGCCCCACCCAAAGTGGACTTTACAGAGCTAGAACAGTATTTAAGACATCTTTACTACGATCCTGAAAGTCCAGTTGCTGACACAAATATCAATCAATTATGTGAACAAATTAAACGGGATAAAAAGAAACTAAAACGCCCAAATGAAAGAATGAATAATTGAATGCACATTGATAGGCAAGTGATAACAAATATTTCCCTACCGAGGGGTATAGTTTGTTACATACACTCCAGTAGCAGGCATACATTGCAGACATTCAAGCATACGATAAATACAAAGATGAATGCAAATACATGTTGACAGCGACAACTCTCAACAAACGCTTGGGTTGAGAAGAAAAAGAGTTTAACGACAAAACAGTTAAGGATTTGTTGGCAAATTTTTAAAAATTGAGAATTTTCTCAACTAACTCAGACACAAAAGCATCTGTAGTGGAAAGGTTTAACAGAACTCTAACAGAAGACTAAAATGTGGAAGTATTTCAGTCAAAATGACACCAGATAATGCACTGACGCTTTAACACAGCTAATTAAGAGATACAATAACATTCGTTACGCGTCAAAGGCTAACTCCAGTTAAAGAGAGCAAGGAAGAAAACAGGTCAACGTATGGATGAATCTATCTAGTTGTTTAACAACTGTTACATTTGGAACTCCAAAATTAAAAATTGGTGAAACAGTCGAAATACCATCTATTTTATAACGCAATATTTGAAAAGGGCTACCTTCCAAACTGTATTGAGGAAATAATTAAAATCAAGGAAGTAATATTAGGTGATCCGGTGGTTTACGTATTCAAAGACTTAAAGAGAGATAATACAGAGGGCATTTTGTACGGAGAACAGTTAAATCTGTACAACAAACAAGATGACATACACAAACTTGAAAAGATTTTTTTACAGATCATAAGAATGAACTATACAAAGTATGTACTTGTGAAATTGAAAGAACATGATGAATCGTTTCACATTTGGGAACCAGCAGAAAGCATTATGCCATTAAAGTAACGGATGTACCAAAAGTATACGTCTCCTTCTGAGACGATGTGTCAAAGGCACACATCTCCTATGGAGACTACGAAAGTACAATGCATAGATAGCAGTATTAAAGAGCATGAAACCATTAAGTTTGTGAATTATAATAAGTTTTCAGAATGCGACAGATGTGGAAAATCAGAAAATTAGAAAATGAAGTGGTTAAAAAATGCATGTCACGCGATTGATTAATCACAAAACCAGAGTGTAGAAAGAAAATACGTCCAAAAACATAATAATTACACAACACAATGAAACACATGACGAGGAGACTACACTGTAGGCAATGCCCTAGCATTTTAATGAATGATATCACAAAAGAAATGAAAGAGATAACATTCAAAAATATGAAGTTGATTCCAACAAAATCCACAAAACGCTAAAAATAAAAAATAAAAATTGTAAAAGACAACAAACCGGTCTACGAGATTTTGAACAAGATAAAGCGTAATGAACATCACATATATATTGATGCAATTAAAATTCAGCAACTTCAGGACTGGAGATACCTCAAGGGACTAAACGAAATACATGATTAAAAATGATCCAGGAGAACATAAAACGATACACCAAGGATTTGCAGAGCTCTTGTGTGAACCGTTCATAATACACAGAACAACTTTAGAGCGGGTATGATTTTGTACAAAAGAAAAAAACAATGATTCACCTGAAGAAGGATATTGTGTGTGACCACCACCAGTACTACTACCAGTTACATTAGCTTTTACCAAATTAGCTATAGACAAAGCAACTATTGCACCAATGATACACCCTTTTTGTCCTTCACCTAATGGTAATTTTGCCCTCACTTTGAAACTGAATTTTAGAATATTTTCGTTGTAATTGTTCCCTAACTGTGTTAGATGTCCAACAACTTCCACTTTTTTACTTTCAGTACTTTATAAATTTTCTTTCAATATTGGTTTTTGTTTGGGTATGTTTCTTTGCCTATGTCCTTCTTCAACTCTCCAATCTGTTTTTCATACGTTTCAATATCGAATTTCTTAGACTATATTGCTAAATTGACAAATTTTGCAGCAGTTACGTAGGCTCTCAATTCTCTTTCCTTTTGTACAGTGAATAATCTTTATACAATAGGTGGAAGTTCTCCACTTACGATGTTTCAGTAGTAATTAACTGTTAAAATCTCTGCTTCTAATATCTGCTGGTCAAATGGTTCATTTGTATCTCTTGTTAAATTTCGATATTCTCAATTGTCTTGTTTTAGTTTATGGTAACTGTTGGTTGTAATGGATATTTAGGTTGTGTTTCTTGCAATGTTGGCAGCACATCATCTTCATATGCAGTGTTCGATTTTAATACCAACAGTTTAAAAATCTTCTTTGCTTAATTCTTGCACAAAACTGAATACTGAGACAAGGACCTAGTTTTTAAAAATCAGCCTTCCGCACAGACTTTATTGCTTTTTGCTTGATAAATGATAAAATGTCGAAGAATACAAAAACATTATTAAATCTGTTTACTGTGTAGCACTACAAGTTTCTCTCCCGGTTACATATCGCATGCCTTTAAAGAAACATTTTAATATGTCAATAGGTTCATCACTAGCAATGGACCTTGAAGAAGTTGTAAAGCTAATTATTCTATTTTCACTTAGTTCACAATAGATAGCACATGGACCTGTACCTGATAAAATTGCTAACAGAATACAAAGAAATGTAAAATCAAATACACATTTATAACTTTTTCAGGTAATAAATAACAAGATATCGAGGGAAACAAAATACATTATCAACAAAATTTACCATGCGACATTATGCTTTGCTATTATTGTTGTCTATAGCATGTTTTTGCAAATATTATTCAGATTTACAATCGGTCCTCCTTCAACAATGGACATAAAAGAAGTTGCCAAGTTAATTAGTCTAGTTTCTTTTAATCAGTTCACAATCGACTATTTGATAGCAAATGGATTTTTCATGTCATGTTGTTATTCCAAAAAGAGTAGCTTTTCTTGTTAGATGAATGAGTGAAAATATGTCAGTTCAAACACAACAACGTCTGCATAAATGTTAAAGAGAATAAAATTGTTTAATCAAGGACATAGCACACGATAAAGGTATGAGGAAAACAAATACCAAGTTTTTAATTCATTAAAGGCAGGTACGGAAACAGTTACAACTGGTTTAGGTGTTTCTGCAGCTGAATTGTGTCTATATAGTTCCTCAACTAAATTCACAGGATTTAGCACATCAGTTATAGGAATTGATTGAAAAGATTTGAATGATAAGATAATTTGAGAAAAGGTTTCAAAACATGATAAAATAGTAACATCTGCCATCACTAAGTTGATAAGTACTGATGACATGATAGGCAAAGCGATAAATACAAAAACAACATTATTTTAATCATAAGCGAGTATAAGCGATTTAAAAACATTAAAAACATGCAATCAGGAAACAAATAATGCAGAAATAAAGGAGAAAAAGATCTTTGAGAAACTTACAGGAAAGCAAGATGTAAAGAAAAACACTTTAACTGCAGCTGCCTGTGCCATAGGAGTAACTTTTGAGTGTCATAATTACTATTTTGAAAATGTTTCTCATAAGAGAACGTACACAAAATTTCTTTGTCTTTAGGCAACCTTTGTCAATAGATACATGAATGAGAAAGAAATATATTTGATAACTCCAATTGATAAGAGAAACGGCCAACTAATAAGTGTGTTGCAGACAACGAATCTGTTGTTGGCTATTTTAATATTTTCGATGATTTTAAAAACAGTATCTTTTTACTACAAAAATGACAAGAATGATACAAAGACTTTTTATGGTTGTTAAAACCATGAAATGTATATGAAAGTCAGTAACACAAAATGGGTTTTATTCATATTTATTACCGTCTTTGCAAGTTAAGCATATTTTTTCGGAGACTTTGTTTTATTGATATTAATGGACATTTAAAACAATTAAAGTGGCGTGCAATTGCAATGAACATTGAATATAAGCATTAGAGATGAAGATAGAAAAGTGATACATTTTTCTGTTCTGCCCGTAGCATATATTTTGCGCTTAGTTCAAGAAACGTACCTTGTTTTCCATGCAAAGCAAATAGCATAGATTATGTATAGAGTGATTAGAGAGATATCTTAGCGGTCCTAGTTAGATTTTACCTTTAAATATTGTGACAGAAACAGATGAACAAAATGCTGCACTGGGTGAAATAAGTTACGCTCGAAACTTCCACACAAACTGCATTGACATTCTTACTTTTATATATATATGTATATATATATATATATATATATATATATATATATATATATATATATATATATATATATATATATATATATATATATATATATATATATAACCAATCGAGAAAAGATAAACACCGAAACATATATTTCGTGAGTGGCATGGATAAAGTAAAATAAATATTTTTAGAAGACTATAACACTTTTCAATCTCAACTTGAACAATTACAGAAAGACTTGTATAATTGAATCCAACAAAACGATCACGAAGTAAAATGCAATAATGATTTTAACACAAAACGTTATTGACCTGAGTAACACGATAACAGCAAACACTAATGCGTTGTCACCGACGCAAAAAGACTGATTTAATAGAGGTAAACAAAATAATAGAAAATGTAAAAACACAATGAATGTGAATGAAAGCACGATTAGAGCTATAAAAACAATGTATGATTTCTCTATTATAGATTTGAATGATAGGATCAAAAGAATGAAACATTAAATGCTACATTCTGAGAATTTAAAAACAATTTACAAGGTGAACTTGAAAAATTTAAAACGGATAGAAAAGAATCTGCCGATAGGGAACTGATTACAAATATAGTAGTAATGCAAGGTGTTATATTGACGAAAGAGACATAAAAGATAAAACAAATGAAAACAGATGTAAATCATTTGGAACAATCTTTTCAATAGATGCAGTCAAAAATAATGTAGATAAAAAGACTCTTGCAATAAGTGACAGTTAAAGATGAAATAAACGAAAATATACAGACCTTCAAAACCGAATTGAACACGGAAATGGTTGTATATAATATTTTTATGTTTCACATAATTAGAACACTGAACGATGAATGTGATAAACGAAACTAATGTATGGATGAATATTGCTTCATGACTTTCGCATTGTACCAACTCAAGATGGTATTGACTTACATGTGAAATGTCTTGATATAATTTCAGTAATTAAAGAGCACCGATACCACAATTTAATGCTAATTTTGAATACCATGAAATCCAAGTTTTTTTTAACATTTCTAAAGCTAAAATAATTAGTCGACATTTACGGATTTAAGTATGCTCCTTCACATTTTAATGAATACAAGTTACACAGAATAGCTGTTTCACAATAGTGTGTCATTCAAATCATATAACCTGCTTTATATACAACTTGTATTAACTTGATTAGAAATGATTTAAGAGTATATGATGATGCAAATACTGATTTTTACAGTGTACTAGATGTAAATAACCGACGATATGCTTACTTATTAGATATTAAACAAGGATCTGTGGCTAAAATTTACAACGTAAAAAACACGTTCTTACTATCTAGAAGATAACAACAGCGAAACAAAAAATAAAGAAAATGTTTCGGTCTGAATGTAGAAATAAAACAATAATATCGAAATGTGTTAGTGGTAAATAGAATAGAATATACTTTGTTGTATTGTTTCCAGCACAATAAACGGTCACAGCAAATATGATTGGAGGAGTAAGCTAACGGTTTAACACTTTACAGGAAGCAACTATTTTTCAAGATAGTTCATCATAATTGTTCTGATGAATAAAGACTTCGACACAACACAAATTAGAAGAATTACGGAGACAGCTGCAGAAAAAAAATGAAAAAAGATCAAAGACACTTGAATACTTGGTGATAGATTGAGAAAACATGGGTTGGTCACTCAATATTTAAACAACACGGATGATGCTTTTTCTCTATATGAGTCTATTCATAGTGCTGATGGTAGACATGATTTTTAAATGATATAGATAGCAAGACAAAACTTGAAAAGCCAAGACAATCTAAACTGAATCATTTATATGAATTTATCAATGATCAAGTTAATTGCGAGTACATTTTCATTGCACTTGTGATCGGTATTAGTGTGTATACTGCTTACAAGTTTTTCTAGCATTTAAAAAACGAAGATGGCGTGTGCCGAAGACAACCTTCATTTGTGCTTTTTCACCACAATAAATGACGCAGCATCTCTACCAGAATGGCAACGTATGGCCAATACAAAACTCTGAACAAGCAAGTAACTATACCGCAAGGAGTAAATACATCGATCTAACAAACCATTGTGAAAGATATCACCATATCACACAGAAGCGATGATATTTCAAGCTGAATGTTATGTGTATTGAATTTATAATATGTGGCCATGATTGTAAGTTGTACTCTAGTCAGATTATGGTCATTTTGTAAACAACACGTTCACATAGCATTTGATTTCAAGGCCGGTTTTGTTACCATCTGGACTGTTATTTCCATGTCTTGTTATGACAAAAGTCAGGTGCACAAAGTAATTTTCCACTATAATTACTCATATTGTGATGTGACATAGGTCATGTAGGCATGTGTATTTATATACAGATTTTGGTTAACAAATTCATTCCTATTATAGACTTTCGATTCTAAAGGATCAGTTTGTAAGGAATCTATTTTAGTTGTGTTGTCGAAATCAGATATAATTTGTGAGGAATTATTTATTTAAAATATGCATTGGAAATACTAAAGTGCTCATAGATTTTAGAACTTTGGGGGATTTATGTGAATGCATTCAAAACATTCCGGACTACATCACTGTGGTACATCAAGGCATTAAATACTTGTGGTACATCAGGACATTCAATGCTATTGGAATTCATTCGGAACATTATATATTTTTGGACTTGCAATTAGGACACTCAGGATGATTTGGACTTTAATTCACGTTATTGTTAATGTCTTTTGATTTTTCACTCTAATTGTCTAGAAATAAATTGCTTATTGATTTTACTTGATTTTGTTGGTTTCACTTTCTTTCTGTTGCATATTTTGATCCCATAGAGTCGTAACATGAATAACTACAACATTTTTATGGCATAAAAAGATTTGTGTTTACCTATTTCCGTTAGAATAAACCGGATCGAACGATAAATGCAGGAAATGGAAATCAGGTATTGGGTAGGAAATGCACAAAACTACCAGTTTGGAAGCAATTCAGTTTGTGGTGTATGGAAAAATGTTTTGAATACCACTTTACTTCCAAATACTAAACGATCAGTTTCCACTGTATCCTTATGCATTTCGTCATGATATCAGATTCAACATCACATTTGCAAACCCCATGAAGTGATAGAAGGCGGAAATCAAGACTACGAACTGGAAAACGTTTGCCTCCAGTGCGATACCATTACCGCTGACTCAATTGGGTGTACAAGTTATGCAAGAGCTTAGAGAAGCCACTAAGTAATTGTTCAATGAAAAGAAAACACTCAAAGTCATTGTTAGCCATTTTTACACTGACAAGCATTGCATCCGGCTTGATTTGAGGAATACATATGATAACGTATTACACGGTAGTGGTCTTAAATATATAGAAAAGAAAATATTGGTAATCACAAAATGTATATTTATTTCTTGTCTGATCAGATACGGGTATTTATGCAAAACAGTCAATTCAAATCAATTTTGGTTTAGGCACCAATAAATAACACAGATTTTGCCTAAGTAAATTACGTTAACCTGATCATTTGTGGAGTAACAAGTGTGGGAAAACATTAATTGCACTAAATCTGACAGAGAAAGATTAGAAAGATTTTTTTACGATTATATCTTTATCATCTGTCCAACTTTTCTTTCGAACAAAATTAATGGTAGAAAGTAGTTACCCAAAGATAAAAACGTAATCATGATGGATCCAGAAGATATATTAGACTATAAGCGGCTTGAGTTGATGACTGTGTGAATCTGTATGACGTTTATACTAAAGCAACTAAACTAACTAGACTAGCTCTTAGTGTTATACGTTTAAAAAATCAGCATGGGGGATCGTGTAAAAGTACAACTCTGTAATCAAATGTTTAGAGGAAAAAAAACACGTTTGTCGTTTTGTCTTCTACACCAAGGTCAAAAAGCAATGGAAGCCTTTTTCACTGACAATGATCTCATCACAGATGATGTATAAAGAGAATTTGTAGACATATTGAAACAGAACAAAATAACAAACTTTTAATGAGACACGAGTCTCCTTATTCTAACAAGGTACTCATGTGTCCGCAAGGTAAAGTATTTATGTTATCGCCTGATTAACTTCTATCTTCGTAAGAATTCTGTGCTATTTTGTTCATGTTGATGCTCTATGCATATCATAACTGGATGACTTAAGTAAATTCATCCCTCGATAATTTTCCTTACTTCTAAATAAGCAATCTTTGTACATCTTGAATTTTAAACTAATTTTGGTTACACATTGGGTATGCTTTTACAAACTTTCTAATCATATTTGTCTATCTTGAATGAAGAGTTGCATCTTAACCCACAGACCTCTCTACTTGGAACGCCATTTAACTCATGCTTGAAAAGTACAAAATCATTTTCATTTGTCTGTGATATGTTAAATAGTTGTCATAAGGATAGTCACTACTGTCCTCCAACTTTATGTTCTCTTTCATACCGCTGCAAAAGTTTTATTTTTCAAGATTAATACACAAAAAATCCGTATCGGTCATAAAACTTTGTTGTAATTGTCGTATTTAGGCTTTGATTCAAAAAAAAATTGTGCATGAGCCATTTGGATAACCTAAGTACAACATATCCATATTGTTCGGGTTAGTTAATTTAAATTTTCTTATTTTTCAGACTGAATTAAACCAGGTCAAAGTCAATAATTGTAATATTTATTTTCGTCTATATTTATTTTAACTGTTGTTCTTTTTCTCAAATTTTCAATTTGTTTAACGAATGCAACGTTATTCGTCGATTTGGGGACAAAACACTTTCTTGTTTTGATTTGTTGATTTATGTTGTCAAACTCATATATAGTTCTATGTAATATTTCAGTGTAGGATGTTGGTCAAACAAAATTACTATGTGTATTTCTTTCAGTTTCAATCCCAATTGCACATAAAGCTTTAAATTTTTGTAGTGAATTACATATTTGTCTTTATTTTTGTAGTGAATTACATATTTGTCTTTAATTTGTAATGTGCACAAAAGTAGTTTTGGCATAAAGTAATTTTGTACCCTGTAAAGTTGTTTCATCGAAGCTTTTGAAACTATTGAAGTACTTATATGGATAGATATCCTTTCTCAGAAATTGCACACAAATGTTTTATTGTCTCATCGTTTAAATTCTTGGCCAACTGCTCTAGAGATTGACCCATAAATAAACTCCAACAGTGTATCATATTTCCAAGCGTCTTGAAAAAAAGGGGACATCTGAACCTGACAAGTTGTGAATGAAGAGCGGAATTAATTTT
Source organism: Margaritifera margaritifera (assembly GCA_029931535.1). Classification (NCBI taxonomy): domain Eukaryota; kingdom Metazoa; phylum Mollusca; class Bivalvia; order Unionida; family Margaritiferidae; genus Margaritifera; species Margaritifera margaritifera. Next base: position 2,443,236 of record JAQPZY010001653.1, on the reverse strand, counting down.
GCATACCTAAAATTTAAATTCCATTCGTTATGAACAGACTCTCTATACATTCCAGTCACGTGATCATTATTACTCATCTTGTATTTGAATATTTTTTATCACAGATACGGCATGTATTTGTTAAGTTAAAATGTTTTTCATTGTTTTTGTGAATACCATAGGTTTTGCGTGTTTTCAGGATATAAATATATATTTTCAAAATCAAAATAAACAACATATGGAACTTTTAATTGATGCTAAAACATCGTCTTTTGGGCTCTGATTAGTTTTTGGGTCCATATAAAAGGCAAGCATGTATTAAAGATATATATCTGTCTGTGATACCTATTTATATGTGATGACACCCTTTTTCTATAAATCCTTCATGCCTACGTAATGGTACTTATTGTTATTGTTATGGGTGTAACGCCATTTTTTAGCACATGATAGGCTATACATGGCAGCCAGTATATTTGGTGGAGGAAGAATCCGGAAAAACTCTGGGAAGAACTACCGACCCACGGGAAGCTACTGGCAAGCTTTCTCACATACCCACTTTGGCCGCGTAATGGTACATTCCATTGTTTGAAGCGAATATGATGAATATGTCAACGTTACTGACTTTCTCTATGCTATGTATTCTTACCGGTTTGATGTAATTTCTATAAGCTGTACTGTAGTTATCGTTGCAAAGTTAAGAGTCTTTCTTGCTGCTTAGCGGTAACCTCTCCTCCTTCTAATATTACATACACATTCACAAAGATATGAAATTCAAGTTCAATTTTTTAAATAGTATCGATTTTAACTGACCATTTATTGAAGCAATAAATGCATCTGTCTAAATTGTATTGTGATGTTCTATGAGAATTTTGCAGGGAGTATATTTACAATTGATTCGATAGCTTAAAAGAAACATTTGTTGCGCTATAAATTTGTGCATTAATAGTTGAATATATTTCATATTGGGTGGTAGCAACATGTATGTGTCTATCTCAGTTGTAAGATACTGCAATACAGTTTGTACTGATTAAACATTTATGTGTCTATCTCAGTTGTAAGATACTGCAATACAGTTTGTACTGATTAAACATTTATGTGTCTATCTCAGTTGTAAGATACTGCAATACAGTTTGTACTGATTAAACATGTATGTGTCTATCTCAGTTGTAAGATACTGCAATACAGTTTGTACTGATTAAACATTTATGTGTCTATCTCAGTTGTAAGATACTGCAATACAGTTTGTACTGATTAAATTTGTATGTGTCTATCTCAGTTGTAAGATACTGCAATACAGTTTGTACTGATTAAACATTTATGTGTCTATCTCATTTGTAAGATACTGCAATACAGTTTGTACTGATTAAACATGTATGTGTCTATCTCAGTTGTAAGATACTGCAATACAGTTTGTACTGATTAAACATGTATGTGTCTATCTCAGTTGTAAGATACTGCAATACAGTTTGTACTGATTAAACATGTATGTGTCTATCTCAGTTGTAAGATACTGCAATACAGTTTGTACTGATTAAACATGTATGTGTCTATCTCAGTTGTAAGATACTGCAATACAGTTTGTACTGATTAAACATGTATGTGTCTATCTCAGTTGTAAGATACTGCAATACAGTTTGTACTGATTAAACATGTATGTGTCTATCTCAGTTGTAAGATACTGCAATACAGTTTGTACTGATTAAACATTTATTATTTTATGCTGGGTTTTGCATGAACTGGAGCACGTCCAAAACTTTGAGATGTTTATTGGTTTTCTGTTGAGATTCATAGTATATTTGATCTCCCATTCAAAAATTCACAACAAAGAAATTAGTAAGTATTTGATCTCCCATTCAAAAATTCACAACAAAGAAATTAGTATGTATTTGATCACCCATTCAATTCACAACAAAGAAATTAGTATGTATTTGATCACCTATTCAATTCACAACAGAGAAATTAGTATGTATTTGATCTCCCATTCAATTCACAACAAAGAAATTAGTGTGTACTTGATCACATATTCAATTCACAACAAAGAAATTAGTATATATTTGATCACCAATTCAATTCACAACAAAGAAATTAGAATGTATTTGATCACCCATTCAATTCACAACAAAGAAATTAGTATGTATTTGATCACCCATTCAATTCACAACAAAGAAATTAGTATGTATTTGATCACCAATTCAATTCACAACAAAGAAATTAGTATGTATTTGATCTCCCATTCAAAAATTCACAACAAAGAAATTAGTATGTATTTGATCTCCCATTCAAAAATTCACAACAAAGAAATTAATATATATTTGATCACCAATTCAATTCACAACAAAGAAATTAGTATGTATTTGATCTCCCATTCAATTCACAACAAAGAAATTAGTATGTATTTGATCTCCCATTTAATTCACAACAAAGAAATTAGTATGTATTTGATCACCCATTCAATTCACAACAAAGAAATTAGAATGTATTTGATCACCTATTCAATTCACAACTCAATTCACAACAAAGAAATTAGTATATATTTGATCTCCCATTCAATTCACAACAAAGAAATTAGTATGTATTTGATCTCCCATTCAATTCACAACAAAGAAATTAGTATGTATTTGATCTCCAATTCAATTCACAACAAAGAAATTAGTATGTATTTGATCTCCCATTCAATTCACAACAAAGAAATTAGTATGTATTTGATCACCCATTCAATTCACAACAAAGAAATTAGTATGTATTTGATCACCCATTCAATTCACAACAAAGAAATTAGTATGTATTTGATCACCAATTCAATTCACAACAAAGAAATTAGTATGTATTTGATCTCCCATTCAAAAATTCACAACAAAGAAATTAGTATGTATTTGATCTCCCATTCAATTCACAACAAAGAAATTAGTATGTATTTGATCTCCCATTCAATTCACAACAAAGAAATTAGTATGTATTTGATCTCCCATTTAATTCACAACAAAGAAATTAGTATGTATTTGATCACCCATTCAATTCACAACAAAGAAATTAGAATGTATTTGATCACCTATTCAATTCACAACTCAATTCACAACAAAGAAATTAGTATATATTTGATCTCCCATTCAATTCACAACAAAGAAATTAGTATGTATTTGATCTCCCATTCAATTCACAACAAAGAAATTAGTATGTATTTGATCTCCAATTCAATTCACAACAAAGAAATTAGTATGTATTTGATCTCCCATTCAATTCACAACAAAGAAATTAGTATGTATTTGATCACCCATTCAATTCACAACAAAGAAATTAGTATGTATTTGATCACCCATTCAATTCACAACAAAGAAATTAGAATGTATTTGATCACCTATTCAATTCACAACAAAGAAATTAGTATGTATTCACAACAAAGAAATTAGTATGTGGTCTAGGGACTCGAGTGTATTTTTCTTTATTTTCAAAATGTTCGGTCCAGAGGTCGTTGTTTCATGACCTCTGTACGAGATTTCTAAAATAAAATTTTGAAGTGGTCCAATATTGAAGTATTACAATGGTCCTACTCCGAAATATCGCGTTGTATGGAACATTGTTAAAATTAATCTATACCTTTATGGCATATGTGTTAAAAACAGTTCAAATTTTGAAAAAATGTTTTATAAATATCCGCTATGTTCTACTTTTAGAGGAATCAAAAACACTAAAATGACAAGTTTGTATATATAGATCTTTCAGTTTCATTCTTTAGCCAATCAACAGAGAGAAATGACTGTAATAACCTACAATTATTTAGGCCTAAATCACACAAAATTTGTTTGACAAAGAAAATCCATTTAAAACTGCGTATACCAGCAGCAGCATCGTGGAACATCGTGTCATATATTAATTTTGAAATCTTTTTCATTTTTTCTAGTAGCAAGTCTAGCCAAAAATATAACAGCTGTTGTTGTTGTTGTTGTTGCCGTTGTTTCATGACCTCTGCCGGTGCTTTATTCCAGCACCAGAATGTACATGTATACATAGACGAAACACATTCAGCTGATTGGTGCTAAAACAACATGGCTGCAGTGAAAAGAAGAGCACAAAGGTTTTACATTGACGATACAGAGTGCAAGTTATAAGGGACTTAGAATGGGGCAAAAGTTACTGACAAGTGGATATTTAAACTCAATTTGGATCCAAATGAAAACGAAACTATGAAGTTAACAGGATGAAAATACTCTTCAGTTGTCTAAATTATTTATTACATGTATTTATACCAATGTAATGCTACGAAGGCATCTCTGGAATCTTCAAAAATAAATACTGATATAATCTTTGTTTGAGTACCGTGTTACACGAAAAAAGCTGCTCATCTAAATTTTCACGATATTTTTTATTTTTGTCTTATCAACTTCTTTTTACTCTTTTGCCTTATTTATATGGAATGTATATGTTTGAAGAACAGTCGAGTACATTCATGATATCCATTCACAGTATGTATGTTTTTGTTTTCTTTTGGGATCAGATCTATCCAGTTCCTGTGAGTAGAGCATGTACAGCGATGAGCTCGAAACTCATGCAAATCGTGTGATGGTAACACACAGACGGGCAAGATCATTCTATAAACCTTACCTTTATGCCAGGGGTCACCAACCTTTTTGTTCCTACGGGCACATTTGTGATTTTGTGAGAGAGTGGCGAACACCAACCAATTAACTTGACCCATTTTTTAAATTTTGTATTATTGATTATAAACTCTTCCGCAGGCACACAAAAATCCTTGGCGGGTGCCATGGCGCCCACGGGCACCGCGTTGGGGACCACTGCTTTATGGTTTAAAGGGCGCGGCCTTATTCGTATTAGGTGACATTACGGTATTGATATGGACCAGCGCTCGGTACTATGGAAACGATACTTATACTCATTTTGCACAAGTATTTAAGTTAACAGTGCATCGCTGTGAAATGATATTTGGTGAACTGGTTAGCCTAAAGTTTAAATGCTGTCATAATTAAATCATTTATCTCCGAATCATTGTCTAAATAGGTGCTATATCATACCATAAGTTTTTTTTTCCTAAATTATTTTTATCATAGTTTTAAATTTTGAAATATTTTACTAATTTGACTACCGTATTTACTCGCATATTAACCTATACCAACTGCAAACTGCATAGACCCAGATCTGCCATCCCATAATGCGCCGGCAGATCTGGGTCTCTGCAGTTTGTAAGGACTAATCAGTAGAACAAACAACATATGCGCCGGCAGATCAGGGTCCATGTTGTTTGCATTTGGATTCAGATTATAGGGGAGTATATACGGTATGTCTACAAAATAAATTTTAATTAAACATTTTTCCTTTATTAATCACACCAGCTAAAATTTATCATAATGTTCAACACCTCACTTTCGTTCACGTTTTAAGTTTTTCTAGAAATACTACATAAGTAGGTGCAATCTTGAATACATAAAGAAGTGCAGAAAGAATTCATACATTAAACAAATAATTACATTGAATACATAAAGAAATGCAGAAAGAATTCATACATTAAACAAATAATTACATTGAATACATAAATAAATGCATAAGGAATTAATACCTTAAACAAATAATTACATTATTTAACCGATAAAGAAATAAATTCTATTCAGTACACCGATAAATGTCAAAGTTTTACATGAATTGAAGACTTCAGAGATAAAAATTATTTTGCCTATCAAAAGGTGTAGTTTTTATTTACAATATTTTCGCAATATCGCAAGAATTATTCCACTGCATAAGGAAATTAGTAAGTAAATACTTTCACATTTATCATTGACTGAATTTCAGTATGTTACTACATTTTTAATATAAACACTGCCATTTACAACACAGTGAAGTTATTATTATTATTATTATTATTATTGTTGTTGTTGTTGTTGTTGCTGCTGTTGTTGTTGTGATGGTGGTGGTGAAAAAGCGGGACAAAAGAACTACAGATGAGTAAAGTGCTTATAACTCCAATATGTTCTATTTCCTCATCTTTAAAAATCAAATTCATATATTGAATTATATATCGTATAGATCCTGATTTACTTAAAATAAAGAATATGAAAGAAAATTAGTATTTTCAAGAGAAAATTTTAAAAAATTATTGTACATAAATAAAAGCATTTTTTCAATTTTGAAGAAAAAAGAGGAAAAGTAATCATAATGCCCATTAAGTATATATTTTTGTTTAGTTTGAAATGATATATCAAAAGGTAAAAAAAATTAGAAGGATCAAGTGTATCAGCAGGGTGATTTTTATATATATATATATTTTTTTTAATTACTTTGGCATTTCGGTCTCAGTTTTTATTCTACAAATAATTTGTCAAATTTCAGAATTTCTCTGCAGGTTAATGTTTTTTGTTAAAGCTTATTTCAAATGAATTCTTTTCTGTCATTTAAATTAATGGACAGTTGGGTTATTGGTACATTTGCTGCAACAATGACTTTTCAAAATTATGGACAATAACATTTATGGAACTTAAAATCATTATTAAAGTGCAATTTTGTGTTTACTTAAATTCTGTTGTAACTGTTTATTTCCGCGTTTGAGAGTGCAAATTCGAAGATTTCTGCAGAAATAAAGTTGATTCATAGTACTAAAGGAATATGAATGTGTTGGCGGTGTCTCCTGTTTTGTGCGGCCTTTCTCGGTTCAGGCACATAAATATCACCCGTAATCAGTATCTTAATGGCTGACGCGTGTAAGTGACACGTAATGGCTGGGGATAGTTAAATCTGAAAGAACTTTCCACTGGAAATGTCTAGACTTCGACACCCCTAAAATCAAAAATAGACAAGCCTTTTACATTTATCGCCTGTGTATTGATATTGTTAAGACACTATAGATTACGCTCCTATGCGTTATTATAAAATCCATCAGTGCACACAATTTTGTACTGTTCATTATAGCCATGTTTTCATCACTAAACACCGAAAAATGACAACTAATGCAAATCATGACACCAATTTTTTTTTTTTTTTTTTTAAATGGAAACTGTGCACACTCTGGTAAATTGTCAGTGAGGTCCACTTTAACACAATAACTACGGGGTGTTTTCTCCTCCCCGTCAAATCAACGGTTTCATGGTGATAGATCAATTTCAGACGACTCTGTTTGCTACACAACACTCAAAACGAAACCTGAACTGACGTTTCGCAGAAAGGTAATTTCCGCAAAGCAATTTCAAATGTTTTCGCAAGTTGGCTTCTCAAAAGAATGGTATTTGGGAAAAATCTATCTTTTCTCCCCGTTGTGATTACGGAAATGAAGCCTGTAATTTAGATACTAATTTTGTAGTCTACACTGGGCGACTGCTGTTCCTTGTAAAATCTTGATTCATAATGTACTCTTTTTATCGCAGCCGTCACAAGATTCGGTGGGGCGGTTCTAACTTCACTCAGAATAAACGGTTGGAATGTCTGCTATTTTTACTTGCGTCATGTACGTCTTATACGTAATCAAGCTGTGTTTGCCTATTCATGTAAATAAAATACATTATTGAAACTCCACAGATGAAACACGACATAATAATCCAATCTCACATCCACATCAAATTCGATTGCTTCAATTTTTCTATAGTGCATACTTTAAGTTGACATGGAATAATTAATGTTGGATATGCAGGCACGGAAATAATGAAGCTTAAGTTTCAAATTTCAAAAGAAATATTACTGTTAGGCTTTTACAATGGAGCTGCAATCCGAGATAAATGTGTACTACTACTACTATTGTGGAGGCTATTATTATTATTATTATTATTATTATTATTATTATTATTATTATTATTATTATTATTATTTCTCTCATCGACTTCCTCTTGATGATATTTGAGCAGGGTTTTTTTTTTTTTTTTTTTTTTTTTATCTTTTCAAATTAAATTGCTATGCCACTGTACTTTGTTACTTTCCACTGGGACTGTTTTATTTTTTTATATATGTCATATTCTCTCCGTGTCAGTTTGTTGTTTTACGTCAGGCCTCCTGTGCTGCATTTCGTGCTCGGTCGGTCTGTTGCAATCCCATGGGATTTTTGCCTTGCTGTTTTAAACCACATTCTCTACACTAGTGCTACTTGTTTTTGCACTAAAGCCCATATTTGTGAGATAGATGCCATTGTGCGGCCAGGTCTAGTTTCTCGTGCCGATTTTTACATTTTCAATTAGCTAGGTAGCTAGAACGCAAGACTTACTGATAAGGTGGTTGACTGTCACATTCTTACTCCTGCACATTCCACCGAGCATTTCACGTCTCGATTTTGTACACTTACTATTACCTTGCTGAACATTGAGTGCCTGGTCCTGAGCTGCCAAAATCAGTCTATCTGTTTCTTCTTCTAATTCTCTCTGTTGAAACCATCGCCAATGTGCCCTCACCTGCCTATTGTTGTTTCCCTTTTAAAGTTTCCATGCATTGCATTATCCCTCTATTCCGTGCTTTCTCTTAGCACCTTCCCTTTTGATAATCCTTTTCTCCTTCGTTTTCTTTGAGAAGGCCTTTTCCGAAAGTCTCATCAATTTCTTTCACTTACTTGCCTAGACATCTCTTGTCAGGCTCAAAACAGTCTTCAACGATTATTCCGCTTTCCCCCTAGCTCCCTACTAAGGTATTGTCTGTTTACATTAGCCCTTAGATGCAATGTTAATGGATGTACATTAACTTTATAGCTTTTTACTGATGTCTTCCAACTCTTTAGTAACTTTATTATGATGTATCACCCTTGAAAATAGTTGACTTTTTGAGGTAATGCGGCTTACATAGCAAATTTTGACCCTCTATTTTACGGATATTGTATTTTTTTACCTTTATCTTTTATTTTATACGCCTTGTCTAGAATTTTAACATCTTACCTTTTATGTTTTATCTTGCAGTGCTTCATGTTAACGTTTTTTTGGAAGGGTTAATATTCCTAAAGTCTTTTGTGAAATTCTTTATATTTACATTTTTTAGAAACTTACTTTTAGTCGGCACCATATGTCCATTGTTTGGCTGAATTGCCGTTAAACGCTAATGCATACATACATATGCCTAATGATGGAGTATTGATGGAGTACTACGACAGCGTTTTATTTCAAGCTGCCTGCGTCAAAAAATGATAGATATTTGTAATCCTCAGTCTCCTCATGTCTTACTCTGTGGTTTTCTGGGAACCGAATTCATGTTGTTTTCTTTTCCGATTAACATTCTTTATGCTTTGAGCCGAGTACATGTCGACCCCAAAGTTGTTGTGGCTGACGGCAATGAGAAGACTGAATGTTTGGATTAGGGAGTCTATTTCAGACTCATATCGCCCATAGCGCTTCATTTCAGTTCATGATATGCAGTTGATTGATTCTTCTTATGGACATCGATTGATTTTATTTCTTTTGTGGACATCATTGGTTAGTTTCCACTTATGTGCTGCTTTGACACTCATGTAAGGAGAATTAGTGCGATCACAACCAGCAATAGTGACAGTGAATCGCCGTGGAAGTTACATCTTTTCAGCTCGTTACTCCCAAGCATGCGGCACTGCGTTGTGAATTGCGTTTTCCGATACATTATACTGTTTCCGAAGACTCATTATATGCTTCTGGCTATACCAACTAGCTCCACAAGTGACACAGTCTGTCATACGCCATCTTGTTATTATCCCATGTCATATACTGGGTCTTTGTTTTTTCACCTTCTGTCATTCTGGAGCACCATCTTATCATTTAGCAACTGATTATTTTATCCCAAATGATTTTCGTCTACAGCCCTTCCGCATTTCTGGGAGTAGCCCATTCCTATCTAGATGGTCATATAGTATATATGCAATGGTTTCTGTGAGTAATTTTTCATACAATTACTAGGCAGATTACTGGCCTATAGCTGATAACTATAGACTTTTACCTTTGTCTTTCATTATTAAGACATCATACGACCTTTTGTCATCCAAGTTGGAATACTGCATGATTACTATGCAATAATCTAGTCGAGATGCTTATCTACCATCACTTCTTGTGAATTTCTTTAGCCAGAAACTATTATTATTATTAATATTATTATTATCATCTTCATCTATTACTTTTACTACTACTACTACTACTACTACTACTACTACTACTACTACTACTACTACTACTACTACTACTACTACTACTACTACTACACGCGTAATAATTTTAAGGTCTTAAGTGATTAGCCAATCGACGAATTCTAAAATTATTATTGATATGTCCTAAACTCTTCAATATGTCTGATTCGATTTTTATCCGAGCAAATAAAATCTGAGTCGACAATTACTGATTCAAATAAATTGTATCAAAGCGATGCAGTGCCCAGTAATCTTCGCGGGATATTTTGAAAATTCTGGCTTATAGGATGTTGCAGAGATAGGTCACTTGTTTTCGGGGAGGAGGCGAAACAAGTTTCGCACGTGAACAGAAAACAAAAATTGTTTCAGCCATGTAAGAGAAAATCATTAGAATGCTTGAGTTTCAAAATATTAGATTGGTAATGATGAAGAATTATTAAACTACTGATGGGTTCAACTTTTCATTTGCCAGTAAAAGGTTATTTACATGTATGTCGCTCGACAAAATTTGAAAAGATAAAGTTGTGTTATTGTTCCGTGTTGCTGCGGACTAATTTAAGTCGGAGGGTTCTGTCGTTATTGTTTGCAATCAACAATGTCTATTAGACAGTCATTGAAAATAGCCAAAAGGAAAACGTTCTGAAGCATTCATAGCCACTTCAGTGCAAGAGATTCCGAAATTTCGAAAATAAAAAACGTTTTGAGCATTTACAGCCATTTCAGCGTAAAAGATTTCGAAATCTATAAAAGAAAACGTTCTGCAGCATTTACAGTTACTGCAGTGCAAGAGATTCCGAAATCTATAAAATACAACAAACCGTATACACAACAGATTGAGCAACACTGCTGACGAAGCACGCGGTATACTTACTTCAGCAGTAATCATGGGAGAGGTCATTGTATGAAGCACGCATTGTACTTGCTACAGCAGTAATCACGGGAGAGGTAATTATATCAAATAATGTCAGCCTTCGTAATTTTTAAACTGATACGGTAATATCGGATAACCGTCTGAAATTAGTGTCGAGTTAAAAGTTGCATAAACTTGTCTTCTTTCCTAAAATGTGCTTATCTTAATATTTCTTTTTTGAAAATCAATAATAATAATAATAATAATAAATGTGTCCAAAATTCACTCTTGTATGTATTAATTTACACGGTGATATCATCTTATGCAATATAACTGTTTCTAATGACTAGTCTATGAAATAGTTAATCTATCGCCCAATGTCACTGTTTCACACATGCCAATACCGATGGAACTTTGACCAATAATTTCGCTGGTAAGGTGTGAGGTATTACGTAAATAAAGACACAACGATAGGTTGACGGAAAAAAAATCAGGTCTTTGCTTCGACACCTTGATGACTGTCCTTCTACATTATATACAAATTTAAATAGCCATAACTTCAACATATTCCTACACATTTTTACTATATTCTCCACATTTATTATTATTCATATGTAGTTAAATGCAAAAGAATAAATCTTTATTTTTAAATGATGTGCTATGCTAATGTCTAATTGAGAGAGAGAGAGAGAGAGAGAGAGAGAGAGAGAGAGAGAGAGAGCGAATGATGGCTTCTTTCATTCTTTCAAGCATGCATGTATGAAATTTTAAACGTAATAAATTTACATAAAATAGACCTCTGAGTCATTTCTTACATTCACTCTTATTAGTCTGTCACTGTGTACGTCAAATTTTTCACCTGCCGTCAAGAAGATCAGTCCATTTAAATAACCGTTAGCCCTAAGTGCAAAAGCAATAATTCTTCCATATAAAACTTGTTAATTCTACTGATTTTAGGAATATGCAATTTCAAACACAAAGTTTTTAAGTACTGCTGTTGCTTGAAAACTAAAATAAGTTTTTTTGATAACTAAAACAAGCGTTTATTTGTCATCAAGTTTAAGAACTGTATTAGGTCTGTCAGAAACGGGGGGGGGGGGGGCGATTCGTTGATATTTTTAGAAATTATTAGACTTGACATGATGGTTGCTAATTGCTGTTTTCCAAACATTGTTACATCATATTAAACAATGTTCCCATCCACAATAAATAACGTGACTCTAACGTTAACTACTATCGCCCTCTCTCTCTCTCTCTCTCTCTCTCTCTCTCTCTCTCTCTCTCTCTCTCTCTCTCTCTCTCTATATATATATATATATATATATATATATATATATATATATATATATATATATATATATAAGAAGAATCACCTTACCTATGAAAAAAAGAGCTAGTGGATAACGTACAATTTTAATTTTTTTGTCTTTATTGAACAGCTTAAAAATAAATATAAACTGATAAAACAAACTTTATTTTAAAAAAAACTTTTGCTACAGTATGGAGAAGAAGAATGTTCTACAAAATAATAGCACGAAACACCACTGAGAAAATATTTTATATCATTTAACACATGATGGCAATATTTTATATCATTTAACACATGATGGCAATATTTCATATCATTTAACACATGATGGCAATATTTCATACATTGTGAAGTTAAGTAGACGAATAAGTGACATATAATATATAATATAGATGTTAAACAAGGTGGTATATACATTCCCATGTTATTTAGTGCATATCACATTGACTTCAACATTGATCTTGACAGTTCAGAAAATATCCTTTAACAGTTTGCCCGCTGTCTGTCTAGAATAGAAACTAATAGAAATTTGGAGAAAACTAACATTAAGTTATTACAAACTTTAAAAAGAGAAAAAAAACCTTGTAAACATATGATTTTGATAATAAATTACAGATTATTGAGAAATAGACAAATCTCGGTCTAGTGTGTTTGTTTAAACATATGGTTCTTTAAAATCAGCTATGAATAGGCCTTAAAGCAACGGTCTCCTTAGGGTACAAACTAAAACAAAACATATCCACATGAGATGGTACGCTTTGTAGGGTACAAACTAAAACAAAACATATCCACATGAGATGGTACGCTTTGTAGGGTACAAACTAAAACAAAATGTATCCACATGAGATGGTACGCTTATTAGGGTACAAACTAAAACAAAATCTATCCACATGAGATGGTACGCTTTGTAGGGTACAAACTAAAACAAAATCTATCCACATGAGATGGTACGCTTTGTAAGGTACAAACTAAAACAAAATCTATCCACATGAGATGGTACGCTTTGTAGGGTACAAACTAAAACAAAATCTATCCACATGAGATGGTAGGCTTTGTAGGGTACAAACTAAAACAAAATGTATCCACATGAGATGGTACGCTTATTAGGGTACAAACTAAAACAAAATGTATCCACATGAGATAGTACGCTAACGAATACTTAACTGCAGTGTTTAAACTCTATCGAAACCATAAATCCGAAATACTGTGTACTGCATTTTTTAACCTTGGAAAAGTCCAATATGCCGTAAATTGAGTCCAAGCTTTGACAACGCTTTTATTATACATGTAATTGCAAAGTCAATATTTAAGTCGCCCAAACTAGCTTATCGATAGCTGAGTTGGAACTATTTTCTTTCAATATTGACACTGCAATGAATATAATGAAACATGCATTATGTGAAAATATTTATTATCGACTCAACATATCTATCTATCTATCTATCTATCTATCTATCTATCTATCTATCTATCTATATATATATATATATATATATATATATATATATATATATATATATATATATATATATATAATAACGCAAAAATTGATAACGGCACAAAGACAAAACAGTTTCCCAACATTTCGAGCTATACAAGCTCTTTGTCAGGGAAGAAGCAATTATATATATATATAAGTCACCTTTGACATTTATTCTCACGCACTGATCTGCAAGGTCCTTACTCACTTAAAGAGGCAGTGCATGAGTCTTTGGATTTAAAGTTAGAGAAATAATCATATAATAACTCATGATTATATACCGACTCTTTGACACTTTTATGAAGATCGCATATGAAAAGAAATGATAAATTTCGATCCGAGAAACGACGTAAATTTATTTTTGTGTACATAATTTTATGCAACAATTACATCACACTTCCTGAACATGTAAATCCGAAGAAAAGAAGAAGAAAAAAAAGCGATAATACCACGGAACATAGCTAACTTAATTTAACACATGAGAAGGGTCATCAATACATTACGACAGCTAATCTATGAATATTAATGAGAACCTGAATTAAAAATCATGTAGTTACTACATCACTATCATAACCCTAAGTGATTTCACTCAATCATAACCGTTCAGTGATTTCATTAAATTATAACCCTTCATTGTTAAATTGCGATCAGTAAATCAATAAAATGATTGATATTCCTCTGATTCTCAATATATTATAAGAAGTCTTATTACTTTAGCATGCCATTTGGTGTACCGATAACTTGTGTGTTTTAAGGACTATTGCTAATGCACAATTCAGTATAGGTTGGTGGGGAATAGTACTCTAATTATGAAAAAATGGCTATAAATTTTTGTAATAGTTATGCCCTATTTCCTTCAATAAAGTATCCTGTAACACTTAGCAGTGAGTTCGCAAAAGAATAACTTAAAATCAAAGACAATAAATTCATACCTCTTTGTCGGCAGATATTGAAGCAGTGTACATCAATATGGAGTTTGTATGCAATGAAACAAAAATGTCGCTGACACTAACCAGTAATCAAATGAGTGGCAAGGAGATGTGGAGTTTGTTTAAAATTTTGAGAAATTGAATATAAGCTGCTTTTCTACACATGCTGTTTGCAAATGAAAGACATTTTAGTCAGTGATGAAAACCCGGAAAGTAGATCCTATTAAAAGGTATGGATGCCTGCACTGGCCATAAGTAGTATTTTATGAGAAACACAATGACACAATTGTATATGTCTGTTGGTAATACTAATAACAAGAATATTGTTAGTGACAACCATTATGATAATCCCCATGCTGAACAGTTTGGAATATTTTAATAATCTCTGTTCATATGTCTTTCTGTATATGTTGTACGTGCATCTATCTATCTATGTGTCTACCTGACTGCATTAAAGTGAAATTTTGTCTCGCAACTATAGCAAATACACTATAAAATGCTCGCTAGTCCCCATTTAGGACTTTCAGTATGCAAAGTTACAGGACTGCCACCATTCTCTATTATCTTCTGAACTCCCTCACATAAAGCAGAGTGAGTTGAGATATTAATGACATGTATTTTTAGACACTCTAGATATATAATTCTGTAACTATCCAAAATGTCTAGAGACCGTTTTATTTGAAACGTAGCATTTTCACTATCGTGATGAAACACACGCATCTTCCTATTACGCTGAAATGAAATGAGTCGCACAACAATGTTGGTAACTTTCGCTTCGTCTTTAGCAACTGATATGGTGGACACCTAAGCTTACCATTCCAATACTATTCCACCTTCTTATCTCTTGATACTCACAATTCCTTTGTGGCTTGCCTATATTTGCGATTATCTAAAGCACCCCATGTCTTTGCAAATTACTTACCGTAGCACGATACAAACTGACTGACCCAAATTTTTCAAAATGTCACACACAAAACTAATCCAATCAATATTTAACACAAATGCAGGAAATTTAAATAAAACACCACCAATATGTATATAAGTAAAGCGAAAAATAAATGTAAGCTCCTTCTCTACACATAGCCTAACTGGCACACCGTAGATTTTACTACAGAAGCACACGAGGACGTTTGCATATATACATTTGAAACTCGTGGTCTCTGATCGTGTTACGCTACACTTCGTTTAGAATTCATGATTAGTGACAACCGTAACACAAAAAAGATCTGCATGAACGACCTTCTTATAAAGTATACAATTTCTCATATATTTTACCGGGTCAGTTCTTAATTTGAAAATAATTTAACGTTTTGCTCCTCTTGAACCACACTTGTTGCCTTGCGGGAAAAGCCTTCTCAAAAACTAACGGAAAGACGTCCTACGACTAGAATAGTTCTCATAGTTGCAAGCAAAATCAATATATGTACCATTTACGATGAAATATAATGCATATTTACGATATATAGCAAATTTAAAGTGGTTTTCATTATCTTTAGACAGGTATTAAAAAGGAACGACTGATAATACCGGAAGGTATCAAGTTCGGCGGATTAATATTTACAGAACTATATGCAGTGAATCGACAATCGTGTTTCGGAATTGTCTTCGCTATTAACAGCACAGACCACAAACGTAGTTTCAATATGGAAACTTTGGAAGCCATTGGGTTACAGATATGCGTGTAACATGACTCTCAGTCATGGGACTGTATTCACTGAAAGACGATCAATAGGTCAGCCTTCATTACAATGTATCGTGATTCGTGATGTTTGCCACATGTGTAACACTCGTTGCAACTTGTTTGGTCTTTATGCAACACGATACTTACAATGCAATCGCTCAGTTCCATCTCTATGTGGATATTTATTGCGCGTAAAATGCCATATTCAATTGCCTATTTTAGCTCTTATAAATACCTTTATAGCAAAACAGGTTGTACCTGCACATTCCATTAACAGTTTTTTTTTAAAGCAAATAATGTAGTATGTTCCCCTTATTACTTCTATGCATGATATTTGGCTATACCACACCCAGTCACCATATTAAGCCTGTTCGTATTACCAATAACCCTTAACTCACTGAACCGTTAGGTATTGAAGTGAATCAACATGTGTCTCCTATCCTTAGTAACATGAACTCAACTGTGTTTATAAACGTTGGCTTTTATATCATTCCCGACCTCCGTGTGTTGTTAAAACTGGGGCTCCATGCGGGTTAGAGTTAGTTTATATCAAAACAACAACAGCAGCAATAACAAAGACAACAACAATGTAATACCAACAGTAACAACAAAAAATAACAGTAAGAATGTGGCGGAGGAGAAGAAAGAGGAGAAAACTTAATCGCGCATGCTGAATTCTTCGAAACAAACTGCAGAGCATAAATGTCCAAGATACGCTTACTGTTACTTCAGCATACAGTACACAACACAGTCCATTGCATATTTGTAGCTTTTTCCACGATTGTAATGAGGAATTAAAAAGCATCTTTCACATTAAGGATGGTATGTTAATGAGAACAAAGCTCGACTGAAAAAGAAAACGGAAAGTTATTATCTAAAATATCTTTCTATTTAAATGATATAGCGGTTCACTCCCATAAATCTGGAATTTCAGGACTTTTCTTCAGCCTTGTTTAGTCATCCTGGATTGTATCAGTATCATATTTCCATTATCTATTCTAGATTGGGAATTTTCATTAAACCTTAAAGGTGATAATACCCATCGCTATCGAGCACGTACATATGAAACGCAGAAAATGTGTGCATGCTGCTGACAATGTATTACAATAATTGAAATATAACATTGTGAATTAATGGTACATGGCACAGTGAGGGAGCAATATCTACTATGCATGATTCTTGTAGCAAGTACCATAAACGGAACTAATATTGTTTAACAAAGGTATAAAATCCATGCGGCTGTTATAACTGCAATCTGTACTAAATCTGCTTTCGAAAGGTTTTTAAAATAAGGCATAAGCCATCTGAAGGACTTAGTAAGAGGAAATTTTAATTTTTTAATACCTTTAAAATGCCGATGTGTTGTAAAGTTAAAATGCATTCAACAGTTGTTTACTGTTTTAGGGAACCTTTTGATTTATACACTACAGTTTTATATGTTACAGTATTTTGCTGCAAGCGAAATACAAATTACATAAGAAAGAATTCTTTATTAAAAATAATACCCTTACCTTGCTGAAACATACAGAGGATTTATCATTATTCAAACAAATATTCTTGTAGAACGTCTGGGAAAAATAAATACTAAAGCAAAACTAACAACAAGGTTAAGAAATATTTAAAAATGCAGACATAATTCATTTTTATTCAATGCTTGTTCATTAATGTTCTCTAAAACACCCTAAAGCAAACTTTGTGTATTTATATAATCCGGTCATTATTTAAATAATAGTTTTTTTTTATTAATATACTGATACAATGTTGTGTCTGTGTACGAAGTCATTATGCGACACTGTTGGGTGTTCATGTAAGAAAATGTAATCTCTAACAGGTCCAGTACCAAACAAAACAAGAAATGCTAGGCTCAAGAACGACAGGGATACTGATAGATCAAAGGAGAAGAACACTTGCAATGAATTGACCGACGAGGAGGAAAACACACAGTTCTGGAGCGGCATACTGGGCAAACCACCGATGCAAAAGAGCGAAGCAGAGTGGTTGAAAAATGTATGAGATCAACTCAAGGATTTTGACCAAAAGGAATATGTCATAAGTACAACCGAATCCCTGCGGAAAGAAGCTACGAAAAACATCCACATGGAAAACTCCCAGCCCAGACGAGATTAACTTGTTCGCGCTAAAGAAATTCACCAACATCTGTGATAGATTAGCAGCTCAGGTCCAGGATCACACAAACACAGGCAGTGTTCCAAAATGGATGGCAAAATCTCTCACTGTACTGATGAAGAAAGACAAAGAGAAAGGTCCAACAATGAGCAACTACAGTCCAATAACTTGCCTCACGATGGAAGTTGCTCACTGGAATGATTACAGATATGATATATGACTATCTAAATAAGAAAGAATTTCTCCCACCTGAGCAGAAGGGCTGTAGACGAAAGTCGAGAGGTATAACGGACCAGCTGCTAACCGTTAAGGTGGTGCTTTGGAATCGCAGACGGCGGAAAAAGAACCTGTGCGTGCAACGGATTAATTTTTAAAAAGCCAGTGAATCAGAACCCCACTCATGGATCCTGGAGTGTCATTGTAAAGCCAGAAACATACGAAAAGCGATTGCCATTATAATAGTGTCTTGGAAAACGCATTTCAAAATTAATGGCAACTTACCTCGGGATGTCAAGATCACAATCGCTCTCCTCTAAGGAAATGTACTATCACCACAGCTATTCTTAATTGCACTCAATGCTTAGACATAAAATATACGCATGGGTACAAAAACAAGTGCTACTATTAAAGACGGGGAAAAAGGTAGAAAACAACAAGGCGAAAATCCTGGGGGAGTTCAACATCAAGATTGATCGCAGGACAGGACAGAAGGCGATAAATAGTACTGGTGGAAAAGGGGATGAACCTGGCCTATATCATAGAGATAATCAGTACATGGGGATTTTCACACGGCATGAAATAAACAAGAGAAAGTAACAAAGAACTGAGATTTGGTTAAAGAAAACGCAGGCAAAGATTGTTCCAGTTGAGTACTAGGAATAACATCACATTAACTAGTAATCAGCTTAAAGAACAGATAATAGCACAACAAAAAGACGCGATACTACAAAAGAAAGCGGTACTCCTCGAAACAGCAAGGATATTGCGGAAGGTTGTTGAGATATATAGCCACGGGATATGTACCCTATCTCAAATTAACAAACCATTTTTAAAAAATGTAAAAATAACAATACCATCGAAAGGCTGAAGAAGAGAAGAATCATAACATTATCAATAATAATAATAATAATAATATTAACGTATTCAATGAATGAGCTGCTATAACCCTACAATTGAACTGTACAACACAACAATGCCTGTTTGGATAAAAGTTTCTGTTATTTTTTCCATATATAAGTGAAGACGACAAACAATATCCTTCAGTTACGCTGTATCTTTAAGACATTAGTAATTATATGAAATGTGTAAAACTGCGGTTCCCAAATCCCGGATTGCGACACAAATTAGGGGTCGCGAGGACCCAATACTGATACTGCATTTTGGGTCGCAAAAGATGGTATTTAGGGTCGCGATCAAAAACGTTTGGGAACCACTGATGTAAATTTTTGACATTATGCATTTATTGTCTTTGTCAGAGGGAGATATGCAGATTTGTTCATCCAAATGCATTTCATGTTCCACGAGCGCGAATTCCGAGCAAACAAATCTTCACATCTCCCCAAAACAAGGGCAATATATTGATTATTATACCCAATCAAGCAAGACAGGAAAACACGATTGCGTAAGGGAGACACAGTGTTTTGTTCCCTGACACGTAATATTTGAGCGCCAATCATTGATACACCTACTGATCTGTATGTCGATGAAATTCTTGTTTGTTTATTGTACCTGTTGTTTGTTTATTGTACCCATTGACATATACAGCACCAGCGATAGTTCAATATGTTTTAAGGTATCCTCAAATGGAAAGGCTGGATTACTCCTAAGTTTCATCTTCAAATTAGTTCGTATTCACACTCTCTCATACAACATTTATACTATATGATATACTGGTTTATAACTGTTTTAGTGGTGGCTTCGTTGGGTGTTAGTTTCCTCATTCATTTTGTCTTGTACTCTGACCTTTCATTGATGTTGTATACTATCAATTAAATTCGATTTAACTGAGGTATAGTTGTTGTTAAATGAACTTATACTGTTTTATTCACAGCGTCATTCTGTCACAAGTAATGATTTGTAACATCAAGTATCATAATCTTACACATTATGTCAGAAGTAAAGATTTTCTAAAAATCGAATATCATTATATTTACTCTTGAAGTCTTCGCAAAAGGACAACCACGTGTTAGCTACAACAGAACCCAGAGGAAAATACCCCCAGGGTCTTCCGAGAAGTGGGGGGATGATAGGCCCAGTTGGACGGATACAATCGCAACGAAACGTCTAGTCCAGCCGACATTGACGGATGGTACTGCGAAAACAAGGTGGAATTGTGCGAAAAGTGTGAAGGAAGATTTAAGGACTGAGAATCTAGCAGTCGAGGAGGGGATGTTTGTCACGTGATAAGCACCAACATGGTGCAGAATTCTTTGGTGAGACGTAAGAGGTTTCTGGTCAGGTCTACAACCACAGTGCTGGGAGCCTCTTAACTTCTTCTTTATTGCGTGCAGATAGCCCTGGTGTTGCTGCTGTGAGCCATTCCAGAGACATGTTCTTGACAAGATTAGAGGATGAGATACACAAGATGTAAGCTACAGACGGCCAAAACAAGGGACTTCCAGATTCCACGATAGAAGACTCCGACAGTGAGCCTTTGACGTCAGATGCAGCTCATCAGGCATCATGGGTAATATGACTGTTATAACACAAACCCATATTCGGGCATGATGGATTCTAACAGCCCAAGATGCTACAGTGACATTGGCCAGAATGAGGTTTAAACCAAAGAAGTCGAGGTGTTTGGTTGTTTAGAAAGGGCGTGTCACAGACCAGTTTAAACTGAGGATAGAAGGAGAAGACATCCATTCAATAACAGATAGCCTAATCAAGTGCCTAGGAATGTGATTTTATGCCAGCTGTCAGAAAAGAAATGTGGACATAGATGGAAACAACAGGTGCAAGAGGGTTTGCGAGAAATCGAGCAATCCGGCATCCGTGGAAAATTCAAGGTATGGATGTACCAGCATGGTTTTCTTCCAACGCCCACATGGCCACTTATGGTGAATGAAATCCCTATCCGCACAGTAGAGAAACAAGAGCATATAATCAACAAACACCCGAGAAGATGGCTAGGTGTTCCTCCATCGTTTACCAGTATTTGTCTTTACGGCAGGTCATGCAAGCACCAGCTGCCACTTACATCGTTGGTAAAGGAATACAAGGTGGCGAGAGTTAGACTCCTGATAACTTTGAGGGATTCAAAGGATGATATAATAAATAGAGCCGGAATAGAAGCCAGGAGGTGACTGAAGCTAAGAGCAGATTGAAGCATATTGTTGTGCCTGTAAATAAAAGAAGGGAAGGGCTCGGCTCAAGGAAATCCCAGAGATGGAATGAATCAAGCCCAGCAGAAAGATGTACCATGGTCCAGGAAGAAATTCGCAGAGGCGAGGATGAAGAGAGGTCAGCGAGAGCAGTCCAAATGGATGCCCAAGCAATGTGGACAAGATGGCAACTGCCAGAGAGAAAACTCACATAGACAGACCTTTGGCAATAAGAACCACTGCGAATCCAGTTCCTGCTTAGTGTGTACGAATTACTCTCACCGCCAGTAAATCTGTTATGCCAGAAAAGAGCTACACTCCAAAATATTATATCGTAATGTCAGGTTGCCTTAGCACAAGGGCGATCCAGTTGGAGACACGACAAGGTCTTGAGAGAGATGGCAGATATGTTGAAAAGATAAAGGCTCCCAGGAAGGTAAGGTCCCCGGTTCATCCAATTTGTTAAAGAGGGACAAAAGAAACCTACATCAGGAGACAATGCTGGAATATTCCAAGAATCAAAGTCATGCGAGATGTGAGTAGACCTGGGGAAGAAACTCATATTCCCCGAAGCAGTGCAAATATTCCTTCATCCAGACATCGTCATATGGTCTGAGACTGAAAGAGGATCATTTTGGTGAAACTGACCGTCCAATGGGAAGAAAGAACGGAAGAGGTACATGAAAGGAAGATGGATAAATACCAGGACCCGGTAGAGAACTGTAGAACAAAAAGGATGGAAAACTTTACTCTTCCCGGTGGAAGTAGGATGCATGGGGTTTGCTTCACAGTCGACCTGGAGGATGGTCAGTACACTAGGAATAAGAGGAAGAGCACTGAAAACATCAGTGCAGACACTGAGCAAGGCAAAGAAAAAAGCGTCCAGTTGGATTTGGCTGCAACGTGATGAAAAGAACTGGCAGCCAACCCAGACGGACATTGTCTGATCAACACTGTTGCCCCGCCATCTGGATAGTGTACCGAGATAAGGGGCGAAACACCCGGTGAAGGATAGGAACTCGACTGATGACGTCTATGTAACCACAGTCCAACTGTATATGAACACTGATTATGTCACAACTAAAGATTTGTAACATCAAGTATCATATATTACTCTTTATATCACAAGTAAAACTTTGTAACATCAAGTATCATTATATTACACATTATGTCCCAAGTAAACATTTGTAACATCAGGTATCATTATATTATTCATTATGTCACAAGTAAACATTTGTAACATCAAGTATCATTATATTATTCATTATGTCACAAGTAAACATTTGTAACATCAAGTATCATTATATTACACATTATGTCCCAAGTAAACATTTGTAACATCAGGTATCATTATATTTGTCATTATATCACAAGTAAACATTTGTAACATCAAGTATCATTATATTATTCATTATGTCACAAGTAAACATTTGTAATATCAGGTATAATTGTAATACACATTATGTCACAAGTAAAGATTTGTAACATCAAGTATCATTGTAATACACATTATGTCACAAGTGAAGATTTCTAATATCAAGTATAATTATCGTAAAACAACAAATTATATGACGCATCTCATTTCAAATATTTAAGCAGGAATTTTTTTCTAGAAGATATAGATAGTTTCTACTATTATTATAGTAAAACTAGCTAAGGTCAAATTTGACCATTTTAGTTTGAGGTTTAGTTGAAAGGCGATTAGGAAACTTATTATAAAATATATTCACCGTCTCTACTTTTTTATTGATTCTGAAATAAATATTTTTGACATAAACAAAAATATAATATTATCCAGCTCGTAGAAAACAAAAGAATCCGCCATTATTCGAGCAATTTTGGTTGAATACAGATAACTCTTGTTAGTTTGTGTCAAAATAATTATAATAAAGAAAAATACATTTAAGCGGTACATAAGCGTCAACTATTCACATCTACAATGAAGTCTTTCCCGGACTGTTATGACTAACAAGTAATAATCATGTAAAGCAACTTTTAATACTAAATTAAGTCTGTCAGGTACCGGAGCCGGGTGCAGTGAGTGTCAGAAAAAAGCCCATAGATCCTTGAACTATATCACGAAAGCAAACATAGCGTGCAAGTGTGTGTGACAAACCAAGTGTGTGACAACCAAATTTGTGTGACAACCTAGCAGCACTGTGTTTCCCTAAAGGCAAGAGAGATGTCATGTGAAGAAGCAGATTTTAGATAATTCCGCATATAATCTTGAATAACTCACACAAATGAAATTCACAACATCTTTGTAGTGACTTAAAAGTTGAACTAAGATTCACAAGTGAATGGTCAAAATAAAAATGTAAAAGAGTCATCGACATCTACAAATGCACAAAAATATGATAAAAAAATAATTAATCTAAATTTACTTTCAGTAAAATTATTGATTTTTGTTATAAACGGTATAAACTAAAACTCACTGTTATCAAAAGTTCTTTTCATGACAAAGATGAAAGATAGATGATATATACTTTATATGTAACCTGCAAAACAATTAAATCCTCTTGAGTTCGATAATGTCGTTGGAATTATTCTACAGTCGCATTGATGTACTGGTTCTACATAGCCTTTATTATATTACTAATTCTCCAGAGTGACTGTCAAGCTTTTATTCATAATGGTTCCATGGTTAAAAAATCTGTAGTTCTACAGCTCTATACTTGTACTCCATCACAATGTAATGTAAGTTAATGTATTTCCTTGATAACCACTAGAGCGTATTGGAACTAGCCTGCAAACGCAAGCGAGACCCGTAGAACAATATGGCCTCTGCGGTTGCGATGGCGCCGTCATGACGTGTAGACTTTGCTTCGACTATTTGTGTCAAACATTTTGAGTGAAATCTGTAGCAGGTGAAATTACGTGGTTAGCATAATACATACTGACATGAACTCCGCAACGGAATCATTATTTAATTAAGCTTTAAAGATGAAATAAAAGGAAAAGGCCTATACCGATCGCGATGTAGCCAGTCAATTATTCATTAAGGCGCATGGTTTGTTTTTGTTTTTGTTTTTTGTTTTTTGTATGAGAGGGGGTTTGTCTTGTAACAAACCTTATTGCTGAAAGCGAAGGCTTGAGCAGTGTCAGAATATAGCAAACATTTCAAATTCCAAAAATGACGTTATTCATTGATTGTAATAACAAATTATAGTTATCAATAAACGACAATCACTAATAATGTATTATTTATTTTTAACAGCTTCTTTCGTTAACCAAAATAGCGTAGATTTTACATTTTTGGGAGGATGTAGAAAACATGATATTAGCTACTGAGTAATACCAAAACAATTGTAGGATATATACTTAAAACAGGTTTGTTTGAGTTGTCTTCGTGCCACCTACGGGGGACATTCAATAATTCCTGTCACCAAGTAGATGCGTGTTGAGTGTGTTGTTTGAGGTTGATTTTGCATATTACGATTCATTTTATTTGCCACAGCAGTCTGTTTTCGTCATCACTGTATTTTCTATTAGGCTACAA
Source organism: Margaritifera margaritifera (assembly GCA_029931535.1). Taxonomy (NCBI): domain Eukaryota; kingdom Metazoa; phylum Mollusca; class Bivalvia; order Unionida; family Margaritiferidae; genus Margaritifera; species Margaritifera margaritifera. The sequence goes on along the minus strand of JAQPZY010001653.1, from coordinate 2,418,002 downwards.
TGGCACATGAATCCCCAAGATATGACATATGGCATAGAACCATATTAAAGATATATAACAACCACGCACGCAATAAAGTAAGTACTTTATCAGATATGACATATATTCACATTTCATCAAATTGACGTAGCTAAGCCATGATAATGTGCATTGTATATTTGTACCTATCTATATTCATTTCTATATGCCTCGATTTCTGTCGTAGGAATCAGGAGTGAATGTGTATTACATGAGAGTTAATTGATGTGTCGTCATGCGGGTGTGTCTGCTACGCACGAATGCTTATACCAGCGATAGTCAATCCTTTTTGGGGATGTGAGTACGGTCAAGGTGGTATGGGGGTTGGCGCATGCAAGCAAGGCGATTGTTGCCGTAACCTGCAGACCCGGGTTCGAATCTCAGTAATAAACGGCTTAAAAATTCTCTGATAATATTATTTCGATATATATATATATATATATATATATATATATATATATATATATATATATTAGAAAAAGAATAGATTTTACTGCTCAAAATCAAACCTAGATGCACGTTTTTGAACAGCAAGAAGATTATTATCAAAGTTTATTGGCTAAACAAAGACGTTTTTTTTTTTTTTTTTTTTGAAGATGAGCAAGAGCTTCGAAAAATGGTTATCATTTTCAACTTCGCAACTTTATTAAATTTTCACACTCGACATACAAATATTGCTATAATGCAAGATTAGAAGGTAACTAGGAAGGTTTATGCTACGTAACTATCGGAGTCTGTTTCAAAGCACTGATAAAAAAAGAAACCACAGAGATGGCAAAGAAAGACTAAAAAATATCGCCGGGATAAAATGCCCATATTTTAGATTTATTTCAAACAAATTTAATGTAATAATGATTCAGCTTTTGCATCAGATCTCTTGAAATCTAACTTGCTTTTAATTCCTTCACTGAATTGAAAAATGACAGGTTGCTGCTACAACGCAAACTATTACCTTTGATCTTGTGTATTTCTATTTTAAGACAGATGACCACAAAACAAAGCTTTCAAAAGCTATATTAAAAGGCTGGAATCAATGTAAAATTAAAGGCTGGTTCATTTGAAGAAATGTGATACTTTTTGCAACGCGTTACCTGGTTTTCATGCAATTATCTTTCTGACTACAATAATTGAATTTCCATAGAAGCAAACGGTTCTCTTAGTGTGTGTAATCATAAGCTGTATGGAATGTGACTTGTTTCCCATGAAAAATGTTGGATACCTGCTATGTCTAGATAAAATATATATTCTTGCAAAAATATGAAGTTTTACAAAATAAAATCGTCATAGTTTTTCTTTATCCCGACGATGATAATTAAAGCCAGTGTTGCAAAACATTTATCATATATAGATACATACACATACGACTTTCTTAAAACTTCAAGTAAAGAAGAATTTTTTTTTAATAAAAACGAAGAAATAGTATTTAATTTTTCAAAACCAACATGTCCAATATCTGTCTGAAGAAGACAATTTTGCTCATATTCCAAATTAATAATAAAGGAAACCAGCCATTTTGAGGAAAGAATTTGCTCCGCCTTTCGGTCGCATACGAAAGGGAGGTTCTGTACATAAAAGGACTTGTTGAACCTTGCATGATGTAGGTTTGATATAGGGCACTAGTACCTTTTATTTTTACATAAGACTCTACGCCAGAAGTGTTGTAAGCCCCACAGTGATGATACGTAAATGTCGCAAATGGAACCTTTAATTTCTTTTCAGTCAAACTAAGGGGCATAAATAAATCAAAAGATGAAATATATAATTTTTGTTAAAAAAATTTTTAATATTCCAAGTCACCTTGTGAAAATTAAGACTATTTTCAACATTAAACTAAAATCATATCAATAGCAGATTTTGTACAGAAGTCGGATGTTTGAGGTACTGGTATTTTACGTCTAACATAAGTCAAAAATCTACAAAAGAGAAAAAGAATGCTGACGATGGGACTCATCCGGGATGCTGATATGCAGAATTACATGCAAGTTTCTCGAAGGTCCAGTAAGATGCATACAATAGCTTAAAACTAAATTTGAGGGTATTGTAAGTCATACGGGGCTCATTAGACAATTTAATAATTACATAGAATGCTGACGATAACATTTTTGCTTGCCACTGCTACAAATAATCTGCGCACCAAATTTAGTGTGGGACTCCTTTTCCTCAAATAGAATTTACTGCCAAAACATTCAATGTTGAAGATATTTTGAGTCAAACAGAGGCCATAACTCCATCAAATAATATCGTAGATTTTACAATAAAGCATATCTGAGATATTGTTCAGAAAAATGGGTACATAAAGTTTGCCTGAAGTCCAATGTACCTACACTGAGTAAAGTGTACACAAATTATAGTAGGTCAGAAGGAAAATCAGGCACCACAAACACAGACATAAAGAAATACAACAGATGAACAGACAACGGAAAAGCTCCATCTCAAGATTGAAAATTGGATGTGATAAGATACATGTATACTGCACAGTGACTCAGAATTTAATAGCAGGCAAAAGTAAATTGGTACTTTTTACTTTGGTACTGTTAAATTGATACTTTTTACTTTGGTACTTTTAAATTGGTACTTTTTACTTTGGTACTGTTAAATTGATACTTTTTACTTTGGTACTTTTAAATTGGTACTTTTTACTTTGGTACTGTTAAATTGGTACTTTTTACTTTGGTACTTTTAAATTGGTACTTTTTACTTTGGTACTTTTAAATTGGTACTTTTTACTTTGGTACTTTTAAATTGATACTTTTTACTTTCGTACTTTTAAATTGGTACAATTAAATGTGATAAGATACATGTATACTGCACAGTGACTCAGAATTTAATAGCAGGCAAAAGTAAACCATTGTGTCATTCCTTATATTTGATATGACAACGTGTTAATAAACTTTGAAATGCTCTTTGCCATACATATCTTCAAGATATTGGAAATTAATCGGGAAGATATCATTTGCCTTTCTGGAATTTAACCCAAAGAAACCATGTCCACATTTGATGTAACAGCACGTCCAAGACATTTGCTTCACCAGTGAAGCTTTATTTATATCATGCGTAGGTCGTTTATGAAAATTAAAATATTCAGGAGCTTATAGACATTACTCGAAGAAATATAACAGTTCCCACAAAATTCAGGTATTTCTCTAAAACAACATTTAATTACTTATTGACCTACTGTAGTAAAAAAATGCAGATAAGAGAGAAAAGAACTATTCTTTAACGAAATAAAAATTATTTTAGTTCTAAAGATTTCAAATGGTAGACAAGTTATACTCAAGCAAGCATGCGATATATATATATATATATATATATATATATATATATATATATATATATATATATATATATATATATATATTGGAAAGAGAAACTGAGGTTCAGACAGAGAGAGAGAAAGAGAAAGAGAACGAGAATAACAATAATTACGCTCTTTACGCTATATTTAAACAAAAACTAAACTTGAACTGTATCCTCGTGATAAGCGAATCGTAGTCATCGTATTATTTGTAGATATAAAAGAATGCATTGTTCAGATGGATCTTGATGACCATAGACCAATGACACTATTAAGATGCCAGGAGAACTATTCAATATCTGAGCAGGAAGCCGGTTCCGGAAATGGTTAGGATGCTGCATAAGCCGTCATCATAAGAAATTATACATAACAGACGTCATACCTGATGATTGTAAACGCTGTAGTGGATTAAAAGTAAGTTCTGGTACCGCTGCAAAAATATTTATGTTTCTACCTTTCACCAGAAGTAGTAACATTAGGGTGGGCTTAAAGACTTTTTCATGTAATACATACTGAAATATTGATGTCCAAAACAGGTAGACCGTCGAGATGACTCGATACAACTACTACTACTCCATACTCCACACATCATTAGAGCCTCGTATGCAGAAACTAAAAGTGAAATGTCGATCGATTTTGGAATGCCAACCTGATGTTTCCGGTTTCTTCTGAGCCGGAAATTGAATATAATATGACTCGTCTTGCTGACATTTGTGAAGAAAAAAAATACAAGACAAATGGGTCTTTGCACCGATATATACCCATAATTACTGGCCACTCCGTTGTAAACAATTAATGTTCACAAATCAATACTTAGAAAATTATTTACAAAATTAGATGAATCAATGGCCACTTTATACATGGTAACATCTGAATTTAACAATGACTTTTTGTTGCTACTGCAACTACATTTTACGCTCATGATGGGGAACTTACATCGGGAGCCATAAACAATTTGTTACTATGACAACAACACACACACAAAAACGATTGGATTCTTCAAATGTTGTGGTTTTCGCGTATTTTATGAAAATAGCTTACTACAGGCAACCAGCAACAGACGGAGAACAAAGGCAAAAAATGTTTCAAAGGCAGTATATGATCTCAGTTTCAAGTTCGAGTTTATTTTCGCAACATATGCTGTCGTTTTCGCGATTGTGAGTTTTAGGCAAAGTACAGTTAAAACTGCTATAGCTCTTACGTCTGTATAACAGCCATCTGTACCATAAGGTCAGGCATCCAAAGTCCAGTTTGTACATAAATAAAAACATACTGACCTGTATATAAAGACCACCTTTTTATAAAGGCTAGTTCCTCCAAATCCTCTGGAGGACCATTATAGACAATTTTGTAATCTATTTTTTCAGCCATCTTTATTTTACATTCGCCTGCGCGTGCAAAACAGGAAATTTTAAAGTACATTTCAATTTGAGGAGAGTGTATATGAAGCAGTATGGCCAAATAAAGTTAGACCTTTTCACGACATGTGAAATAAGGTTTTCAAGTCTTACTCTCCCAGTAGTCTAAGACAGCACTACATGTTTTGTCACTCACTGAGAATCGAGGTAATTTTCTTTTAAAAATTCCAGAAAAATCCAGTCCTCCTGTTGATTACCAAACAGACTCAAAGTATAAAAGGATATCCTTATGTTGGTAATGTAACAAATACTGTATTCACAGTGAAATAATTATTTTTGAAGGAAAAAGTATATCCTTATGTTGGTAATGTAACAAATACTGTATTCACGGTGAAATAACTATTTTTTAAGGAAAAAGTATGGTTCACAAACTATTTCGTGGATATATATTTCAACTTCGACCACTGAAATAATTATACCTTCTTTCTAGCTAATTATGAGAAAAGGCGTTGTTGAATTTTTAACGAATGGCCTATATCTCTGAGTTGAGAACATAGTCAGAAATAAACACATGACTTATGAATTGCATGAAAAGTAACAGAGCAGGTATCTACAATTGATGTTTAATGCATCTAAAGAGTAAACGCTTTAATAAAATATCATAATGATCTTCGGGAAGTCAGTTAATTTATCACAATGTCGTACACATTAAGACTAAAGCCAAGAAAAACTAGAGCAGTTGCCATGGCTCGCCATCGCAAATCCCGCTCCACTTCCTCGTTTTTAAACGCATATTCCAAAATTCCCTCCTCTCCCTACGTATTGATCCCCACCCCCAGACAGAGACCAGGAGTAAAAATGCTAAATATTACTTATTTGATGCGTCTTCCTGCGATGATTACATATATGGTGTTTGGTCAGAAAATATTTGAAAATATCATATAAATTGCAATGTTTGCGCATTTGACCTCCCAAGGACCTCAGGGACGGAAGCCAAGGAAGCCACCCTTCTCGCAGATGGTTACCACAAGGGTAATGTAACTACCAAGTTTCTTGAAATTTTATCAGGCCGTTTAGGTAGAAATGCGGTAAAGGACAGAAAGACGGACATCTGAATGTCTCCGATGCATTTTTCAAAGATTGGCGATAATAGAGTTCTGGCCTATAAAACATTTTGATCTATAATCAAGCCTCGGGCTCAGGTCTTTAAGTTTTATCTATCTGAGATCAAGTCTCGGGCTTAGGCTTAGAATTCTTATCTATCTGAGACTAAGTCTCATGTTTAGGCCTTGAATTCTCGTCTATCTGAGTTCTAGTCTCATGTTCAGGCCTTGAATTCTCGTCTATCTGAGTTCTAGTCTCATGTTCAGGCCTTGAATTCTCGTCTATCTGAGACTAAGTCTCATGTTCAGGCCTTGAATTCTCGTCTATCTGAGTTCTAGTCTCATGTTCAGGCCTTGAATTCTCGTCTATCTGAGTTCTTGTCTCATGTTCAGGCCTTGAATTCTTAAAACTTGCAAGACTAAGACTGAGAATTGACATAAAACTTGCAAGACTAAGACTGAGAATTGACATAAAACTTGCAAGACTAACACTGAGAATTGACTTAAAACTTGCAAGACTAACACTGAGAATTGACTTAAAACCTCAAGATATTGTATCTTTAAAGTTATGTTGATACTTCCAAGAATTTTTATCTATACCTTTCTCTTATTAAACATTCTCCTATAAAATGTTTGAATTGTCATTTCTCCTTTTTTTATAAATATTATCCAATAAAATATTTATGTTGCTTTAAGGGAAGTATGATTTCGAGCAGCCAATCATTTTTTAAAAATAATTTGAGTCTCTTACTTGAAGTCAATGCCGGAATTGCAAGGGATGGGGAGGGGATGGGGAGTAGAAATCACACTTTCATTCCAGCCTAAGCCTTGACAAATTACAAGCAACGCTTTGTCATTAGCACAAGGAAAGTGATGAAAGTGTCTCAAGATGATTTTGAAAAACTGATTTCCGAGGATTCATCTCTTTTCTCAGTCTCATATTTTCAAGATGTATCAAATTGAACCCTGGTGACAAATGCTAATTGGGGCTCTCTTCGCCGACAGATAAAATAATTGAAGCATGATGTTAGATGATTGTCTAGGTGCGGCCTGAGCTGATATATTTAGAGGTAGACTGCATGCTTCAAGAGAGGTAGCAACAAAGCAATAACACTGATTAATGAACAGACAACGAATGTGTGACAAATGACGATACAGTGATTTGTCAATGATAGATGAAAGGAACGAACATTATACTTCGACATTTAATAGACCATTTCAGCAGAAAAGGAAAAGAAAAGAATGAAAATTCTCAGACAATCGATCCCATTTGCATGCTTTATTTCTCCGCAATATAATTACAGAGTGTGCACAGGATCATAATACACACTTGACTCCATCTAGCCAGGGCCGGATTAAGACCTTTAGAGGCCCCTAGCACTGAAAAAATTATGGTGCCCCCCCCATGTAATTAAAAATAAAAACAATACTAAACCGTAAAAAAAAAAATCTGTTTTTTTTTGTTTGTTTTTATTTTTTTTGGTGCCCTAAGCAGATGCTTAGTCTGCCTATTGGGTAATCCAGCACTGCATCTAGCCAATAAAAAGACAGTCACCAGTTCCCGTTCAAAACGAGCTTTCAACCCAACTCAAACCGAGAGAACTTCTTCATAATGACTCCATGTCAATCACGAATTGTACTACAAAATTAAGGCTTACTTTCAACTATAGTAAAGATATATACATACAAAGTTGGGAAACATTTTAGGAACTTCACTGCCAATGTCGCTTCAAAAACAAAAAGAGCCATCACTGATATTCTCTAAATTTAGTAACTATCTCTGAAAAAGAAGAGAAAGTTGCTGTGATTCAACGAATGTTATGCTCTATATGAAATCAGTAACTACGTAACATTTTGTGCCATGAAGCATTTGAAATATGTACTTGTCATAACACTGTTTATGGAGAGAAGGATACAACACCGCCTTGAAAATTACATTTCATACTTGCATATTTTATGCAAGAGAAATCTTTTGGAGGGTGGGGTGTTAACGGCACTTTAAAACATTATTGGCTATATCTGGCCGAGGAAATGTGAGCAGAGTGCCTTTCTCAATGGCACACTGAGGCAGAAGACCCGGGCTAGCCTAGACAGGTATCGAACCCGCGACCCTTGGATTATGAGTCCGACGCTCTACCAACTGAGGTACCGCGGCTATTTTACTGTCTACATAGGTGTATTTCTTGTCAACATTTCATAAAATAGTGTCCTGTGAGACACTATTTTATTTTTCTATACACGATCAGTAATTTGAACTCTGATAGTAAGCCTCATTTTCCTAAAATTACATATTGATTTTGGTTTTTATATTATCATACATTGCTTCAAATTTCGAATTCTGGTAAACAACCTATTCTGTCAATTTATTATTAAACAAGACGAGAAGTTGTCTTATAAACTTCATGCCTGAAGAGGTGAAGTACAATAATAATAATCAAGTGTCACACTGAACAGTAAATATGAAAGCATCTTAAGCTGTTTTAATTCAGTAAAAATGGAAGATGTGATTTATCATACGATTAACAAATTGAACAAATTCAGCAACGTCATTCACGTAAAGCAGCAATGTATTATGCTTCTAGGACCGCTATTTACTGCTTTCATATTTCTGTGCTAGGACGGTAGGTATGCATACTAAAGACTAAAAACCAACGAAGATTGGCTATTACCCACTTTTTTATGTAGTACTAATCTTTATCGTTCGTTAGATCTTCAACTTTCTTGCAATCTATCATGCTTTTCGGCACCGCTTAAGAAACTGCACAGACTTCATCTAAGATCAACCCATTTCATCAATAATATTGGATGCAATAACTGAGATTTAAAAGTGCATCTGCTCTTTTTCTCGCCTTGGTGTGCTCCTTACGATACTAATCTTGTTTTGATTCGCTTATTCAAGTTGTTTTTCTTCTTTTAAATATTATCTACTGGAGAATGAGTGCTCGACAATAACATCTAAGATCCTTGCATCTTTTATCAATGAAATCATCTGCCGCTGTAAAGAGTTAAGGCAATAAAATGTTAAACACGAAAAAAGAATGGCTCTTTGTGCTTTATTAGACCCAGTGGGAAATGTATTTGGTTCTTTGTATAAAGAAAATTTAAACATATTCACAATGGCAATATTAAAAACAACAGTTTTCAGGGTATGTGTTGAGAAATATATATATTGGCTTCTGTAGTAAAACACATGTTTTTACTTATCTGTATGTGTGTCCATTTGTCTCACTGAGAGACTTTATGGTGTTTTAAGATCTAGTTTTCATATTTATATGCTGAATGGCTAATAGTGTGTATTCTCAACCACAGTCATGAAAAATCTTTCTTGTACACACTTGAAACCAATAGTTGTCATCGCTATGTCTCTCTTATCGTGGCGTTGTCATTATTACTAGATATGACAGATTACTTTCTGAATGTTTTATTCTTTGAAGCAAAGAAAAAAATTTATTGTTTTCATTTCTTTACTTGATAATCCATAGCATAGAACTGAGTTTTGTTTAGCTTTTGCTTCTTTTTAATGATCCCATCCAAACCAAAACATTCATCAAAGCACATTGTGAAAAAACACATGTTGGAGGCAAATATATTGCATATAAAATGTTTCCAATCAAGGACGACACATCCGATCGTGTCAGAATCTCACATGATCTCAAAGTGTCGAGTAGAACTAATGGAATATCGGGTATGTAGTAGTAGGATCGATATGTATATAACACCAATGTTTGCGGTCAAATTGGAGAGCTCTTTGCTTGCATACATCTAGCATATTCAGTTGTGACATATTGAGGATCTGTTGTGACATACTCAGGACCTGTTGTGACACTCTGAGGACCTTATGAGAACTGTGTTTCACAAATGAAAGCATAGGGATAATATATCGGTTTATGGAAAGAATTATTGTGTATTACATGCAAATGAGGTGCGAGATCCTTTTAGAACCGAAAGGAACTGACAAAGCAAAAAGGACATATTCATTTGACGGTTTATTGCCGAATAAAATCTATAGAATTAAATAGAGATCAGCTAGATAATGTGATAGTCACTAAGGGGTCCCAACGCACTTGTTGACAGAAAACAAAGCAGTCAAAAATACTGGAAATAATAATTTGAGAAAACAAAATTTGGTACGTAACAACAACAAGCAAAAGCAACAAAAAGAGACCTACGACAAAAGATTTATAAAAAGAAGAAACCTCATGATTTAGATAGTTATTCAAAGTCAATAATCCTTTTGCTCTTGAATGATTTAGATAGTTATTCAGAGTCAATAATCCTTTTACTCTTGAATGATTAAGATAGTTATTCAGAGTCAATAATCCTTTTACTCTTCAGTGATTTAGATAGTTATTCAAAGTCAATAACCCTTTTGCTCTTCGATGTAATTCTTTTACATTGTTCATAGCATCATGCTATTTGAGCTGGAGATCAGGTGCTAGAGACTTAAAAGTGTAGGCATACAGAAAAACCTACACACACACACACACATATAATATATATATATATATATATATATATATATATATATATATATATATATATATATATATATATATATATATATATATATATATACACATATATATATATATATATATATATATATATATATATATATATATATATATATATATATATATATATATATATATATAATCTTGATGTGTTTCTGTAATTGCAGTCACCTGCGCCTCAGTGGGTTAGAACCTAATTGCATTAACAAACGCAGTGCCAACACATCTTAATAAGATAAAAGCATCTTACTAAGATATAAGCCATTGTCGGAAGCCTCTTCTTTTTAGACCTTGTGTTACATCATTTAAATTAAACTAATACAATTAATTTTTAAACAAATTGCATTTGTTTCCTATCATATTAGCACTAAGTATATCCATCCGTTGTAAGGACTGGTCTGGTAAGCCAATATATAACAGATTTAATTTTATGCACAGTAATCATTAAATTCAGGAAGACACATCAATAATAATAATAATAATAATAATAATAATAATAATAATAATAATAATAATAATAATAATAATAATAATAATAAAGAAGACTAACAGAAGTTACTATTAAAAACAAAGGTGTCTTACCTGACTTATCCATGATTGTCGTCAATAAAAGAAATTCCTTCTGTAAGGTAATTAATGTACAAGATTATTCCTCTAGTTAAAGATACAACTTGTCACCAACCAATTTTGCGGTTTCCCATGCACCAGAGGAACATTTTAACGTCTCGGAAACATGCATATTAAACGTGGTAAAAAAGAATCCATAGAGCATCTACACTCGAACTCTGTCTCCGAGTAAAGGAATCGTGGGAGAATGAGTATTGATTGTTGCTGCGATTCTGATACAGCACATTTTCTGCATTATATGACAGATATGTTATACACTGGTTGGCGACAACTTCCAGTCGCAAATCTACAAGTACGTCACGGAAAGCTTATCCCGGGGAACGTTCCATTCCCTCGTACAGGGGTGTTTTTCCGCAATTCCCTGGCACGGAATATGGTCAGATTTGGTCTTTATAATGCTACTAGACGCTACCAGGCGAGTTATTAATGTCCGAACAACCACGTAGAATTTGTGGACAGGTAATTGAATTTCCGTTTCTTGCAATATGAGATGGAAGCTAAACGTTATCTCATCAACGATTAATACACATTTATTATAAATGGAAATCAGTTTTAGGTGTAAAATTCTAAGTAAAATATCAAGTACTGTACTATCAATTAATAATGTCTAAAGAAGTAAAGAACTATTATAAATAATAGATACTATTTCCTCTTTCTGTAAATCTCCAAATTCCGTCATAATTGTAAGGTTCATGCTTGACCTATAATGGCACTTGGATCATTTTAAAACTATCGCAGTTACTCCGTCGTGATGTTCTCCAACCGACGTGGATGTCCTATGATATGTTCTGATTCAATTCTACATGTTTATGGTTAAGTATCAATGATGGCAGAAGTTTATGCTAAGGAATACACTGTAATATTCTTCACAATTCTTCTTGAATTAAAATAACTTAAATCATTCAAGATTAATATCAAAAGATTTTGATACGATATAAAAACCAACGAAGAATCCACTACGCAGGAAATTCAAAATGGAAGTATTCGAATTTTGATAGTATGAAACCTAAAATGATGTTCGAACTGAATCTCAAATGCAGTCACTAGCTTATACCCTTTAGTAGTCAGTCAGAAAACATTAGCGTATATCCTTTAGTAGTCAGTCAGAAAACACTAGCATATACCCTTTAATTGTCAGTCAGAAAACACTAGTGTATACCCTTTAATTGTCAGTCAGAAAACACTAGTGTATACCCTTTAGTAGTCAGTCAGAAAACACTAGTTAGAAAACACTAGCGTATACCCTTTAGTAGTCAGTCACAAAACACTAGTTAGAAAACACTAGCGTATACCCTTTAGTAGTCAGTCACAAAACACTAGTCAGAAAACACTAGCGTATACCCTTTAGAAGTCAGGCAGAAAACACTAGCGTATACCCTTTAGTAGTAGTCAGAAATCACTAGTCAGAAAACACTAGCGCATACCCTTTAGTAGTAGTCAGAAATCACTAGTCAGAAAACACTAGCGTATACCCTTTAGTAGTAGTCAGAAATCACTAGTCAGAAAACACTAGCGCATACCCTTTAGTAGCAGTCAGAAATCACTAGTCAGAAAACACTAGCGCATACCCTTTAGTAGTAGTCAGAAATCACTAGTCAGAAAACACTAGCGCATACCCTTTAGTAGTAGTCAGAAATCGCTAGCATATACCCTTTAGTAGTCAATCAGAAAAAGACAACATAACATGACGATATATCACTGATTCCACGTTGCATTTGATCACAGAAATAATATAGCTTTTCCATTTTGGGGTTATTTTCTTTCATACGATTTCTAAATTCACGATGACAGATCAAAAGCTAACATTACGAGAATGACAGGCTTTCCTTTGACAAATGATTTAATGACTTTATGGATATTTACAAATTTTACAGATAAAGTGATTTTTGTTAAAACACCTAGACGTTAGTTTGTATGAAATTTATTTGCATTTTAAATATAATATTTTTTTCTTCACACTCTTCTTCTTATGCCCTCAACCTTTGCTCATTGAGCGGAGACGGTTAATTAAAAAATGTTTTATTATTATTATTATTATTCTTTAATTAAATCCAAAGACGCATAACGCGAAAAAGAACCATCAAACACGTGACGTCTAATCAAGAATATGTCACTATTCAATTTGGAGATTTTTTGCCAATTTACTTGCAGTTTTGATTCCGGGAGATGTTAATAACTTTTTGTGTTTATTAATGTCAGGTTTTTATAGAAGTGTATGAAGCAAAAAAAACACAGTAAATGAAATCATATTAGTTAACAATATATCCCGTAAATATATTTTAGGAATATATCTCAAATGTCAGCAAGAAACCGTTATTGCTAACCAAATAAAAATCTTTACTTTATACTCAATGGCACTCTTTCCCGCTTATTTTTTCTTGAAATTAAGTCATGACCTTTTTTTAATGTAACTCATCATATCAACTTTTTGTATAAATTGTCCACGCATTAAACCTAAGAATCAATTGTTATTAATAAGAACATGAGTATTAAGAATGTCCACTTGTTACGAAAAAACTAGAACTCTCCTACTGAAGTCCTTTATAATGACAAGACAGTAACTCAGGAATTATTCGACATATCTTGGTGCAATTTGGTGTGAACATTGTCTCTTTGGTATAATTCTGCCGTTTTAGGAGTTTCATCCCTTTTTATTAATTTTGCAAGAGTTATGGACCTTAAAAATTCAATATCTTCACTTTCGAAGCTGCTTTTAACCAGCATAGTTCAAGAAATAATCAACATATCCTGGTGCAATTGACGTGAACACTAGCTCCTAGACGTTGAATGTGCCTTTTAGGGGATTCATTCCTTCTACTCGGTTTTTTAATTCTGGAAAAAGTCATGGGCCTTATCGGTCGATTTTAGATCTTTCTATTAAAAGTTGTCTTTTAAAGCCCCATTCTAGGTTGGAAACATTTCAATATAGACTGATGCCGTTTGGTATGCCAATTATTTTATAAAATGTACTTTGTAAGGCAATTGTTTATATCACTTCATTTTAGACAGAGATTTACAACAACAACAACAAATTTGCTTCAGTGCAAAGTAATTTGGGACTATGCCACTCATTCTAGTAATAATCTGCTGCAATTTAATACGATCCATGGACAAAATGACAATTTCAGGGAGAACAGCTGCATTTTTCCTTGAGATGTGCATACAACATAGTAGCACTATGTGTAAACTCCTTGTCATGTTTCACTCCAAGGAATACAATAAGTCATAAAGAGTAGGCAGTAATTCATTGTCTGACTATCGTTTTCCTTTATGTCTTCTGTACATAACAGGCAGTTGAACAATTTCAAAATACTAATAAAAAGCAGTGAATTGATATAGTTTTGTTTCATATACGTAGCAAGTTGCACTAAGTATAGATCCATCCAAGGGTCAAAACAAAGAATAGATCCATCCAGGGGTCAAAATTAAGTGTGCATCCATCCAGGGATCAAAACAAAGTATAAATCCATCCAGGGGTCAAAACTAAGTATAGATCCATCCAGGGGTCAAAAGTAGGTATAGATTCATCCGGGGGTCAAAACTAAGTATAGATCCATCCAGGGATCAAAGCATAAAGTTATAAGTATAAAGACAAGATCTGAAATTGAGGTAAGGATGACTAAAATAACTAAATTTTCGAGAAATGTGGAATAATAAACGAGACTGTAAGCCATATACTATCTCTCTATCTATTCAAACTTGTCTATTATCTATTTTCATCCAAAATTTCCGGTTTCGTTTGATACGAACCTCGGAACATGCGAACTGATTCTTACGGTACGCAGGAGATAGCATTAAGAGGAGTAGAAAGGAGATAGCATTAAGAGGAGTAGACTATGCATATGTACACTGCTAAACAGTTACATTAAATAGTATCTAGGATGATGATAAAGGTCCTGGGACATGTATATGAAAAAAAAACTGATGTTATTAATTTGAAGGAAAAAAAACTCAAGATAATTTGGTTGTATACGATCGTTTCTTAGAGTAGCCTTGTATTCATGTGGTACACTAATTAATTTGTGATCTAACGAAGAAGAGAAGCAAGAAAATGTAAAGAAGTTAGGTAGAACTTTAATATCAAAAGTCGGAACACAACGGTCATCCAATAGGATAACACATTTTCATGACAGGGGAGGATCCAGAGTTTAAGAAGCCGAATTCCCACCCCGACCTCCGCTCCCTTCCCCACAAAAGAAAAGAAAAAAATGGGCGCGAAACAACCGGAACATTTCCTACTGTAAATTTTCTTTACAGTTACATCGTTACAGTTATGCCCTAGAAACGCTTAAATTGCAGGAGCTTCCGGAGGCTTCGCCGAACGGGCCCCCACTGAGAATTCTCCCAACGATATTTCTGGAGATGCCCCTGCATGACATAAGAAATTAGGATCTTTAGTACAAGCTGTCAGCGATTTACCTCCATTCTGTTAGTGAGTTACCTCCCTTCTGTTAGTGATTTATCTCCCTTAGTGGAGAATTGAAGTCGAATGCAAAATTCAATCATTTAGGCCTTACATATCTCTCAAAATAATTCCACCTGATCCTCATGTTTCACTCTTGTATCATAGTATCAACCAATGACATTGCAGCAACTTGATTGTAAGAAATATACTACCGTCCATTCACTGTAAGCCTAAATAAATAAACACGTCCTTCGTCTTCGACATTATAAATATAATATTGAACTTAACATGCATCTTTTCTTTACACAATACCTACACAGATTCTGCAAACTTAATCTTAATACTTATCGAGTGACTTAGTCACCATTGTAATTACGGCTGAAAGTTTCGAATCACAAGGTTTCAAATAGCACATTTGTATTAGTTAGATAATGAATTTGAGTGGGTACCGTTGTAGAACCTCCTTATGGGGGAATTTTATGGGATGTGATCAGGTAATCATTGAGGATCCATTGAGTAACTGATTTGCTGTATGACTGGTAAAATAAAAATGAGATTACACAAGCAATTTGTGAGATTTAACGTGATGGGCCACACAAGGGTTTTGTGGAAATTTAACATGGGGGTGGGGGGGGGGGGCACAATAGGGTCTTATAAAAATTTAACATTGGGGGACACAATGGCGACATATGAAAATTAACATTACGAACGACACCAAAGGACCCTATGGAAATGTTAACATGTTGGGACGGTATGAGGCTTTATGGAAATCGAACATTATCGGTCTGTATGGGTCCCTATGGAAATTAAACATAATTGAACGGTATGGCCTTCTATGGTAATTTTAACAGGATGGAGAGACGGACAAACACACACCTAATGACAGACAACACCACCTTTGCAGAACCGGGAAAATAAGTGAAAATTAAGAGGTATGATTATCCGGTTAGAGTGTATTTGTAGAACTTGAAAAGTACAAGGGAAATTCCAATTCAGATATTTATAGAGAGATTGTAATGCTTCTCTTAAGGAATAAACTCAATTACGTAATCACTATATTCATAGTTGTTATTGTTACTGCGAGCGAGCGAGAGAGAGAGAGAGAGAGAGAGAGAGAGAGAGAGAGAAAGATAAGGACAGAAAGAGAGAAGGACAGAAAGAGAGAGAGAGAGAAATAATAAAATTTTGCATGCATTTTTACTTATTCGTTATTTTTATGTCTATTTTGTTTTATTCGACAAGAGTTTGAAATAGCAAATGATATTCACTGATAGTTTTATCCTCCAACAATTGGAAGGGTATTTATGTTATGTTTATTTCTTCTTAAACTGCAAGCAAAAGTACATTGTTGTTTTGAAGATCAGGATAGTGTAGGTGAAATGTGTCTCTTCTTGTAACAAAAAGAATGGTTTTATCTGTAACTGAAAAGCAACGGTAAATATCGCCCCTGCAATCATTGTTTTGGAAATATTTTTAACTTTTAGAGGAACAAAAATATATGTATGAGTGAATTGAAAGATGAAAGAATAAATGAATTAGGGAACAAAGGAAACATTATTGTGTAATTAAAACTAATTAGAGAGAGAGAGAGAAGGAGAGAGACAGAGAGAGAGGGAGGGAGGGAGAAAGGTATAGTGACAAACCTAACACACACGCACATACTTACAAACCAACACTAATCCTTAGAAACTAATGTAGCAGGGGATGGGCATGTTGTGGTATGATAACTATACACACTCTTACAAACAAATGCTCGTTCTTACAAGCAAACAAATTGCATTGAATGGCGTAACCGTTTGATGTCGAATCTCTATATACAAAGAGAGAGTACAAAAAGAACTGCATCCCACAACCAAGTGTCATAATTAAACGTTGACAAAACTCTGCTCTAGAAGTCAGAAGTGAAGCGACGGCGAAGACGACAACGTTCTGTGTCGCCTGATACGAGAAGAACAGTATTGGCAGAGGTGCATCTTAGAGATTGTAATGATATTGATCACCACCTCTATTATCACCATTGTCACAACTGCAAGAGTCAAGATCGCCCAACAGTGAAAGTCACTCTGCAGTACGCGAGGGTTATTTTCGTATATAGCCTGCTAGCAAGTTGACTTTGAGAATATTTCGAACAATAGCATACACTTTCACTTGCTACGACTCTAGGCCTTAAAAATATGTAACAGAAAGAAAGTGAAACTAACAATGTACGTAAAATAAACAAGCAATTTATTTCCAGACAATTAAAGTGAAAATTCAAAAGACACTTACAATTTGTGAGTTAAATTCCCAATAATCCTAAATGTCCTAATCACAAGTCCAAAATAATAGAATGTTCCGAATGAATTCCAATAGCCTTGAATGTCCTGATGTACCATAAAAATGTTATCCAGAATGTATTTGAATGAGTTCACATAAATCCTAAAATCATGTTTAAATCCAAAGTCAATGAGCACTTTGGTACTTCCAGAGTATATTTTAAACATATAATTCCTCTCAATTTATATCTAAATTCAACAACACAACTGTAATTACTAAAATAGATTCCTTACAGACTGATATTTAGAACCAGAATTCTGGAACAGGAATGAATTTGTTTACCAATATCTGTATATAAACACACATGCCTACATGATCTATGTCACATCAGAATATGAGTAATTCTAATGGAAAAATACTAACATACCTAACATATGTCACAAAAGTCTAATTGCAAAATGCCTATGAAAATACTGGCTTACCTGACACGTGTCACATCTTACAAGCAATGACAAAAGTTAAGTATGTATTTTCAAATAACCATACAACTTACAATCATAGACAAAAGTTAAGTATATAAAAATCATACATAACACGCTGTCAGGTCAAGGATGTTAAGTCAGAAGTCCCCGCAGAGAAATTGGCTGCGTTTATCACTGACTTGTTTGATTCTATGTTGTTCAAGGTAATTAACAAGATTTAACACGTGCAACAATCTAGCGATGAGTTTGATATCGCGAAAGTAAAATTTAAAGTGCATGTGAGTTTCATCTCCTTCGAACAGCGGACGATGTTGCAAAGTGTTATCAGTAGATCAACTCCCTACCCACAAAATAAATATAGTAAAGATTGACAATGACAAAGGCAACACGTGTTAAGCACGCGCCATCGTGGTGGCTATAGCTCAAGCAGACAAACGAATACACAGGAATGGAAGCGATTATGTGTAACATTAGACAATCACACAACCCCAAACAATGAAGAAAAGCACTTTTGGAACAAGCTAAAATTTCTAAAGAGAACGTGTGCGGACCCCATTAGATGCAGCAGACTCAAGAGGTGTTAGCCCCTCGCTCTACTTTGACAGTTCACATGGAGACCTCCTATTTTTATAACCTAATTTCTAAGAAGAAAAATACATCTAAGTGTATCATAACCAAAATCACTTCAACGCAACTATCAATATCAAAGGATTATTAGATACGGATGCTACTGCGAAAATGTGACAAATGATTTTAAAAAATGTCGACAGCAACATTTACATAGTGGAGAGAGACGTCGTCACTGTTTGTTATCGAACAAATGTGTTCCAGAGAGAAACAGTATGATTCAGTGTTGCACATGTGGACGCAAATTTGTGAGACAGCTTGTAACGACAAACATAGACTACGAAAGGAACAAGATCATCGAGTGGACTTAGGTGTGGTACACAGAGTTTGCAGCGAGCGTATTCAAGAACCAATATTATGTCCCTGCGAGAACTGTAGCATGCTAAAGAGATGACGAGAAAATTCTTCCCAATTTCGCTATGTCTGTCTCGGACCCCACCAGCGACTGGGACGAAGAAGATTTAGATCGTTACAGCAACCGTCTTAAGGACGCTACAGCTACCAATGTATCTCGGTATGACGGACAGTGTCTCTGGAACGGAGCTAACATGAAAATAGGAACAGTACAGTTTAAAGATTCCATAATTTACTTGGCTATGTCAGTGACAGTGAACTGGACGCCTAAAACGTTGGAATGGCTCAAATGGCTAAAGAATTTTATTCCTCACTTTTTCAACATTTTGGAAAATCAACACGTAGTGCTACCCCATATGCCCGATACGCGTACTACGACGGACGAAAAAGTTGAATGATTTCTATACATGGTACCAGACTCACAATTCTAACATTTTAGACTTTCAACAAGAAATACTCAAATATTGTTAGTCGACATTTTACTACGTTTTTATGGAAAATTTAGATAGTTGTTTATCGAGCACAGGGGTATTAGACCACCACCACAGCAGCAACAAAGTCAAAGTGTGTGAGAAGGAAGGAAAGACGAAGGAGGAGGAGAGACAGTATTGGTACGATTGTCGGAACAAGAAAAGGCCTTGATGAAATGTTTTGCTAAACGCATTGCTAATAGAATAAAACTACTGACAAAATAACAATATTACGAATGTCAAGTCGATCATCCCAGAACAGTACAGCATAACAAATGTTTGATGATAAGTTATAAAGAAAAGTTAGAATATTATCTGAAGGAAGTTTGCACTCTCATTATAGAAAGAAAATCTTGAACGAGTGGTATAAAAAGCTGTTACAAAATTCTAAATCATCACTGACGCGCACCAAGAGGGAACGCATCGAGGCCGTCTTGAATCAGAGCATGAATTCCTCATTCTTCTCCGCTTATCTCACTGACCAATTAAATAAAAAGTCAAGCTTGAAATCATTGCCTATCATTACTTGTAAAGTCTGTTATTTAAGAATAAATACCTGGAAACTTCATTACCTACCAGCACACAATTGGTATATGGCACCTAGATTCCAGTGACTTGCGCCAAAGATGAACTCCTTCATGAAAAACACAAAGACGTTTGAGCCTATGCAACACAGACGACAGTCATCAACCGGTAAACACCGGGTAGCTGTCTACTTTTTGAACTACGACATGGTGGAATATTGTGATTCGTTTAGTCTACAACCGATCGAAGACGATTTCACAGACTTTATGAGGAGAAATGCTGTTTCGACCCATTGCAATAACGTGAGATTACAAAGATCAGATTCGATAGTGTGCGGATAATATCGAGTGCATTTTCATTATCAATTAATCCTTGGATTACCTTCTGAACATATACTAACTTGTCTTCGACACCATTCCCTATAAAAGAAGAAAAAGGAGAAATGTAGTTTCGTGATCATTACGGCTATTTCTTTCTTTAACTCGACAATGTTCAGTCGGTGACAGGACGAAAATGTGATAGAACATTTGAACCCATGTTTCATTAACCGAGGTTGTCAATCCTGTAAATGTGTTCACTGTTGATTTTGGATTGTATTACATATTGTATCTGAATTCATTCCCATTTCGAACTTCGACATTGTACATGAAAATGAGGGACCGCCCTAATCCTCAGTCTTCACTGTTTGTAAGTGAGTTAGTTTGTTATTAGTTGATTGAGCAGGGCACATTAGAGTGATTTGAAGAAGAAAAAAAGAACCAAAAAAAACCTACGTCTTTTTTAGTATTATTTTATTTTCTAACCTTTTTCTTTCCACAATTTGCACGCAATATATATCTCTCCTTTCCTCCCTAAACATTACATTGTAAGAATGTGTGTGTTTGTTTGCAAGCATGTTTGTTACTTATCATATCATATCCCTTGTCCCTAGACATTTTAAGGACGAGTGTTGGATTGTAAATGTGGGTGATGGTTTTTAAGAACGAGTGTTTTTCCTCATATCAGACCCGTTGTCCCTAGACATTGGTTTGTAAGTGTAAGCGATAGATTGTAAGTATGTGTGTTAATTATCCTAACATACACTTTCTTGTCCACCTAAAACATTTTGTAGAGGGTGGATGTTGTATTGTTGTACCGCTAAACAGTAGCTTCTCTCTCTCTCTCTCTCTCTGTTGGATTGTAAGAATGCGTCTTAGTCCTCATGCCATAACACATCCCTAACCCACCCAGACATACTAGTTTGTAAGTGTGGGTGTTTGTAAGTATAAGTGTGTCTTAGTCATCATACGATATCATACCCCTTCTCTCCCTATATGGGTTTGTACGTGTGGATTTTGTCGGTCCCTCCATGTTGTTAAACCTCCCATAGAAGACCATACCAACTCATGTTCAGTTTCCATAGGAATCCATACCGACCCATAATGTTCAATTTCGATGAGATCCATACCAACCCATAATGTTTAATTTCCACATGGTCCCACACCATTGAATCATGTTAAAATTTTCATAGGACCCCAAAGTGTCATCCGTAATGTTAAATTTCAATAAGGTCCCATAGTGTCATCCCGTTGTTAAATTTCCGTAGGGCCCATAGTATCATCCGTAATGTTAATTTCCATAGGACCCCATAGTTTCCCCCAATTTTAAATTTATATATGGCCCCAGAGTGGCCCATGATGCTTAATTTTCATAAGCCCAATAGTGGCCCATAATATTGCGCATCCATAGAGTCCAAATTAGCCCATCCATGTTACATTTCCATAAACTCCATAATGTCCCAAATAGCACCATACCGTCCCGTCCGTAATGTTAAATTACTATAACTTCATACCGTCTAAAACGTAATGTTAAATTTCCATAACTCCCATTTCAGTACAAAGAAGTCAATTAAGAATGACTACTTAATTTTTGTATAACAATGGTAATTTCTTCAGGCAATGTTACTTTGCGATACTTTTGCTAAGTGATCCATATTCAAGCAGTGTTCGTCAGCCCGTAGTACATACATGTTAAAATAATGGTTCATATGCTGTTTGCGATATAAAAATTGAAAGTACAATTTCAGATCAAACCGGTGTACTTTGCGTTATTTCAGCTATAATTCAATAGCGTTAAGTCAAATACATACCAGTTGTTATAAGCTTTGGTAGACACTCTTGTTGTAGCATTGGCATAGACTGTGCCATAGATATGTTCGTTGTCAAAAGAGTGATTGTTAATGAGTCGCAATAGTAATAGTCTATACACAATCCATATTCTGCCACCAACACAATTTGTGCGGTCTGTTTTCTTATTTTCTTGGGGATAATGGCCACCGTCAGGAGGATACACGAAAACGACACGTGTATACTATATGAAAATATTATATGACGGAGCGATACCAACGAGTGTGTATAAATTAGCACCACCTCTAATACATTTGCAAAGTAGAAAAGAAATTAAAAGCTTGACTAAAGAGTTAGAAAAAGAATAATTACCAGACAGTTTTGGAATTTATTTATTGGACGATTACATTTTACGAAGGAAATAACATAGATTTATATCAGTTTCTACCGAAGTAGAACCACACTTAAAAGAGATAAGAAGAAGAAAGGTGAGATATTTGGGTTCAGTAAAAGTTCAGTTAGATTTGTCTCAATTAGGCGAAATGTTTAATCAGCAACAGCAGGACCACAATCACTCACTAAACATTGGTATTGCAAATACATTCTGAGGGCATCACTAACAGTTAGCAAATAATAAAATAGTTCAAATGCTTTTTGATGATTACACACAAACTTTGGACAAGAAGTATGTGAAAATACAAGTTGGGTGTTTAGTAAAATAGATTACTCATCATTGCAAGTAGATAAACACCGACCTTATAGAAAGAGATCATGTATAGAATTAATGTTAAACATTTGACCAAAAAAATAAACATAACAACTGTTTTTATGCTATATAATCAATTCTATCCCCTCCCAGTTATCAGAAATACAGAGCATCAAACTATAACTTTGATAGGTATAAACAATGGTTTGACAAATCACAGATTCCCAATAAAGGTGGTAAATTTTTTAATGAATTTGGTGTATATTAGAATGAATGTTTATGAGATTGTAGACGAGTATAGTGAACAAAATGAACGTATCGATAGTAGCGAACAAAACAAGCAAACGGATAAGATAAATTATATAACATCTGTAAGAATTACAGAAGAGAACGAAACTCTCATCTTGACATGTTGATTTTATTTTATGAAAGAAGTGAAACTGATTTTTCTTCTATTAATATATTATTAAGGTTGATAACAGATCAGATAAACAAATACACAACTACAAGTTATTTTTGCAAAAGTTTTTTTAAATGTTTTATGATTTAAGAATATTGGCTGGACATAAGAGATTATGTAGCCAGGTAAATTATTCAATTCACATAATTTCTGAAAAAGGATAGATTGTAAAATTTAACAACTATAGACATAAGTTAAAAAGTTCTTTTGTAGTGTATTGTGATTTTGAATGTAGCATAATACCAATTAAAGGAAATAAAGAAATCATTCATGGACGATAAAAACAGCTAAACATGACTTTGAATGTACATTAAGCCATTATACAAAGACTGTGAACCTATAATTTACAGGGTAAAAGATTGCATTAAAATGTTTTACAGCATTTACACGAAATAGCAGGATTAGTTTTTGTACGAAAATGTTTATGCTTTTGTATTGATTGTTTGGCCCAGAAATGTATTATTAATTCTTAGAACTTTAAAATTACATGCATCTGTTATTGCTCTTCTTAACCCAAGGGTAAGGTAGAACTATGACTTCGAAGATGGGTAATTGTTTGTGGGATTTTAGAGTATGGAAAAATATTATGTTTTGGTAATGAGTCCCTATCTTCAATACTACTACTGCTTATTAGTACAACAAAGTATTGATAAGATGTAGGGCTATGGGCACTGCCAACACTTAATGCAAGTATTACTAATCAACCTGAAAGGAAAAAATGTTCTAGTATTATAACTGCTACTAATAATTCCGATATCGGCTCTGGATGTTCCAGTATCTGCAATGAATAACACCAGAAATCCTAATAGTATGAAACTGATGATACTAGAAGATACTGCAAAATTTTATAAACTCTACAACGAGAAACATCTTAATGAAACGCGGTTTATAACACTGGCAAGATATTGTTTCTAGCAGTACCATGTATACATTCAGTTGAAAGGAAAGATGGTGACTACTTCGGAAAAATATTTTGTAAGGGAATCACTGTGCTAAGGTTTTGACAGATCATGATATTATTAGATAAAATAACGCAAGAAAGCCGAAATCAATGATAATCTTGTGAATAGAATCCTGGCGGTATTTCCTGAATAATTTTTATAAATCTTTAACAGTAATAAATGAATTATAAATAGTTCTATCATTTTTGCATTGCGACGCCGAGAAAATCTGGCACCGAAACATCGACACCTACTAGAGCAACATCATCAACAACAACAACAACGACATACAATTACGGGTTATGTTGACTTCAGTACATTGTTCAAAATACCATGCAACTGTACTTCAACTTCAATGTCAACTTCAATACTCGGTTGAAATCCATTTGATGAACATCAACTACTAAACAAACATCAACTACAGAGCTAATCCAGAGATTTACTTATCTTATCAGATATTTAAATTAACTGATACATGGTTGATCGACCTGGTTGAAGGTCTGATCGGAAATTTATTTTTTTCGTTCGTAAGGATGATTATACATGTGTTTGAAAATTATTCGTTCGAGCACCTTGCTGACACAACTCAGTAGAGAAAGTGGCTTGTAATAGCAAACAATTTTGGTATCGCCTATATCTGACAGGTATAATTTGCGCTTTTTTCCAACAGCTGAAAAACAATTATTTGACATAAAAATGTCGATTGGAACAATATGGAATTAAAAGCACTTTTCAATAAATTGTTACTAACTCCGTCCGGACCATTTCCTCTAAATGGTATCGTGTCATATGCTGAAACTAATATTGTCTATATTACATTATTTGAGGCATACTATTTGTGTGTAAACTTGATTATATCAAATGCTGCAGAATACATTCTACCACTGAAACTTGACCTTTAAAAGCAAGCTATTGATTCAAAGCAATTTCACATCAAATCCTTTGTTGTCGTTTTTTGTGTGCTTTTTTTTTCTTGTTTTTTTTTTTTTTTTTTTTGTTTGTTTGTTTGGTTGGTTGGTTTGGGGGGGGGTATTTTTTATATTTCTTTATTTCTTCCAGGCACAATCATAGTTTTTGAATATTTTAGTGTAGATGTAGATGCTTCAACATTTGATACATATGCAATCCAATTCAGACACATAGAGATAAATATGGTGATAAAACACAGTACTTTGTCTTGTTAAGTTTTTCGTCTGCTTTATTCAATATTAACAGTTATACTCGTGAAAAAGTCAAAAACTATGGTCACCCTCTGAACTCTTAAGCTTATTTTTTGTTTCTACTCAATCAAAGAAAATCAAACTTTTCTCGTATTTAATTTTAAGAATGTCCGCTTTGCAGGTTTTCAAAATTCACTTAGTCGATTAAATCAACTAAAAAGTTATCATAAATATATATATTTTTTATTTTTGTCTTAATATTAGATAAACATTGTGCACACTCGGGTTTTCTGCATTTCAAAGACATCTTTAAAGAAGAGTTTATTATTATTTTTTTTTAGGTAAGCATGTGACATAGTTTTGTTGCCGTTGTTGTAAACGTTTGTTTTTGGACACGGCTCGTGTAACAAGTGTTATATATATATATATATATATATATATATATATATATATATATATATATATATATATATATATATATATATATATATATATATATATATATATATATAATCTACAACGAGTGCCTAAACTTTTGGTATATGACTGTACTTTAAAATATGGTCAAATAGTAAGTCGCACTTTAAGTTTGGTTAAGATGTCAACAAGGTATTTACTGACCTTTGAGTTCAAGGTCAGAGTTGTTGACCATTTGTTGGAGATTTTTCACTCGAATGACGCATTTTGTATTGCATTGTGGGTCGTAAGATGACACATGTCCTGTTGTGAAATAGGCCATTTGCAAAGAGTATATAAGAACTTGATGAACGCATTATAATCATTCCAATTTTAAATCATGTGTTAAAAACTGTTTGGAATCATCAGACAATTTGGAATCATTTTATGATTAGAGTTTTAGTTGTGCTGTAGTGCTGTAATGATGTAATGCTGTATTGCTGTATACATAATTCGAAAGGAATTATTAATTTTAACATTCATTGGAATTAACATAAAGTGCTCATTAACCTTTGGATTCAAATATATGACTTTTAGAGATTTGTGGACATTCTCAAAGATATTCTGGATTGTATCGCTGTGGTACATCATGACATTTAATACTATTGTTGTGGTACATCATGACATTCAATTGTTGTGGTACATAAGGATATTCAAGACACCCATTCATTCGGAACGTTCATTCATTCGAAACATTCTATAATTTCTGTTGTGTTTGAGACATTTAGGATTATTTGGAGTTAATTCACAAATTGTAAGTGTCTTGAATTTTCATTTTAATTACAAAAAATAAAGTGTTTGTTGATTTTTACAGACATTGTTGGTTTCACTTTCTTTCTGTTACATTATTTTAAGACCTAGAATCGGAGCACAAGGTAACTAGTTTTAAATATAATCTATCGAGTTGTGAAAGAAAAAGGCCATGTTACCAATTTGCTTGCAATGAATATATTTAACATGTGTGAAGGACAGAAAATATGATACATTCTTTGTCTACTTTCAAAAAATAAGCACGGGTTCACTAATAATTGACATCAGCTAAACAACTAACTTGCGATCGAGAAATAATATGTAATGTTACATATACCATTAATGGAACGTAAGCGCTCACAGGAATAATTAGGACTATTTTTTAGAAATTGTGAGCGACTTCTTTTTTTTTTTTTTTTGTTCATTATCGACATTAACATAGTAGGACATTATCGGTGTGTTAATTAGCACTGACTTGATTTGCACAGCCCGTATAGAGTAGTTTCAAACATGTAGTTTCCCAGCTGTCCTCTCACTTAGGTCACCTTTTTCTCCTAGTCATCATGATGTGGGATACCTTTGTTGTAAAGTATTATCACTTATGACTCTCAATTGTTGTCTTCAAACAAAACATCCGTGTCGTTAATGTGTATAGTAAAATTATTTGAGTTACTTGTGATAACAGTCACCAAATCCGCCACCCCCACCAGTAACATTTTACTTACATGTAATTTATGCAAAATATCACAACTTGGCTCACCCTAATCAACAAAAAGTGAACCTAAGTCACAGTTTGCGTACAACGCAGTTTACTGCATCCTTTTGTACATGACTCTCGGCCCAATATTATGCCTTGTTCGTTAATGTCTCGTTCGGTGAAAATGCGGTGATAATGAAAACTGTCTGCCGTTACTAATAGAGAGCTTTCTAACATGGAAAATCAATCTCAATCTAGACATGGAACCACATGACAAAAGCACCGTAAACGGTAAATTATACGCCTGCCAAGTGTAAAATAGTGTTATTTTATACTTATTGTATGTAAAGCCCTCTTTCAATGGCCAGATACTTGACCTTTGAATCCGAAATCAATATGTGCCTTCCTTGCCTTAAATGCAAGTCATCCATACAATTTAGTCAAGGTAAAAGAAACACAGAAGTTATTTTGCGACAACTATTTTTCTTCTTTCAGTCTTGGTGAACTTGACCTTTGACATACTGACCCCACATGCCTCACATACAAGTCATATAATAAGATTGATCCTAGTTTGTGCCATAGGACTTGAGTGATTCTGTTGAAACGTTTTACTTCTTTGAGTCCCTCTTACCTTGACCTTTGACCTTTTAGCAGCGAAATCAATGGGTCTCTTCTTTGTCTTACGCAAGCAATCTACAAAGTTTAATCAAGGCATTTGGCATATAACTTTAGTAGTTTTGTGGAAATCGTTTTTCCTTCTTTCAATCTTGCTGACAATGACCCTTAACCTTTTGAGCCCAAAATAGGTTGGGGTCTTTCCTCACGCAAATGCAAATCATCTACAGAGTTTGGTCTAAGTACGTTATAAATAACCGAATACATCGTGCGAAAACAATATTTTTTATGAGTTACTGCCACCCTGACCTTTAATCTTTGACCACAAAATCAACAGCTATCTTTCGTATTTCAAATTTAAACTATTTGAAAAAAATAATTCAAAGTATCTGGTATGCAAGTTAATGAATGGAAACAATGTTCATTTGTCAGTCCCTGTGACTTTGACCTTTGATCTTTCGAATCTAAATCGACTGGTGCATTCCTTGCTCAAAATTCAATTGATAACGGTAGATGGTGGAAAACTTGAGTTATTGCGCGTAAACGAAATCGATAACAGAGGGACGAACGGATGGACATCATAACATGATACGTTCCACTTTATGTGCAGGTGTATAAAAATTAATTCGTACCTCATCAGTGACATAAATTGTTGAATGCCCATCGGAAATATCGTGTTAGTGAAGGATGCTGTCACAGATATGACCATGATAAGAGAGAATCTAGTTGGCCACGGGATTCAATAATCCACAACAGTTAAATACTCATTTACGGCACAATTGGCGGTGGCAAATGTCAACTCAACGCATAGCAAACGTCCAGCGCAAGTGGTAATGGTCTCCTCGAGCGCTATTTGGGATGGATATCCTCTGTAAATGGGAACGTCTGTCATTGCCAGCTCGAGAGCGAAAACTGTGAAAAATACTAAGTCAGGGTTGATAAGGAAAACGAGAAAGAAGTTGTCAATATTGGCATATATAAAAACAGAAGATAATGGCCAGCATTAAGATTGGGACATCGACAAACCTTCTGTGATGACCGTGGATGTATTATCGAGACTACAGTCAGTAAATATTTCCCTACTAAACATGACGGAGGAGGCATTTGCTACTATTGATGATAGTTCTTTAGTGGGTCAATTATATATGGAGGATACAAATGACTGATAAGGGTTCCAGAAGAGGAGTAAATATCATTATACCAGTAGGATTTGGCACATGATCGAATCCTTGGAGGTCACTAGGGTATAGAACAGACAATTTTCCAGTTGTATTGTTCTAGTAGTTTTGTGGATGAAAAAGAACATTGTAGAAAATGCCATGAGAGTCGGCTGACAACAAAACTGTCAGCAGCCTAAAAGGCACCCATGGTTTGCCCACCAACGGTACATAGCCTTCTCAAACATCTCCATGGATATTGAAGGGACATTATATCAGACAAAGTCTGAACAAATTCACTCAGACAGTGATTGATAATGATACAAGATATCCCGAGGCATCTCTTCTTAAGGATATAGAGGCATTAAGTGTGGTAAAAGGATCGATGAAGTTATTACCCGAGTGGGTCATTTTAACGAACCACCTTCACAATCACCTTGTTGAAACAGTTTCATGACCCCATGAAAACGTTGAGCACTGTAACCGAACCTAGAAGTCGATGCTCTGGAAGCTATGTGCAGACAATGAGAATGAATGAGATAAAATGATACTACATTATATGTGTTGTTTGTATACCGTGATGTACAACATAACACAACTGGATTTGTACCTTTTGAGATGTCTTATGGTTGGACGGGGCCTCCTTTAGTTCTCCTTGTGTCTTCGTTGAAAGAAAGATCGAAAACCTCGGTTATTTTGCGATTATAGAAAGCTCATCAACATAGCATTGTTTGACGCTGACTTAGTCCTGCGATTGCTCGTGGAAGATACCGGAGTCATAAAGGTCTGGTGAAAGAATACTGGCAACTTCCGCTTGCTGAGACTCTAGGTCGAAGTCTGTCCTCGTTACCCTTTCGGACGTAAGGAATTTAATATTATTATCTTCAGTATGAAAACAGTACCAGTGAGTTTCGCTCGTATAATCGACTTACTATTGTCAAAACTAACAAATTTCAGAACATATTTTGATAGCATCATGTCAATCAAAACTTGTCCAAACATATTCAGGATCATCGTGATGTATGTCATGACGAACGTGCGACACAGTTATTAAAGTGAGAGTCCGGAGCTTATACGATCGAAAGCTTTGGACATATCTTCGATGGAGACAAAATTAAAGACAGATAACAGCAAAAATACAGCAATGTTTGAGTTCCCACCGCCCATGACGAAAAGGGATACACGATCATTCCTGGAAATTGTTAGAAATAACTGTACCGTTAACCTCCTTGTCACGGAAGGGACAATCGAACGAATCTGCATCGAACAATCAATCCTTTAAGCTTCTAAAAGAACGCTCTCAGTAGAGCACTAATTCTTATTTCGTCAGATTACAGCAAAGAATTTAGAATGCATTTTGACGCTTCTAGTGAACTGCAACTGGTGCTGTGTAAACCTAGATTGTCAAAGGTGAGCAACATGCCGTGGCATACCTCAGTCGGAAACTTCGTCTCTGAAAGCACAAATGCGCAACAATTACTCGCTAGGATAAACCTAATGAAAAGCAGAAACCAGCCTCTCTTTCTATGGGCGTTTTGAGCACTACAGTTATATAGCTTCACTTCGGAACACACAAGCGGCCAAAAGCATGGAATCGCTGATGTATTCTCAAGAATACAATTTAAATGTGTTTATGCAATATGAATAGAATGTCAGGAAACTTAATTGATTATTGTGTGACCAATGTTAAAGACTTTGGAACTAGTAGTGATTAATATATTACTCGAACTTTTGTGTGTATTCTTCTCGTAGTTGTCGGAAGAGGAAAATAATGTGCACAAATACAGAACTTCATTCCTATTGATTTGTAACCATTGGAATTTATGCGGACAAATACAATGCTTCATTCCTGTATGATGTACCTTTCTTTGGACTAGAGAATTCTGGACTACTCTGCTGGATTTACATTAGTTGCTCTAAGCTTTGTGCATTTTATCAGTTGTATATTCGTCGTGCAACTTGTTCATGTTCTAGATAAATCAAGTCAGCCAACCATTTTCAAAACTGTATAGAAAACTTAAAGTTTGTTCTGAGGGAGGGATGTGTTACCAGCACATGTTACACTCAATGCATTCCAATTTCTCCCTATTTATAGTATTCCACTGCATCAAGCACATATGTCAAATCAGTTAAAGTTCAGTGTCTCTAGTCCCTTTAAAAAAAACAAGAACAACAAAATATAATGATAACAGCCTATAACAAGTCATTAAAGAAGTGGCTGGGCTTGATGTTGTAAGCAATACAGGATTTAGTGTTACATAAAGTTGTATGATCCTCATCAGTTTTTTAAAACGTTGTTTTTTTTTATTAAGTCATCATGTAAACTGGTGCTAGCAAACATTTAATTGGAGCTAGAATATTTTCTTTCTTTCCTAATAAATGTTATTATCACTTCAGAATTTTGATTGTTTCCATGTATCTTGCTGACATGTTGTCAGAAACATGACAATGTGCACGAGTTAATCAGTCAACTAAATAAAAATGTAAGCTGTCAAATTGTTCCTTTTTTATCTTATCTTGATTTTTTTTCTTCTTGTTTTTAAGAAAAATTAACAACACATGTCAGTCCACGTTGTTAGCGTTGATTCGTTTTAATTTCCTGGTGAATTGTACTTGTTTGTTCACAATTTGAGGAGAAAATATCAATGTAAATTTTCATTGTGAAATTGTAAATATCATATGAAATCTAGACTCTCGACAAAGGCCCAGTGTCGTAGCGATAATTCTGCCCCCGCCGCGCAAAAGTAAATTTTGGGGCCCCCTCCCAATAAATACAGTTGTTTGATGGAAATTTTTGCCCCCTACACAACCACGAAAAAAGTCCCCATACTGTAAGAAGTGTCCTTAGCGGTAGTTGTAGCAAAGGCAAAAGGCTATCAAGAAACACAGATACATACACGCACACACACACACGCACACAAACACTTATAAATAAAATACACTTCGATAAAAGGAAGGGACACATATGCATCTGCAAAATCTCAAGAAGGAACACTGCTACACGGAACAAGAAGTACCGTCCACACTATAAGAACAGTAAGAAGTAATAAAATAATTAATTATAAATGCAGTATTAGCAAAGATCGAGATCATAAAAGAAAGACAGCAAGCGATTCAATGCGGAGCAAGGACAGGAATACAAAGAAATTCACTGGAAAGATGAGGACAATTGCACTGCCTTGCAAAGCCGCAAGATGTTTAAGCAGAATAGTGGAGACTAGTACGCTGGAGAGAGACTTCTAGGCCTTGAGTGCAGAACAGGCTCTTCTCAAAGATAACAAAAGAAAGCAAATATACAGCAAAGAAAATACAAGAGAGAGGAACAAACAAACTGAGAGGAAAGATACAACTACTGGCCAGTGAGAGCACCAGAAGAAATAAAGCAAAACAAGAATGATTGCTGGTGACAGCCTAAGATCAGACACCAATGGAAGCAAAAGGTCTCATCGTTCTACAGAGAGAATGAGAGACCAGCAAGTGCAGCAAGCTAACCCACTGGGTGACTTAAAAACATATATACGTTAAATTATTCCTCGCAATACACTGACAACTGCCTCAAAAATATAGTTTGATTGGCGGAATCAAAAGGTACAATCCAGTTTAAACAACACTGATTGGAAAAACAGGGAAACAAATTACCGTGAACTTCAAAATTCATATTGGCATGGGAAAAAGAGACAGGACATGGTACTGGTTAACGAAAAAAGAATCAGACGTATATGACAGATGCAGAAGTACCAGGGGACCCACGGCAAACGAAAGAATCGAAGGTAAGTAACAAATTGCTGTGACCTGCCCAAAAAACGTTTAAAAAATATAGAAAACCAAAACAAGAATTA
This sequence comes from Margaritifera margaritifera, assembly GCA_029931535.1. Taxonomy (NCBI): domain Eukaryota; kingdom Metazoa; phylum Mollusca; class Bivalvia; order Unionida; family Margaritiferidae; genus Margaritifera; species Margaritifera margaritifera. The sequence continues at coordinate 2,385,082 of JAQPZY010001653.1, read as the reverse complement.
CGCCGAACGTAGTGGCTAGACGAGTTGTAATATCTTAACAACTCCACGACACTTTCAAGAAACAGGAAACACACTGAAGGAAAACTTACTTTAGACAGCTATACTCTTAGACTGAGGAAGAATACTTTGGATGCTCCTTGAGATCTAAGATTGCTGGAAGCAATTCAATCCTGACAGAAAAAATAAAACATTATCTAATTACGATCTAAAGCTGTGATGATGACGATGATGACGACAATGACTAAAACCACAACGACGAAAATGATGATGATTATGTCCAACATCCATATCATCATCGTCGTCTTCGTCATCATCACAGGGAGGGCATAAATACGAGGCAAAATCGTTAAAAACCAAGGTCAGGGGAAATCGGACCGATTTAAAACAAAACACCAGTCATATACCATCAAGCAATATTAATAATAATAATAATAATAATAATAATAATAATAATGTAAAGCAAAGAAAGATAAGATACTTGGATAAGAAGAAAACTTTTTATATTTTCCATTCATTTCACAGAGCTGGAGATCTTTAGCTTTTTGAACTTGAAAAAGACAAATTATGGTCATTTCGTCGATTGTTTCTTTCTTTCTGAAACAGCAATCTTTTCATTAGAGTAGTCATTCAGGCAGAATTAGCCCTATTACACTCACAGAAATCTAGCACTTTAGCATCTGACTCCATGCCGGGGATCTTTAAGCTGCTTAGTTAATGATTTATAGCTTGTTTGTATGTTATTTGACGACTAAGAATCTTAACGCGTGGAATCTACATTGTACACCTGTTATAGCACAAGGTCCATGTCATGAAAACATATTTACTCTGCTGCGAAAATGACCTCTCGATTAGTTTTGTTTCTGAAAAGGGATATTCCAGCTGTGGTAATTGTCTAGAGGAAAATTACGAGATTACAGATTATAAATAAGAAAGGTGATTAGGCAATAGAACTGTCAAACAAGCAGCTTTCGTAATTGAGGTTAAAAAGTTTATGTTAAATCTGAAATTATTTTCGACTTATTCAAGAACAGGATATAAAAGACCTTACACCAATGTTCACTTGCTATAAGATGTATAAAACTAGTTGGAAAAGAATTATCTTTTACCAGTCGCCGCAGTGAATGCCATGCTATATTATTCAACAAGTGTGATACATTTGAGGTCAATAAACATTGGTTTCAGACTCTATCTATCAAATAACGTTATGGGTATTGCGTTACTATGTGATGCTGCTAAGCGTTACACCGCAATGTGGAAAACGGTTTTAGTGACATGTCAGGAGAGTGTATATGAAAGAGGAAGCACATTTGTACATTTCTAAATCACAATCACCATATACAGGAATATGAGAACACCACGAGCACACTTGTAAATTGAAACTAGTACGAACTTGACCCATGCACAATAGATGATCAAGCTGAGATAACTTATATCTACTCAACCTCACTAGCTTTAGTAAAGCAATACGCTTAGAACAAGGAATGAATTTATTATTTTATGTGGATAAATATAAAAATTTGCATTCTGCTTAATTTCCAGTACACACTTTACAATGTTATTCTGCATCGATTCGACAAAAACAAAGATATAATTTATGGAGAAAAAAATTTCGATTTAAAACAACACGTGCTGACTCAGTATATGAAGTAGCTGATTTTGAATAAGAAATATAATTGTCAAGCTGTGATCTAAAACTTAAATCATTCATACGTTTGAAAAGATCCTTACAAATTGCTGAAAATAAACGTTTCCGTTGTAGATGGATGTGTTGTTGGCTTGTTAATAACGCCTAAAGACAATATGTAAATTCTAAAGTATTCCCTGGATGAGTTTAAACCGTTTTAAATGACAGGCAAAGAACATTATTTAATACATATTTGCTACGATCCTGAAAGTACAGTAACAAATATCAATAAATTGTGGGAACTAGTTAAATGTTAACAATCTACCTATACGTTGCACAAGCAAGCAAATTAAAGGTTTACCTACAGAAGGATCTATGTTAGTTACTTGGACGACTAGTGACAGACATACATTGTTGGCATGCAAGAATATAAAAAATACAACAAATGATACAAATACATCTTGAAAGTGACGTATGTCTTCTCAAAATACGCTTTGGCTGAGAAAGTGAAAACGAAAAAGGTAGATTACATACACGATGCTTTCAGAGAAGAGCGAAATATTTTTAAAGAGCGAAAGCCTGACAAATACAGTTTGATGAGGAAAAAGCGTTTTACGAGCAACAAAATTAAGTATTTGCTGGATATGTTTAACAGAAATCTGGAAATTATAATGTGACAGAATTTTACTCAAAATGGAACAAGAAAATGGGCTTACGTTTTCCCAAAGGTAATTTACAGGTACAATAAAACTCATCACACATCGATAGACATGACTCCTGTTGAAGCGTGCAAGAAAGAAGACAGATATAAAGTATGGATTAACCTATCCGGTTATTTAATAAGTGATACATTTGGGACGCCTTCGTTCTAATTTGGTGAAACAGTTAAAATTTCAAATTGTATAACAATATTTGCAAAGGGCTGCCTTTCTAATTTTACCGAGAAAATATTCATAAATCAAGCAAGTAATAATAGGTGACCCGCTTGTTTCAAACTAGAAAACTTAAAGGTAGTGGATATAGAGAACATGTTTTGCAACAAGAGTTATCTCTATGAGTTAACCAAGATGACATATATAAAATTACAAATTGTTAATGACAATACTTTGAGCTTTTTAAAAGATAATAATTTTTAATATGGAACAGATGTGTGAAAAAATTGCGTCATTAGAAAATGAAGGAGCTAAAACAAGCACGTCATGATCACAAAACCAAAAAAAAAAAGAAGGACGGACAAAAATACCACAATTATAGAATCTTTTGGTACACATGAAAAACGCGATAAGGTTACTACAATGTAGGCAATATCGTAGCATAGTAATAAAAGATCTCACAGAAGAAATTAAAAGATATAATATTAAAAAATACGACGTTTAGTCAACTACATCTAAAAAAGCAAAATAAAATTACACAATACAAAAGACTACAAGAAGATGCAATGGATTCTGAACCATATACAAGGTAATGAAAATCACATAGATGTTGATTCAATGATGGGGACATTTACACTTCTTTCAGATTTCATCCAAAGAAGGTACAGGAACGATTCACACACATATTCAACCAACTATGCATTTTTTAACATAATTTTTACAATATACAATTTTGACTCATGAAACCTTCAACCACAAAGAATTACCACAAAACTGATCTAAATCAGTTTAAATGGGAAGAATTTTTAAACCATCTGTATTAAGTCAAAACAAGTACACCTTTCAAAATGTGTACATATACAGATTTTGAATATTCAGTTTTCACATACATCTAGCGGTAGTTTAAATTAAACTGCTAATATAAATGATACAATCAAGCAGACTCCATGTGTTCGAAGCACAATCTTCTTTGAAGAAGGCGTGTTCTTAAGGAACAACAATACTGGATGTTGTTGACAAAGTACAAATAGGAGTTGCAAAATTTTGCAAAATTAATACTCCAGAGATCAATTGATAGAGGAAATTAAAAAACGAAATACAAAATGCAAAACTTAGTTAAAAGACGTGAGATTCATTTTGTATTACAGTGGAGAAATCGGACATATTAGTAAGCAAATCTGCCGAGAATTACACGTGAATGTCTGAAACTAGTAAGTAGAGGCACAATGTATTTGCAGAAGTAAAGCCAATTCCATACTAATTTATTGGTTTTAACTAACGGACTTTAGACTTTAAAAGAATTAACCAAGAAAGACACGATACCCCCGATAGTTCTGGTCAGCGCCGCCGCCGCCGCCGCTTTTCTTCCAGCGTTTTCAACATTGCATCAGATGCTTTTATACCCATTTTTTCGCGCCGCCAGGTTCAAGTTTAGAAGCCGGGACTGGAGGTGGCTTCGGTATACCTGAGAGGCCTGTGACCGAGAATACAATAGTGCTTATGATGAAATCCAGCGCCGTCAGAATCGGGAAAACTGTGATGCCCTGTTTGCGAAAAAGTGTTCTTAGCTTCTGGGCTAGGGTTTTATCCTCATGAAGGATTCTGTTGATGGTTTCCCATATCCGGTTAATCTGGGTACGAAGGGCTTCTGAGTTGGTGCTGGCAGCCTCTAGCCGCGGCCTGTAAAAGGGGCCAGAAGCACCATTGTTGTGACCAACAACCCAAGCACCATAGACCAAGACCGGATGTTTTCTGCCAGATTTCGAAATCTTGGCAGCAACGGTGTTATTATTGTAGGAACCGTTAGCCTGGTATTCACGATCACTGTGAGGGCGGTATAGGAGCTCAAGCTGATGTCAACCGTAAAATCATTTCAAAATTTGGGCAGCGTCATGGTCAAGAAGATAAGTGTCAAGTGTGAAGGAAACAATAGGCCACCACTGACGATGCTGATATCTGAGGTGCATACGAGGATCTTTGGCTGACGGAAAAAGAGGGGGAAATCGCGGTATGCCAGGGCGTCCAGAACTCAAACACTGACGCTATACGTGTTGGCGGTAGCAATAGGGTTTACGGCACGGAGTCTAATAAGTCTATATCTGAATAGTTTGAAAACCGCTTCTTCGTGCCCCTCGACTGCGAGCTGGTAACAGATCACATGCCGTACTACCAATCGGCTTTCCATAGCGACTTACAGTTCAGCTGACGTTCAACAGCTATGGCAGAATGATCCGCAGCACCGTTAATAATGTACCTAACAACATGGCGAGATACAGAATTAGCGTATTAGCAGAATTTCGGTGGAATTTGACACAGTTACCCACCCAGCATGGCCTTCTTGATTATAAATCAACACATGTGGCGATTCTGTATTAGCAAGTTCTTCGCCCTCGCAGAATGGTGTTGAATAAGAGCGATAGTGTGTGGAATATCAACCTCAACACCATCGCTAAAAGTACCAAAGCAATAGTTTTGCTCTTCGTTGATCCAACACAAAACGCAGATTTTAATCACGACATTGAATACTTCTATAACCCTCTCATCAACAAGGTGTCGGTGACAACTGAGGGCGTCCCAAACAAAATCTATGCCCAGGTGCAGGCGCGATACCAGCAATGGGAGGAGACCCTGAAGGTAATGGCGAGGGAGTCTACCAAGGACGCGACGCTGCCGGAGTTACATGTTAGTGAGGTTTACCAAAACAAGTTTGCCCTGGTCCTCAATATGAGGACCTCGGAAGACCACACGCTCCACGGGTCGGGACAACGCTTAGAAAATACGGGCGAGACGAACACGAAAATACGGCTATGGCAGCAGGTGTGTTACACGTGTATATATTTATCGTCAGCTCAACATTCAAAATGATCAGTTTGTCTCAGCAGTCACCTGAAACAGCTTGGACGAAAACAAATCTCTGAAAACTTGACTTTGCACTGCGCCATAATCGTTGGCCGTAGCGTCTGTGGCAAAAGCATTTGTGCCTGTGAGCTTCTCGAAACAGAATTTAAGGGCCACTTTTGATTTCGTCGTCATTATCTGCCATGCAAACGTCCTCAATAAGGCTTACGACCGGCCGTGGGCACGCGGCATAAAAGAAGAAGTATTTTTGGTCAACCCCGACGCCTACGCGGCGATTTTGAGCTGCTCTCTGTCCTAGCAAAATGATTTGAGGGTACCACCACTCTCTTTCTTCCTTTCATTCTGGCCTCCGGCATAAGGAAACGGCCCTTACAAAGCTCGCCTATGTCAGCCCCCATGCCGGAATCAGCGTATGGGTTATAATCCAGAAAAACAACGCTGTCGCCAAGGACTTTTGTAAGCAGACGTCCTGGATCGCGCTCTATTACTGCAAGGACGAAGATTCATACCGAAACGTGCTGCAAGAAAGTAATGTCATTGAACCTGAGAGCCGGACTGAGGCAAATGACTTTCTCAGAAACGAGAGTTTAGGGAAAATGTTAATGGAAAGAGAGCCTCCAGTCTTAAATAAATTTGTTTCCGGTCAAGCTTTTCAATTCTCGCTAACGCTACCATGGCGCAAGCCTCGCTTTAGCATGTTGTGGCTTCATATAGCGTACCTTACCAGTCACGTTTTAACCCTTGTAACGTTAGCCTATCTTATATGTAAGTTACTTTGAACTAAGCGCGCAACCAGCCATATCATCCAAAACCTTACAAGATCTCTGGCAGTTGCTCCTGTTAAAGCAACACAAGTGTTTGCACAAGTGTAAAGTGAAACGCCAAACATGAATGTCGAACAGTTGTTGTATGGATTTTCAGACCACTGGCAGCTGCAGAGCGAGTGGCCAATAACACCGCGGGGGCCACAGCATACGAAAGGAGTGACAAACGCAAGCAAAGCGTGGCACATCTGCGTGACCAATTATCCGAGTTTTGATTGATTCTGGCGCAGCAAAAGAATACCTTGGCCGCCATCTCACTTTTGACGGCTTCATGGTGATGAGCGATGAGGAGGTCGCCAAGACCTATGCCTTTTCGAAGCTTAACTAAGGGCTGGGATGACAGCGTCACTCGGGAAGTCTCTGCTTGGGATATTACGGTGGTGGTCGGCCGCTTTCCGCCAGTCGACAACGCCGATCAACTCACAAACGATCTATAAAATGACCCGATCATTCAAACCTCTTTAGCGAGCATCTGCGCACACCTGTATTTCAAGTACGGAGTTATATTGGCCCCCCTTGCTGTGGGAATGACATGTGTAGCCCGTCGTCCCGACTGTTTCCACCACCTCGCACAAGTGAGGTAATTTAAAAAGAACCGACAACGTAGTATCTGCGCAAGCGCAACTTACTATAGAACCGAGAAAGAAACCACCAAAGGAACCGACAAAGGAACCGACACAGGAACCGACACAGCGCAGCTCGAAGAGCGGGAACGCGGCAAAGCAAGTGACAAGCGCGAAAAATCGCGCAAGCGTGCAAATACCTCTACAGGAAGTGACCCGATTCACTTGCGTAATCTTCTTCATAAAGGTAATCAAAATCTTTAAATTCCCTTCCACCGCATTCTGCCATCTTACACTAATTCAATGGATCCAAAACATCTTGAAAAAGCATGTTTTTTTTAGAAGATAAATTAATAGTGAGAGAAGCGATGAACAAGAAGAATATAAACGAGAATTAAATATTAGTATATCAAATAGGAAATACAAGAAAATAACAAGCAAAGCTTTAGCTGAGAAGCAGCTGGAAAACTGGACGGAAAACAAATTAAGAAAACATGAAATCTCTGTAAATACAAAGTCAGCAGAAATATCAAAATCATTGTCAGATGCAGTAATCCTAGGAGTAACATCTCTAATGAGTAATATTTTACAAATTAATAATTTGAACGAATTAGAGACACAGTTAAAAAAAAAAGATTACATGACGGCATACGGAAATATATACTTTACTGCTTTTGTGTCATTTTGGGAATGCTTATTTTTGCATTGCGTGCAAGTTTGATTAAGAAGAAAACAAAAGCAAAACAAACAAAGCAGCGCCAAAAACTGTGCACGGCACAATTCTGAAATTAATGCTAAATAATGTTCTCACACTTCATGATATGTAGTGGGTGCTATGTAACGATACATTTTTCCCACGGTTGTAAGTACTGTTGCTCCTACATGAGTATATAGCTATTATGCAGTTCAATTGTTTAGACAAGATATAAACCAGGTTAAAGAATGTCATCAAAAGTTTCATCCAAAAATCTCATGAATTATAAAATTAGCACTTTTAGAATCTTTTTCTTTTTTATTGTTTTCTTCTATTACTCTTTTATCATGGGTTTTGTCGTTTTTATATATGTTGTCGCTAGCTTTCATATATGTTTTGAAAGCATTCTCTTGTTGTTCTGTGTTGGATAGGTCAAGTGAGGTACAAGGAATAACGATACATATGTGTGTGTGTGTGTGTGTGTGTGTGTGTGTGTGTATATATATATATATATATATATATATATATATATATATATATATATATATATATATATATATATATAGATCATTTTTTGTCAACTGATTAACTGATTGCTCAGGCTTTGTAAGATTTAGCCATCTTGGTTCAAAGACACATGATGGAACATGAAGAATATTTCGTGCTGTATTTGACTTTATACTTTGTTTCATGCCTTCAAACACTTCTAACTCTTGTCGTTTTTTTTTAAAATACTTTTTGCCGTTGTCATATCTTTGTTTAATCTACTGAATCGTGTAGTTAATTTATATGGGGTTCTTCTCGCCAATTTATTAAATATGTTTTAAAACAAGGTTTATAAATAAGTGTTTGTTGAACTCAGTAACGACGTTTTGGGTTTGCGTTTTTGGTCTCCTTTTGGTTTGTACTATTTTTTAAAAATTAAACTGTAGTACTAAATTAAATTTTTTTTTAAGATGAATTTAAAGAGTTAAAAATTATTAAAAGTTTTGCTCAAACATGATGTTGAAACATTTGCAACTAACTTTAAATTCATATTTACGTTAACTGATAATTTTGTTGCAAATATAAATGATAAGAGAAAAACGAGAAACTCCTAAGGTTGACAAATCACCAGAAAAAGGTCACTTCACAAAAGGAGAAAGATCGCCGTATAGTTGAACTTGGAAAACATTCACAAGAATTTTTATAAAAAGCCAAAGCAGAAAAGTTAATACAAGCATAAGATAAAACTAAGTTTGTGATTTAGAGAACTCAAGATGATACAAGTAGCTCAAACAAAACGTAATAATTGATAGGTGATGTAATTGTTGTATTAAAAATAGGTGTTACATTGATATATTCAAAAAGCGCTGTTTCATAAACTTATATCTAATTGGTTACATGAAGAAGAAAAAAAACAGTTCAATTAGTTAAATAATAGGCAAATCCATTTCCAGAAATGCGGTGACCGAAAGTGACACAAATAACATAATTAACACTGTTTAGTATGCAACATTAAAATCACATCTTACAGTTAGTTACAGCATGCTTTTGAAGAAGATGATTACGATGTCACCAGATTCACCAACAAACATGGATTTCGAAGAAGTCATAGAGTTAATTTTATCCTAAATTATTTAAGCTTGTTTACGATTGCTTGTCTGATATTCCAGGGGATACAACCAGACAAAATAATTAAGTATATAAATAACATGAGCTACAAATAAGCGTTAGTGGACCCAAGAATAATGGCGTAGGATAGACAAAACTTTAATTACATTGCAGTGTTAAAAAGCAAGCCGAAGAAAGCAAACAAGTTTATGAGGAAAGCCAACAATGTTGAGAAAACACCAAAAGAACCTGTAATATTTTGTACAACTCTTAAGTCTAAGATGTCTATTTCTTGCATCTACATCGAAGAGAAATTACTAAGTGCACCTCCATTGTATCCAATATTACTTACACCACCTACTGACAATGAAATTAATTTTAGATCGATAAAAATCAAAACAATTATCTATGATTGATTAAGGAGATTGAACATTACAGGAGTGTAAGAAAAAAGTACAAAACAGAATGCACGTTTTTACACTTGATAAAGGTTAGCATGACAACTGCTTCAGTTTGGATAAGTATTGCAGCTGCTAGTATAGGAATTGCAGGAATATCAACATGATTGATTATTCCTCTTGTTTTATGTGTATTTGGTGCAATTTTATTAGGCTTTGTTGCTAAAGTTCTCAAAGCCAAGCTAATATTGAGCATGGCTTTGAAAGCTGATGAATATTAATCTCTGCCATAAGTTAAACAGGAACGATGAAATGGTAGGTAAGGCAATAGCTGATAAGTAATACGTCATGAGTAATTTAATTAGATAGTTACCGAGTATAACATATACAAGATTAAAAAATTTAAATCAGAAAGAAAATAAATAACAGAGAAGCCAAACTGCTGAAGTATTTTTGTTTTTATGTTTAAAAAACTTTTTAGAGGATGAAAAGAAAATTAAAGGGAAGAAATAATGGGAAAGCTTATAATTACAACGAAGTGAAATGATCCAATTGATCCACCGTAAATTACAAAAATCCATTTGAATGCTATTTGTTTTAATTTAAGCTACGTAAATGAAACGTTGTAGTACGATACGTCAGTATTATCAATTGC